>JAWZSL010000095.1:0-651479 GCA_034769285.1 Lutjanus argentimaculatus | reverse complement strand
CTGTGCAAACTGTGGGCTAGTTGGTTTGTCTACAGCGCACAGAGCTGACCTTAAATAATACCTGCATACCCAAACCTGAATAGTATCGGCATATTCCACATGATATGCTAATATGCTACATTAGAAATAAGGGTTCATTCAAAATATCCAAATTTAATATGCTGTTTAGATGACCTGTATCAAATTTGGAATATTGTCATGTTCAGAATAATAGTGGAAAATCAGTCTGCATGTAAACATAGTCGCTGATTAATTTAAAAAAAAATCTCAATTTACTGCTAACTGTGGAGTGAATTATGGAGTAATCTGTTAAATAGAAGTGATTTTGGACACAGTAAATGTCTTCTTTCATTTGTGTCTAGGTTAGATTATTGTTGATTGGCAATGCGGTGCATATTTCTCAAGTCTATCTGAACTTGTAAGTGAATGAAAACGGAAGCCCAGAAAGTGGAGAAGGCAATTTTAAAAACTAGTGTGGTCCTTTTAAAATTTCAATCTGTTGGAAATATGTGTGCATCCTCTGCACAGTGACTCACTCACCTGAGTCGACCATACATCATCACAGCCTTGGCAAGCCTGGCTAAGCACAATCATTCAGAGAGTTGCAAACAGCTCCCACTCCAAGGCTGTGCTTTATCACACACTAACATGCAACATGCATTTGTTCAAATCAATAAGCCTTGAACATGTAAGCTATAATCTTTCTTAATCTGTTTTTACAGGGGGCAGTCTGCTTTCAGATGTTTAAAATGAAGAAAGATTGGGAAAGGGAGGATGAAAATAGAAAGGTGGAACAGTGCGGTCCAATAAAGTGACGAAGCATGACGTGTCCGCCATTTTAAATGTGAAAAAATGTCTTATTCTGACAAAATGGCCAACTTCATATTTATGGAAGCTATTACAAGACACCTATTTTTATATAATGGCACATTTTGTTGTATTCCACTATGTTTTCAGATTTTACGCATTGTACACCAACTTAGCTGCCTTTCAGACGACTCTAATGACTCCACTAATCTCATGGAGAATTACACAGCTTGTTTTGCATTTTATGATTAAATTAATCTATATTTTATCCCTCAAAGCCTTAAACCTTTTACATGTGAAAAAACACAGACTTTTGGATGCTGTTGCCTTTTCTAAACTTAACCTTTTCAACACAGTTTCATACTGAGTTGTGCTGATTTGAAGGTTTATAGTGAGTCTTGGTGGGGGATCTTCCAGGCTGTGGTTAGGGGGCCAGCGTGGTAACCTCTGGTGTTTACACTCAGCGGTGCGCTTCATTTGATGTGTTTATCTCATCCAAACAGGATGTACCGACGTACCTCCAATATGGTGGGACTCAGCTACCCCCCGACTGTCATATCTGTGCTTAAGGTATTAACATGTGCACACACATCCATAAAGAAGCACACAGTTATTTACAAGAAACTGACTTACAGCAGTATGCATTTTAACGGGATAGTTTGGGTTATTTGATGTGGGGTTATATGAGGTACTTATCAATAGTCAATGTCACAGCTGTACATTGCTTATTGTCTGTGCTGATACTCCTTTCTGCTTCTCCAAACTGGGAACATGCCAACAGCCATCTGTAGGTAGTAAACTGACTGAGCACTGAGTACCTCATACAACCCTACATCAAATAATCAGAACTATCTCTTTAACAGCTTTTTTTGTTTTGCAAGTTTTTCTTATTACCTGAGATGATGTGTACGTGGTTTGAGGAGAATCTTGTCATTATTTGATTTTCTCTTCCCCACACAGAATGTTGACAAGTGGTCATTCGATGTGTTTGCTCTAAATGAGGCCAGCGGGGATCACGCACTTAAATTCATATTCTACGAGTTGCTCACAAGATACGACCTCATTAGCCGTTTCAAGGTAAAGCCACAAAGATTTAACTTGCCACTGGTCACTGCTGCACCTTCTGTCTGTGTCATTAAAACAAGGAGAAACTGAAAATATTCAGCACAGATCAGAATAACCTTCACAGTTCCCCTTCACCATGCCTGATTTGATAGAAGTGAGCACACTCACTTGTCTGCCTCTTAAGAGTTAGATTGTGTTGTTGTATTTCAACAATGACCATAATATGAGGGGGGTTGGACATACTTCATCTCATCTGTTACTAGAGCTCATTTTGCTCAGCATCTCATAGCTGAGGACACTCCACTTGAAGTGACAGCATCTGAGAGAGTAAATGACACGGGCAATGAGATGAAGCCGACATGAATATGTAATCGTAGTCTGCAGTAGCCTAAATGATTCACGATGCATGATTTTATGACATCAATTTCAGATGCTGAGGAGGACTGTGCACGCATTTAAATTGTATGCGCTCATCATTTAAATCACCAGATAGCTTTAAGAAGTTTTTTACTGTCTGCAGTTTTTTTTTTGCTTGCAGTCATTTGCTGTTGTTTTGTCTGCCGTCAGATCCCGATCTCTGCAGTGGTGTCATTCGTG
Organism: Lutjanus argentimaculatus; assembly: GCA_034769285.1. Taxonomy (NCBI): domain Eukaryota; kingdom Metazoa; phylum Chordata; class Actinopteri; order Lutjaniformes; family Lutjanidae; genus Lutjanus; species Lutjanus argentimaculatus. The sequence continues at coordinate 649,010 of JAWZSL010000095.1, read as the reverse complement.
GAGGCCCTGGAAGTGGGATACAGCAAACACAAAAATCCCTACCACAACCTAATGCACGCTGCTGACGTCACGCAGACTGTACACTACTTGCTACTCAAGACTGGCATGGTGGTGAGTAGGACTGACTGTAAACCTAACAGTTAAAATCCCCCAGAAACCAGTTGAACGTGTCGAGGGGTGAGAACCAGAGGGGCTTAAGTGACATTTGAGCAACTTTACAGGAGAGTTAAAACCAAAAATGTCAATACTTTGCCCTGATTTTGATTATTAAATTGATTTTTTTATATATATTAAAACAATATTTACACGTTTATTGAAATTTTTCTTTTTACATATGAAAGAAATTGTACATGCACTTTTTTGGAAGCAACATTTTATCTAAAATACAATGTGAAAAAATGGTGCATCAAATGGAAAAATGATCTTATAATATAGAATGTCATAAAAATCTACCCGTTTATCATACAAGTTCAGTAAATGCAATTAATTCTGATAAACAGTCCCTCCAGGATATTGCAGGCTGTTTTTGAGATTGTTGCAGCCTAAAATTCTGATTTCAAGGCACATTTTGTACAAAATTGTGATGCTTGTTGTGGGTACCTGGGGGTATTCACACAGCAAGCACAAAATTACATAATATCAGCGTGCACAGAGCATTGATAAATGTCAGTAACAATGACAAACCTTGTGTTCTTTTCAGTACCCATGACAAAAAAACAGTAAATAATAAAACAAACCAAGTCTGTAAAGAGACTTACAGTTTTGCCAAATATCAACTGTAATAATGTTCAAAACATCTCTCAAAAGTTATCTGTCAAATAATTAGTTCACTTAATAACAATTAATTACATTAATCCTAGCCAAAAAACCATTTGGCAGTCAACCTTTGGGAATGTTAAATGTAGCAATATAATTACATACAGCAAGTACAGCATAGGTAATATAGATCATATAAGTTTCTGACTGATTCGAAATGAGGTACTTGTGGTTCTTCATTAGTTTACCTGTGCCTTTCTGTCCCTGCATTCACTGTGTCTTGTGTTCAGCCCAGATATACAGTATATCCACTTTGGCCCAAATAATTCAGTGTGTTAAGTATTAGGTCTCTTGGCTTTTGATTAATAACTCTGGATTGGTTTAGAATTCACATGTGCTCTTTTTTAGAAGAAAGAGCTCATCAGGAGCTTTCATTTGATATATGTACATATATAGCTCATTGTCACCCAAAATGTCACTTAAACCTCTCTAGTTCACACCCGTTGATAAAGGCACTGGTTTGGTTCCAAGCAGGAAAGCTTAGTCTATGAAATCAAGGCGATTTTATCCACATGGTATTCAGAACATCTCTGTCAGCTACCGTATGCCAGCCTAATTACAGCTTTGCCTGACATGCAGCTGCTAAATATGGCTTTTTTTCTTCTTGGAGAATCCATGAGCCATTCTTTCATGAAAAAAACAACAAGACCCCCGAAAAAAAAAAAAATCATCCTTTAATCCCAGTCTTGCTCAGGGCAGGTTTGAAAACCCAGATTTCGAAGAATATCTGACAAAATGTAACTTATTAATGGTTATTGTCTCACCAATTAAAGTCAAATGTTTTCCTGCCATTATGTTGTTTCATTTCCAGTCTTCATATTTCATGTTGCTTTTGTTCTTTTTCCATCTGGTGACCTATATTTCACTCTTTACCACTAGAGTGACTTTAGGGCATTTCTGTTGCTGCTTTCATTCCCAAAAAAAGAGAAAACGCTACCCTCGCTAAAGCCAAGTTCAAAGTCCCCAAGCAGCTGGCCGCCCCCGCTTCCACTGTTTTTATTTAATCACCTTAATAAGGCGGCTGCGACAGCTGTCGACATGGTGTGTTTCTGTGGGCAGTGCCTTGCGGAGTAAACCACATTACTGCGAGAACACTGGGCTCCTGGGAGAGCAGGAGAACAGCATCTATCATTTCACAGGCCCTCCAGACTCCATTAAATCAACAATCAACAGGTCATTCATAAAGCCAGCCCCATGAGGAAATATACTGAGGGATGGATCGGCCATCTTGCCCCCACCCATCCACCCACCTCTCCCTCCCCTCCGTTCTTAATGACTCCCCCATCCCCCACTGTTGATTAGTCACCAATATCGACTGGGCCTCCTGAGCTAAATCCTCACTCTGTGTACGTGAGTGCTCTCACATGCATGCACATCTCAGAGGAAAATGCCCACTCACAGGTGTGCTGATGCTGCAGCACACACACATTCACATACTCTCATAGCTAAAACATGGACGCCCATAAATAAAAGCACACACATGCAGGTATAGTCCATATTATTCACATTCTTTTGACCGCTTTATCTTTAGTCTCAAGAAAGGATTAAATCGAAGGCAACTGGACTTGTTTATATGTCATGGGGGGGGGGGGGGGGGGTTATGTGTCGGGCACAGCTAACCAGGCCAGATGTTTCCCCCTGTTATGAGTGCTAAGCTAAATTAACCAGCTGCTGGCTGAAGCTTCATATTTACTGTTCTCATTCAACCTTTGGTAAGAAACAAGAAAGCATTTTCCCCAAAATATTGAGCTAAAGAGTTGCTGCTACAGTCACATCATCCTCTTCTTTGCTGTATACACAAATTGTGCCTAAAAGGGTATAAACTTGACCTAAAAACTTAAATAGTAAAGCATGATGTCTATTCCCACCTTGTGACAACCTTAACGCATAATAAAATTAAAGAGAGCATGACTTTTCATTTATATTTGTTAACAGTGACACAACAGACTGAGACAGTGTCTGAGAAGGAAAGAGTAAGAAGGAGTGTTCAAGTGACAGTTTAAAATGTGATTCTCAATAGAGCTTGTCTTATCTAAAGTTTCCTTTTTGCTTTGCTGACCTTTCCTCTATCTTCCCCTCCCCATTTGTTTCCTTTCATCCCTGACTGTAATGTATTCCTGGTGCCAAATACCTCTCTCTGCATCCTTTATATCACTTTTCTCCTCTACATCTTTATGACGTGATGAACCGCTCCCTGCTTTCCCCTTTTTTCCATTCACTGGCTTCTCATTTCTCTTCTCTAATGTCTGTCCATTCTTTCCTCTTGTGTTCATTACTTTCCCTTCTTTCTTTCCTGTCTGTGTCTCTTTCTCCTCCATCTCGTTGCTCCCCCTCCCTAACACCTGCCCCCTTCTATATACCTCCCTTAATATCCCCTTTCTCTTCCCTTATCTTCACCTCCCACTCTACCCCCCACCCCCACCCCTTTTTTCCTTTTCCTTTGCCTCCAGCATTGGTTGACTGAGCTTGAGATCTTTGCCATGATCTTTGCGGCGGCGGTGCACGACTATGAGCACACGGGGACCACAAACAACTTCCACATTCAGACAAGGTAATGGATCATGAAATCAAAAATGCATGGCAGTGACTCACCCGATCAATGTTTTCATTTACAGCAAGGGGGATTTACATTGACATGGAGATCGCCTGCAGTGCAGTCATAACACTGAGGCAGGACAGGGGTCCAAATGAGCTGCAAACTCCATGCCCTTGAGAAGTTGAGTCGGAGAAAACACATTTTGTAATTATAATTAGGAAAGTTACTAATTCTGTCTTCATAGAGTCCATTTCCTACAGCCCTTCATAATAAAGTCCAGATCCCTTTAATTCTGAAACTTCTAAAACTTTATATAAATCACGTTGTCCTATACTTTTCTATATATGATACATTTTAGAGAGGGATAGATGTGTTTTAGCAGGTGATTGCCATTAAATGACACCTGTTAATTTAGCAGTGGCATTGTGCCATATTGTATGGCAAAAAAACATAATGAGAATAAAATGCACAGTAGTTTGCAATTAACTACCTAAACTATATGACACAAAGTTAACTATTGAAAAAGCTGCTGAGATTTGAAGGTTCTTATACTACTATAATTCAACTACTGCAAATTGTAGTTGAACTAGTAATTGAACTACATGTATTTAACTACACCCCAACACCAGAGAGAGACTATTGCTTTCTCTTCCTCTTTGACAGGTCAGACACAGCTATCCTGTACAATGACCGCTCAGTGTTGGAGAGTCACCATGTCAGCGCCGCGTACCGCCTGCTGCAGGATGATGACGAGATGAACATCCTCTACAACCTCTCCAAGGATGACTGGAGGTCAGTGAGGCAGATACTTAAACAGACAACAAGACAAAGAGAGACAGGATGATGGAAGAGCTGGGTGACAGCAAAGGGAAATAAAACTCAGAGATGTAATAGATAACAGTGAGAGGGAGGCAGACATGACAGGTGGGAACCAGGCAGGTCAAGCAGAAAAGTTTCACAATGTATCTCACCTGTTCAAAAGTGCTCCCAAAGTGAACCTATCTCTTATTTTTCAAGATTAACAACTGTTCTCAGTGGAGTAAAAATCAGAAAAGTTGGATTACCTTCAAGGTCCAACAACTTTGTACTAAATGGAAGCGTTAGGTGTGATAATACATTAGAGGAGACAGCTGCAATCCGATTTCTCATGCTATAAGCTGGGACTTGTCAAAGCAGATATTATAAATAGCTCTCAAAAACTGTGTTGGCTGCCTTCATTTACTTTAGCGACTTCCGAAATAAGTTGGCTTTTATTACCCGAGAGTTTGACAGTTCATTATACAGCACATGGCTCATGTTTTCCTCTCCTTTTTTTTCTTTTTGTCTCTCCTTTGTGTTGATCCAGAGAGCTGCGGGCTCTGGTGGTGGAGATGGTGTTGGCCACAGACATGTCCTGTCACTTCCAGCAAGTTAAGGCCATGAAGAACTTCCTACAACAACCCGAGGGGTCAGTTTGCCTTTCCCCTCACAACTGTTTACAGTCCCTGCCCCCCTACCACACCAATTTACATCTTCATTAACCCTGCCATGAGATCACTGTTTACTTACTACCCGCTGTTTACAACCCAATTAACCCTGCCCTGAGGGGTGCAAAAAACACCCGTGTTCATATCAAACGGACTGCTCCAAACAAACAAGGGGTGATATCTGTTGCTCAGGTGTTTAAAATTGTATTTTGCTGCCAAATAGTACCAAATGTCATGCATTATACAGCAGAGGTATACAGTGGGGTATTACTACAGGCCCTCTCAGGCATAAACACAGAATACTTTGTGTTTCTGTGCTGGAAGTCTGCAGTAGAGTTATGGTGCAGTCACACCAGAGTTGGCATGATGAAATGTATTTGCACACTGTGGTAAAAAACAGCCGGTGGTAGAAATATTGCTGGCAGGTTTGCTGGCACAGCGTAGGCTGCTACAGCGAAGATGACCAGCCTGAAAACATTCCACAAACTATGCAGTATTACCAACACTCCTGTTCTGCTGCTTGTAGTCTGAAATACATGCATATAAACATAAATAGCCGCTCTAAATACTTTCTGGCCACTTACAGGCTTGTATTGGCAAGTCTGTTTCATTTTATTGATAAAATCTTCAGCACAGCAGTATATTTCAGATGGGTGCTAGTTAAGTGCAGGCAACGTGAGAAGAATCAAAAGAGAAGAGGGTCGATTGCCGCACACTAAACCCTCAGCTCTGGAATGACCAAAAACTTTTTTACTTTTCTATTTAAACATCTTTGACAAGTGGAATATTGAGCAACACTTTGTGGTGTAAACCACAGATGTGATCACAAGCGCCACTGAATTATTTTAACATTAAACACAGTTTGACTTCCCAGGATTGCAATAAATATACTGATGTATCAAAGTCAGTACTGTAGATTAAATAGATGAACAATTTAGGAGACCAAACAAGGAGGCTGTTAAAACAATGACAGCGCAGTTTCTAAAAGCACATGTAATGCAAAGCCGACCTCAAAGACATTTGGATAAAATACCTCATAGACTTTTTTTTATAACAATAATACATTCCAAAAATACAAAATACACCACATGATGAGTTAAACTAGGTAGGGAGGCTACCATGTATGCTGTTTTGTTTTCTGTTATGATAATTTTTGCACTTATAAAAACATGATCAACAGATAACAGCTGTAACAGGAGTGGTTACGGAACCATACACTTGTACAGTTGTAAGCTCTTGAGGAACCACTGTGACATGCAAGACAAAGGTCAGGTGACATAGGGTGTAGCTAAGCTAGCACTACTGCTAACAAGCTAAGCTGCTAGCATATTTGTGCACATGTGAGCAGTTAGCCTTCAAGGATTTCTGTCAGAAAGGCTTTCTACCAGAAAGCATCTCTTTTAACCTGAACTATGATCTTTTCCTAAACCTAACCAAGTAGATGGTGACTAAAACTGATCAAACTGCAAAATAAAACAGAAACAAATAATTAAAAAACACAAGCTAACAAAAAACCCTGAAGATAATAAGTCTAATGTGCTTCACACAGGACATGAACCTCAGTCTCCTGGGTGAAAGTCCCATGTTTGATCCTTTTATCCACCATGACCTGCTCCCCACATGGACTTTGTTGGTGTTTATACTACGTCAACTGACTCACATGAGAGAAGTTAGCCTTCGAGGCTGTCTGCTAGAAAACCCTTTCTGTATAAATGCTCATAATGGCACAGATGACCTGCTACAGCTACAGCATAGACTCTGCATAGAGCCTATGTACAATTATAAATCAGATTTAAAGAAACACAGCAGGTTGTTTAACAGGGGTCTTTTTTTTACTTTAAAAATGTCAAAGCTTTTTTTCAAGAATAGTTGGTTTATCTGCTTCTTCTCTACTAATGTTCTTACAAGTAGACAACCAATTCTAAAAAACTGCAAGAAGGTAGCCTTCTGACAGCCTTCCTCTCTGTCTCTATTCATCATGTGACCTTTGCCTCGCAGGTTGTAGATGTCCCTTGAGAGCCTGACGCTGCTCAACGGACTTCCGTCAAATTAAAGATAGAACAGATTACATAAAGAACATAAATTATTCTCAAATTCAGCAATCAAAATTCAGCCAGGTTGAATGGGAGGAAGACACGGACAGGTGTATTTACAACAGGAAGTGAATATGTATATATTCAAATTAAAACTGATGTTTTTGCTGTACTCGAGGTTATCAGACTGCAGCCAGAACTTCCTTTTCGCACATTTTGAGCAGAGCCCCCTCTACAATGACTGACAGCTGTGACTCTACATGCAGACACAGAGCTGCCGTTTGCCACCAGAAATAAAAGAGAGCTATCAAGCAAACTATCATATGACGTGATGAGTCACTGCTGCTGATGTGGCTGTAACACTGACAAGAGAAGGCTGTACGAAATTCACTGACCTTCAGGCTACTCTTCTCTTTTGACTGAGATAAAGTCAGGACTAGAAAATCTGCTAAAGAAGCAGTGATGGGGAGATAAGCAGCTTCCTGAGAACATGTGTAGAAAACAACAATATTGTGCTTCCTATATTTGTGAGTACACCTCAAAACCAAAGAGTGCTGACTGGAAGGTAATCATCAGTATACACACACACACGCATGCACATGAATGAGTGAGAGATTGCAGTCTGCGGGAAGCTGTAATGCTGAATAGACTCTAATGTGAAGTAATTTCAAACCAGTGTGCTCCAGGCCTGCTTAGAGAGCACTTTAAGACCCAATCTGCCACAAATGGAACGACGGGAAATTTGAGCTTGTCTTTCTCACCTCTGTTTAACCTTGTGCTCTGCGTGTATGTGTGTGTGTGTGAGTTTTCATTTGTGTGCCTATTTTCCATACTGGCCTGTGCCTGTCTGTTCATGCTTCAGTCCATTAAACATGATATTTTGATATGGTTATCAGGTGATATCTTAGACACCACTGGTGTCTGATGAGCTGAGATGCAGAATCTTCACACTGTGTCCCAGTGGAGAAAACCGATTAGCCTAATGGAGGCAGTTTGATGAAAGGAGAATTTTTTTCCCTTCTTCTTTGAGCGAGCAAATTTTTCTCTGTTTTTAGGTAGCAGTGGGATATGAAAGGGATAGTTCAGATGATTTGTATGAGTTTCTTATTAACAAAGTTTTCATGGTTAGGGGAAGCAGAGAGGGGCACCAGCACAGAATCTGAACAATGAAGTGCTGCTGACAGGGTTAGAAGGTATTTTAGCCACTTAAAAAAAATAGGTTAACCTAAAAAATCAATATCTAACCAGAAACCACCATTTATAAGGCAAATATCACTCTCTCTAAATCAACCAGACTCCATTGGCAAAATCAGTAACTTTACCTTGCAGAACACAGGAGTTTGCACTAAATATGATATTCTGCAACATACTGACCTGGAGCTCATCCCCTACTCCTTCCGTGTAATATCTTATAATAATATCTCTAAGTGTTCCCCTCTGTCCATACTAGTTGTGAAATGATCTCTTGCTAACACAATTCCAGTGTATATGATGAGGGACAAAAGCTACTGTACAAAATCTACAAAAAACAGCAACTAGAGCAATTATCCAAGACACATTACAAAGCTCAAAGTGTCATGGTTGTGTTTTGTTGGTCATTTCCTGTTTTATTTTGTAGTATTGGTTTCCCTTGTGTGTCCTTCTTGCTTTTACTTCCTGTCTTTGTGTTTTTTCCCGCCCTTGGTTGATTACTGATTTGGTTCACCTCTTGTTGTCCACCCACCTGTGTTTGATTACCCCCCTGTCTATTTAGTCCCTGTGTTTCTCTTTGTCTTTGTCAGTTCGTCTTGTTGTACTGTGGTGTTAGTTCTGGTGTCTTTCTAATGTTGCTTCCAGTGTTTTTTTTGGATTTATGTACCTGTTTGGATTTCTTGGATTTTGCTTGTTTTTGGTTTTGTCTTTTGGATCCCTTCAGTTCAAGTAAGCCTGAGTTTGGGTTTGTTACCCTTTGTTTTGTTTTGCTTTACGATTAAATCTCCTTTGAACTCTGCACCAGTGTTCCAGTCTGCATTTTGGGTCCACACCTCCAGTGTTTCAGTTGACTTTACACCCCCACGTAACAGAACGAACTGACCAATTATGGACCCAGCAGACTTTGCACTGGCTAGTGAGGAGCTAAAGAAGGCCTACTCTGAATTTGAGCAACTGAACTGTGCCATTACAGGTTGCACGGATTTTAAGCGGAGAATTTTTGTTTATTCCTTGATGGAAAAGACTTTTTTATCAAGGCCCAAAATTTTGTTTTTCCCTCAAATAACTCATAACCTGACAGTGATTGCAGACCTAAAGCGAGAATTACAGGCTGAGTTGGATTCTACCTGCAATTCTGAGCTCAGCAAGGACTCGCTAACCCACCAGCCACCTGCGAAGCCTGCTCCTCTGCCAGCCAGTCCTCTGCCTGAACCTGCCCCGGACTCATCACCTGTGAAGCCCCCCAGGCGCAAGCGTGGCTCTCGCCGACGTCATGCCCCTCAGCTGCCCAGCGTCCCCGAACCCCAGCTGCCCAGCGTCCCCGAACCCCAGCTGCCCAGCGTCCCCGAACCCCAGCTGCCCAGCGTCCCGGAGGTTCTGCTGCCCAGCGTCACGGAGGTTCTGCTGCCCAGCGTCACGGAGGTTCTGCTGCCCAGCGCCACGGAGGTTCTGCTGCCCAGCAACCTAGTCTTCGTCTCTCCTATCCCGGTGGGACCGTCGCCACCACCTCCTGTTCCGGTGGGGCCGTCGCCATCATCCCCTGTCCCGGTGGGACCGCCGCCACCATTTCCTGTTCCGGTGGGGCCGTCGCCATCATCTCCAGTCCCGGTGGGACTGCCGCCACCATCTCCTCTTCCGGTGGGGCCGTCGCCACCATTGCCTGCCCTGGTGGGGTCACCACAGCCATCTCCTGTTCCGGCTGGGTCGCCGCCACCATCTCCTGTCCCGGTGGGACCGCCGCCACCATTTCCTGTTCCGGTGGGGCCGTCGCCATCATCCCCTGTCCCGGTGGGACCGCCGCCACCATTTCCTGTTCCGGTGGGGCCGTCGCCATCATCTCCTGTCCCGGTGGGACCGCCGCCACCATTTCCTGTTCCGGTGGGGCCGTCGCCATCATCTCCAGTCCCGGTGGGACCGCCGCCACCACCGCCTCTTCCGGTGGGGCCGTCGCCATCATCTCCAGTCCCGGTGGGACCGCCGCCACCACCTCCTCTTCCGGTGGGGCCGTCGCCATCATCTCCAGTCCCGGTGGGACCGCCGCCACCACCTCCTCTTCCGGTGGGGCCGTCGCCATCATCTCCTGTTCCGGTGGGACCGTCGCCATCATCGCCTGCCCCGGTGGGGTCACTGCAGCCATCTCATGTTCCGGCTGGGTCACCGCCACCATCTCCTGTTCTGGTGGGACCGTCGCCATCATCTCCTGTTCCGGTGGGACCGTCGCCATCATCTCCTGTTCCGGTGGGACCGTCGCCATCATCGCCTGCCCCGGTGGGGTCACTGCAGCCATCTCATGTTCCGGCTGGGTCACCGCCACCATCTCCGGTTCTGGCTGGGCCGCAGCCATCTCCTGTTCCGGCTGGGCCGCAGCCACCGTCTCCTGTTCCGGTGGGGTCATCGCAGCCACCATCTCCTGTTCCGGCTGGGTCACCGCCACCATCTCCTGTTCTGGCTGGGCCGCAGCCATCATCTCCTGTTCCGGTGGGCTCACCGCAGCCATCTTCTCCTATTCCGGTGGGGTCACCGCAGCCATCATCCCCTGTTTCGGCTGGGTCACCGCCACCATCTCCTGTTCTGGTGGGTCCGCCACCTCCAGTTCCTGCTCTGGCTGGGCCATCGCCGCCGCAGCCACCTCCAGTTCCTGCTCGGGCTGGGCCATCTACGTCATCGCCACAGATTCTTCCTGTTCCTGCTCAGGCTGGGCCGCCTACGTCGCCGCAGCAGCCATCGCCTGTTCCTGCTCCGGCTGGGACGACCGCCGCAGCAGCCATCGCCAGTTCCTGCTCCGGCTGGGTCGCCGCAGCCGCAGCCACCGCCATCGCCTGTTCCTGTTCCGGCTGGGCTGTCTACGTCGCCGCCACAGCCACCGCCTCTTCCGCTTCCTGTTCCAGCTGGGCTGTCTATGTCGCCACCGCAGCCATCGCCAGTTCCTGTTCTGGCTGGGCCGTCTTCGCTTCTGCAGGCTCCTCCAATCCCGGCTGGGCCACAGTCACCTTCAGAAGGGTCCCACCTTAGCCTATGCCGCTGGCCCCCTGTTTCTCTGCTAGCGGGGGCTGGCCTTCGTCTTCGCCTTCGCCGCCGGCCTCCTGCACGTCTTCCCCAGGGATCCCGCCTTCACCGTCGGCCTCCTGCACGTCTTCCCAAGGGGCTTCACCTTCACCGTCAGCCGCCACTGGGGTCCCGCCGCCTTCGCCGCCGGCCTTCAGAGGGGTCCCGCCTTCGTCTCCGCCAGCGCCGCCGGCCTTCAGAGGGGTCCCGCCTTCGTCTTCGCCAGCGCCGCCGGCCCCCTGAGGGGTCTCGCCTTCGTCTTCGCCTGTGGCCTCCTGCTCGTCCTCCCGACGGGTTCCGCCTTCGTCTGTGGCCTCCTGCTCGTCCTTCCAACGGGTTCCGCCTTCGCCTGTGGCCTCCTGCTCGTCCTCCCGACGGGTCTCGCCTTCGTCTTCGCCAGTGGCCTCCTGCTCGTCCTCCCGACGGGTTCTGCCTTCGTCTTCGCCTGTGGCGTCCTGCTCGGCCCCCTGAGGGGTCTCGCCATCGCCGCCGGCCTCCTGCTCGGCTCTGCTCCCCTGGGTGGACTTCAGGCCGTCCGCCTGAGGTTTCTGGTTCTGCCTCTGCCCTGCCTCCAGGCCGCCCGCCTGAGGTCTCCGGCTCCGCCCCTGCCCTGCCTCCAGGCCGCCCGCCTGAGGTCTCCGGCTCCGCCCTGCCCTGCCTCCAGGCCGCCCGCCTGAGGTCTCCGGTTCCGCCTCTATCCTGCCTCCCGGCTGCCCGCCTGAGGCTTCGACCTGGCCCCTGCCCGTCCACGGGTGTTACAGACTTATGGACCCTGCCTTTTGTTGTTGCCAGGCTGTGTGCCTGAGCTTAGTGACGCTTTTTGTTTTGTCCCTCCTCCAGGCCCCCTCCACCCACCCAGCTCCTTGTGGACTTGAGTGACTTTGTTTTGGACTTTATTTTTAGGACGTCTGGGATCCGTCCCTTGAAGGGGGGGTACTGTCATGGTTGTGTTTTGTTGGTCATTTCCTGTTTTATTTTGTAGTATTGGTTTCCCTTGTGTGTCCTTCTTGCTTTTACTTCCTGTCTTTGTGTTTTTCCCGCCCTTGGTTGATTACTGATTTGGTTCACCTCTTGTTGTCCACCCACCTGTGTTTGATTACCCCCCTGTCTATTTAGTCCCTGTGTTTCTCTTTGTCTTTGTCAGTTCGTCTTGTTGTACTGTGGTGTTAGTTCTGGTGTCTTTCTAATGTTGCTTCCAGTGTTTTTTTTGGATTTATGTACCTGTTTGGATTTCTTGGATTTTGCTTGTTTTTGGTTTTGTCTTTTGGATCCCTTCAGTTCAAGTAAGCCTGAGTTTGGGTTTGTTACCCTTTGTTTTGTTTTGCTTTACGATTAAATCTCCTTTGAACTCTGCACCAGTGTTCCAGTCTGCATTTTGGGTCCACACCTCCAGTGTTTCAGTTGACTTTACACCCCCACGTAACACAAAGTGAATACATTTTTACCATGATGAAAACACTGAAACAAGGCAGTATTGGTAACATATGAGCATATATGAAGGTCTATATAAATATCCTCCCTCTTGGACCTTTTAATGTTTTATTGTGCTGTTCTTGCACGAACAGTCAATTTTTGTAGACATATTTGCAGCTGTGCCACTTCTTTTCCATTCTTTCTTGTGATTGAGCCTACGTTGTTTGATGTTTTTGCATTCTTTCCCTGTTTGGTATTTTTCAATAACCTTGTAGCAGATGTCTGTTTGTCTTCATGATGTAGTTTTTGCTGGAGCATTGACTGAGCAGAGGTTCAGCCTACCACATACAAGTGTATTTCATCTAAAATCCCTTGTCACACCTTGATTACACATAGTTGATCTCATTTCAACTTATTATGGTGCCTCCAAAACCATTCGGCTGCACCTGTGATGAGGTATGTCTTATTCAAGGATGAAATGCTTTTTAAATTCAAACATGTAGATCAGTTTATAGAGATTTGTTTTCACTTTACATAAACATCTTTTTCAGCCAAGAAAAACAAACAAACAAACAAAAAAGAACATACATGGTGATTCACTTAAAAACAACACTCAACACAAGAGTATACAGCACCATTTAAGAAAACAACAACAAATAAAAGATGCTCTCTGACTGACTGCAGTTGTCAAAATTGTGTGTCTGCTCTCTTTTGCAGCATTGACAAGCCCAAAGCCCTGTCCCTGCTGCTACACACAGCAGACATCAGCCACCCAGCCAAAAGTTGGGACCTCCACCACCGCTGGACCACCTCCCTACTGGAGGAGTTCTTCAGACAGGTGAGTAGCTGTACCTTAAGGTCACAGAGTAACTTATGAGTGGCTGGTCCACTGAAGATGTGATGTTCAGACAAATGTAGAGAGAACATGGCAGGCTTGTCAGCCCGTCAAATACACAGAGCTGCAAGATACACTCGACTGATTATTTGTGAGGTACATAGTTAGAACTACAAGAGCCCAGCAATGCATGTAATATTTTGTACACTTTCCCTTTATATCGATAGAGGTAGACTAATTATACTACTAGATATATATAAAGACCTTTGTGTTAATAATGATAATAATAATAATAAACTTTATTTATAGAGCTCTTTCTAGACTAATGGTAAAAAGGTACTTCACAAAAGGCAAAAACGTCATAACAGGCAGATCATAAAATTATTTTAATTTATTTTAGTAAAACCAGCAAAAGCACAGTCAATGTAAATCAAGTAAAATCAGGAAAAGTATGTTTTAAGAAGAGATTAAAAAGAGGTCACTGATTCTGCTGACCTGATTTCTTCAAGCAGCTTGTTCTATGAGTCCAAGGCTCTGACTGTGAAGGCTCTGTCACCACTGGTTTTCAGCCATGCCTCGGGAACAGATAAAAGACCTCTGCCCGAGGATCTCAGGCTACGAACTGGCTCGTATGTGACTAAGGGGTCAGATATATAGCATGTAGAGAAGCCAAGGCAATACTGAGATCTTAAAATCAATTCTAAAACATACTGGTTGCCAGTGCAAGGAGGCTAAAACAAGGGTAATGGGGTTATACAGTCAATTTAGTTGCTGTTATTACGCTAAAATTTTGCCTTATTTTGGAGCATTATTTACCTTACTCCCAGACAAGCTGGCATGATGTGGTACCAATGGAATTCTTTGGTCCTCTAGATTGACATGATACTAGATACCAGTTCACTCTAGCTTTAAAACTGAGCCCATTACAGCCTCTGACAGAGAGTAATGTCAGCCAGTGACATGGACATCCCTGCAGAGTTGAAGAGGTTAAATTACACCTGTGCTTGTCCTGCTATCTGAAAATAAATGTTCATTGGACCAGCTGTGGTGTCTGGGTGAAGCAGTTTTCCCAGGATTTCTCAAAATGCTAGGACACTTGCATCGCTTTTTAACTGCTGCTTTGGTGCTGGTGTTCAGATTGTATTGCTTGTCGGCTGGATGTCAACAGAGCTATTTATTTTTCCTGTTATATCCTGTGTATGTTAGGGTACTTTCACACAGCTGCAGTGTAACACCAAGAATAAAATAACGATGATATCAGTGAATGATTGTCTTAATATGATGCTTTGGCACAGCTCTCCCCCCAAAGCACTTAACATTAGTGAGATAAGCAGTCATATTCATGACTTTAATTGCAGGCACTCTGCTTTCTGTCATGTTAAAAAATGATGCCGTGACAAAGTGCCATGGCAGATTTAAATGTAGTACATTACCTCTTTGATAAAACAATGCATTTGGCAAAAAAAAACAAAAACAATAAATTGTGTGTTTGTAAATGTCATCAAGATGGACAGACATTTAACCGGTGCCTCATTGCTTTCATCTTCTCCATTATTAATCCACATTGTTCTCATTATCAGTGCTATTGTTATTGTGGCTGCTTTCACAAGGCTTTTGTCTCTCGGGATATGAATTGCCGATAAATAGTTTCTCTAAAGAACATTGCCTCCCGACTCCACATCTCATCTGTTTGTGACAAATCAGAAGAGAAAATGAAACACATTTGTGGCCCAAAAGCACTCAGGGCGGGGGCCAGACAAATCCACAGCCTGTTGATAGAAGTGTGAGCATATGGTGTTCTGTATGGTGGTGGTGTGTGCCTGTACTGTGAGTGTGACTCAGTTGTGAGTGTGTGTGTGTGTGTGTGTGTGTGAGTGTGCCTGGATGTTTGGAGGGCAACATTTTTGTAGAAATAAAAGGCTGAGAATGATTTTAACTGAGGAAGCTATTATATTTCCAGGGGGACAAAGAGGCAGAGCTCGGCCTACCTTTCTCTCCACTCTGCGACAGAAAGTCCACAATGGTGGCTCAGTCCCAGATCGGTGAGTGGCTCCTCCATCCTTACATCCTGTACACTGCCTGCACAATGGTGGGTGTCTATGTAGGTGTAAGTTCTGCTCCAGAGTTCATCTGTGAAAAATTACATTTTCTTTTGTAAAAGTATTTTATGAGCACATTTTAAGAGCGTACTCCTCCCTGTATTTATATTAATTTATTAAAACATAACTAATACTTTTATGTTGCAATATTCTATCCCATCTACAAATAGCTCTGTACATTAACACCTTATGTTTGATTGATTGTTAATTATACAGTCTGTTTAGGAGAAATGTTAAATTGAATAGAACAACAAGGGTACTTGAAAAGCACAAGTCTCCAGCAGGGCCAGCAGTCCAATCTTCTATGTACATCTGCAAGCACAAGCACCCACTATATATGTCTGGATATATTTAAATAGGCTCATTTTGGTTATATCGACTTGGAAAAAACAGTAAGAATCATTTAGACATTGCTTATTTCTTACATACCTGCTGAATTTTTTTTTATGTTATGTTTGTTTGTTATGTTTGAGGAGGCTGCTATGGTTTATTGTATGTTTAGTCATGGCACACCATTCACTTTAATTACAAAGCATGTGCACAAATTCTGCTAATTTTTTTTGATAGAAAATGGCCCTATGTCACATGTTAACAAAAGTGAAAAATATTTGTGTATCTTATCCCGTGATTGGGTTTGGCTCTAAAATTTAATGCTATACCCATCCACCAAGTTTCATGAAAAACAGGCCAGTAAGTTTTCCGTAATCCTGCTGACAGATAAAAAGAAACTGTAACATCACCTCCTTAATGGTGGTGAAGATAAACAAACAGCCTTTGTTTTTTTATTTATTCATTTATTTTTTTCCCTGAAAAACATGCAGAGGTGTCAGGACTCTTGTTAGCTTGAAGCAGTGACTGCAGTTTTCCTCTCAGGTTGTATTAAGTCCCAGCAACTTCCACCAAGAAGACAGGACAGCCTGTATGTTGCCCGAAAAGGCAAATCCAGGGCTACAAGTCTGCAAAACACTCGCTCATTGGTTGTAAATGTTAAAGGACAGGTTTTATCCCTCTCAAATGCTCACATGTCAATGTTTGGAGTGCATTTTGTCACCCATCTCTTATATTAAAATAGCATTAGGAATGGATATCTTTGCATCTAGAATGGAGGAAGATTACAGCTACCGTGAACAATTTAAATGTATATATACAGAGATGTGAGTTTTGTTTTAAGACTTAAAAATGTGAACCTATCCTTTAATAGCTGTGAGTACACAGTAATACTTGAATACTTCAAGCCTTCTCCGATCTGCATTTTGGCAGCTGGACTTGACATCTGTTGCATGTCTGTCCGTTCCTGGATAAGGATCCCTCCTCCGTGTCTCTTCCTGAGGCTTCTTCCATTTTTTTTCCTTGTTAAAAGGGCCTTTGAGGGAATTTTTATTGCCCTAATCGAGGGTCTGAGGAGAGAGGTTGTCATACTGATTGTAAAGCCCCTTGAAGCAAATTGGGATTTTGTATAAATAAAATCTGACTTGATTTGAATTGACTTGACTTGACTTGAAAACTTTAAAACTGAGAGGGGCAAAATGTAACATTAGTCCATGGTTAATGGGGTTTAAACTTATAGATTTGTTTGTATCTCAGATTTGATCATTTCATAACATTCTGGAAACACCTGTGGCCTTATTTTCCAATGTTAATTTCATTAATTGCAGTGTTACAGCAGTTGTTCTGGGCTTTTTCTGTCAATATGAATCTGTTTAAACTGACATGTACTCTGATGTCTTCATTTCCAGGGTTCATCGACTTCATCGTGGTTCCCACCTTCACTGTGCTGACGGACATGATGGAGCGTATTGTCACGCCGCTCATCGACGAGGCCTCCCATTCAGGTTTTGCCGGCTTTAGACGCTCGAGGTGAGCAGCAGCACTTTCTCTGAGAGATGATTAGAAAATTAAAAGTTTGGATTCTTATGAGCTGCTCAGCAGCAGGACTGAGCAGATGGAAGTGGGAGACTGTATGCAAATGTGAGTAAATTTTAATTAACCAGGATGGTTAATCAAGGATGGAAGAGTTACTGTTTTCTACCCTTCACCTCTCATCCCTGAGTCTGAGTAAATGCTCACTCGATGACGTGATTAAACCTCAGCAGCTCCTCTGCAATAACAGCATATCTAATGGAAGTATTGAGAAGAGCAGATGAATCTTCCATGAGTAATCCATTTCTGTGCGTGGAAATGTCCCCACCTTTCATCAGGCAGAGCCACACACCTTGAAATTGATATTTTAGAGATGCTAGTCAAGTTCGCCTCTCTATGCCAATCCAACACTGAGTCCATTCTTGATTAGGGACACACAATAGCCTCTCAGGATACAAAAGGAAGTGATTTTGTCTCCACTGGTTTAATTAATTGGCCCACTACCTTTTCCTCCAGCCACCTACTAAATCAGGCTTGTGCAAGCTTTGAAACCAAACAAATGAGAAAGTACGTTCCACTTGCTCTTGCATTACTAATATTTAAACTTTCCTGAGAAAGATGATTTGAGTCTGTTATTTGTTTAAACTTCGTGTCTTTTTAAAGTGAGCTTATTAGAAAATGAAGCAGTACTTGGGGAGTCTGGTGCTGCGTCTCCCGCTGCACCTGCACATCAATATCAGCCTCTGCATTCTTTTCAACAGCAGTCATTAGCATCACTCAGTGGGCCTCCAGTCGAAGCAAACCAAGTGGAAATCTCAGATAGTGTTGCCACTTGTGCAGTCTGCTTGTCTACGTACACACCTGGGTGCTTATGGGCTGTTTCTTCACGGCATTTAGAGCTGCTTTCAATCTTCTCTAACCACGACTGCTTTCTGTCTGCCTCTGGTTCCTTCCTTCTTCTTTTGATGTGCCTCTGAGTCTGAAAGCTTGTGTTCTTTTCAAAGGGTTAATAAAGTCAGTCTGTCGGTTTGTTGGTCGGCCACTTTCCAGTACAGGCTGAAGTATCTCAACAACGTTTTGATGGATTGTTATGAAATTTCTGGTACTCAGACGATGAATCCAAACTCTCTTTCACACAATGACTGCAAACTCAAACTTATCTAGATATTACCTGGAGGAGCTCTATGTGAGAGAGCAAATGTCTGAATCAGCTGGAACAGCTTTTACACGGCCAGCTCCCTAGTACAAAGTCTGTGTAATGTCCAGGCAAGTAAAAGAAATGTTTTGTTTGCCCGACAGCCAAACTTAATTTACCATCATGAAAATGTAGACTGTTAAAAAATAAATAAGAATTTATTTGGATTACATACATCTACCTTAGTGAAGTTTAGAGGGCAGAACTTTTTTACAGTGGAGATGGTGTTAGGTTACTGTAGTCAGCCATAAAGTGTGTAGATAAGCTCTGGTTGCAGTATAATAGTTACTGAGAGGTTGCGTGTTGTGTTTGCTACCACAGAAAATAAATAAAAACTCCATGTTTATGTAAAGTTACTACAACATCTTCTTGTATTCTTCGCAGCATAGCTGGTCCAGACTGTGAACAGCGAACTTAAGCTAGTTACCAGCAACAAAACTGGAGGTTTCCCTGTTTCATTTCTGAGCTATTCCGCTTGAGATTTGAGATAGCACCGACTTATAGCTGTGAACTAGCTAGTGCAGACAGCTCTGCAGAGGCAGCATCTGCAATAAATGGAACAATATGTATCAAAACTAGTGTCCAGTTTTAGGTGGCTGGAGGAAATTTGTAAACTAAAAACAAGACGGTTGCTTGTTATTCCATTATGCAGTGCCTTTGGGATTAGAGCTGCCACACAGTCACATTTACTTTTCATTTGCCTGACTGGATAACTGCACGTGGCATCCCACTGGCCTGAACACAGAGTTTACTTTCCCTGGGCAAGAGGGCAAACATTAATGTCGAGCCCTGGGGTGTGCTGATCATTTTTCTGTCATGCAACTGGCAGGAAACCGGAATAATACAAACAACAAAACAATTTCTATACAATATATTTTGTGTCGTATCCTGCATCCTGTACGCTCTACCCAGGGAGCGACGTAGTATTTTCAGTAGGTTAGAACGTGTCTGACGCAGACAGTCTTTTGTTGTTTGCTACATTTGTGAAAAGGACATTGTCCATTTAGTTTATATGAAAAAAATCTCTAATGACTGGGGTGATACTCTGACTCACTGGTTCATGTCCCCCATGTGATGCATTGGAATAACTTTGGTGATTGCTTAACGGTGTAGTCCAGCAAGTTTTTACACTTCACTCACAAGGGACACATTTGGAAAAGAAACTGTTGCAGCAGCAGGTGAAATATTCTTATTAGTCCCTAGTCTCCCACCTCCAACTGGTCCAAAACGCAGCAGCTAGTCTTCTTACTGGTTTTAACAGATGACATCACATCACCTCAATCCTGGCTTCCGTCCACTGGCTTCCTCTGCATTTAAGAATTGATTTTAAGATTTTACTGTTCACTTTTAAAGCCCACCTGGGTCTGGCTCCTGACTACATAGCTGTAATGTTAACCCCTTATGAGCCAGTACGCAGCCTTAGATCCTTTGGCGGGGCCCTCCTGGCTGTTCCAAAGTCTAGGCTTAAATCTAAAGGTGACCACACTTTCTCCATCAGGGCCTCGCGACTTTGGAACAATCTGCCCATGGAGATAAAGCTTGCAGAATCCATGACATCTATTAAATCACTTCTTAAAACCCATTTTTATAGATTTGCTTTTATGTGATGTCGTCATCTCGTTTTGATTTATTTAATTTTATTCTTTTATTTGTATATTTCTTGGCCTTCTGTTCTCTTTTGCTTTGTCTGTCAAATTATATAAAGTTATTATTATTAGTATTGGTCAAGCTTAGTAAACATACATTTAGCATAAGAAAAACTTGTCAGCATCTTTCATCAGACCCCCTTTCCTTTAAATGCCCACCTCTCTAAGTTCATTTTGTAAAGCAGGCTTACCGTTAAAAATATTTAGTCTCAAGACCAGTTTAGATACCCCAGATGATATTTTTTCACACTTCCTAAAAGCTTATTCAAAGCTCCTTCCAGAACAGCAAGACATTATTTAGGCTAAGTAGTAGGGTGACCAGACATCCTGAAAAGTTTGGGACTTTACTGAATTATGAGCACTTGTTCCAAATCCTAAATCCTGTCCTGTTTATCCTGAATATTAACCGAGAGCTGCCCGTATGCAGTAGGACTCGACTCGACTTGAGACTTCAAGGCATAAATGCTCAGGAGGCCTGACTTGGTGACACAGTGATATTGAAAATGTTGCGCTGAATGTATTATGTATTTGGGAGTGCTGGCAAATTTTCATGAATAAATAATAACACAACAGTACTAAGATATGCGCAACAAGCTGCTCCTGTCACCATAATAAAGAAGACTCTAAATACAAATGAGAGAACCCTTTCATTAAATTTTCAATTAGTCTATATAAATTAGCTGATCAATAGTTTTTTTTTTAACTCTCTGAATCTGTGTAAATATTCTGATCAAATCACTTATGTAAGTTATAATTCCTACTTTTAGTTGTTAAAAAATGTCCTGCTCCTTTTTGTAAAATATGTAAGTATATAACTGATGTGTTTTCACTTATCTATTGCACTGATTGATCAGGCTATAATAAATAACAGATTCAACCTGTTTTAAACCAGATGACAGAGAGTGCAGCTGCAACTGCGGAGGGAATTGTGATAAAAAAAAAAAAGTGTTTGTGAGCTCCTACAGCCTCTTGACAATCTTATCTGCTGAAAAGACATTCAAAACGACTGTAACACACCTGTCACCTGTGTGTAATGGCTCATGCGTCTTGTAAACACAGTCAGGACACTGTGCTTCATATCATCCTCAGAACCTGCGACTGATCTTCATAATATTGATAAATTATAAGAGTTACAGTCTGGTGTTTAATTGTTCTTTACATTTTAAACCTTCTGACATGACATGCTCACCCCAAGCTTTCCTGTCCCAAATTCTCCCATTCTCATCTGGTTACCCTACTAATTAGTACTTTTAATAACAAGTAAACTGGACTTTCTGTCTAAAATGAAGTGCCCCTTTAACTTCTCATCTAGTGCAGTCATCAGTTCAGCATTTTAATTTGTCCAAATACCTACAAAACTATTGACACTTCCATAATCGTCAGCTGTACATTGTGTTTAGTGCTAATTAGCAAGTGTTAGCATGCTAACATACTAAACTAAAATGGCGAACACTGCAAACATTATACCTGATAAACATCTGTTTTTTTGTGTCTTTATGAGCATGTTTGCATGCTCATTAGCATTTAGCTCAAAGTGTCAGCTGCACAGAGCTGCTAGCGGGGCTGTAGAATCTCAGTCTTGTTTAACTTTTAACTTCCTTGTTTCTTCCCTTTCATTTTTGTGTCAGTCTGAACAGTATTACCTCAGAGGAGAGCAAGAGGCACAGTGTGAAGAGCATGGGCTCTGACAGCAGCTCGTCGGGACAAAGCTCTCTGCTGACAGTGGACATAAAGAACTTCAAGGCGTTGTGGAATGAAGAGGTGTATCAGAACAGAGAGAGGTGGAAAACTCAGGCTGGTAAAGGTACAGTACATCCAACCAACCATGTATATAATGCAGTAAAATGGAGGTGATTTGTAGACTCAGGACACATTAATGCTCTGGTAAAACTGATCTGTCTGAACAGATCATGAGCTCCACCAGAATGGGCAAAATTGGCTTATAAAGCTACAATGCTCTTAGCGTCTGCAATGCTCTAATAGCCTGCTCAGAGGGGGATTTTGACTGACCTGTATTAGTGTGGGATTTTATGGGATACACAGTGATCAGTATGTCCGCATGCATCAGTTTTTATCTCAATTATTTATTTAATCAAGTTGATACTGCTTTAGAATTAAGGGGTTCAATGTGGGAACCCGTCAGCTATCGTCTGACCATGATTTAGCCTCAGGGGACAACAGCCAATGTTTTGGCACTTCTGGTGGAACCAGAAGATATCCCGATATTGGAAAATGCATACATGGGCCAAGATTTCCGTCACTGTTTACAGTCTGATCAGCAACTTGATCTGCATAATAATGTGGCCAATGCATTGTGCCTCTTTCACTCTCAACAGACTGTTGACCAGCATCCAATCAAAGCATGCTCAGACATGATTGGTTAATACTACTCAACAAACCAAGATGCTACATTTACCAAAATCTTGTCTCTTGCCTACAGGTTCTGCTTTCATAAGCAGATATCTGTTTGAAACGACTATAAGGGGTTTATAAATCATAGCTAACAGCCTTATTAATTGCTAATAAGTAATTAATGTTTTCCATCAGTTGTAATACACTAACAATAACGTTTAGGATAAACGAAATTTAAGTGGCTGGTGTTTATCCACCTCCTACATAACACTTAATTTATCTTTTTACATAGCTCTTTGTGAATCAAGAATCAGTTTATTATGAGTTTATTTAATTTACAACTAGACAGATGATGGGTTATTGTAAGAGGTTTATTGTAAGATTTATCCATGAATTATTGACATCTCTAACTGCAGACTTGGTGGTCTTTTAGTGAGAAATGAATGTGCATTTAATAGTTAGTAGTTGCATATTATATACAACTTGGCAACCCTCATGTTTTGCCCAAGTCTTATTAAAAATATAAAAATCATTAGTAAATACTTTGTACCCATTACTTGAGTCTTTAGTTATCAATAATCAATACTTTATACCGTATTTACAATGGATAACATTACTGAATGTGAATGGTGTTGATTGTAGTGATGAACCTATGGAGAATTAACAGGTCCCCTCACCTCTACACATCTTTTAGCTCATTATTTTGTTTGTATTTGGTTTTCCAGCCAACAACTTAACTGTTTTGGTTCATCTCACTACATTCATCTGTGATTTTTCTACTAAAACCTCTAAAAACTCACTGTAACCTGCTCTGCAATTAGCTGGTGAACATAATGGAATATTTAGCAGCTGAAGAGCCAGATATTTCCCTCAGGAGTTGGTGGAGACCAAAAACCGAGCTAAAAGTGAATATTGGAAGTGATTATTGGACCTTCATTTGTCATGTGGCCAGAAACACAACTCTACATGAAAGTGAGCTTTGAGTATGAATTAGTTAGTGATGAATTAATGCACATGGACTCACACTCACAGTCTTGCACATGCTGATCTGCTGTCATGCTACATATGACCTCAGAGGCGGAGGAGAGAGCTAAAAAGGAAGCAGAGGAGCAAGCGCAGCAGGAAGAGGCTATGGAGCCCCAGGAGGTCCAAACAGAATCCGAACAGCCTGAACCAAAGGAGGACAAATTGGAGGGGGAGGCGCCCGAGTCAGCAGAGGCCAGCAGACCAGCAGATGGTGACACAGGGGAGACGGAGGAGGAAGCACAGCCTGAGAACGCCACACACCAGAATCCTCCACTGCAGAACGGTACATCCCTTTAACTGTGTCATCCTATAGCAAGGCCTGCTGTTAAAAGACGTGACATAAGGCAGTTTCTCTAAATGTCCTATATATACAGTGCATTCACATGAAAAGTAATTCTCCACACCTGATTGAGCATTGAAGACACAGTGAACGTTTCGGTATTCCTGTATCCCAACCTTTACTGCCAATTCACTGTCCCTTAACCCACTAAATAATTCTGAATCCATCAATATGGAGCCCCTGAATGTTCACAGTGGGATTTTTTTCAGAAAAAAAGAACCAAATAAGATTTTGAATAAATTCTAGCGGAAATTATTCTGTGGGTTTGAACACTGTTTGGCTGCACAGGATGAGTTTGTAATGAGTGACTCACTGGCAGGTCAGCAAGGTTGAAGATGTTTTTACAGACTTCATAAAGGTGAGAGGATGCTTTGAGGTTGTTTATTTTCTCGTTTGGATAGAGAGTGCATGTGTGCTATCACTAAATGTACGTGCGTCAGTATGATGAGAAATAACACAACGATTCTGACTTTTCAGGAGAGTTGTCTGAAGGAGCTGAGTCTCCAGAGGGTGAAGGAAACAAGAACAAAGGAGTCGAAGGTGAGTTTGTTCTTGCAGCCCACGACTATTGACAAAAAAATGAACAGAAGTATCTTCACTCAGTTACCAGTTTGTTATAGACACCAATTCAACACGACAGTCCTGCGAAAAATCTTCCCTTCGTGAAAGGTTTTTGTTTAAACTGTTGATTCAACTTTATGATGATTGCTGTATTATACAAAAAGGTCTGGACAAAATAACGGACACTTGTATATATAATAAACTGGTAACTGAGTGTATTTCATGATCTTATGACAAAAAGTTAAAACAGTATTTCGAGATTTACTGTCCCTGAATATTCTTTGGGATATGGAGGAATCACATTTCCAAGTAAAGACTATTCTGTTTCAAGAGGAATGCACTGTACACCAGAAAACATTTTAATCTTAATGTGCCTGTCTAGCCAAGTGGCATTTACATTTTTTTTCAACTACTAACAAACTGTCAATGCTGAGGACACTTTTTCAAAACTCTGTAATCACCAACATGCATCCTGGCCAATTAAAAACAGTGTGTTACTGTAACATTTAAAAAAATGCAGTGCAGGTATATGGCATATTTTGGAAAACGTGGTCACTGAATGCATTTTGTATGAAAGCAATGAAAAATAATTCAAAGTTTGGTCCACATAGACTTCTATTTCACTCACTGTGTGAAGCGTTTTGACAATGTGACCTCTGTTTTGACCAGTGCATGTTAGCAATAGAAAAAAACTGTGATCACGTCTTCCCACCTTCAGTACAGAACACAGCATTCAACATGTGGCACGGGAGGGGCCTGAAATTTTTCAATGGCCTCTTTATAGATAAACCAATTAGCCTTTTGAACTAGGGGTGCAAGAATTATTATGTTTTGTGACACTAACTGCATTGTGATATCATGAGACATGCAAAGATTAGTGGCAGTGGTTCATTTTGTGTCGTGTTTAAACCCCTGACCGCTGGGCAGTAGTGTTGTTATTCATACTATGACAGTTTTCCTAAAATTAGATCTAAAAATCGCAATACATCACCTTGGTTACCATAACGCAATATAACGCGATGTATTGAGTCTTAATCCCTGTATCATATGTATTGTATCGCCAGCTTCTTACTAATAGACAGCCCTGTTTCAAACGATTGTCAAAGCAGTTTAATAAACCCAGTTCCCCTACCTTATTTTTTTTTATTTATTTACAGATTAGGCATTTTATTAAGGGTGCTGTTGCACAGTTTCCCAATAAACCTTCTAGCAAAATGATTCATACCATCATGTCTTCTAATTCAACAGACAAGGGAGCAATTTCATTCATACTTGGACTAATGTCTAATTTAAACTGCCTTCCTTGTCTGGAATTAGAATCACATG
Organism: Lutjanus argentimaculatus; assembly: GCA_034769285.1. Classification (NCBI taxonomy): domain Eukaryota; kingdom Metazoa; phylum Chordata; class Actinopteri; order Lutjaniformes; family Lutjanidae; genus Lutjanus; species Lutjanus argentimaculatus. The sequence continues at coordinate 623,270 of JAWZSL010000095.1, read as the reverse complement.
GGACCTCCAAACAACAACTGATAAGGGAATTTGGGCTGAGATTTTGGAAAGAGGCCACTGCTCCTCCTCCATGTGTACTCAACACTCTCTGCTTCAATTTAAAGTGGTACTTTGGGGACATCTCTCCAAATCTAAACTAGGTAAAATATACCCGCAAATCAACCCTATTTGGAAGAGATGCAAGTCTGTGGATGCAACATTGACTCACATATTCTGGCTCTTTCTGTAGACTTTTAACAGTCAAAATTGATTCAGACCCTCTTATGTCACTGTTTTGAATTACTCCTGAGATTACCCTATATTTCAATTTTCAATGTTAGCGCAGTGCACCGCTGAGGGGTAGTTTTGTTACTTTAGTCATTACTGCTGTGTGTTGCTGCCTCAGAAAAGATAGTTTCTGTTTATGTAATGTTTACTGCGGTCTCTTCCTGTACTCTACACAGCAGAGTTGGTACCTGAAAAGCTAACTTAGCTAGCATCTACGAGTCATGGTGATTTTTTTGACTGGGGTGAGAAAACATCAGAAGAGAAAACACAATCAAGTTAAAGGCTCAGTCATTAACATATTGGTGCAGAGACTGTGGGCCTGCAAACCAGAGGGAGAAATAGATATTTAGGTCTGTTACTTACAGTAAGTAAATGTGCAGCAGTTCCCTCACAAAACACAATGTATACACTCACATATCCCTCTCAGTCATCTCTTATAGTGGTGTCTTTATCTGCAGAGACCCTGCCCTCTGCCCGTATTTTCTTATTTTCCTCATTTTGCTGTTCGAGACGCTTTACAAACCCAAAGCTTTGGTATTTGATGTCCTGAAAATGAAACAATCAACCTTCTGGTGCATTTAAGGACAGCTTTGACAAATCCAACTGATTCTGCCTTTAAGCAAAAGAACCAAGTATAACCAACTTTGAAAATACTCTGCTACAAGTAAAAGTCATGCATTCTAAACCTACTAAGGGAAAACTAACACAGTCAGTTTTACAGCAAAATTCACTTAAAGTAGTTATTGTGCAGTGAAATGGTCCCTGTCTGTGTTTTACTGTTATATATGTTCTTAGATTAATATTAGTGCTAGATTAACATGTATTCTGCATTTTATTGCTGTAGATGTTTATGGCTGAGCTCATTTTAGCTACATTATACATTGTTGGGTGGGTTAATCTACAGCAATGCATATATGAAAAGAAAATTAAATCTTTATGACATTCTTTGACAAATCCTCCACATCAGTACGGGAATAAAGCTTCAGCCCTCGACACACACCTGGATGTGTTTTTGACATCTCAGGCCTGGACGTGCTGCTTCTGCTTTACCTCTTATTTTAACTCAAATTTTCATTTCACAATTTCACTTCACTTTACTAAGTGCCTTAAATTAACTCTGGTCTTTTGCTGTGTACACTGATATACAAGCACACCATGTTGTGCATGACTGTGAAGCAGAGCAACTTTAACTTACAGTGACAGCAGGGGTTTGAGGATGTTTGTCGGGTTTTGTCTTTTTTTTTTTTTTTGTGGAACTTTGTCTGTGAATAAGTTTGAAGACAACTCATTAATAACATCAGGGACCAGAATGTGTGTTACTTGATCAGAAAATGAGAATTTGTCATCCTCCAGGGAGATTTCCCTGCAATATATTATCAATTTATTGTTTATTATTAATCTCACCTAAATTATTAATAATCCTGTTTTGTTTCCTTAAAGCAGAGGTGGCGATGGAATAAACCAGCCTGTCTTTCATCCTTGCTGCGCTGCTGTTGACCTGAACCTGCATTTTACCCAAAATGGGAGGAACTCAGACTCACTCACCAGAGGGAAAACCATTAGCTGGACTGTGTTGCCCTCTACAGGACACCAAGAAACTGACACCTTCACTTCCTGTTATTGTCTCCATGATCAACTGCTCTTACTTTTCACCATGTTTATACTCCCACGCTCTTGTATGCAGAGCTTGTGGCTCTACCCACGTGCATTATGCCTCCCTCCCTCCTGCTTACTGATAAAGACGATACAGAAGAAGATTTAATGACTTTAAGATGACGGCAATGATGGCGGGGGATGAAGAGGAGCCTTCTGAAAGACTTTTTTAGTTTGCCAATGTTTTTCGCTCTATGTCATATGTTTGACTCAGACATGTAGCCATTGTACACGTCCCACTTTTCACTGCTGTGTTTTGCTTCTCTGTCAACACTCTTTATAGTCTTGTCACAGCAATTTATTTTGGTCTTTACTGAATGATACATAAGTGCAGATTTGTGTGAAATTGCAGAGTAGATATACATTAAGATGACGCTACACAGTATGTACAGCATATGAGTATGTGTCTGCAGTACACTGGGGTTATATTCACAGATCTATAGCACTGCTATTTTACTAGCAAGTACTCCTTGAAGGTATAGTTTGGTTTTTTTTGAGGTGGAGTTGTATGACTTGATAGTCATTGTATTACCTACAGGAGATGGCGAATGACACGCCCTCAGTTGGGAGAAGCAGGGAGGAGTACCAGCATGGAAGCTAAGCAATGTACTGCTGAGGATAGGTTCAGCTACAAAACGTATTTTGGCCACTTAAAAAAGGTCCACCTTAAAAAAAAAATCGATACCAGTTTAAGTGTACTCTATATTTAGAACATTTTAACCGTTCACTGTTCCACTGTACTTTAAAGGGCAGGCAGCCTTTTCTGATGGGAAACCGCTGTTACATAAAACAAATGTCGCTCGCTTCACACCAACCAAACTCCATAGGTGAAATCAATTATTTTACCTCACAAAAGACACGAGTTGCTGGTCTAGCACTGTTAGTCTAGCGCTATTGTGGGACTTTGTTGAACACAAACTAACTCTATAAAACACCAAAGTCACACAATAACACAAACTAACTAACAGATCGAGGCAGCGTTCACCAGAAACTCCTGTGTTCTGCAAGATAAAATCACTGAATTGTCAGTGGGTTTGGTTGGTTTGGTAGAGAGAGATATTTGGCTTATGTAACAGCAGCTTCCTGTCACAAAGGGCTGTCTTATAAATAATCTAAATATAGCAAACACTTGAACTGATACTGTTTTTTGTGTGTTTTTTCTGTCTAAAATCAGTTTTGCTGCTGATCCTGTCCACAGCAGCTCTTTGCTTTGCTTCTATGTTGGTGCTCCTGCTGCTTCACCAAATGTGTCGCCCATCATGGACTGCAGGTAATACATCGAGTATTGATAAGTACCTCATAAACCCCACTTACAATCCAAACTATCACTTTAAACAAATCCATTCTTTATAGGAAACTTTTCCTCTGTGCTTTAAGAACTCATGTTGAGAGTCTTGTATGTTTGCTGAAGCTTCAACAGAAACCAGTTTATACCACCAGTTGTGGCTCATTTTTTCCCATTAACATGTTTACTTTGCTAGTGCTTTCCTCCGACGTTGTGCAATTCTACGTGTGTTCTTTGCAGCCAGGTTGATATTGTTGTTTTGGTCCACTCTTTACTGTATATATTGAAAGTTTGTATATGTGTGGATCTGAGGAGGGGTAGAAATCCTGTGATTCCACAAATCCACCAATGGATATTTTTTTGGATATAATGTAAGATATTGTAGTGAAAAACATCCAAGAATTAGAATGCAACTTTTGCATTTCAGACATATCACACACGCGCAAATGCATTCAAGTTTTTGTAATATATAAAATCTTTTTGTTTACCTTTTTTTTAACATTCTTATTTGGTAATGTCCTATATGAATCATGCACTAGATGTGTCTAATATCCTCACACTGTATGTCATTTCTTCGTCAAGAGACCTCTTCTCGATGCCTTCTTCTATGTATTTAAGCTGTAGCAAAGAGTCAACATTGTCGCTGAATTAGAAGAAAATCATATATATGTACGTTATGTTATTTTGCAGTACAGTTATGTTACGGCAGCTTCGCCTACGAGGCTGTCAGCGTAATGTTTAATCAACGTGTTTACAGTGTGCTCGTACACCTATTAGCCAGCTGAATCCATCATGCTTCTGTGATGCATCTGAGGCTATATGAGTCCAAACTGTATCTGCTTCTTGGTTGTTTGCCAGGTTTTTAAGGCTTGAAATGTTGTGTATAGGAGATGCAAATATTGCTTACTGTGCATATGTAACATATTGAACCTCTGCGATGCTGGTTCAGCTTTTACTATACTTAAACATGTGTAATTGGAAGAAAATAGCATTTTTGGCAGTATTTGCATAATGATGGATATGTTTTCCTTAAAAATGTGCATTTTAATTTTGTTTATCCTTCTGTTTTCAGTTCTTTTTGGTATGATCCATGATCCATGAAAATCCCTAAATTTACTGTGCCAAGATCAAGGTTTTGGCATATACTTAGCTTACTTTAAAGGGATAGTTCAGATTTTTTTTTTAAGTAGGCTTGTATGAAGTACTTATCCATAGTCAGTGTATTACCTACAGTAGATGGTGGTCGACTCGCCCCCAGTTTGGAGAAGCAGACAGGAGCACTGGTGTAGGGAGCTAAGCGATGACCTGCTGTGGACAGGATCAGCAGCAGGCCCAAACATAATCTGCAGATTTTATTTCACAGTTTTCAGCGCTGATCCAGAATGAGAATGAGAATCTGCAGTTCTGCAGAATGTTTTTTTTTTTGCTTGTAATGTGATTGACAGTATTCTTTTAAGATAGCAAAGACTGTTTTTGAGGAAAAAGCACAGACAATACATTATACCAGCCTTAAATTATCTCAAGCATGGTTGAAAGAAATATTTAGTAGATTAGCCACCTAAAAAAAGTTAAACCTCTGTTATATAAGCCAAATATCACTCACTCTCACACAACCAGACTCCTTTAGCAAAATAAGTAATTTTACCTTGCAGAACATGAGAGCTGCTGGGTTACCGCTGCCTTGATCTGTTGGTTTTTATTTTTTTGTGACTTCTGTGTTTTAAAGGGTTCAGATTCACTGAAGTCACACAACATACTCAACAAACATACTCACTGAATGATCCAGCAGTAGACCAGCAAATCCTGTGGTCTGTGACCTAAAATTAAGATATATTTGCAAATGGAGTTCAGTGACTTTTTCCCAGTGCTAAAATGCTGCTGACCCTTTCAAACTATAATTACTTACTTCCACACGCTACACTACTGCTGCTTCTCCAAACTGGAGCATGTTGACCGCCATCTATGTGGATAATACGCTGATATTATAAGTACCTCTTACACCAATACAATATATATATATATATATATATATATATATGTATATATATATATATATATATATATATATATATATATATATATATATATATAATATATATATATATATATATATGATGATACATATAATATATATGGGTTTCAAAAAGGGAATATAATTTAACACCTAAAGATTTTTTATCTGTAAAGCTGTAGGAATTATTTTTTATCTTCTTTATTTTAATACACAACCCCCGTTTTTATATTACACCAGGAACTTTAGCATCGTGCTGAGATATAAAGTAATTTATCACGTAATGTAACGCTACACATGCTACTTTCTACCTAAAAAAAAAAAAAAAAAAAAAAAAAAAAAAAAAACACAGTCGTGGTTAGCAAACCAGCTGGCTGAATGTGTGCCTCTATATGTACTTTCCATATGACACCTTTTACCTGTAGGAAAACCAATATTGTGATGTCATTTGAATCTGTGCTGACCCAGTACAGTCAAACAAACCAGTTAATATCTTCCTACAATATTACACACTAAAGAGTCTTGAGTAAAGACTTTTATTTGTCTGTAAAGTCAGCAGTTTGATGTTGCAGAAGTATTTATAAATGGTATATTTTGCTCTTTTTCATTTAGAAGAATCTATTTTATAGCTGTATAGTTTTTTTTTTGTTTTACTGTAACCGTTTGTTCCTTTTTTTTTTTTTTTTGATGGATTGTCAAAATGTACGTCTTCGACATGTAACGCCAGTTTTCTTTTTGTCTCTCCTCTCTGATTTTGTTTGTTCCTTGTGTGTCTGTTCGATAGCTTTTATTCCACCAGCTCTGAAGTCAGAAAAATTCAAGTGGCTGAAAACTGTAAATTTTAAGTGCAACAGTAATAGAAAAATTAGATTTTTACATAGAACAAAAAACAAATTGCATCCTCAAAATATCCTGCCTGACACTTGGTGAAGCAGAATCTATTTTCTGTACCAAGGGACCAACACATGTACAGTCTTGTAGTTTGCTCTATCTTTCACTTGCTACTGTGATGATAGCCTACTGTATGAATATTTAACAAGAATTTTTACGACCATAATCAGAAACATAGTTGTATTTATGACATGTAAAGACTTCTAATCATGGTGTTTTGTAATGGTTACTATGGAACAGATTATTTGTTGTTTGTTTAATGCTTTGTTTCCTTGTTTAGTCTGACTCACTCTATAATGACTGAATCTCAAACTGTTCTGGTGACTGAGGTTAGATGGATGTAAAGTGTGCGTGTCTGCGCGTGTGTGTGAGTGAAACTGCCGAAAAATACTTAATGTGCATTTCTGATCTCCTCACTGTGACCTGCTCTATCGATGAGAGTGTGATGAGAAGAGTGTGTGATAGAGTGAGTGTGTGTCTGATGGAAAAAAGTGGACTGCATGACACTGGTTAAACAACTCTCAACACCAAAAACATAATCAGAAAATGGTAAATACTTTGTTTGAAGGGGTGTTCATAAGGGAAGGGAGGGAAGGGAGTCTTTATGAATGTTTATGGCTGTTGTCAATAAGTTTGATTCAGCCAAGTATTTAATTTTTCATGCAAAGTTGACATTGTTTGAAATGTTTTTGTTATGACAACTTAACATAAATCAAATCAATAATGTCTTTATTACACAACTTTACATTAACAAACTTAAATAAAGTGTTATTTCAACATTACATTATACTGTTGTAGTGGTTAGCCAACTTTAGCAGCAAGTAAAGTAGCCAACCGCTGTTTGTCGATCAAGAAACTCTGTAAACTAAACCTCCTTTGTACTGTACTCTGTCGTCAAACTGACGTTATAACATTTAATGACATCTTTATGAGAATTCCAAAAGGTGCCATTTTAGTTGAAGTCCAGAAAATTATTAATGACACCATTACTAAACCATTTGACAGTGTAATAAAACTTTGTGACATCTGTATGACAAGTCCAAATGCACTTTACATTACTGGCCAAAGAAAACATTTGTGACACGCTTATAATGATCTCACGACAGCCAATGTCCAAACCAACCACATAAGACACTGTAATGTAATGTTAAAACATATAGCGTAATGGTTTCTTTAAGTAAGATGATGTCAAGTTGTCGTAACAAACACACCGACAGCTTATGCTGGGTTGGTTAATGTCAAGTTGTCATAAAAAAGACATTATTGGCGTGGTTATTGTCAAGTTGTCAAAACAAAGACACTACTGGTGAGGTTACTGTCAAGTTATCATAACAAAGAAATTTTTGTCTTGGTTATTGTCAGGTTGTCAAAACAGAGACATTATTGGCTTGGATATTGTCAAGTTGTCATAACAAAGACATTTTTGTCTTGGTTATTGTCAAGTTGTCATAACAAAAGCATCTGAAACAATGTCAACTTTTCATTAAAATTTCATCAAAAATGACATATTTGACCAAAGGACACTTAATCACAACAGTCAAAAACATTCATGAAGACTCATTCATGTTCATGACAGGTGTCATGACATGGTTATGACAGTGTAATGACCGTCTTATGCACACCCTTTCAAATAAAATGTTACCCAAAAATACAAATTTTGCCACTGTAAAGATCCAATTTTAAAAAAATTGTTTAATACACTCTATCAGGCTGATACAACTGAATTTATTTACGCATGTAACACAGTAGTAGACATATTACAAAGGTTGAATTATAAACATTTATATTGGCCTAAAAAGTGGGTGAAACAATGTAAAAACTTAAAGGTGGATAATTAGACAAGCTAACAATAGTAAACTGCCTCAGTTTTAACCTCCACTACATGCCTGCCCCAACAGACAGACAAAGAGAGAGAGAGGAGAGAGAGAGAGGAGAGTGTGTGTGTGCATGTATGTGCATGCATGTGTGTGTCACTGTCCCATGCCGGCCAGGCGGCCGTGTGTGCCACCATGCTCTGTGACTGCACAGCCGTATCAATAAATCTGGACTCAAAGGGCTCAGATCATGTCTGCCTGTCTTCATTTCTACAACACAACACTGTGTAACATGTTTAAAGGGGCATTGCACTGATTTTGCAACTTCAGATTAATTTGTTAATTGTCTACAACATTGTCAAATCATTGTCGAAACATGGCCGAATCACTTCAGCATTGGCAGCGCTGACCCATAAATGTCAGAATATCTTGGTGATCACTTTTAACTGTTTTTTTTAAATCTGTCTCCCTTCATGAAAGTGCAAAACTAAATGGCTGGAGGTCGCTTTTGAAAATGCATTGCTAGTGAAACTACTATATATTAGGTATTTTGTTTAAAATGTGTGATGACACCTGATGTTGGTTCAGTCTGTCTCTTATTTGTTCACTACAAAAAGAAAAAAATACTGAGAGCTGCTTGGTCAGCCTGTGATTGAAGAAGTTTCAGGAGATGTTGACAGATGACACAGCAGCATTTATTGAAGCTCAGTTGAAAACAGAGAAGCAAAGCAACTGAATCACAAAACTATTTAACGCATGCGTGTGTCCGTATAAGGTTATTCCAGTCTTCTCCCATATATGTGTGGAGTTTCTATCGGATATCAGATACTAAAAGAGAAATTATGCTGACTTAAGGTACCCTAAGTGACACACAGATCACATACAGCGCTGTCTGAGGGAAGCCTGAAACAGTGCACACCCCACCTGTCCATGACCATGGTCTCCTAGGAGACGGAGAAGGAGTAGCAGCTCAGCCTGTACCTTTAGCCTTCACATTCAGCTGATGTTTTTGTCGTGCCACCTGTAGGTCATCAGTGTTAACTTGACTATATAAAATGATTTAAAAGGCAAAAAAGACAATAAATAAAAGTATCCATTTGTATAAAAAAGGGTTTAAAAAGTGACTAAAATCAGACCAAACCCCAGAAAAAGTACACTTATAAAAATATGTTTTATAAAAAGATTTAAAAGAGGATAGAGAGCTTGCCAGTCAGATCTACGTTTACATGCACATAGTATTCCGGTTTTTGCCCTTATTCTGACAAAGACAATATTCCTACTAAGCTGTTTACATGGCCAATGAAAATGAATATTCCTCTAGTATTTGTGTTTACAAGCAGCTGTGCATACTCCGATTATGGACGCTTCTTTGCATCAAAATAGGATTTTTTTCAAAGTTTTCCACTGTTGGCAGACTTGTTTGACTGTGCAAATACAGCCTCCATCTTTCATTCATTTAATCATCTTCTTGAAAAGGTCAGCACTGCGATATTTGTGCATATCCAAAAACCTGTTGATGTCAAATGTTTAAAATAATGTTTAAAAGTGAGTTTGTTTCTCCCTTCAACCAAAAATGTGGGGTTTTCTTTTGTGCACGTATCTCTATTCCAGCCTTACAAACTATTGTTCTTTAGATTTCTACTGGATAAAACCAAACTGATCTCGAAGAGTTTCATGAGCTATTAGCAGTCCTGTTTAGACTGAGGTTGTTGTCACCAAGATTTTTGCAGTTTTGTGCTATATTTTGGGACAGAGAGCATATTTTGAAAACTGAGCATTAACCGTGCCAGGGCTAATAATAATATCTCAGTCTCATTATTTAGACTGGACCATCCAGCAATTGAGGTCAAGGATGCAGCTGAGTGTTAATTTGATTAAAATAATTAGCAGAAGACTGTTTACATGCTGTGGAAGCCAAAGGCTGCAGTTGTTATTGCACAGTAACTGTAACACAAACATGTCTCTCAGTCAGTGATCCACTAGATGTCTCTGTTAGACTTCAGATCACACTGATGCTCCTCCAGCAGCTCTCGTGCAGCCTCAGAGGGCCTGAAGCACTAAAAATGATCCACGGACTTGATGTATACGGCGTCACTCTCCCCAGATATCCTCAGCATATAGCTCTTTATCCAGCATATATGCAGCTCCACAAACATTAGACACAGAACGCATATTTATCACAAGCAGCATGCATATTCATGGGCAGGTTGATGGAGCTTGTGGAGGGATGTGTATGAGTTCTCAGCACAGCGCTGAGTGCCGAAGCAGAAGGCGAATGTTAATTCAATTATACGGCAGCTGTTCCTTGGTGCCCATGGCCACTGTGTTTGCACTAGAACAGAAATCTTGTATTAGGTCCCTCGCCATAAAAGACCATTGCCAGGCATGAGAATGGGGACTGCCTGTAACCAAAAGCCATCAACAGTATTGTAAAGAGCTTTTAATGCTCTTTTTTGGCACGATTGAGGAATTTGGTGAGGCTGCAGAGTAAGATTTGTGTGTTTTTTGTTGTTTTGGCTCCTTGTTGATTTACAGAGCTTTTGTTTTAGTCATTATTCTATGAAATAGTCAATCTGCTTGGAAATAAAATGAGTTTACTTGTATATACTCCAGTCAATGGTGGCTGGAGAGACATGAGTGTGTGTCCTGTGGTGGTTGTTCCATCATTTTGGTTCACAAAGGCTAATTTACATATCAATAACCTCTCTCTCTTTCTTTGTGTGTGTGGATTCATGCTCACCACTTTATATTTTGAGCATCAATAAGACAACAAGCATGTCTCAGTCTTCAATTGCTCCCACACATGCAAATGCAGTTTGTCCATGCATTTATGCGAGTGTTGGTATTTGTGCTCCACCCCACCTCCTGTCCTCCTGTCCCATGCTCGGGCTGAGCTCCAGTACTACTTGGTGGTGCTGGAGGAAGAGTAGGAGGAGGAAGAGGAGGAGGGAGGAAGGAGGAGGACAGGGAGGAGGGTGTGAAGGCATCCGGCAGCCTGTCCCTTCATTACCCGGCTCCCTGAGACTCGCTCTGTGTGATTTAATCACACGGCCACTGGCGGGAAGTGCTGCTCTGATGTTACCTGGACCTGCTAATAAGTTTGCTTTTCCTTCATCAAAAGGAAAACAGCCACACCTGTGGGAAGGACGCGCTCGGCTGCACATTACATATGTGTAATACATGCTTGCATGTAAATGTGGAGGCACCCAAACATAAAAAAAAAAAAAAAAAAAACCCTCCTGGTTGTTCTCCTGTCACATACAGATGGAGAGCAGAGGACCGGCAGGGATGCAACTAACGATTGTTTTGTTATTGATTGATTAATTTAGGTTAAGTTTATTTACAAAACAATAATATACAAGTACAGTCGTATAAGACATACTGTGAAATGGGACACACTGATAAGCTATCTGAAGTTTCAAAAATAGGAGCCCACACCCTTGCTGGTTACTCTTGTCTAAGCACATTTTAACACATGTATTATTATAGATGTATAATATCTTAGTACTGTGAACTGCTGTAAGATTAACACATCAAGAAACATGAAGACAGCATCATTGTGATTGTGATTTTTCCCTTCAACTTCTTTACATAGTTTCTATTTCCAATGCAAAACAGAATCTTTTGATTTTTTTTTTTTTCTGGTTTCTTATTGTCCCCCAGAAAATAAAAAAAATAAAAATAAAAAGAGAAAAGATGAAAATTACATGAATGAAATGTATTACATTATAAATTACGTGCCAATATTAATTCAGTTTGATGCTTGAAGCCCAACATTGCACTGGCATGATATAGTTCAAATAAAATATTTGCACGACATGTACCTTCGCCTTCAAAGCTAAATAATACAGATCAGAGGTTCAATCAGATACAGTAAATAAAGTCTGTGCACCTCTACAAACAGTATTAATAAAATATGTGTTTACTACTTCTAGATTTGAAAAAGTGCTGTATTATACTCAATGCAGAAAAATGTCCCCTGTGACTGTTACACTATTGTATATCATTAGGATTATTATTATTATTATTATTATTACATGTGTTCATGCAGAAGCAGGATTTCACTGTTGTAGATTGTTGAGGTGGAGTTCATTTTTTACACATTTGTATGGGACTGCAGCTGATTATTTTCATTATTAATCTGCTGATTATTTTCTCCATCAATTGACTGATTGTTTAATTTGTAAAAATTCCAAAAATAGAGAAAAATACTGTCAGAATTATTCAGAGTCAAAAGTGACATCTTTACAATGTTTGTTTTCAGTACTCTATTACACTATTATATATGAAATATTTCCCTCTCACCTGTGGTTGAGTTGAAGTAGAAAATGGCAGAAATAGAAGGAACATACTCAAGCAAAGTACAAGGATGTCAAATTGTACTTGAGTAATTGTACTTAGTTACATTCTACTGCTAATATATATTTTTTCCTCCAATGTCAAACTATTGCTTTAATGTTAAAATTGAGGGACAATAACAAAGAAAAGACAAGGAAAAGCAGCAAATCCTCATATCTGACCAGTTGGAACACGAAAATATTTGATATTTTTGCTTGAAAAAAATTTGAAGAAAATTAAAGAATTAAAGAAAATAGTTGCCAATCATTTTTCTGTTTCTGTTTCTGATCGATTAATTGGCTTTTTTCCAACTCCAAACACTGTATAAAAGAATCTGATGCTGTCACAGGGAGGCGACAGTATGCCTGGCCTTGTGGGAATCCATCGTCTAACCTAACCAGAACCGACAACATGTTCTCGCCACTTAACTTCACACGGCCACATCGTGCAGCATGTAAAGTAGACATTGCATATCAAGCTGTTTAATAAAAATTAAACCCCGTCTATCCACTGGAAAGAGCACAGAGCTCTATTTAGAGTGACTGATCGAGAGCCCAGAATCAAAGGGCCCTGTGGCACGAGCTGCTAGTGTGTCTGGGAATTGGCCCAACTCTTAAAGAGCCAAGCTTCCCTCATCTTGACTGGGGGCCGACCCCCCGAAGCAGGAAGAAGCTATTTCTGCTGGCGGCCAAGTGGTTCCTCTCTGGAAGCCTGTCAGGTGAGGAGTCGTGGCTGCCAACTGTAACCCCCTCAGGCGGGCACAGGGGGAAGGGCAGACCCCCGTCCTGGCTCCAGCACTGTGACACAGAGCAGATGATGCAGAGGGCGGCGAGCTCCCTGACGCCTCGAGACAAAGATCTGCTGTGAAGTCGCTCCAGTCGACGCCACAGCAGAGATGGAAAATACAAAATTACAAATTTAGAATAATGGGTTTTGACTGAATGTGGTGTCTCACTTTAAGCACTGACTTCTAGTTCAGGATATCTGCTGGCTGCACTGGAAGCCGTGAAACACTGGCTGCTGTGTAAGTGACAAGTGGTGTGTGATAAAGAGTGATTCATTTTTGGACAAAAGTAATTAATGCAAAGCTAATTTAATTCTTTTCTTATTACAGTTATTACAGTTATTACAGTTTTTACAGTATTCTATGTTCAGAACATGCTTCTATATTTTATGGGTAAAGTATTGTGTGTATTGGTCAGTGTTAAAGCAGTGTTTAGGCAGGCACTGATATAAAAGAGGAACACAGAGAACAGACGCGGAGCCTTGTCTGTGTGGGTTGATTATTCGTCGATCTGTTGGTAATGCCTCTGGGCTCCTGTAGGAGGATCGGGCTCTTCTCCCTCGTTATCAGAGTCATCTTCTGTCAGGATCATCACAAAGTAAACAGCAGAAACATCACAATATTTTTACAAAATAATCTACCTGGAATGTGTGTTTGCACGTCAGTCCCTCCAGGAAGTTGCAAGGTTGGATCGCAGCAGTTACTGAAAATTCAGCCGATCAAAACTTTTTCACAAATTTAATTAATCATCGTAGTTTCCACCAATCATAGCAGTCCCCCGTGCAACATCATGTACAGTATGTCTAAATTAATCGACTCAATGTTTTCTCATTTATTATAATTTTCTCTTTTTTTATTTGTTTTTAATTTGTCAAGGACACTGAAAAGATCACACGGGTTCTCATTGTTCTTAACAATTATCAATATGCTTGTGCTCTTTTATATTTAGACTTTTTTTGCTAAATATTTTGACAAAATGATTTTGCTCCTTTGTGGAAGACCACCCAGGTGCACCTCTTCATTTAAAAATAAAGCAGACATTGTTAGATTTTTTGTAATCCTCGGCCGTTGCAAAAAAAAAAAAATATATATCTAAAAGCATTGCAACATGCATCACAATTTTTTGAAAGAGCTGCTGTGAAATCAGCATTTTAGGCTGCAACAATCCCAAAAGTCAACAAAATCCTGGAGGGAGTGGTATTTGATTGGCCAACACACTGCCTCACCAATGATGTTGTGTTGTGTTGCTGTAAAAGTTGAGTTCTTGGCAGACGATTAAGTGTTATTCATCAAGATCACACTATGTAGCTCCCACTAAAACCATACATTGTCCTTTTTGAGAGCCTGTTTTTGTACAGATTTAACAAGTGGGATACAACATGTTTGTGATCCTTAGATGTATTTTTTGGTGAATTTATGAGCTTTGGAGAGAACAAGGCTAACTGCTTTCCCCTGCTTCCAGTCTTTATGCTATAAGAGTAGTGTCTGTATTCTCATCTAAATCTTAAAATGCTGAACTATATTTTTAAGGAACAGCAGGTTACTGTTGTTTATACCTGTAAAATATAAGCTGAAAAATAACCGCAGAGTTGAATCAACTGCTCTCTGATGCCACCTCAACAAAGAAAACTGATGGATGCTTCAAAAAGTTGTTACTGCAAAGATATTATCTAGACTGTACTGTATAATTTCATGTTAATGATTCTTCCCTCTGTATCTAAAAGGTTGTGTATTTTTTACATTTTTTTTACAGGAGTCTGGATGATACGAAAGTTTGAACTGAACTGAAATTATGGCTTTAAAAAGTTTAATGGTTTTTGCAAATTTGTACGGCACCCCTGAGGGGACACGTTAGGTTTTTTTTTCCTTCCATCTGATCTGTAGCATTGGGTGTGAGCTGCACAAAAGTAATACAGTATTACTTTTCTTGTTGTTGTGCATAGCAATTAAATGTTTTTCAATTAAACAGAAAGTGAAAGATGAAGTGAATTCATAGTGAGTAAATTCACCCCTGGCTGTTCGGCATACTCCACCTACTTCCCCACTCTTTTAAACTCCATTGTAACGTTGCTGGAAATATCTCAACATGACACTATGCCATCTGTGTTTAACCAGTTTTAGCAAGAATGAGCAACATGGTGTTGTGGGTTAAATTGGTTTGAGGTTGATTTAAAGGGAAAGTGCTGCATGATGAATGGCAGCTCAAAATAGAGTCAACACAACAAAGAAAATAAGGAATCTGTGGAGTTTTTTACTGGTGGTTTATTTAGATGCTGCTGGAATGTCTTCAGCAGTCCAACAGAGGTGTTTTCTGTCAGTTCTTTTTGTCATGGTGAAGTTTACAAGGTGGAAGAACTATTCAGATCCTTTGGGTAACAAACATAGTAATACAATGATGTAAAAATACACAATTACAAGAACAAATCCTGCCTTTAAGTAAAAGTACAGAAGGGATTTTAGGACTTAATTACAGACAGAAATGTCTTATCACACCTAAATTTTTGCAGATTAAACAGTCCAAAACTTTACAAAGCAGTTAAAATCAGTTTCACCTCAATCAGCAACAAAAACACTCAAATATTATTGAATCTGTGTTATAAATCCTGTAATATGTAAAATATCATGACCATTCAGTATGATGAGAACTATTACTTTTGTTAATCTAAGTACATTTTGCTAATAATACTTAGTATAGTGTCAAAGGCAGGACTTTTACTTTTTTTTTTTTTTTTTACACTGTTACACTGGTACTTTTACTTGAAGGGAAACAGATTTTACACATCAAAATCTGTTAACAGGTGCTGAGAAGAACTACTGCTTATGTGAAAAAGTTGTAAATCCTTCTGTGTCTCCAGCAGGAGCTGTGTGAACACTAATAAATAAAAGTCATCAGAGACTACATTTCTGGAAATCAAAAACAAAAGCTTGCTCTTGGCTAGGAATAGATGTTGTCCTTGGACTGAATGAAGGACTAAAGGCAAAGCATTGACATGTCACTCTGTTCTCTGTTCTATCCATCCATTGCACAAAGCAGTTTAGTTCTTGACTCGGTTAAGTAGGGCTATGGCAGAATGAATTCTCGGTAAATTAAGACCTTTTTCAAAATAAAAAAAAAAATGTGGCCATCAAGTCACCATAACAACCGCTCAGCTCAGTTTACCCCAGCAGAAAATATGTCTTCTGAGGGAATTTAACAAGGACATTTTACTAGGAAGGTTTAGCAAAGAGTGTAACAACACACACAAAAAAAATCTGATTTGGAAAAAAATGCAGTGACAGTAAAGAGTGTTAATCCCACTGTTGAGAGGAGCATCAAAGATGTTAAAAGATCTAAAAATATGGTACAAGATGCAAATAAATCCTTGCCTTCCACATAGCAATGTTAGCAAACCACAAATTATGAATCATCCTCTTTTTTGTTGTTGGGTGCTACTGATCAGTTGGTGTCACTGATTGTTACCATGGTAACATGGGTTGTAAGCCTGAGTTAGCCTGTTAGGGTTAGGTGTCTAATTTTTACAGTTAGTCAGTCTTTATTTTTGTGAAGTGGTCTAACTTGCAATACACTCATCCATGAGCAAAATTACAACTATTTTAAGACTCAGACTAGTCTAAAATTCAGGGGTGGCTGAGGATTGGAATAACTGTAGAAAAGGGTTAGGAAATAAACTGAGTCATGACCTAACAGGGTAATAGGACATAGAGTCAAATGCAGATCATATTCAAACTGAAAGAAGCTATTTACTGTTAACTAGCAGGATTTTGGGAAGTGAATGTTAGGTCCTTGTTCTTCCCTGGACTGGACCTTCTCTGAGAGAGGTTGTCATGGCTTTCTGTCATTTCTGAGATGGCTTGATTGAAAGTCTAGCTTTGGGTTGCAGCAGGGTGAATGAGTGAATAAATGAGTGCATAAAAAAAGAGAATAAATGAAAAGAAATAAAGAAAGGTTAACCTGCTTATTACCAACAGCCTGGAAGGCTGAAAAAAGGGTTACACTTTCCTGAATGTTAAACTATTCCTTGATAAGCTCCTACAGGAAAAATCAGTTGAGCTAATCATTGGCTGTTCCCACTTTGAGAAAAAACATTTCAAACATATTTGTAGTCATTGTGGTCGTCTGATATACCAGCAAAACCAACTTTTTCTAAGAAGCTGATGATGCTGGCAGCATGTGACAACATTATGTTCGGCTAAACCATAAGTTTTTTGTCACTCTCATAAATGAAGCAAACCGAACTTTGCACCTTTACTACCCCTCTTATGCCACACTCTGGCTATGTTAAGGACGAGAAGTGGTTTCAAATGCAGTGAGTCGACAGGGAGTTGAGGATAGTTGATGAGCGGAGATGAAGAAAGACATCATATCAACGCTGAAAGTGTCGATTAGGTGAGAAAACGACATTACAGCGCTGTCAATCATCTCGGCTTCATGCTTGGAGAGAAAAAAAAGCAGAGCTGTGAATAAAAAAGTTGGCAAGTCAGTAGAATCACATGCATGAGGAAAACTACACGTTTGAAACTTTTTTCATGAGCCTTTTGTTTGGAATACCTGCAAAAATGTCACTCAAGTCAGCTGAGATGAATAATGTGTTTATGTTTATTCACATATATTGACATGTACAGTTAGTGTAGGTTACAAGTGTCAGACACCACCTCCTCTGTTTAAATTTATCATATAAAACTAAAGATGCGACTGTTACTTAAATATAATATCTGACACATTTTTTATTTATCTTATCACTTTCTGGGTATGGAAGTGTCGCATTCAACCACAACAGATTGCCACAGCCACTTTGAACGTGTGCGAACAGATTGTGCTTTGAAAAAGAAAACGGGTGCCTCCAGCAACATTTCACGTCTGCATCCCATCTCTGTCTGAAAACGGGACTAACATCTTTACATTATACATCTTCAAAAACATATCCATTATTCATATGCCCATATTTTAATACTATTAGCACTTCCATGCCACCCACCTAAATACCTGTGTGTTTCTTATCAAAGCAGCAGTGACAGTCAGAGTTACTTTGTTTGGGTGAAAAGATGAGTTGGGATTAAGGAAGTACTGCAGCAGAGGACCATCACACAAAATTAAATCTGATCTGTGAGGTGGTTTTATTTCTGTACGCCCGAAAATCATCTCCCAAATGCAAACGGGCGCAAGAGAAACTTTGCTTCTTACCTCCCTGCACCAGAGTGTTTGTGTTGTTTGCCTAGACAACAGCAACAAAGGCAAACACACGCACACACACATGCAGAAACACACAGTGCTCCCACCTGTGTGGGTGGGAGGTGTGGCCACTCAGCAGCTGAGTGGGGCAGCATATGGAGTTTCTAATTGGGTAGAACAGCACAGCTGGAGGACACCAGTCCAGGACCTGGCCTCTGGTAATCAGTCCCACAATCCTCAGCCCTCCTCTGCACATCCACCGTGCTGCATGCGTGCCTTTGCAGGGTGGGGGTCGTTGGATGTGTTTCATTGTTTGAAAAGGATGAATCTTAGTCCAATAACTGTGTTTTACATCACATCTTCCCTTTTGAATGAAGGTTATATTTAGAGTAAAAATGTTCCAGTACCATTCAATTTCTTACCAATACTGATTTTGATGCCTGAACTTTGTATATCGGCCGATAACAAGTAGGGCTGGATGATATGGCTTATGAATAATAGCTTGATATTTTTAGGCTATGCTATGATATATAATATAAATCACAGCATACACATTTTCTCTAAAATAACATACCCTAAATTCTCAAATTTTGATGATCTTACAGAATGTGATGCATTGGTATAACTGTCAAGTAAAAGCAAAAAACACCAAAAACAATCTGAGCCTGTTAGTTGCAAAAACAAGGACTTTCAGTGGATGTACTTTGATGCTGCACAGTTGGCTGGAGGGATTACATTGTAACTTCAATACTGGACCAGATTTTTAAAAATGTTGTTCTCATTAGTCACTTAGACACAAAAACATGAGAAAATACAGTCCAAGTTGAAAAAGTCCCCTTTAATTTCATATTTTTCTTAATTATACAAACCAACTCTGACAGAGTTTCATACACGGTGTCACTACAGAGCCTCTTATTCACGGACCTGACTTTCTCCATTCCCAATACATTATTTCCTTGAGTCAGCGTTGGTATGTGTGCTGAGAGGAAGTTGCACTTTTCTCTTGTTCATCTGATCAACCTTTGTATGAGCATAATGCCTTGTGTTTAGTCTCTCTGCTGACACAGGTTTTCTTTATAAGGACTGTAATTCCCTGAGTTGCCTGATCCTTGAAGAAGCATCAGTGCGATTCCTAATTAAAATGTCTTTGTGGGTCATTTTTTCTGCTGTCATGTTCGTCGGTTCCTAAGAAGAGAGTGTTTTCTCGTTTATCAACTTCATTAACAATGTGAATGTTTTGCTTGTGTCTTTTTAGAGGATAAATCTGATCATATTTTTGTCAAAATACAACTGGGTAGCATTTAGCTTCAAATGAGAGGAGATTGATTCCACCTGGGACAAAATGGTACTAATTCCTGAGACCATCCCTGATTGTCTGCAGGCGGCAGGTGACAGGGTATAAAAGCTTTTATAAGACAGCAAACTGGCTGGTCTGTTTTTCAGTCTCCAGGCACATGGAGGGGGCAGTGTTTTGTGTTGTCAAAGTGTTCGTCCAAGCTTGTTACTCTTGGTCAGTTCAAGTCAGTTTTAAGTTTGCAAAAAGTACATTTGGTCAGTGATTTTATTCCTGCTTTATGTGCATTTCAACTGGATATTGTTTATACTCTTTTATACATTGTGGGGTCATTTTTCATAGCCTGTAATGGCACCACTGTCTCAGACACTACATTTATGTCCAACTAATTTGCAACAGAAAATATGTTCTGAGGGAACACAATGCCACCTGAATTACAACCCTGATGTTTCCTAGAAATTATGATTATATACAACTAACTTGCAACAGCAAGGAAATATAAAGCCACAATCTATTAACATAATGAGGGAATGTTTTTAATAATATATCTGGCAAGTTAATGTAGCAGTAAAGTGTTCACTGACATATTTTATTTGTTCTCCACCATGTTTACTTGTAGCGACTACAGCATTATTAAACTTTTTGCATGGTATAGGAAACAAAAGCGTGTTGTGCTTAAGGAAAATCATGGTCTGGTTTAATACAGAAAAAGTCTGTAGTGACATCAGACACACTGCTTAATTTACCAACATTTAAACAAAACAGCCTTCTTCAGGGTGTTGGAGGACAACACAGCTCAACAGACATTAAACAGAGGATAAGACACAGGTGTGCTCCATCATGGGGACAAGTGGTCTCAATTACATTCAGTGTTGTAGGAGGATCAAAACGCAACCTGGGCTGCATTCAGCTCTGACAAAAAGTAGCAAAATGTTTATTAAAAAAGAAATAGTGCTGCATTGACCTCCCTCCCTTCCTTTTGTGTACGTAAGCGAGCTGCACTGCAATGCCTTGTTAATACAGCAGTGTTTACATGCACATCACTGCTGATTGGGTAAGACCTGTGGTACAGTCACCAAGCGAGGGAAAACATATCTCAAAGCCTGTTGCACATATCTATTGGTCATCTACACCAGACGAGCAGTATAGAGGTATTTTAGTTGCATGAGGGTGAGTAGGTGCTGACTGAATTTTCATTTTTGGGTGGGTAAATATAAAAAACAACTAAACATTACAATCTAAAAGGTATGACACATTTGATAAAAGAAATATATATATATATATATAATAAAAACATCTCGATATAAATATGAAAAATAATTAAACAAAGGTATGTTTCTATAATATAACCCTATCCAGACACATAATGTTAAGGGAGACCATGTGGACACTATTTTAAGGAAAAAAACACTCCTGGCTCACACTAGTTGCTGTAGAGGAGAACTCAGGGAATAGACATAATATCCCACACGTAGACTTCAGATAAACATATTGGGAATATATTAGAAAAATATTACATCAATATTGAAAAAAATATATATAGAAAAAACAACTTGGTGTATAGGGAAAAAACAATTTCACACAATTGTAATTATTAAAACATTTTATGCATCATAGCTATGTAACTGTGTGTAACTATCTTTCTCCATGTCTGTATTTCATTGTGGTCGGCAACTCTCCAACACTGGTGCTTTCCACCTTTCTCTCATCACAACCATAAGCTTTACTTAAACTTAAAGGACCAGCATGTAAGATTTAGTGGCATCCAGCAATGAGGTTGTAGATCTCATCCAACTGAATACTGCTCACCACGAAAAATGTGGGAAGCTGTATCTAGAGTCAATGTTGGGCTTGTCCATTCTGGGCTACTGTAGAAACATGACTGTACAACATGGCGGCCTCAATGGAAGAGGACCTGCTCCCTCTGTTGATGTAAACAGCTCATTCTAAGTAAGCAAAAACAGAACAATTCTTATTATAAACTAATGAAATCATACTTATTACCGAATTTTATATTCCACCTCTGCCATATTCTGCCAATAAAGCCCTGTAAATCTTATACACTGGACCTTTAAGATGTTGCAAAGAGCAAAATGTCTGGAAGCATTTTATCATAAGCAAAGACGATAAATTTACCACCAGCAGGAGTGTGGTGTGAGAACAAGAATCTGAAATTATCTAACACCAGCAACTGAGGTGTTCATCTGGGTATTACCTGTCAACAAGTACTCAAAATAAATGACTTGCACTTGTATTTGTGAGTGCTTAAACACTTCCTTTTTTTAGCCTTTGTGTTTTGGCTCTGGTTATTTGTACATGCACTTAAGTGTAAAGCAAAGCACAATAAATGGTGAGAGTTGTTAAGAAAATAAACAGTACAAAGCTCATCACAGAGTCAGTGTCAGGATTTTAAAAAAAAAGTACATGCTTTGCTGTCTTTCTGCCTCACATGATTTAGTGGAAGAAACAACCTAAATGCAAACAGTGACTGAGACTTGGGTCAGAATCATGTTGTATTACCACCACCACTACATCCTCAACCACTTCACCTTGGCACTCATTATCCAGACACGAACTCCCTTTAACTGCTGACATCAATTGAGAAACGCTTGCAACTCAGCGTGCGATCAGTGGCGCCTTCATTTGCAGCTCTACACCACGCACCGTGCCTATAAAAGCTGATAATGTGATAATTAAAAGAGCTGACAGGCACGAACTGTCAGCGAGACACCCTGATTCACCAACCTCTGCTATTTGTTATACCTCTCAAATTACAATGCTTCCACCCTTGACGTATGACACATAAAATATCAATTGGAATAATTAACCAGGTTAGAATCGGTGTGAAGAAAGAAAAAAAAGTTAAGGAGTCTCGGTGGAGGACAGTTTTAATGAAAATCGGCCCAAAATCAACCGAGTCAGACCTGAAACGAGGATTTCTAGCAGACAAAAGATCACTGCCATGTCTCTGTCTCTCCCTCCTTTCTTTCTCTCTCAACCACACCATGATTTATTACCTGAAAAGACAAGAGAACTAATTAGTGGAGTAATTAATTAATATAAATTTGCATATTTGCATTTGCAATTAGTGCAGTCAACTGATTAGTCTGAGATGGGGAGTTTGACTCATCAGATGCTGCTGTGTGAGAGCGTGTATGTGTGTGTGTGTGTGTGAGTGTGTGTGCTGGACCAGAACGATCAGCAGACCAGCTGAGGCATTTTTGGGGGACGGCAGTGATGAAGGGACTGTTTTTTTGTTTTTTATCATTATTATTTTTCATGTGTCAGTCTGTTTACTTTTGTTAGAGTTCTGATCCCATGTTTTCCTTCCCGATACCTGAACTTAGTGTATCAACTGATAACGTTTTTTTTTTTTTTTTTTTTAATGTGAGAGAGATGGCAGAAATTACATATTGTCTGTTTAATAAATTACTGGTATCAGCGCATAGACTTGTGTTCTCGCCAGCATTTTAGGCAGTATCAGGGGCATTTTTCAAGACTGGTATAAGTATTGGAAAAAGCTTAAATCGCATGTGTGTTCATGTACAGTAGGGGTGTTTTGATGTGCCTGTACTGGAGATAACTTGATTTTTAACACATGAACTAATCACATCATGTACACATATGATAGTATCGTGTAAACAGCACCTTTTACACTCTAAAACATACAGTGTGGACGCTCTGCCACTAGGGGTCTCTCTCATATTAAAACAAAACAAAAGATGTAGTTTGGTGATGTATGAGGTAGCATGGGATCATGGGAGTTGTTAAACAACCACCACATATGAAGAACATCAATCTCATGGACAAGGATCCTTGGGTGTATCTTCTTGTTTTCCCAGAAGTTATAGCAACTACCTAGCAACAGCTAGCAGGAAAAGCACTGTTACCTTGAATAAATTACATACTTCTTTGAACGTTGCTGGAAACATTTGGGATAATGTAAATCTCATTATCTATTATGAGATAATATAAATACACAAGTCAACAAAATGTATAACGTATCTAGTGTTTTCAGACATTTTAATGCGGAAATGTCACATATTATTTCTTTTAATGATTTCTATTTCTTTGCATTTCACATTGATACTGTAACAGAACAACTTGCCAACTAGCTCGCTATAACCACAGTGCTTGGCTACCATGGATGTAATATGTAAACCTAGACAGGGCATTTCCACTCAGCCTTGCCTCCAGTTTTTCCAAGTGGCCACTCGCGGTACTGCAGCAAAACAATCCCCTGCGGCCCAAAAAGCATCTTTCCCCATAAGCCACAATTAATAAAAGTCTGTAAAATTTAACAGGACACCTCATTCTGTAAACAAGCTCAATTATGACTGTTGCTATTATTAAGTTTTGACCCATGGACGCTTTATATATTTGTAAAATTTCCTCGAGCCCAGAAAAGCGATTTCAAAACCTGTTGCATCATTACATGTAAAGTCTATGGGCTGAGCAGGAACTCGTGGGTGGGGCCAGTGGGAGAAATATCCACATGCTGCATATCCAGCAAGTAGGTGGAAAACTTTTGTGACATGTGCACCAGGTGAGCAATTATCATTGGACTGAATGGGATGCCACCTTTGCGCACGTACCTACACTCGACGGTAATTCAGTTGCCAAAAAAACAGCGAAAGCACACAACAATACAAAGTTAAAGATGACTTATAGATAGCTGATAACTTTCTTCCAAAATTTCTATAGATATCGTGATAATATTGTTATTGTGAATTGTTTTTGCCACAATAACTGTGTGGTGAAAATCTGATATTGTGACAGCCCTACTACTAACTCATTGTTGTATAGCCTGGCTCAAAAAATGGCATATGGGATGCTGCTGAAAAGTGACGGGGTGCCATTTCAGCATTAATAAATAACATGCCATTGGTGCACAGACTCATACTTGCTGATTCCGATACCAGCATTTTAGGCAGTATCTGAGGCCATTTTCCGATATCAGTATCAGAGTAACCTTAAATTGTGTGTGTGTGTGTGTTTGTCCACATGCACACTTATTCGTACTCACCTGTGAACTCGTGTTTGGTCTCTCTCACACACGAGGTCAAGTGTCATTGTCACTGCTCTCTTACGTTTGTTTGGTCTTTCATGCTCCGAAGGTGTCATCAGCGCTCTGCGGCCGGGCCCCACACTGCTGATCGATGTTGTGTAATGTCCAATACAGAGAGATTGATAAGTCGCTTTAATTGATTCTCCTTGCAACAAGGTCATTCACAGGCATACATTTGTGTGTGTGGTGTGTTTGTGTATGTGTTCCACATAACTGAGAAGTGCATATACCCATATCGAGTGCCAGCTGTGCCCCAGTGTGGAGTTGGCAGCGTGCCACTGGGCCTTTTCCATGGGGTGTACTTAATGTCTACGGTCCTGAGGTACCAACACTGTGCACGCCCCCCTGGTATGCTCACACACCGTCCTCTGCATCCTCTGAGGAGCCTGCTGGAATTTCTCAACCTAGTTTTCATACAGAGCTGCAACGATTGGCCATTAATCGATAAGATGATCGACAGAAAATTAATTGCAGCTATTTTGTATGATCAATATGATAATTTAAGTCTTGAGTTTAAGCGAAAAATGCCAAAAATTCTCTGGCCGCAGCTTCTCCAGTGATGTACTGTTTTAAACAAATATATTTGGGTTTTGGACACACCAAGACATTTGAGGATGTCAGCAAGGACATTTTTGAGTATTGACACATTTGAGACCAAAAACAAGGAAACGACAATGAGAAAATATATTTTTTTTAATCTTTGAGTGCTTTTGTTGAAATTGGCTGTACTTCCTCTTTGTCTGGGGTCCCACAGACCCAACAGCTCTACTGTATGTGTAATATAATATTAATAATTGCGAAATCAACCATTTTTTTTCCCTCAACATTTTTTTCTTTCGACCTTATTAAAATCCAACGAGTCTTCCAAATTAAACAACAAAATATGTTGTTTTTAACGCCTACAGAACGACACATAGAAGTGTTTCCTGATCTGATAGTCCTGTCAGCAGGACCACAGCATTTCTCTGTGGCTTCCAAAAACACTGAGAAATAAATCAGTATTTTAATCTGACAATACTCTGGTTTCAGCTTGATGTTCAGGTTTTTGAACAAACAAGACTTGGCGAAGGAGAAAAAAGTATTGTGCTTTTTGTTAAAACAAGTGTTTAGTTAGTTGTTCTGATGTATGTGTTTTGGTGCTGTTGCTTAAAAAGGTTATTTATTGTTAAAAAATATATATATTTTTCTATTTTGTCTGGGTCTGTTGTTAAAATATTTATGTCCATTTTTGTTCTCATTATTTTTCCTCTCTTATTAATTCTTCTCTTCCTTGTATACATCTTGTGGTCATACCTTGCATTTGTCACCTGTGAGCTCGCTGGCTTCAGTTTCAGGTGTTTGCAGTCATCTTGTATCCACTAAAGGGCAAACTGTATGCTGAGGGTCACACCCTGAAGAAAGGTGTTTGGGTTATCACACAGCTCTGTTCTAACATGCAGAGGCACTGTCTATATTCTAAAAATTTCACTATGAACTATACATCTGAATAAAGACTTTTAAACCTTTTTGCCGGAGGAGTGACTTGGACCTTTCGTCTTTTTTGTTGTGTTTCCTACCAAAGAGCACCTTCATTACACATGCTTGAACTTCAGAGTGCTCTGGACTTTCTTTCTTTTTTCTTTCTTTATTTTCTTTCTTTCTTTTTTCTTTCTTTTTTGCAGTTAAGGTTAGAAAAACACAAGGCTACTAAAAGGCTTTGTTACTTGAATGTATAAGCAAATGCTGACATTTGCTGAAATGACTGATACTGTCATTTCTCTGTGGTCTAATATGTAGAGAGTTATTGCCTTTAACTGGGCTGATGACAAAATACAGACAATAGGGTATATGCTTTGCATGAGCAAACATACTTTTTTTGCAAAAAATATTCCATTAAACTTGTGACAATACTTGTATTTTGCAGTCCCTCTTTGGCCTGTAATGAACAAACTGTTATTTATTAGGGATTTTGTGAAGGGTTTGTGCTGCATAAAAAGTCTGTCAACAGCAAAAACAAATACAGAGAAAACAGAAATCTAGAGTTGGAACAATTAAATGAATTAATCAATTAATTGTCAGCTATTAAATTTGCCCAATATTTTGATGATCAATTAATCATTTTTGAGTTACTTTTTAGGAAAAAAAAAATCAGAATTCTCCGATTTCAGCTTCTTAAATGTGAATATTTTCTGGTTTCTTTACCCCTCTATAGATACTCCTCTCCTTTTACACCTCAGTAAACTGAATATCTTCGGGTTGTGGGCAAAACAAGACATTTGACGTCATGTTGGGCTTTGGGGAACAATAATCGACATTTTCTACCATTATATGTCATAAATTAAAAATTATATGAGCAATTCTCATCAAATTTGTGAAAGCCAATGTGTATTAAGATAATTAAACATTGAGCTGTTTAAGAGGGCCCAGGTTAACACACAGGTGTATATCTCTGTATTTAATCATCTTGTCCCAAGATGCCTTTTGTTTTCCTTATTTGCTTCCTGCCAGAAATGCATTTATAATTGGTTTAATTTAATGTAATTCAATCATCTTGCTCTGAGAGGTCTTTGTACAAGACTTTTCATCATAACTTCACGCTTTCTATGTTTTATGTGTGTATTGAACTGTCTTAAATTACTTATAGATTTGTATGCGCAAATACTTTAAATCTATATGTCCGTCTCACCTGTTGAGGCTGCCTGCAGACTCTCACATCCCTCAGTTTTTTCTCTTCAGACAAAAAGACATGAATTCATCTTTCTAACACGCGGAGATGCAGATATTAGTTGTTATCCCTCTCCGCTCTGTGTTTTTGACGGTAAACGCGGGCCTCCCGGTGCCCATTACAGGAGCTGCCAGATGATCGGTGCGGAATGGAGGTCCCATGGGACACTGAACACGTGGTCTCGGCTGCCACAAGACGTCAGCGGCAGATGGCATGGGTACCCGCTGTTGGCATGAGTGTCATTCCTCAAAGAGAGAGGGAAGGGGAAGAGAGGGAGAGGAGGAGAGAGTGTGAGGGGGAGAAGAGAGCAGGAGAGAGAAGAGACAGAGCGCAGATTTGAGCTTTTTTCCTCCAATTTCTGGGTTTGCAAGAGAAGAAGCTGCAGATTCAGAGGGGAGATATTTGGGAACATGCAAGACGCACGCTGACCAGAGGTATGTGTTGGTATATTACTCGTTTCTTTGGATTTGTTGACTTGTAGAGTTTATGTTCATTGTTTAATATGTGTGTAGAATGATTTTGGACCACAACAAGAGCCACAAAAACGAGCCTGTTATTTCACAAAGACAATGAAGTTGAGTGTCTTTGAAAGGGTACCACACTGTGACATTGGCCTTGCTGCCAATTTGTTCCTCTTCCTCTTGGGAGGATCCATTCACAAGGTAATTACCTGACAACCTTCAGAAGATGTTGCACTCTGTTTAGTTGTTTTTTTTTTTTTTTGCTTTTATTTTACAGGAAAAAATGTTGACACTGCCATTCGAGGAATCTCATATGTTGTGTGAGCCGCGGTTTGGTGCCAATTATCCCCGTGAAAGCTTACCTGAGAGCCTGGAGCAGGAGCGACAGCACAACCCCGACAGGTCCGGCTCAGACATGAGGGAGGCCGACGACGACATCTCCGACAGAGAGGAGGACGAGACGGGAGGACGATCACGACGAGGACGGACTTTCTAAGAAACGAGGCCCTCGGAAAAAGAAATGGGCAAGGAGCAGCATGACAGGTCCAAACTCCGGCGTCAGGAAGCCAACGCCCGAGAGCGCAACCGCATGCACGGCTTGAATGCCGCGCTTGAGAGCCTGCGCAAAGTTGTGCCGTGCTACTCCAAAACTCAAAAACTGTCCAAGATTGAGACCCTGAGACTGGCTAAAAATTACATCTGGGCCCTGTCTGAGACTCTGAGCGCGGGGAAGAGACCGGACCTGCTCGCCTTCGTACAGACTTTGTGCAAAGGATTATCTCAGCCCACGACCAACTTGGTGGCCGGTTGTTTGCAGCTGAACGCGAGAAATTTCCTCACAGACCACAACGGGGAGGTCATGTTCTCTGGCAGGTCGCCCTACGACGCCATGTACTCGTACCCGGGCTCAGACATGAACACACCCCCCGGCCACAGCGGGAGCAGCTTGGACAGCAGCGCCAAGCCGTTCAGACACTACAGCTACGGTGGCGCGTACGAACCCTACTACGAGAATCCGTCCCCGGAGAGCGTGAGCCCGCATTTCGACGGCCAGCTGAGCCCCCCGATGAACTTTAACGGGATTTTCTCCCTCAAACACGACGACCCACCAGACTACGGCAAGAGCAGCCACTATGGCATGCGCTACTGCAGTGCGCCAGGGCGCACAGCTCTTGCGCACAACTCGATGTACCGAGTGTCCCCAGAGGCTCGTTTCCCCTACGATCTGCACGTCCGCAGCCAGTCCTTCCAAGCACAAGGGGAAGTTAATGGCTCTTTCCACAATTAATCAATCAGCTGGACAAAGTTCAAGTTTTAGAAGCGATGCAATTTCCCCCCGCAGATGTTGAAGAGTGTAACGAAATGGACTCCAGACACGCTGATGCACTGCAAAAATGCCCATTTTAACGAGTCATTTTGTGTTAAATGTGCAGTCTTGTTTTTACTTTGAAACATAGTAAAAATCTGCAAATTAGATATGAGGATTTCACTTCAAAATTGTGTGGATATGGGGTAGAAAAAAGACACACAAGAACGCCTTTTCTTTGGAATCAAATTCAATCTGAAGGCAGACCTGACTCAATTAAAGAAAATTAAGATTTAAAGGCTCACTGCCACATATTTTCCGTTTCCACAGATGTGAAATAAAAACGCAGTTTTTTAGCAGATTGTTTACAGTCACAGTGCACTATATTTGTTGACTACAGATATCTTTCATGATGTGGGTCACATGAAGCTGAAACAGTGAACAATTATTTAAAAATTTCAGCTTATTTAATTACACAACAGTCAGTAAAATATAAATAAGCTAAATGAAGGAACCGGGGAAGAAGAAGAATCACTTCATCAGGGAAGTTTGCTGAGACATGATTGGAGTTCAGAGATTCAGTCTGTTAGCAATAAAGGTTAAATTGAGCTATGCAAGACAGCCAAATGCAATCTTTGCTTATTAAAAAATGATATATGTATATTTACTCTCACGGGGCGTTTCTCATAATTTAATATCTAATTAAAATGATGACAATTACACAAAATTAATTAGAAAAAAATAGTTTGGAGACGTGCATGTGTTTAGGAGACCGGGTGATGATGTCATCTGAATTGGTCCTATAAATGCAGGAAGTTGTGGGGAAAAAACGTAAAAACTTAAATGCATTTGTATTTGGAGTAAATAGTGTGTTAACGAGGTGAATGTAAATTATTATTGTATTTATTTATTTAAGCTTATTTATTATAAGTCCGTCAATTTGAATGTGGATAATATATTATAAAAAAAAATATTGTAAAAATCAGCAGTGTTACCTTTTATGTGAATTTCCATCCATTTAAAGTTTGTTTATGTTGCATTGTTGTATATTTCACCGCAGCTGAGAGTCGACGACTGGAAGGAAATTAAATCATTTTGTGTGAAGTGAACAAAACTATATGAATCCTGCCTTAAAAAAGAGATGATGACCATCAATATGCAACGAAATGACAGTTTTGAATAGTTTGATGTGAACTTTTTACACTTCTTGTTCCTGCTGAAGAGCAGCTGTGATGCACTTCATGTATCTCTGCACAACGTTGGTGACTGTACCCATAAATTATGTTGCTTTTGTAACTTGACCCGAATGACGAATGATTATTGGACTAATTTTATTTCTCACACACACAGCTCTTACACGCACACACTCCTGAGAACTCGTTATGGATCGAAATCTTCGTGAAGTAATGTGTTAATGTTTTGTGATGTGTTTGTCGCAATAAAATGAAGAGGCTGTGAGAGGCTTTATGTTGTAGCCCAGCTTCTCAGCTTTCTGTGAAAATGATCGACAGCAGGCGGAAGATGGCAATTAAAAGAAAATAAATTGTTAGAAAAATAAATCATGATAAAAAAAACGCCTTGGGCGTAATTTTATTATTTATTTATTTATTTATTGAGAAATTGGATCTCTTAATAATCTTTCACAACCTCTGAGTCTGTGCTGACACAGTGCGCATAAGGCCTGTTTATTATCACAGTTTTAAAGCAACACAAGTTTCGAGTCGTAAAAAAATCATTTTAATCAATCTACTAATTATTTTCTAAACGATACAAATGTTTTAACTTTTATTCAGTTTGGGAGTTTTATTTAAATAGTTGGTGTAGAGATATAAGCTGTGAAACTTAACGTAAATCTCACGCGTTTTTTAAAAGTCTTTATCTGAGAGAGGCTCATCGATATAATTTGATTTAATTTCATCCGATCAGATGGCTGATATGCGACAAAAATGCCCATGAGGCGTTGGATGTCAGCCAGAGAGCGCAGACAACTCATCCCAGTCCTCCCAGTGAGGAGAGACGTGTAGAACTGGTAATCCCTGGAGGTGGTCACACTCTCTAAAACGAACTAAAACAAAAGTCTGTTTCCTTGCTCAGAGTTTAAAAAAAAAAAAAAATCGATTGACCTTGATTTTAATGAACGTACAATCATCTATATTATTATTTGTTAAGATAGTCACGCTTGACAGAGTAGAAGTATTATGCAGGACTATATGACATAATTTTATTTAATTAGTGGGAGAAAACTCAAGCCGATGTTGGTTAAATTATGTGTACAAAGTCATTTATTTGCGTTTATATCAGAGGTTTATACTGGTAAATATATTTATGTGTCCGCATGGTGAAAACAGTTATTTCTTTTTTATTTTTGATCCAGAATTCAACGATTGAAAAAGTTGAAAAAGTAAGAGCGCGAGGTTCAGTGACACATACCCACACCCACACACACAAACACACACACACACACACACCAACACACACACACACACACACACACACACACACACAACACACACACACACACACCACACTGGTTCATGCTAAGTTTGGAGCATTACGGCCCAGACAGTACTGGATCAGATGCTGATCAGTTAATCATTTGGCTAAGGTACCTTTTTTCTTTTAGTATGTATATATGTATTTTTAACAAAAAAACACAAATAAAATATAGCCTATCCCTAATTCATAAAATAAATGTAAGACAGTTCGTGTGCCTGTGATTGATGGTTGGTAAACCCACTCGAACAAAAATGAAATTGAAGTTCGAACAAAAGAAAAAAAACACAACAAGACATTAACAACACCTGTCTTTACTTGTATTTTTGAAATGTTATGTTTGGAATAGCCATCATAGAGATGACAGTTAATGTGAGAAATTGTTGGCCTGGGTTGTTTAGGCAACTGTTTTGACTGGTTGTTTGTTTGACTGATTGACTTTATTGATGGGCATCTCAATGGAAATTTGTCTTTGGCTTCTCCCACAGCACAGCAAGAGTACCTACATGACACACAAAACATCACACCATTTAAAACATACAAAATGTAAAACATACATAGTGCAATGGGCAGGTAGCTGCATAAAGGTTACACAAATAATAAGACAGAGAAGATCTCATAAAATAATGAGTGTCCCTGATGCAGTTGTTCTTTGTTCAGTGCCTGTATGACATCATATTATTTACTTTGAACAAGAGTCTGTGTTCACAAAAATAACGCATATGGACCCATTACTATTCAAAAGCATAAAGAAATATAATTTCAATTCAAGACCTGCCGAGCAGCTTATCAGCGATCAATCTGATGTCTTTGCTGCTCAGTGTTGTCAACTACAACTAGTACTGATTCAGTTCTGTGGAGGTTGAACTAACAGCAGAGCAGGGCGTTGCAAATCATCATGAAATTCTTGCTCTCTTTAATTTTGTATGGAGGGTATAATTTCAGGACCATCATGTTCTGTAATTAATAATCATATTTAATCATATTTGTTGCTTTTATAGATGAATATGAAATTAAGATAAAAGTTCTGCAAACACTTGAATCAAATTTAATTGTGGAGAGTTAAAAGAGCAACAACAGCAACAAAAGAAAGCAGGAAACAAATGGAAGTTTTGACATAGGAAGAATGATTCGGTTTTCTTAGAAGCCAAAAACCAGAACCACACAAATTTCACAATATCGTTTCCTCCTCTGTCGATGCAAAGAATTTCAAACCGTGTTGGGACTTGCATCATGTTGGTTTAGATGATGAAATAAATGGTGCTTTCTGAGCAGTCAAGACCAGAATATGAGGGACATTCAGCAGAGGTGTAAATCATAAAATCATCTTGTTCTTTTTAGAAGAAAATAGAAAACGTGGGGGTTTTATTTTATTGAGAAAGCTTGTTTTCTTGTCTTCATTCCCTCACTCATCCTCCTCTTCCTCTGTATCACCATAAAGCTGGAGGATGGGGTTCCTGAAGGTCCCTCTGGGGCCCTAAAATCACCTCTTTAGCCCCCCATCCTTCATCACTAGGCTTTATTTATCTCATTCACTAAAATTCTCACCATGTCAGTCTTAATGTTTTTCCTACCAGGCTCTGTGTGTGTGTGTGTGTGTGTGGGTGTGTGCGCGCACGCATGTGAATATGTATATGCATGTGTGTGGAGGAAAAGCGGATTCAAATCCCTCTTGGAGCCTCACAGAGAGGCTGACAAGGGTGAGGAGGAGTTGAGAAGGGGGGGTGTTTTGACGCCCACAGGGTCCACGGGGCGGCGTGCAGCAGTTTAGCACGGGGTCAAACGTGTACACGTACCCCTACATTCATGCAGCTCATTAAGCCATGTGCAGAGAGAGGGGGAGAAAGAAGTATAGGGAGAGAGAGAGAGGGAGCATATGGCCCAGCTCTGTGTGGGAGGTGAAGGACAGGAATGGGGGATATGTATCGTACTGTATAGAAGTGAATTTGCAATCTGAGATGTGGTGTCATAATTAGTGCAAAAACAAACACTGTGTTTCTATAGGGATAAGTTGCAGAATGACAATAACCATCTTGGAAGTTGAGAAAAGTTTTCACCTACAACGGAAACACAGAAAAACAAACAGAAATGTATCTTTACACTCTTAAAAATAAACTGTTTGTTTTAATTTAAAAAAAGTTTTTGTCTGGGATCCCTTAAAATTTTAAGTTGACTGAATTTTAAAAGACAAGTTGAAGTAACTATGTAAAGAGTCAAAAAAAGGTTTCTAGTCAAAAAAACATTAAGTTAATTGTACTTGAGAAAACATGATCAGTTAGCTTAAGATATAAAGTTAAACAAACAACTTATGTTCCAGCATCGTCACCAAGACAATATACGTGAAACTGCTGCCAGTGAATTTATTAAATTTAAATTTAAATGGGGTAGAAAATGATTTCAATTCTAACCTTCATTATTTTCATTATTGTAAAAATAAGCAACCCTGAATTATCATTAAATGTGCTCGTTGTAGATGTTTTCTTCCATAAAAAAAAGAAGGGTCTCAGTAGTGTTTGCATGTTGAGAAGTCTGTAATATGTTGCCCTGAAATTTTACATTGACTGAATTTGTAAAGACAAGTTGAGGTAATTTTGTAGCAATTCAAAACCAATAAAATTTTCTAGTCAAATAAACTTGATATTAATTCAGTTGAACTTTAGAAAAACACAGATGCAAATCCATTTTTCTTTAGGAACTTAAGTGAATAAGTTGACTGAACTCTGTACAGTAAATTCATTCAACTTATTGTTACAAGTCAGAAGACTTCAAGTTAGAAGAACTCATGTTTATAAGTTCTGAAGTGTTCTGGAAATAAATCCTAGAAAAAAGTTTAATTAACTCAAATAAATAAAACGTACATTTCTCACAATGCATGCTGGGAAGTCCACAATTACACTGACCATGTTTCTTTAAGAACTTAATTTAAATAGTTAATTGAACTCTGGAGCATACATTCATTCAACTCATTGTTTGAAGTCAGAAGACTTAAAGTTAGAAGAACTCATGTTTATAAGTTTTAAAGTGTTCTGAAAATGAATTCTGGAGATTTTTAACTTTAATTATCATGTGATAACATCTCACACATTACATGCTGGGAAGTCTGTTAATGTGCTGACCATGTTTCTTTAGGGATTTAATGAGTTGACTGATTATGGTTCAGTACATTCATTCAATTAATTGCTCCAAGTCAAAAGTCTTAATGTTAGAAGATCACAAAATAAAAAACCAAAATTTTTAACCTTAACTAACTTGAATAGTTAAAGCTTTTATATTAACGTGTCATACAATGCATGCTGGGAGTCTGGTAATACGCTAACCACGTTTCTATAGAAATGTAATTTGATGAGTTGATTGAACTCTGTAATGTGCATTCATTCAACTCAAGTATTTAAAATGAGAGGAACTCATGTTTATAAGCTCAAAGGTGTTCTGGGAATAAATACTAGAAATCTTAAGTTTAAATAACCTGAATAAATAAAAGTATAAAAACTATATTTATGTTAAGTTAAAAAAAAAGAGAAAAGATCAGTTAATTGCACTAAATAAGTCTGCTCATGTGCTGTAAAACTTAATTTAATGAGTTGATTGAACTCTGTGCTGTACCTTCATTCAACTCATTATTTTAAGTCAAAAGACTCATGTTCATAAGTTCTGAAAATAAAATTCAAATTTTTAAATTTAATAAACCTGAATAAATTAAACTTGTATATTCACATTAATTTAATGAGAAAATATTAGATGATTCTACTAAGTAGATAAGAACTACGCTGATCATGTTTCTTTAAAAATATAACTTAATGAGTTGATTGTACAGTAAATTCATTCAACTCATTTCAAGTCAAAAGACTTCAAGGTAGAAGTCCTGTAAATAATAACAAGATATTTTAAGTTTAATTGTTGTGAATAAATAAAACTTGTAATTTTACGTTAAGTTAATGAGAAAAGATTTGTTGATTCCACTAAATTCCTGTATGAAGTTATAATTTATTGTAATCAGAAACCTTTTTCCTGCAATGTCTGAAAATCCGAGCACCAGTCAAGAAAAATGAAAATAATGTTCCCGCCACGTCGGCAAGCATCCTCAAATTTTGTGCCATTCCCAAGCCCCAGATGGTGTGGGATGGGAAACGTTCCCCCATTAAATTCCTAATAATCATTTCTCCTGCGGAATCGGGGGTGGTGGCAGTGGGGATGGGAGGAGGGTGGGGTGGGGTGTGAGTGTGTGTGTGTGTGGTGTGTGTGTGGCTGGGAAGTGAGGATTGGGTTGGTGGGTGAGGGGAGTAGAGGGATTTGGTGTTTTAATTAGACAGATTTAAGGAGCTGAACCCCCCTCTCAAAGTGTGTGTGTGTGTGTGTGTGTGTGTGTGTGTGTGTGTGTGTGGTGTGAAGAGAGACTCACTCAGATTCATTTGTGCTTATATTTCTGTGAGTGTGGGTGCACATGTGAAAAAAATTACACATATGAGCGTGCATGTGTGTGTCTGTGTGTGTGTTTCAGGTCACGGCAGGGCTGATGCTGCAGCAGAGGAGGCCTGACACTCCAGTACTATGGGCCAGGATCTCATTAACGTGTCAGATTGGTGGATCAGTCTCTCTGGCAGCCGGCCCGGCCCTCTCACAGGAAGTACTTTCTCTCTATCTGTGAACTTGGCACCAAAAGGTTAGACGGGGTGGGAGGGAGGGAGCTGAGGGGGAATATATTGGCCTGAAGGAGAGAGGAGAGGCATTAATTATAATATTTGGTCAGATTGGATAAATATTGAGTGTAGGATTGTGGTTTAAGAGCTGCTTTTATCC
Source organism: Lutjanus argentimaculatus (assembly GCA_034769285.1). Taxonomy (NCBI): domain Eukaryota; kingdom Metazoa; phylum Chordata; class Actinopteri; order Lutjaniformes; family Lutjanidae; genus Lutjanus; species Lutjanus argentimaculatus. The sequence goes on along the minus strand of JAWZSL010000095.1, from coordinate 586,934 downwards.
GTCGGCGAGTGGAAATTAATGAGTTATGAATAGTAGCGCTACCAGAGAGAGACGTGCCGACTCCTGCAGTTGCACTATTTTGGAGGTGGAGATATGCTAAGTATGTGACAGGAGCATCTGTCACTACATCACCTTTGTGCTTTGTGCTCTTTGTCTAGGGGTACTCTGACTGGGTGTACGCATATGTGTGTGTGAGAAAGCGTGTGTGCGCGTGTGGCTACAATATGAGAGTAGGCTATAGGGTGGCTTCTGGAGCAGGTGGGAAACATACAGGGGTGTGATCCTCTGACACCCCAGCAACACCCTATTTCAGGGCAGACTGAGAGACACGGGTGCTACTGGGTGAAGTGGTTTCGATTCCCTCGACTGTGAATGCGAGCATCTGGTATTCATGACAGCACTAGGGTGTGTGGATGATAGATAGATCGATCGATAGATAGATAGGTAGTTTTATACCCTCTAAAACCCTCTCCTTTCAAGCATGTAGGAGAATGTACGGTGGCTGCAAAACACGTGAAAAAAGCAACCAACAGCTGGCCATTTGGTTTGGCCGGCGGTTGGTTTGTCCGTACTGGTGGTGCAACATGGAAACCTCCGTGGAAGAGAACCCGTGCTCACTGTAGACATAAAAGTCTCATTCATTCTCTTATTTTCACTAATTATACACTAATGAAAACATGAGTATTTTATTTAATTTCTTACATATTTTTCCAAAAGATTCCCATTAATCTTACACACTGGACCTTTAAAAAGTTCTAAGAACACACTGAATGTGAAAAACTGGAAGACTCTCTTTTGATTGCTGCAGACTATAAAAAAAAAAAACCTACTTTCACAGTTTAGTGAACAATTAAGAGTTTCATTTCATGGATAAATTGATGCTAGCTAAATTCCTGTCTACAGTAGTTGCTATCTCACCAGCTTCTTAAGAAGTTGGTGGTCTTGACTATGTAAATAAACAGAGTTGAAGAAGTAGTTGTTTGCCAACCGCCAACGAGCCTTCTTCTCTCAGAGCAGAAACAGCTGATCAGTGTTAGTTAAATGTTCGCCATGTCAGAACTTATTTGGAAAAGAAGTTTGCATCTTCCATTAAACGCACAATATGTAAGTTCTGCTACTAGGGGTCTCTCTTGCGTTTGAATAAAAACAAAAGATGTAGTTTGATGACATTGTGAAGTACGGTAGGGAAATCATGTTAATGCAGAAGATCATTTATTAATTTATTCATGTTATGTTGAGTCATATGCGCTGACTTCTTTCCTCACCGCCGTATTTGACGTATCCCATCTTTTCTCAGAAGTTCTAGCAACCATCCACCAGCTAGCAACCGCTAACAGAAAATGCACCCTTTCCTTGAATCAGTTACAGATTTTTCTACTTTTGAACATTGTTGAAACATTTGGGATAATGTAGGTGTACAACTCAGCAAAACATATAACAAAAATGACTGTTTTTAGACATGTTTATGTGTAAATGTTACCTATATATATAGCTTTAAGTGCATTAAGTCTACTTTGAGAAAGGCAAAAACCACCTCAGGCGGGTGTAAAAACCTTTTTTTTTTTTTGTGAAACTGAAGATGTTTTTTGGAATCTCGACATTTCAATCTTTTAAAATATAAGCCTATATTTTGGCATTTCACTTGATTGAAAGTACAGTGGAGAGTAACAAGACAGGCAGAGGGGAGACAGGGGAATACCATGCAGAAAAGGACCTGGACTGGACCCTAGCTGTGGCTGCTGCAGTAAGTCCTTGATATACACTCTACCAGCTGAGCTACTGGTGTACCTTGCTATCAACTTTTTCTAATGTATTAGGCCAACTTAAAAATATGCACAAAAATACACCAATGGAAACATGGCTACGGATAAATAGCTGACCCCAAACATAAGTTAAGTTTCTGTTGGATAAGATATTCAGTCTCTTACTGACTTTAAGGATATTTTCATATTTTGTCACATTCATCAAATGTGCAAGCCAAGTTTATGGCAAAGGAGAGGGTGACCACTGCAATATTTTTATACATATTAGGTTTTGCTAAAGTTAGAAGGAAAGAAAAAGAATATTTAAAGGAATTCAATTTTTCTTTTTCTTCCTCTAGATAGATAGATAGATAGATAGATAGATAGATATCAGTACCTTTCTGTCGCTCCACTGACACTAATGTTGTACCACCATCTCCAACATTCCCATTTGGAAATGAGAAATCACCAACATTAAACATGTAAGAACAAGTAGGAACTTTCTCGGCTCATCTAGACTAATTATATAGCGCTTTGTGAGGAGTCATTAGGTACATAATTAACTATCTATTAGTATGGAGAAAGAATCCATTCATAATATCTATACTAAAAGGACTTAGTGCTCTTTCTTAACTCATAACGTATTGTTTCATAATCACTCCTGCTTATGATTAATAAGAATCCTGATCGACCATCAAATATCACTCGTATAGATCAATGCAGATGAAGTAATCACATGCAGTGACACCTCACACTAAATGCAATGAACGCTGAATCTCATTTTGAAGTAGGTCTCTTCTCTGAGCTGGATAAAATTTGGTACACAAGCATCAGCTGGCAAAGAGCATCAACAAACAACAATGTGCATCAGCAAAATCCAATTAATTTTTTTTTTTTTACTTCTGTGCAGTTTACATTGTAATACATGCAGATGCACAACGGGAGATTTTTGTGAAGGTTATGACTGTAATAAATGTCCCAACCTGGCAGGAGAGGCATCTTATCAATGTATGATCCCTGTATGTAGACTATCTTTGCGTTTCTTTTTAGTATTCTAGTCCATTCTGTGCCATCACCAATCTGTCCCATACTGCCTTTCAAGCAGTTCCTGTGGGACTCATGCTGTGTTCGCAAGGCCTCTCTCCCTCACACACACACATACGCATCACATACACACACATGCACATACTGTGGTGACTGCAGAGGGAAGTGAGCTGTCTGTGGAGGGTTGGATTCTTGGTGTCGGTCCAAAAATGTGTCACTCGGGACACGCATGGCCTGCTGGAGGCAGGAATTCTGTCGCTAATGGGCCCCGCAGCCGTCGGCACCACCTGGGGATATGGGAGATGGGATGGATGGATGGGGGAGGATTGAGGAGGGAGGGAGGGAAGGAGGGAGAAAAGAGGGAGTATATGCATGCAGCACAATGCGTTGGTAACAAACAGGAGGCTGTGTGAAATCTATTTATATCTATCTATCTATCTATCTATCTATCTATCTATCTATCTATCTATCTATCTATCTATCTATCAGTGAAATGGAACACTTTATTGTTCACTACGCTGTAAAAGCAGCTTTTATGTATTTTGTTTTTTAAATATGCAGCAATAAAAAGGAAAGTTTCCAAATTCTATTAGACATAAACCAAGTGGTTTGCGTTCAATATGTTCTTTGAACTGTGTGGAATTAATGCATTTAGAAGGAAAAGTCAACATTTTTCCCTGCCATGAAAGACAGCTTATAAAAAATGTGAAGGCATAAACAGGCAGGGCAGGTGTTGACGATGCAAATGAAACGGATGACAGATGGTGAGCCTCGCGATTGCTCACTGTGCAGATAATGGATGGAGGTAATCAAATTCCTCTGAGGCTTTGGGACTTTCTTCAGAACTTTCTCATCAATTGCACCATCAAACAGTACCATCGTCAAATACACCCCCCGCCCCCCACCCACCTCAAAAGAAGGGATACAAAGAAGTTACAAGATTTTATTTTCTGATATACTCAGCCAAGTTCTGTCGCTAATGTTGAAAATACTCTTTTCTGTTAATGTTTGTGGAAGTGACAGACTCCAGTCTTAAAGGCACGATCCTTATCCCTTTGTGGAAAATCCAGGTGTCGTTTTATCTTCATACATGTCTCTGGTAAAACAGGACTGTATATGTGGCTTAGCCGAGGATCAGACGACAAGTTTGAACAATAATGTACTGCAGCTATTATAGAAAAGCAACAATCACATCAGCAGGCCAACAAAGCAAGTCTGCAGGGGAGGGCAAGTCTGCTGTTTCCATCCATGCAAACCCTCCTTTCATGTCCTGTGATCGAGGCTTGCATTGATTTATTCACTCGAGCTGTGAGAGTTGTTACTTCAAAAAGAAGGATCATGAAAACAAGCATCTGATGTGTATTTTTCATATTTCTCACTGGAGGGAAACAGGCTGTAGTTCTGTAAATTTCCGCATCAGTGTGGTGACAGCCATTTGATTTTCATAGGGCCCAGTTTGAAGGTCAGTTTAATGGTCCATTTGTGTTTTGTATTCGTCTTGCTTCAGTGGAAGCTTCAAAACAAAGAGGGTCAGACAACGCAATAAATGAGATTTTTTTCTTTATGAGTAAAACATGTCATTAAAAATGCAATAAGTCTTTCAATAAGCGTGGAATCTTTTTTATTATTTTTTTTTATCGCACAACTTATTCTCCGAAGACTCTATCAAAGGATTGCTGGATAGATATTCATTTGCAAACTTGGCTTCGTTGTTATCAGTATGGAAGACAAACACTGTTGTGTCAGACAAGACTTGAAAATGCCAATTCTGTATCTGAAAAGCATTTTCCTGTCACAACACTCAAGAGCGGCATATTACTGCAACAATTCTCTTTCACACTTCCAGCTATGATAACAGCTTCAAGTGTCAAACATATGTCTGCAGAAAAAGCGTAGGAGAAAGTATCACAGAGGCAAACTGAAGAAAGTATGCTGAATATCACAAGTTTTTATGTGTCAGGTGATGCTTTTTTTTCTTAAATAAATGTGATAATTGCTCCTGTAAAAATCTCAGGACACTGCACCATATTGGTTATGTTAAAGGTGCAAAAGCATTTGCTTTGCATTCCTTTTTATGTTCGTATCATAATGTTACGGGTGCAGCAGTTTTCTGACAGCCTGGTAAGTAACCTGCTGGGAAGTGTCTCTTTCTAACAGAGTTCAGTGGCACCTAATTGGAGAGGAAAAATCCATGATGACAATGAGAAACATATTGTAGGAGAAATATCATGCACAGGCTTAAAATACAGTAAGTTTTCCTCTTGCCCCCTACCCAAGCAGAACAAAGGCAAATAAAGGCAAGTGAGTGACATATTATAGGCTGTAAATTGAAAAGGAGCTCAGGTTGTGGCTGTGTTAAAGCTAAAATATCCAACATTTCCATATTCAGACTGTCTAAAACTTCTATTTGTATCATTGCTGCTTGTTGAATGTTGCTGCTAAGGATCCCACTTGAAAACGAGGTGATCCACCTCAAGGAGCTTTTCCTTCAATAAATTCAAATAATAATAAAAAGGCTAGATGCAATATATTTTGTTGAGTTGTGTAGATAGATCATCCCAAATGTTTCCAACAATGGTCAAGCACAGAGACATCTGGAATTCCAGTGTGTTGCTAGCTGCTGCTAGTTGCTATAACTTCTGGGAAAACACGGAATACAACTTTAATATTACCTCCTCCATGAACATGATTTCTGCCTCAGTCGTGTCAGATAGATTTTCATTAGCTGTGGTGGTTGTTTAACAGTAAAGATAACAACTCCGATGATCCCACACTACTTCACAATGTCATTAAACTACGCCTTTTATTGTTTTAGTGTGGAGCTGATGAAAATATATCTGAAATGATTTAGGCAGGGCACAGTGGTTAGCGCTGCTGCTGCACAGCAAGAAGGTCCTGAGTTCGAATCCCCGAGCCGGCAGGGCCTTTCTGTGTGGAGTTTGCATGTTCTCCTCGTGTCCGTGTGGATGCTCTCCGGGTACTCTGGCTTCCTCCCACAGTCCAAAGACATGCAGTATAATTGGTTCATTGGTGACTCTAAATTGCCCGTAGGTATGAATGTGAGAGTGAGTGGTGTCTGTCTCTATGTGTCAGCCCTGCGATGAACTGGCGACTTGTCCAGGGTGTACCCCGCCTCTCGCCCAATGTCAGCTGGGATAGGCTCCAGCCCCTCCGTGACCCTCACGATAAGAGGTTATGGAAAATGGATGGATGGATGATTTAGGCAAGAAATCATGTTCATGGACAAGGTAATATTAAAGGTGTATTGTTTTAGTCACGTTTGCTGACTTCCTTCCTCACTCTCTGATGTATCCAATATATCCAATATATCCCGTGTTTTCCTGAAAAATATAGGATAATGTACGTACATAACTTAACAAATACATAATAAATGTCTAGCATTTTTAGCTATAAGAACAAAATACATGTTTCCACAGCTTGTTTCATTGTTTTACAAGTGACAGTAGCCTAGATTGTTTTTATCAACATACTATTTGAACGAGAGTTCTTCGTGGTCTTAGTTTGTTAGCAAACATTAGCTAATGTTATGGATAATGAGGGGCTATAGTGAAAATCAGGTAAACATCTTAAAGTGTCACACCAGTGTATTTTAATAAACTTCGTTATTTATTTGTATTTTCAGTAAGCAAAAAGTAAGAAATCTGATACCACAAACCTTCTGACGATGAAAGAAAATTATGAACACACTCTAACCTATTACAAAATAACAAGACTTGAGAATAAATAAATAAAAATATGGTATTACATTTGAAATTTAAATATTGCCATCTTGTGGCTTAAAATGTCCTTTTTGTACATACATTTTATTTGAGAGATGTAAATTTCTCAGTGACTTTGTGGTTAAATGTCTTTGACAGGTTTATATACAGTACCTACTTTAAGGTGTGTTGCCTGCTTTTCTGCACAATGCAACACTATTTCAAAGTTTATAAGAGACCAACACCGCACATTCAGCTTCTGTCATCTCCAGTGAGGGAATGTAACTAAGTACATTTACTCAAGTACTGTACTAAAATCGAATTTCAAATTACATGCATATTATATTACTTCATAGTTCTACTCAACTTTTTACTCCACAAAAATAGCCTGACAGGTACAGTTACTAGTTAGCGACAGGGAACATTTTACTTTTCATACTGATAAGAGCTGATAACACTTAAATACTTTTACTCATGTAAGGTTTTAAATGCAGGACTTTTACTTGTAGTGGAGTACTTTCACGGTGTGGTATTAGTGCTTTACTGAATTAAAGGCTCTGAATACTTTATCCTGCATGGCTCACCTGTCTGAAGATCACCTGGTTCCAGTGTGAGGTGTTTGTTGCCCAGCTGCTGCTGAGTTACATTGTCATTATGTTCTCCACAGAGTTCTGATTGTTGTTGTTTTATGATGTTGGGCTGATCAGGTCCAGGTTCTTAAACTCTGAGCTTCTTTTCTGCTGTTCTCCCCTCTAAAGACCTTATTTACAATAACTTCACTTTATGTCTCCATTCTAGCAGCTGATGCACTAAACTCCTCCAACTATCAACACATCTCACTCTGCTGTATTTAATTGTAGCCAGCTCGCTCTCTACTGCCACCCAGAGGTTGATGATGTGTAAACCAGCAGTATTTAAATGAGGCTGAAGGTGCAGATAATGTGCGCCCCACTTCCATGAATACATCCATTCACTGAGCGGACTGTGCGTACGTGGGGCCCAAGCCTCAAAAGCACAACTTTATAACGTTATTCTTTGTGTTGAGTGAAACAGGGTCATATTTTAAGGAGAAGATATTTTCTGGTTTTCCCTCTGATGTCTTCCAACTGCTTACTTGTTGCTAAAGTAACTAACCTAACTGTTAGGTGTTGTTAGCAGTCAACAGAAAAGGGCTCAGTAGGCTCCCAGGGAACACAGCTGGTCACCAGGATGAACACAGCCTCTGAGACCAACAGGTAACACAGTACCGAGGTCATTTACAGAGTTTCAGATGGCAAGATAGTTTTACTTGTTTCTACAGTGAGTTAGGTAACTGCTAACTTCTGGTTGCTCAGTCGTGACTCGGGGTGCTGGGAGCCAAACCCAGCAAAAAAAACCACCTTGGTACTGTAGCCTATTCCCTGTCGTCAAACTGGCCTCCAGTGGTCTCGGAGGCTGTTTTAGCCCTGGTCTGGACCTGTTCACTGTGAGCTCTTAGTCTGATCTGCTTTGAGTCAGATTTTTATCAGCAATGGTGCTTGTTTAACAATGAAGATAACAGCTCCCATGATCCCATGTTAATTCACAAAGTCATTAAACTACGTCTTTTATTATTGTTTTAATGTGAGAGAAAACTAGCAGCAGATTTTCATAATTTCTCTGTATGTTTTCAATTGTCGTCTACAAATTAAAGCTCACAACTGATGGTACATTGTTAGTTTTTATCAGCATAATATTGAGAGTTCTCTGTGTTAGCTAACACACAGTTAGTTAACATTAGCTAATGTTAAGGATAATGTTACTAGTGCAGCAGCTTTTTGACAGGCTGTCATGCTAATACGTAACCTGCTAGTTTGTGTGTTTCCTGTTTCCCTGCACTAGATCAAGTGCAAATCCAAGTAAGTGACATATTATGTAAGTTGGAGAGAAGCTATGGTTGTGGCTGTGGTAAATGCGTGATATATGAGTTCTGTCACTAGGGATCTCTCTCACATTAAAACAATAACAAAAGACAGTTTGATGATGTTGTGAAGTAGCATGGGACCATGGGAGATGTTATCTTCACTCTGAAACAGCCATCACAGCTGATGAAAATCTATCTGACATGACTGAGGCAAGAAATCATGTTAATGGATGAGGTAATATGAAAGATACTGTAAAGCAACAATAAATGCGTCCTCTGAGTTTGTTACAGCATGGGAATGTGTTATTAACCACCCAGCCAAATTTGAATAATTAAGAAAAGGTAAGTATATAAAATTAGGTCCCAAAATCATGAAAAAATTAGGAGTTTTCTCTGCTCTGAAATGCTGGGGGTGTGTCGGCCCCGCTTTCTCAGTATCAAACACCACTATGACCTGAAAACAATCTGAAACATAGACGCTCCATCTAGCAGCTTTGTTGGACATGTCCACACATGTTTGAGCCACCACAGCCAGAGGATGTTGGAACTGAAGTGAGCTGAAGTGAACTGCTGACCTAATTTGGACTGAGAGAGTCAGAGTTATGTTCCGTAACCGATTGTTTGGGATATTGTTGTCATGTGTCAATGTGTCCGTTCATGGAGCTTATATAGTGTTGGGGGACTGACATGCCAGAACCATGGTCCCCCAACACTATATAATCCCATCCCAAGTTTTGGATTTATGTTTAGTAGTCTCATTCGCCAACTTCCTTCCTCACTCTCTGAAGTATCAGACTTATCCTGTGTTCTCCTGGAAGTTATAGGAACCAGCAACAGATAGCTGAAAATGCACCATTAACTTGGATAAATAAGGGATTTGTCTGTTTTAAAATTTTTGGAAACATTTAGGATAAGGTAAGTACAAAATTTTAAGAAATATATCAAATATGTCTAGTCTATTTAGACATTTTAATGTGTAAATATTACATATTGTAGCTTTAAGAACAAGAATATATTTTTCATACTTCTCTATATGCTTTCTTGTCCTTTACAAAATTAAAGCTTACTTGTGTTTCTCAACATAATATTTAAGAGTTCACTGTGTCTCTCTGTGTTTTCCTGCCAAATCAAAGCTTACAAGTATCAGTACATTGTTTAATTTTATCAGCACAATATTCAAAGGTTCAGAGGTTCTCTGTGATCTTGGTGTGTTAGCTAAGGTTAGCTAATGTTACAGATAATGTTACAGATGCAGCAGTTTTCTGACAGGCTGGTAAGTAACCTGCTGGGAAGTGTCTCTTTCTAACAGTGTTCAGTGCCACCTAATTGGAGAGAAGAATCCATGGCGACAATGAGAAACATATTGTTGGAAAAATATCATGCACAAGCTTAAAATAAGTTTTCCTGTTGTTTCCTGCCCAACCAGATCAAGGGCACATACAGCCAAGTGAGTGTAATTAACTTTTCCCAACTCACTTGGATAATCTCTCCCTCAGTTACCTTAGCTTGTGTGAAATTTCCAATTATCTATATCCCGGCAAAATCACAAAACAACGCCATGTGAAATTTCTTAATGAATTCCTTTGTCTCTGACTGGCACAGATGAGGCATGAGAAAGGCACATGTACGGCGAGCGTATTAGTTAGGCGAGCCCATGTGATGGTGCCCGTTCACGGCTGACGGAGCGTTGGTATCCTCGGGCATGGCTGCCAAGCTGCCAGTCTGTGCCGTCACACCTTGCTGCCTTTAAAGATTGCCCTGCAGAGACGGGGAGGGGGTACGGAGGGCCTCACGTTTTTAACAACGCACAGTCTGGCAACCCAGGAGGGTTTACGACTCAGGATCGGTGCCAAGAACTGCCCACCAGAGAGAAGGAGGGTGTGAGGGGAGCGGGGGGAGGAGGATGCAAGGAGATATGGGTGTAGAGCACACACACACACACACACACACACACACACACAGTAAGGCCTCCATCAGTCACATTCACACGAGGTATGTGTGTATGAATATGTGCATATATGAATTCTTCTATATCAGTGTGTGTGTGTGTGTGTAAGAAGAGGCAGCTGGGTCCAATATTGGGGTGTATATCGAACAAAACAGTATGTCAAATCAATTCATCAAGCTTTCTCTGTGACATGTTAAGGGAAAGAGAAGACTGTGTGCACATATTATGTACCCTCAGCATCACGCGCGCGACGCACACACACACACACACACACACACACTTTGCCTTTTCTCAGTAATCCACACAAATGGCAGTGGATGGCAGAATGTAAATGAGCTGGTTATTACACAGCAACGTTCATCAAGCTGAGCTGGAAAGACTTCAATGGCCCTGATGAATATGCATGCAAATTTGTTAATTAAGTTAATTATTCTGCTGAAAATTCATTTGTCTTCCCAAGGACATTTCTGCGATGATTTTAACATGTTTCCACCATTAGTCATGCACGGTGCTATTGAAAATCACTTCTGTTCACCTTTTGGAAAGTTGCGGCCAAAAAGGGGGATAGAACACCTACAAATGAGGAGGAGGAGGGACGAAGCAGGTAGAGGACAACATATCAGGGGCGTGGAGTGTGGCGGTAGACGGCAGCTGGTGCAGCCTGAGGATAAGGACGGGTAAGCCAAAAAGCGTGGTCTATAGGATATTAGCTCAGTGGGTAGAGCATTGAGGAGTCAGAGCCAGGTCTGAGGGTCCAGTTCTCATTGGGACCATCCAAAAAATGTCTAGCACTGGAAAGCACTTGTTATTTTATTAAGTGATGTGATGCTATGTCATGTTATGATAAATTGTGGACAGAAATAAAACACCTGGTGTGGAGGTTACACTCTTGACATACAGTTTTATGAGTGTAATAAATAAATAAATGTCCTGGGAATACAGCTATTTCACTTGATTACATGACCTAATCTGTAATTTTTAGCCACATAAGTGTATTAATGTATTTACCTTTACATTTTGTCATCATGTAATATTGCATTGCATTGTGTTGCATTTCCTTGCAATATGCTATTTTATGTTATGTAATGTTTAATTCAAATAATTTCTATTTACAAATCTGTACTTTGTTCCCATTATAATCTTCTTTGGGTGAGGGCAACCAGGTACCACACTGGCATGTTGCTATAATCAAAGCTATAAGCCGAATACATAACATGTCCACATTAAAATGTCTAAAAATGCCAGATGTATGATCCACATTTTATTGAGTTCTGTGCTTGCTTCATCCCAAATGTTTCCAGCAATGTTCACACCCAGAGAAATCCGTAATATATTCAAGGTAACGGTGCGTTTCCTGCTAGCATTGCTAGCTGGAAATAGCTAGAACTAGTACTAGCTAGAAATTTAAGATATGACAATACATTATGTCATTATCTAATGTAATGTTATGTTATGAAAGCTATAGGCCGAATGTGTAACATGTCCACATAAAAATGTCTAAAAACAACAGATATACTGTATGTTCTATATTTTGCTGAGTTGTGTACTTGCTTTGTCCCAAATGTGTCTAGCAATGTTCAGACTCACAGAAATCTTATAATTTATGCAGGGTAACTGTGCCTAGCCACTGCTTGCTAGTTGCTATAACTTCCAGGAAAACATGGGATATGATCTGACACTTTGGATGTATCGGATACGTCAGAGGGTGAGGAAGGAAGTCAGCGAGCGTGATTAAACGTAATGTGAATAAAACTTAAATGTTAGTTCTCTTTTTTTTCTGCTTTAGGATATTAGGTCAGTGGGTAGAAGACTCAGAGCAAAGTCTGGGGGTCCAGTTCTCATTGGGACCATCCATTCATAGCACTGCAAAGCCCTTATGATATGTGATAATACGTGATGTAAGTTTATGTTATTTTATGATAAACTGTGGAGAGAAATATAACACCAGGTGTCGAGATTATACTCTTGACCAGTGTTGGACAGTAATGTATTACACAGTAATAAATTACTCTAATATTCTTACTTTTTCCAGTGGCTAATAGTGTAAGGGATTACAATTTATAAAACAGGAATTATATTACAGTTACTATTTCAAGTAACTGTGAGTGACTGAGTTACTTTTTGAATTAGGTACGTCATCTTATGATGACATACGTGTGACAGGTCAGGTCAGCTGTTGGCCAAAAAGCTAAACAAAGGATTGAGGATGAGGGAGAGAAGGGAGAGAAGCAAACTTTCCACAGGTGGAACTGTTATTGTAAGCCTCATTCAGAGGTGTAGACTTTGTTTCCACCACAGCCGATATCTGGTACAGCTAAAAACAAAAGCTTTCTGAGTGTTAACAGTTCACTGGATCAGCAGTTCAACTTTGGAGTGCAACAAGACTGCCAACAAGGTACAGTACAAAAGTAGTATAGTAATATAACTAGTAACATAACTAATTACTTTTGATACCAAGTAATAAGTAAACTACTATTGTTACTTTTTAAAGGAGTAAAAAGTAACTTGTTACACTTCCTGAGCAACTTGCCAACACTGCTCTTGACATGCAGTTTTGAGCCTAATAAATAAAAAAATAGTTGTTCTGGGAATACAGTTATTTTATTGTATTATGTGACCTAATTGTATTTTTTGCCATATACATAAACTCCCTTCCATTGTGTTATGTCATATCATATCATGTAATGTTTTGTGGGTTAACTAATTCAAGTTTAAATATTGTTATCAGGTTAAAATTATCCTGTTAATTATCACTGATAAAAGCATCAAAAGTCAAAATACTGCTGATCATCAAATTACATTTGTATATTACTTAATTGTTTTCATAATTACATTCTTATGTCTCGGGTCAGAGCTGACTTTTGAATAATGTTGTAGTCACTACGACTGGATAGTGTACTGCAAAATTACCAGTTTTGATAGAAAACAAATGAAATAGGTTGTCAGTGAACGTTTTACTGATAGGTTCAGAATCAAAGTTTTTGTGACTTGCCTGGTAACTGGCAACAGTGTCTAAGATTTAGGAAGCTCTATTGGCAGAAATGCAATAAAATATTAATAGGTATGTTTTCAATGGTGTATAATCACCTGAAAATAAGAATTGCTGTTATTTGCTACCTTAGAATTAATCTACAGTGGGGGCAGGTCCTCCTTGCATTGAATTCGCCATGTTGCACCATCATGTTTCTACAGTAGTCGAGAACAGACAAACCAAACACTGGTTTTAGATACGGCCTTTTGCATTTTTCAAGAGTTTTGTGACCACTGTAGCTTGTAGGGGAGGATGTGGCGAGGTGTTAGCAATCTGCAAGCTCACCACTATATGCCACTAAATCCTACACACCGATATAAATAAATACAGGACAACATTTCCTCATTAAGTTCATAGAAAACATATTTCAGTTGGCATTACTTTCCCTTCAGAACATATTTACTAATCACAACTATAAGGAGACAGAGCTGGCTATCTGAGGTGGACACGAAGCTTAAGACCACAAGCGTGCACTGAGACAATACATTCTTGGCCACAGGTCTTGTTTTATCAGTCTTACTGGTGTTATTGTATTTTACAAATGTGTCTCTTTGCAAACATGGTGTTAAACAATTAGTTTTTACAAGTGAGTGTAATTAAACCATAAGTGATGTTGTATGTAGGATTAACAAGATATATATCATACCACAGGCAACTGTGTTCTGTATACACCCACCAGTCAAACTGTACATAATACAGTATGTTACTATAACAGTCAGAAAGTTGACTTTCTTTTTTAAGTGTATCTATTTTATTTTGTTGTGTATTTCATCATGTACAGGTAGAAAGATATTTATTGTGAAAAACTGGATTTTAAACACCATAATGTTTTGCACCTGGAATCATAATTATATCTTTTTTTTTTAAAATCATACCACTAAGAAATCATTTACATTTAAACATATGTAATCACTATGTTATGTCTTGACAATTGTGCACAGAAACGTAACAATATAATGTGAGAGTAATACATGTGAAGGTGAAACATAAAATAAAATAAAACATCCTGGGATTACAGCTATTTCCTCTTATTGTAGGTCCTATGTTAAGTTTGTTTGTTTGACAATTCATTTAAAAGAAAAATCACATGCTTGCAACACCAGTACACTGGTTGTTAGTGTAGCACCGTGTGTGTGCATGAACTCATACTGTAAAAGCACAAAAAACATCATTACACAGAAAATACTCACATTTTGAGCATTAGCAAGCATTATTTGGACAACAGACTAAAATGCACATGCCCTATTTTACTAAAACTGGTCCAATAAATATGCTACAGAAAATGCTCCCTACACTTTGTCTTTACAGGGGTGCATTATCTTAAAGTGAATGTTTCAGTTTTGCATTAAATGTGACTGGATTTCTAGTCTGTTTAACACTATAGGAACCTTAGTCTGATCCTGGATATGTTGTGTCATTCTCAATGCCACAGAGTAATCAAAAAAGTTACATGAAATACTTTTAAACAAGCAACATTAAAAGTTAAAGTTGCAAAGTGGGAGAAGCTATAAAAAAAAAAAAAATTAAAGATACAAAACAAGCCAGATGGGAAAAATTTAGCAAGAAACATCAGGACGCACTGTTTGATACATCAAATGGCCAGTCTTACAAGAGGCAGCTAAGCCTTTGCAGTAGGCCTAGTCTGAATATCCAGATGTTTGATTTGTTAATTAAGTCTCCATGGTAGTTAATCACCCTGTTTTTCTATCTGACAACAGCAGGTAAGAAGAGGAGGACGACCCTAAAATATAGAGATATGACGGTGTGGGATATGCAGAGACAGGCTGCATTTGTTCTTTGTGGGGAACATTTGTGTTTGAAACTGGCACCGGCAGCCAAAAAAGTTGTTGACTCAAAAAGATTATTAGTCCCTACAAAAGAGATGCACTCCTTTCAATATATTTTCATGTTTTGTTTTGTTTTTTGTTTGTTTTTTTGTCAGTCTATATGAGAGTTCATCTCTGTCTTAAGTTTTTATGGCTGATATAGAAAGTAAATCAGATTGTAATCAATAATGTGGTCTACAGTAGAAATAATGAAACAGGATTATGCCAATACCCATGTCCCCTCTAGTGGAGAAAGGTAGCATTGCAGTGTCAAAATAAAGCCAAGATGCAGCATGAGAGGTGGTTATTGTTTTGTTTTTTAATCTATAATCCATCAAATACACACTTTTTTAAAAACAAATATGTCACCCTCTTGTATTCATGAATGAGCAAAACAAGATGTGTGTGTTTGTGTGTGATCGAGGTAAGGGTGTGTGTTAAACATAAAATGTAATCCTTTAAAAAAAAAAATTATTCCCATGACAAATTCAATCGGGATGAGGTGCATTAGCAAAATGTCATACATGCCAGTGTATGTCATTCAAGGATTAAGTCATCTATATTTGTTCACTAAAACAGTTGTTTGTAATGATAAGGCTGACACACTTAATCGATTTGCACGCATTTTCCCTGACAGTCCAGATTAACAAGCAGCAAGACTTTATTAGCAATATGCACAAAGCACACACACGCATTTACACATTTGCAAGGCATCAATTAAATTCACATATGGTTGGAGTAATTATCGTTATAGATAACTGAAATTAAAGGGGAGATATCGATGTGAAAAAGGAGGCTGAGTTGCCCTGGAGAAAAGAAGAGCAGGGAGTGAATGTTGGGGCCAGGGAGGGCTAGTAACAGAGACTACATAAGAAAACAGCAACAGCTGTTTAGCTTGTGGCGAAAAACAGGATTGAACAACAACATCATTTGCTAAGAAAATGATCTGGGAAAAGAGATTCTGACTCGAAGATAAGAAATTGGATGCCTGAGATTGTCTTATTTGAGCTCTGTGGGGTGGATTTTCTACTGCATTTCTGAAATCTTTTCTCTGTGGTCTGTAATGTTATTAATTCTTACAATAAAGTTCTTGCATATATTTTATTTGCATATTGAAAACAAAAATTCAAAAACATTTTTTTAGTTCTTTTCCCACCAGCTGATTCTCCAAACAGTGTAAGACTGGACCTAACAGAGGTTTGATCACTTCCTTCTCAGAAATGCTTATAAATCCAAAAGCTGTTTGCAAACACTCATAGATCATTCTAACATGAGGAACCATATGCAAGATAATGGGATGATAGTTCCCCAAACTGCATAATAAAGGTGGACTGCAGGTTTGAAACTTCCCTGTTCATAGGTCACTGGAATCGCTTTTCCTAAGAAAAAAACATTTTTTTGTTTAAATTATGATTAATCATTTTAAAAATTTTGATGGGACCAAAATGAATGTTTCACTTATGGTTTTGTTTCATTCAACAAACTGCCAACCACTGGAAGAGAATGGAAGAAGGCAGTTGGAGGCCACAATTTTTCTTTCCAGGATGGCAAATGCATGACCCACCCTACTCTGTCTCTGATTGGCTATTACACATTGCCTTCGTTGGTTTGAGTTGTGTGGATTGGGTAGGCTATGGTTAGGTTTTATGCATGAGGAGTGTAATCAGGTAGGCTTAGGGGTAAGAATATCACGATAAGGCAATCAGAGGCAGAGTAATGCCTGCGCCATCCTGGGAAAAAAAAGGAAGTGCAACTTCTAGTGGGCGGTGTTATCAGTAGCACCTTTTCAGGCCCCAGTCAGTGCAGTTTTGGAAGTGAGAGGCTTCTTTTTCCAATTGTTTTCCATAGGCAGTGAGCGTTTTGCATGCTGCTAATGCACCTCAAGAGTTTCACATTTCACATTTGCTCAGAGCGCCTCACGTTTTTGCATAAGTGCCCTGAATGCCTTGAGTTGAAAAAACTGCAGAAAAACACTTGACATCATTTGCATTTTTTTTCCCCATCATCCAATCAGCTCAGTTTTGATATCTGCCTGGGAAATGGCCTGTAAATTCTCCTCTGTCTGAGGAGTTCACACAGATCCCTGTTTCCTTGTGTCCAGCATAGTATTTGGAAACAGCCTCTCACCCTCAATCAGAGCCAGAGCCTTCTGCCTGTCCACTTTTTAAAATAAAAAAATATGTAATAAGACAAGACAAGATGATGACACAACATGAAACTATTTAAAAAAAAATAAGACTAATTTGACACAAATTATTGATTTTTATTGATTTAGAAATTATTTTATTGCTTTCACTAAGTCCTCCAAAGTCATATGATATGAAGTGTGTTCATAGCAGTGGTCTGTTATTCATAGCAGTGGTCTGAATGTAGAGGTAGAATGCTGTAATTGACCAATGAGAATAGAGTATTCAGCAAAGCCAGTGTTGTAATACAGAATACTGACTTGTACATACAACTTTATTATAGCTACAGTATCCATTTTTTTTTGCTGCTATTACACACACAGATAAAATTCGGCACAAATTCTCTGCCAGTGCTTGCCAGAAAATGTGTGAGCACACCCGTGACTGCTCTGCCCTTGACTTGTATCCATTCATCCAAGCGTGCTGGATGGTTTAGTTAATTAAGCTTAATCTACCCCCAGAGACAGATATGAGTGCTGTTACAGTGGCCCACTGAGCTGTCCCTATACACTCTTCTCTGGACCCCCCGTGGAGCCATCAGGGCCGCGCTACTCAACCATGTTCAAGTACAATGACTCTGGAGAAACACATTACATATAATAGAGTTAAAAGATTTGGACCACAGAAGAGGAAAAAAAAGGTTTGTGAAATATTTTAATTACTGAAATAATACAGCTAAATTACTTTACTGTTGGAATTTCTGGCACACATAACAAGAAAAGCAACTAAAAGCACATGGACTGTTGAGTTAGACATACTTGACTGGCTATGATTTTAATCACAAATATGCAGTCTGTTATATTACATTTTATTGATCCTGCTGCTGAGAGCTAATTTGTTTATTCTGTGTCGCATAGACAAGGTCACTCCAGAGGGAAACACTTCCTTAACATTTTGGTTGATATGTAAAAAAAAAAAACAAAGAGGGAAATGAATTACATTCAGAATTGCTTTATTTGCAGTTGCAGTGGCTGCACAAGGAATATTGTCTGATTAATTGGTGCTTACACATATACAGTAAAGACAGAGACTAGTGGACAGAAATATAACATCTGATATGCAGGTAATACTGTTGGACATACAGGTTGTAAGCAAAATAATGTCCTGGAAAGACATTTATTTCACTTTGAAGCCTAATCTTTATTTATTTATTTATTTTGGCCATTATAGTTAGGTATATTTATATAAGTCATTGAGGAGTCTGAGATATAATAAATATATAATAAGCAACTTGTGTGTAATTACTCAGAATTCAAAACACAGGCCTGTTTTACAGCAAATGTTAGATAACAAAATAGCCTTAGCTTAGACTTGTATTAAATATGCTGCTTTTTTAAAAGATATTTTGTTGCATACAGTATTCATGATATCAACTGCAGTCTTTCTTATAGTAGGCCGACATTTGCACGGCATTATGTTATATTGTCCACCCTCTAGAACACTGAGTAAGAACCATTATCTCATTAGCATCAGAGCATTACATAGTTTCAAAATTCTTAAAAAAAAATGATCTGAAGAAATTACCACCAGCCTTACTTCCATTTATTTTTGTTGCCATCTTGTGGGTTGAGCTGTTCAGTGCAGTAAAATCATCATAACAAGGTGATCTTAAGCATTGATTTAAGTGAAAAACATTGAGAATTTATAGTTGTGAGTTCAGCTGCTGTTTTCTGTATTTGAGACAAAGTTACTTTAGTGATATAAAACTTTTTTTCCCCTTTTTTCTGCTACATTTTTCCAGTCTTAGCATTTTTTTTTTTTTTTTTGATTGGATCAAGCCCCCCTTCCTCTTTCTTGCAAGCCAATTCTGCAATAACCACCTAAGATCGGTTTTGCTGCTCCCTACGTTGTCTTTCATTTGTGTCAGTTTGTTTCTACAAGAAACATAATTCATCAGTTTTCTTGTTTCTGCTTGCTCACAGTTACAGCTATTCATGCTGCCGTCAAAAAGGAACTTGTGGTTGCAACATGTGAAGCTGTACAACTTAACTCTGAGGTTTCAGAAAATTTCTACATACAAGGTCATGAATACAACAATAGGCGGGTGTTCTCTTCCTGTGAACATGGTAAACACGACCACATTTGAAAGCAGGGTATGTTGCAGCTGACTGTTAAATTCCTCCCTCAAAAAGCAATTGTCTAATCATAGCTTGGCAAACCTTAGATTTCTCCTCGTGTTTGAATGGTGCCTTTTTGTCTTTACAAAAGCAAAAAGAAGAAAAGAGTGTACGGATGGATTAAACAGTGAGTTTGTCTGCTCTAATCAAAGCTTCGATCATTAGCATGTTCGACTAACTAGCTTGCTACCAGTTGCGACCTACGCCGTTATTAATTCCAAGGTCAAGAGTTAGCGTATTATTCACTAACTATGGCTTAATAAAAAAAGAGTTCACAGGTGATGCACATTCACTGTTGTATTCACTCACTGTGTGGAAGCGGGTCCTGAATGCTATCAGAGTTTAGGCTGACATTAGCTGCTCCGTCCTGCTTTTGATGGAATTTGGGGAAGTTTACACTTAAAGGATAACGTTCAGTATTTTTCAACCTGGGCCCTATTTCCCCATGTGTATGTGTGTGTATGATTGATAGGTACAACTCGTTTTAAAATTGGTTCAGTATTGAGGGAGGCAGATGCAGCCGGCAGCCGCGAAACGAGTTATAACGATATGAGGGCAAATACATCCCGTAAAAGTTTGTGCATTAAAAGTGCTTTTTTTCACCACAGTCCGGCTCAGATCGCCAGTGTAATCTCTGTCAACAGCATGCTTCACTTACTGCTTGCTGTGTGTGACGACGTCTCGCGCGATCTTTGTTGCCAGAAGAAACCAGAGGAGTCATGCTGAGAGCCATCAGAGCAGAGTTAGCTGTCCCGGAGTTCAGTTGAAAGTGTTATTGCAACTATTGAAAACAATGGTTTGTGTTTGTGCTTATTCGAATTGCAAGAACAGGATGTCGCGCAACACCCCGTACAGTTTTCATAGGCTGACTTCGTCGGACAGCAACATGCTGAAGTTGTGGCTAATTGTGCTACATTCGGATGCTAACACTCCTGTCCAGACACTGCGCCTTGCAGACCATCGGGTCTGCAGTGCACACTTTTCCCAAGATGACTACTGCCAGCCCAAGAAGAGAAGACATCCAATCCTGAAACACTTCACCAAACACACCTCAAGAAAACAGCTGTCCCACTCACTGCAACGAAGACATTCTTTAACAAGCAAAGATCCCGCGAGATGTCGTCACACACAGCAAGCAGTAAGTGAAGCATGCTGTTGACAGAGATTACACTGGCGATCTGAACCGGACTGTGGCGAAAAAAAACACTTTTAATGCACAAACTTTTACGGGACGTATTTGCCCTCATATCTACCGTTATAACTCGTTTCACGGCTGCCGGCTGCATCCGTCTCCCTCAATACTGAACCAATTTTGAAACGAGGGTTGTACCTATCAATCATACATACACATACACATGGGGAAATAGGGCCCAGGTTGAAAAATACTGAAGTTATCCTTTATGCAACTCCAGTCAACATTGGCTGAGAAAGTGTTATATTTGCTAATTGCAATTTTGGTCCTCATCCATAAAGCCTTTTCTCTTCTAATGGGCCGCCAACACAAAGAATTTAAACTATAACTACACAAAAATATACATACTTCTAAAATTGTTCTAACAAGTGGATGGTGGAGTCCACACCACAACTATAATACTGTGATCTAGACTGTGCCATCCACTCGTATGGACGACCCTTAACACTGAAGTCAACATACACCTGAAAAATGACCTAACTTTTATATAATACTAAATGTTAATTTATACTTGCTAACATTTTGACTAGACTAGCTAATGCTACACTTCAGTACAAAAACAAGTCTTCATTGGCATGTTTTCTGAATGGATCATCACCTGGTCAGGGGTTAACTTTTTGCACGTGTAGCTTTAGCTTCAGTGTTTTAGAATAGCATGGACATAGCTTATTTGAGACCCCTTTTTGAGAGAATCAAATTTTAAAATGACTCAGTAAGTCAACCAGAGACAATGTTTTCAACCAACTCACAAAGCTAACATTTGCTCAGTTAGCTACCTAGCTACTACTGATGAAATCTGTAGCAACAGTCATCATTTTGGACAGCAAAATAATATTATTAACTTCCTTTTGTCTGCCACGGACCCATTTGTTTAAAAAACATGACAGAATTTCGGGTGGTGAAATGACCACAAGAGAAACCTGGCACAATTAGCCTATTTTAAACTGCTTGGGGCTTGGCGAACAGTCATGAATGAGATTTGTGAGTTATTTCTTCTCACCATAGATGGTTATTTGAGTATGTTAAAAAAAATCCTCATCTTAAAAAGTATTTAGACAAAAAGACAAAACAAAGACAAAGTCTTAACATGGCACAGGTAGATGTCTCCTAAAATTTTGTGCTCCAAATATATGGACCAGTAGGTTCGGGCAGCAGTGGAAGTAAGGCAGTGGGTTAATGATCAACTCTGCATGGTACATTGCCTGTCTCCTTTTAACTGTGCTGTCCAAAACACAGTTTAATCATCATAAAGGACTGTATAAAAAGCATGAAAAAACAAGTCATCATTAAAATCAATCTTTAAGCCTCGTGATGTGTGTTTATTCTGCACCGTTTGATAGTTATCCACATTCACATAGTAGAATGTGATGATAATGAAAGGTATGAGAATGAAAAGGACAATCTGCCTGTCGATGTCAAAGGGCAGCAGTGTAAATGACAGTGGACCATATAGACATGTTTTATCATCAAATCCATGGTCTACAGCCTCATTATTAACTGATAACTTAATGCTTACAGCAGCACATACCAGCCATATCGCAGTGCTAGCCACGAGGACACCAAATATTTGATTGGCTTGTGCAGACAGACATGAAGCATGGACCACAGCGACATAACAATGAGGAGGGTCAATGCGTAGCTGCTCAACCCCAGACAAAGAGACACTCTTATGATATCTACCAGCCTGATGATTCACCAGGCTGGTTTCCTCATTGTAGTCACTGTAGTCTGTAGTCTATGAGGAAATATGCTACATTGAAATACTCGCTTCTCTGACAGCAACTCTGTGTCCTCCTTTAAAATTTTCATTCCAGGCCAGAATAACTGTCGGTTGTTTGCCTGTTTCATATTATGTAGAATTATGACAAATTAAGGCTGAGTGTTGAGCGAATGAGTAAGTGTCTGTTTAGTCGGAAGAGTTCATTAAAGGAAATTTTATAACTAAAAAAAGATCAGGAACAAGACCACACCACTCTCACCTTACCTCTCACCTCATGTCTCACCTGACCTGCTTTCTCTAATTTGACCACCTTTTCCTCCTACAAATCCAAATCACCTGCATCCCATTAATCAGCTACCCACACCTCCCTATTCCAATCACCTGTGCACACCTATATGAGCACATCCTACCCTCTCCTGTTTGTTTCAGTTCCCATGACCTTCCTCCCCAACACCACTTCATCTGTCTCAGCAGGCAGTGAGCAGCTGGGTGACTTTTACTCTGGTCCCTTAACAAGACAGTCAAGGAGTCCACTCGTCCTCCCCATGTCCACCCAGGTCTCTGCCACATGCTCTGGTCTCATCTGAAAGACATGTATGTTCTAGTTATACCTCCATAAATAATTCTTCTTTCTTTCTTCAGTTGGAACCATGGGGGGATGAAGCTCAGAAGCTTACCGAGACGTTTCTCCCACCCTGAGTTCTCAACCCCTGTGTTCCTAGCTGCTCAGTTTCATCGCTCCCACCTCAACCCCTATCATCCCTCCATACACGACCCTCATCCCACCCTTCCCAATTCCATGGCCAATCCAAAATAAATACTTTTTATGCTGAACATATGATGTGGTCTTAGTGGTTAGTGAGTCATCTTGTAGAAGGAGTAGTTGTTTTTAACAATTAAACTGAGCAATATGTTAATGGAGTCTGGCAGGCAGTAACACAGTCAGACACTCCAACTCCAGATTGTGTATTTTCACAGCAGTGGGCTTTTGTTTGCAGGACAACAAGCTTAGCTCAACAGTTGACAGTTATATACAGCTGATCAACTTACAGTGGAAGACTCATAGTCACTTATTATTGTCAATTTACAGTGTTGCACTCGTCCTGCACTCCTGTGTTCCTGCAGCTTGCCTGAGCTTCCTCACGTCTGGGGAAGAGGGGGCAGGGGAAGACAACTCACTTCAACCTGTTTAATACACCATCTATGGCTCCAACTTGCTATTTGGACTGCTGTACTCATTTTTGGACATGTAATTGCTACATATTGCTCTGTTAATGGAAACCTGAGTCTGAAAATAAGAAATGTAACATGTACTAAAAACTAGTATTGATGTCATACTGATTTGTCTGTTGTATTTTGTCTGTATGTTGACAACTTAGCCAGACTCATGAAAGATCTCATGAGAGTGATCATTTTAACTCAAACCCTAACCCTAACCAAGTATTTTCTGTCATTCATCATTATGAACCATGATTAGTTTGTATACAGTGCACAATGAAGAAACAATGTGTACAAATCACAAACCAAGGGCTACCTTCTGCATACAAACATAAACAGAAACTGGGCATTGTTTACTGTAAATGAAAAAAAAAAAAAAAATCTCCAACCCCCAGCATGTTTAATTAAGGAAGTAGATGATTATATCTCTGCTTTTGTGGCAATTTTTGAGTAGGTATCAGCAAATAACATTCAGGACAGCATATTTAATTGTGGTACTTGATCTAGAACTTTTTTAAAATTACATATTTATAGAGTTAAAATACCTAAGAGACATTACCTTGGACACTCAGTCAGTGTGACAACTGGCACTGCTGTAGATGCTTTTCTCAGTCAATTGTATAGTCTGTGCCAGTTTCACTCTCTGTGGGATTTTTTCCCAGAGAAAAGTACTTGCACAGCATAATTTAAAATCTAGACTACCCCACTGGTTGAAAAAAAAGAAGTGAAAACAACCAAACTAGATTCCAGCCTAACTTTATTCAAAAATACAACAGTAACAGTACAAGAACGGTTCATTCATAATGATTGTGCAGCAGTGAAAGTATTCATCATACATGCTTACATACTTTACATATAGTCATCATTTACTTGAAACGTTTAAAAAGAAATTTACATAAAATTAAAATAAATTTAAAAAGTTGTGTCAACCTATAATCTTTTATTGAGGTTATTTACTTTTCTTCTTTAGGTAGACTCGATTATTTCAGTATTAGAAAACAAAAACTTTTTTAAAAAACAAATCAGTATTTCAGAAATTGTTCACAGTGAGCTGTGGGCCTGATGTCATTATTCATCATCATTATTTGGAGCTTGAAAATTGATGAATTTACTCAACAATTTTTGAAATACACATTGTTCTGTTTCTAAAACTCAAATATTTAAGTTTTTTTCAGAGACAAACACTGTAAATGCAAACATTGCCCTTACTTAAATTACATTATTAATTTAACTTAATTTATACAAGCCTTTTAGGTTTTTGCCCTCATACTTGTTTCACTCTATAACATTTACTGAGTTGATAGTTGATAGTATTTACAGTAATGAAATATTCAAAACATAAAAAAAATTAACGGAAAATTAAATAAATACAAACCATACTGCATGAAAGCATTTACAGCTCGAATAAATGTAGTATTTCAAGAGTAAATGTCTATTTGGGGGTTAGTTCCAACAAAACAGCAGAGTTTTGTGCAATAAAAGCTACATTGTGATAAACAGAAGTGCTTTGGCCAGTGCTTCTCTCTCTGTTGTTCCTCCTGGCATTCTTGCAGCGTAAAAGTTTCAAAAGATGTCCTCGCAACTTTTGTGAGAGCGTGTACAGCAGAGGGTTCATGCAGCAGTGAGAATAAGCAAGTAATTGACAAACAGAATGAACAGTGTACAAGCGGTCCTCCTCAAAATCGAGTTCATAGAAAGGCTGGATGAAGAGCAAAATATTGTAAGGTCCCCAGCAGATGAAGAAGGCAGTAACAATACATAAGACCACCACTACAGTCCTGTACCTTCTTCTGTTGGAAGCCTGCAGGACCGTCTTCAGGATGGCGGAATAGCAGACAACAATGATGGCAAATGGAAGGAAGAAGAGCAGTGACACTTGGATATAATATCCGAGTTTGATATAAGATGTATCAGAGGTATCGGTACACGTGGAAAAATCCATCTCAGTTCTCACCACTACATTAATTGCATCACTCACAGCTGCACCAATGCTGATGACCCAGGCTGCTGCGCAGGCGGCCATTGCACACCTCTGTCTCCTGACAGGGTTGCTAGGCCAGTGGTGCAACACCACCGTTATGAAACGATCCACAGTCATGGCAGTCAGCAGAATGATGCTGCTGTACAAACCAGAAATATACATCGCAGTCATAAATTTGCAGGCAAAGTCACCAAAGATCCAGTGGTGCAGGGAATAGACAGCCCAGAATGGAAGTGTGAAAGTGAAGACCAGATCAGAGCAGGCCAGGTTGAGGACAAACAGATTTGTGACATTTTTCAGGTTCTCATAGATGAAAAGAACACATAAGAGGAGGATGTTGCCGATGACACTGAAGATGAAGATCACAATGAAGACGGCACCTTTGATGGTTTCAAAGCCAAACATCTCATCATATATATACTCCGGCTCAAAACCGTCATTCACACTTCCGTTGCTCATTGTGCTGTAAAAAATCAGACAGGAATTTAATGAAATTAATTAATCTTTTCTCATTAACTTAATGCAAATATACAAGTTTTATAACATTCAGGTTACTTAAATTCAAGATTTTACTTTCAGAACTTATAAAAATGAGTTCTTCTAACTTTAAGTCTTTGATTTTAAATTATGCTTCTTTTTTACAGTTTAAAGAAAACATATATAATGAAAACTTGGTGTGTGTCTCTAATACACTTTAAGATAAGTTGTGGTTGCTTATAGGGCTTCCCCCTGAAAGCTGAAGATAGAAATTTACAAAAATGCACAGGGAGAACATTTAAATTAGGATTTAAGGGGAATCTGTTTAATTGGTAACAGAGGGTGATACAAGTGGTTGGTGAACAAAGCGTTTCTGCTCTTGTTTAGCTGACATCATTGAACACAGAGCAATGCAACAGAGTGTCAAAATCACCACAAACGACAAAACTAACTTGGTGGCCTGGTTGCTCACTTGGTAGAGCGTTTGCCCCACGTACAGAGGCTGTGAGTCCTCTGCTGCGGCCGCGAGTCCGACTCCTGCCTGTGGCCCTTTGCTACATTTCATTCCTTGGCTCTCTCTCCTCCTTTCCTGTCATACCTTCAGATTAGAGGCAAGAACGGCCAAATTTAAGAAAAAAAAAAGACCAAACTAACTGAGATGGAAGAAGAGTGATAGAGACGGAGCGCAGATGATGTGCTGTCAGCCACTTTAGCACACTGGAGCACACAAGGCAGGTAATGCTGGCTTGTGCTTGTTTTTGTCACAGTTTCTCACCAAACTAACCAGACTCCCTTTGAAAAACATCATATATCATAATTTTAACATCATCATTGCCAGCTTCATTCAAACTCAACAGCAACAGAATAAAACTCACCAACAATGTTCTCTGACTGTGTGAAAATCTGATGTTTTTATATTACAGATGATGACGAAAGGCATTAAAACGCAAGTCTTACTGGTAAAACATACTCGTGTAGGCTTATATAGGAGTTTAGTTTGGTGCACTGAACTAAAAAAAAAATTACTGAATATTTGAACTGGACAGCAAAATGTGATTCGACTGAATAACATCTTAGTCAGGGACAGTCCTAGTTGCTTATTTTCACAATGAAAACACTGCAAAACATGTTGTCTCAAGTTCAACTTCATTAATATCAAGTTTATTTGATTAGAAATGTTTGTTTGTTTTGAGTCATTACAAAAACACCTCCACTCATCTTTTCAAATTTAGTCCAGGTAAAAAATTAAGACAGCCTGCCCATTTGTAACTTTAAAGTTAAAACAAATTGTCTGTTTTTACAGTGTTGTAGGCACTAGAACACATTAAAACTGAATTTGGCCATATGTACTTAAGACTGAGCACATGTCTTCAACCCCTCACCAATTTGTCATTTAAAAAAAAGTAATGCTTGTAAAATATTAACCTTAAAATCTGCAGAGCAATTACAGCAAGTACAAAGCAACTTACCCTGAATCACAGCTGTAACGTCTCAGAATGACTTGCAGTGTGGAGGAAAGGAGAGATATATAAGTGTAAACAAATGGTTCCTCTTTTTGTTTCACATTAAGTCAGACGTGTCTGTTCAGTGTTCCTGTCTGAGCATGAACATACTTTGAATTCACCCAAAAATGTCTTGGAGGTTTGGGTTTTACCTAGAAACAGAAGCGAGGGTTATTCTCTACTCAAAACAGAAACACGCCAGAACTTAAGTTGAGTGATTTTTATTTTATTGTAAAGCTTGGAAATAATGATGATGGTGATATTGTCATGTGAAAAGAAACATGATAACAAATAAATTCAATAATCAACAATAATAATAATAATACTCTTGATATGCTAACATGACTCCCATTAAAAGTTGAAGGTGGAAATAACTGATCAAAATGATTGATATGAAAAAGTAAAATGCAGCTATTCAAAGTAAATCATACAGATATATTATCTCTCTATATAATCGATTTATCAATATAAACCCCAAATCACATATATATTCTTAACACAGAGATACAGGGCTCATTGTTCTTTAATAACAACACAGATTCACAGGAAAATACAAGATGAAAACTTAATTAAATTATGGATGAAACATTGTACACTTCTTATCACTGTATCATTGTTATCAAATAAGTCTCACACACTCAGGTGCCAGTGTATCACATAAACCTTCCTTAATAAGTGGCTGACCTTCCCTCTGAGATCTGCTGTAGAGGCCGCTGGAGTACATTGAATTTGCTGTGCCCTGACTGTGACATTTTGTGGTATACTGCGGGAAGTACTTGTAGCCATTAGAAGATTTTAGACTGTGGCCACGAAGTGATCCACTGTCGGTCAGGTATCACATCTCTTTCCCAAAACCTCTTGACCATGTTTGCATGCTTTTATGTACAGAGTTGTTGCTACTTGATCAGCTGATTAGATAATTGCATTAATGAGCAGGAGTACCAAAAAAATGGCCACTGAAATATAAAGAATCTAACTGTAGATTGACAACTATGCAGACTATTGAGTAAATAATATAAACAACCATGCTAGCAGCTCTGTCAGGCTGTGTTTACAGTTTGCACAGCAGAGCTTTGAATTAAATATTAATGCTTGCAATGACAGTGCTAACAAGGTGATGTTTAGCAAATGTTAGCCGGATATAGGAACTAAGTTCAAATACTTTGCACGTGTGTGACCACGGCATTATGCTGTTAACACAAACCCAACACTTCCTATCCATTTCAAATTAAAAGCCCTCTAACGTCTCAGTTGACAAACTTTGTTCTTAACAATGCTTTTACTCTGAAATATTTGCAGGAACATGTTGCGAAAAACAGTGTATTGCATTGTACCACAACAGTACTTCAAGTGTAGCTTCTGCCATCTTGTGGAACTTGACATTACTACAAAATACAGTTTAGTTGACGCATGGGCACAAGTGCACCTGCAGTGCCTGAAACAGGTCAATGATAGTATTGTTAATAGCTGATTACATTGATTATATGGATTATATGGATTAAATGTACATTATGCATCATTGGCATGCACTTTACATAATAGACACCTAGTTCTTATTTAACTACATATATTATTTATGTAACACACAAATTTGCATTATTACAAATGTAATTAGGTTTGCTTTCTCCTGGTGTAGAACCTGGAAGTTCCAGTTTTACTACAGCTCACTGTATCAGTTACATCGAGAACTCTTCACCACTTGTCATTGATGTGATTGTGAGTCGGCTTTGCCTATTGCGGATGGTGCTGTTGTTGTGGCCCCAGCTCTTCAGCAATTTCTTCAAATGGTTTTTGAACTTAACCCCCACAAACACATAAAACACTGGGTTCAGGCAACAGTGTGAAAAGGCAAAAAGTCGACTAATGTAAAAGGCGTAATCTAGCTGTTTTGATGTTTCACAATTTTTGACCATATCCTTTGAGTCAACCTCTGGGTTGGACCATAAATACTGAGATTGTAAAAATATTACTATATTGTAAGGTGCCCAGCCCACGAAGAAAACAACCATGAGAGTGAAAATGAGTTTCAAAGTTTTGTTCTTTCTTCTTTGGCCAGTGGGGCGCAGCAACCTGCACATGATCTGAGAATAGCAAAAAATGAATACCACTGAACTCACTATAAAGAGAACATTTTGCTGGTAGATTCCCCACATGGTCCAGTTTGAAGACTCATACACACAAGTATCATATTCCTTGACTTTGATGAAGACGAAGGCTGGACTGGCAACCAAAACACTCACTGACCAGATGACCACAGATGCTAGTACACTGCAGAAGCCTTTGATGAACACAATGTCAGACAGCGGATTCATAACAGCTATGAAACGGTGAACAGTCATCAGGATAAGGAGGATACCACTGCTGTAGAAGCCAAGAAGGAAGACAAAGGTGACTATTTTGCATGCAGGTTCCCCTAAAGTCCATCCATACATGTGGTAGTAGGCCCAGAAGGGCAGGCCTGCAGTGAAGAAGAGGTCCGATACAGCCAGGTTCAGGATGAAAGTGTTGGTGAGGGATTTGAGATTCTCATACTTGGCCAGAATCACAATGACCAGGATGTTGCCAAACAGACTGAAGATCACCACAATGGAGAAGAACACTGTAGTGAAGGTTGCCCCGAAATGCCAGATGCTTGTTTTGTCGCATATTTCATCATAATAGTCGTCATAGTTGTAATAATCAGAATAATTTTCTCTGATGTCAGATGCTGAGCTGTTGGTGATGTTGGTCATGGCTGTGACTGTAACGTTGTCTGTTGATATTCCTTCTGCTAGAAGATAAAGTATAACTTTTAAAAAAGGCTTTGTTAGAGGGGTAATCAAACAGGTCAGATAACAGACTTAATGATTCAGAGGTGGATTTCATTGTAAACATTATTTCATAGATTTCTGTCAAAACTTCATCGTCTATAACGTCATATTATAATATTATATCATTATCTTGATACATGACTACATTTTGTCTGGGACACAAGGTTATCTGATCATATATTGTAGAGAGTTAGTTTAACCAAATTCCGAAAAAATTAATTTTCTCATTGACTTTTAGCCATGTTGTTTTATTTGCTTTAAGATATCTATCTTTCTGCCTCCAACGCAGTGCAGTGGAAGTGTTTAGATTTGGGATTTGTGGTGCTCACAACTTTGAAAAAAAAAATTCAAACCTCTGAAAAGCTTGTTTTCAAATCTTAAATATTTCTGCACAACATTTATTAATCATGAAAGCAAGTTATGACATGTATATATCGATTATATAGGCTATATCATGCATCAAATAGAGCATCATGTAATTAATAAATATTATATTATTGGCAGGCATAGCGCTACACCGTGGCTGGGAGGGGCTATAGCAACGCCACAAATCTGCATAGTCCCAGTGAAGTCCCTTCAAGCATTTTAGCATTTTTAAAAAAGAATCAAATATGTAAAAGTTGATAACATGGGGTAAATACACTTCTTGCTGTGGCTGCACTGTGAATATTATTAACATTAAATCTAGTATCTAATGTGTGCACAGTTAACAGGCATAGGATATTATTAATTCCATTTCTGTTGCTATCAAGCCATTTCATCTTAAGTATTACAACCAATCTGCAGTTGTCTAATTATGCATATGGAATAAATGCATGTCTCGTTGTTGTCGCATTTTGGATGTAATGTGTTATTAATTGTGGCTTCATGGACGCTGTCTGATGCTGAGGTCTTTCACCTTTGAACATGAAAGACATTTTTGTCATTGCCTTATTAGGCTAACAGATTTTTTGTCCAAATTTGATTAAAAAACTACATTTGTATCAAATGTGCTGTTCACCATATCTGCTTTCCTTAAAAAACACAACTGCTTCTAACTCTGAAGTCATGAAGTTCAACTAGTTCCTTAGTAAGCCACATATTGGTCAAGATCAACACTATCCTGCGTCCAGTGATGGGTGCTACTCTGTACCATGAGATTTGGTGGGTATTTAGACCACTACTTTTCTGTGGCACACCTAATAGGCAAAGCATTGGTCGCTGTATCAGCGCAGAGGTCATCACTGTGTTGATGACATCACTTTTTTTTTATAACCGAAAACAGCACACAATGAAATATGTGACTATTAGCCTGCAGAGTTTATTGTACCATGTTTGGACATCACTTTCATTTTTACCATCATTATGTGTATTATATATTATTTAAAATATTATTTCATTATAAACCTAAAGAATGTATTTATTCATTTATTATTTATTTTTACATTTGCCAAAGTATTGTCATTAGATTTTTAAAGAAACCTTTCAAAAGGCCCTGACCATGAGCTAATAAACATGTATCTGGAGGGCCTTGATAAAACATTCCTCACTTTCTGCAATTTGTCATTATGTTTTTTTTTCTAATACTAAACTTAAATTTCAATATTGTTGAGCTCTACGTCACGAGAGATCCTCACTATAATAAATAATTGGAATGTGGAAAAATTATACTGTACCTGCACAACGGCTGGCTGTGCACACACCAGAGTCGTCCTGGCAACTAACTCTGAAAACGGAATTGTTCCTTAAGTATCGACCACAAAGGTGAACAGAAAACAACCATCATTTTCAGATCATCCACACCCATGACTTCTGCGGGATACCTTGTTCTCAACAATGTGACGAGACACGTTCCCTGCTGTCCAATACACTTTGGAGGTGTATTCCAGACTTTCAAACAAATTCCGTTTTGCATGACTGTTAACTGACTGTTACACCTGTAACAGTAAAGGCAAACTTTTAAGAATACGAGTCTGTGCGACAGCCTCTTTTACACCTTAAGCAATTAAGTCTAGATTTTTTAATTAACTGAACATCAAACACCAGTAAACATAATTGAACAGGGTGGCATTTACTATTACTTTAATTATTGATTCATCTGTGGGTTATTAATTCTAATTCTTAAAAAACATGATTTTTCCTTTTATCCAATCAACACAACGAATTTATAAATGATTTAAAAACAGAAAAAAAAAATTCTGACATTTGAGAATTAGCAACTAATCTTAATCCTCAAAGTTTTTGGGCATTTTTCTTGATAAATGTCTTAAAGGTAGCCTAGAATACTTACAAATTTTAGTTTAAATATTCAAAAATTAACTGAAATTATAGCTGCTGGCAGCAATGGTCGGGGCCGGGCAATTTTAGGCAAAATTAGGCAATTCTGAGCAACAAGCAGAGTGTAGGAAGATGAAAAAAAAGGTGGCATTCTAATGTGCATTTTACATCAGTTGAGGCTTGAACTCACAATTTCTGGCACAAGAGACTCTGCATATTGACTGATAGCTAAGCCAAATAAACAGGGAAAAGAGACAAGGGATAACAGGGAAACGTGTTGATAAAGAGTATTTGTCTCTTCCCAAAACTCCCTGAATCATAATTATTTAAATCTTAGTAGTCTCTAATCCACATAGCATGATACCTGAACATAAGGCTTTCATATTTGAAAGTCCATCCTGCCTTAGCTGAGGCTCGAACTCATGACTTCTGACACTGAAGTCCATCTTTTATCTCACTGAGCTAATTGGCAAGTGACAGTTCATGTGTGGCTTCACAAATTGACTAAGCCAAGGATCAGGGTGCCAGGCAGCAGCCATCCATGCCATGGAAAAGCAAATTTCAAAGTGAAAGTTCCAAAGCTGTAGCACATATGGTTGATTTGTCGTGAATTTTCAAAGTTTTGAAATTTAGAGGCTTGCTGTAGCGCCACCATCAGGACTATTGTCTTGTGTTTCCAGTTGAGGACATCTGCACGGGACTGGACCTTTGTGAAAAGTTTGGGTAGATTTCTCCTATGGAAATGTTGTACAAGCTGAGGCTTGAACTCACAACCTTCAACACCAAGAACCATCCCTCTATCTCACTGAGCTAATTGGCAAATGGAAACACCACTTGTAGCTTCACAAATTGACTAAGTCAGTCACCTGTGTGCAAGACAGCAGCTGTTAGCATGTAAAGGCAGATTTCAAATGGCTGTCAAAAATTCAGTTATTGAGACAAAAATCCCAAAATACACAAATTGCATCTAGACAGCATGGAGATGTTGGTCATTAGTTTTTAACAATGATTTATTGGCTCCAAAAGTGAAAAACTGATGTTTAAAAATGCCATTTTTGCATTGACTCCAATTGTTTGGCATGAGAGCGAAATTCAAAATGCTGTAAAAAATTCAGTTTTTGAGATAAAATTCTGATATTTTCCAAACATCATCTACCATGACTCCAAAATTTTGTCATTTTTTTTTCATGAACATTGAAAATGTATTTAGCAAGAATTTGCAAGTATATGTTTATAATACCGTTTACAGTCAAACATTTTGATGCACTGTAGGCTCAATTTTTGATAAATCAAAAATCTGTGTGGATCGTTTGTGTAGGACAGTCTGAAGATGCTCTGTAGCAAGTTTGGTGTCAATTGAACAAAAATTGTGGGAGGAGATAGGTTTAATAAGTTTTACAGTTTTTGAAAAAAACAGAGTGATGGACTTCATAATTTGCAATAGGTTTAAATGTACAAAAGTTTCTTCAGTATCGGGGCTACGTTTTGGTGAAAGTTGTAAATCTGTAGCACATATGGTTGATTTATTATGAATTTTCAAAATTTTGAACTTTAGAGGCTTGCTGTAGCGCCACCATCAGGACTATTGGCCTGTTTTTGCAGCTGAGGCAATCTGACATGGGACTGGACCTTTGTGCGAAGTTTGGTCATTTTTCGTGCATGGGAAGTAGGATTTCCTCGGAAGAAGAAGAAAGAAAGAAAGAAAAAGAAAGAAAGAAAGAAAGAAGAAACATACAGGATTACAATAGGGTCCTGGCAGCTTAGGCTGCCTGGCCCCTAATTATCAAGAGAACATGAGCAGTTTTGACATTATGTCAAAGATGTTGATATGTTACAGAGATATCTGCTAAAATTAGCATGCAACCAGCTAGCCTTGGCCTGCTCTGTCTCATAATACCACTTTGTACCTCCACAGACAATAGTGAGTCACTGTAATTGACTTTTTGCAATGACTAATTGATTAATAAACATTAACATCAAAAATATAATTTCAGTGCTATAGTAATATAAGAAACAAACGATGTAGAGGATAAACTCATTATACCATCTTACCACAGGTCTAGTAACATTAGGATAAAAGGAAATAAACCAACCAAACGTATGATTTTATATATTATTCTGGTGAACGCTGTTTGCATTTACTATACTTATGCTGACTTTGCTGCTACTAATTACACCACTATGTCACTCTTTCCCTAATTTTGAGTTTAACTGTTCTTGCGCCATAGCTTCTATTTTTATTTTCTAATTATTTATTTTTCACTTTCTCTATTTATCTGTGTTTATGTCTGTCCTTGGGCTGCTACAAAACCTGATTTTCTCCTTTAGGCATCAATAAAGGCTTATTTTATCTTAAAATAACAGGAACAGACAGAGTCAATAAATAGAACTTAAAAGAAATACTGACAGTGAACAAGCTACAAGGAAAAGCAGCAGGCAGGAAGGCAGGCAAAGAATGGCTATGGAGAATGATCTTAAAGCTGCAGACAGGGTATGAGCGTGATTTTTTGTTTGACATTTCAGGTAATTCTGTGGCACATGGTACACTAACAGCAGAACTCCTCTGGTTAGGGACCCCTGGAGAATGTTGAGGAACTATTTAGGAACTTATGTTTTTGTTTTTGTTTTGTTTTTTTTTTGTTTGTTTGTTTGTTTGTTTGTTTTCTATTGTTTTTTATATGTAACCAGTCATTAAATTTTTGATTAGAATATTCAACTGGTTGATTGTTAAAAAAAACATATTTGTATACTAGAAATAAAATGGAAATATAGGGAAAAAAAATATGTATTAGAAAAATATTTAGGTTTATGCCTCTTCTATATGTTGTTGCATATCATACAAAGCATCCTGATGCCATAAGTTATACTACTTATGTTATGTATCATGTTATGTATCATGAACAATATTACGTTTAATATAGTGCAATATCACAGTCTTTATCATGTACAATAATACTTTGAATTTTTCATTATTATTATCACGTGCGATATTACGTTTATTATTTTTCAATATCAAACCCCAATTTGAAATCTCCCTTGGTGTACAGTAAAATCTACATGCAAAACAATACTTTACAGAAGAACGTCGCATTTGTTACACTGGATATTTTTATATTTCATAAAATATTAGTTTTATAAGGCATGACACACGTCTCAGTTTTTTGTTTATTTACCAGTTGCCTCTCAACCAAACTAGGACAGATTTACAGCAGCAGCGTGCGGCTATTTGTCCATTAGCCTGTCAATCATCCACAGTACCCGCCCCCAACGGTAGCAAGTTTCTGCTGTATCACCTACAAACTGGACACTCTGGACAATATAACACAACAAGTATGTATGTTATTTAACTATTAATTCGTCATTGAAGTGTTTTGCTTTATTTACAGCCAAAATGTGATGGTTTATGACAAAAAATGTTTATTAAACGGGACCGGGAAATGAAGAGCTGAGAACAGGTGCATGTCCGATGGCTCTCGCCAGCTTTGACAAATCGGTGTTTATGTCACGGTTTGTTGCATTTAAACGCTGTTTGAAACAGATCTGAGTCAACTTTAGTGTTGGGTAACAGCGACGGTAGATAAATCCTTAGTCAGAGGGATCTGATAAGACACACTGTCGCTACAAACAGTGGTACGCTTTCACCTGTCGTCGTGATGTACATGTTGTACCTCCCCTGACTGACTGCAGGCAAATTTTGCTAAACTTTCCTGAGCTGCTTTGCCTCTTCACTGTGTCTCTTAAACAAATCCATTGACACCTCTGGAATATTTCAATTATTTAATTTGTTAAAGACATAAACACCGTGTTTATGAAAGACACTCATATTCTTTTACAGTTGGGTGAAACTAATTTTTATGTTTACCTCCTAGTGGTATCAGCTTTGGCATATTTTAAAAGTCACATGCT
The DNA here is from genome assembly GCA_034769285.1 of Lutjanus argentimaculatus. Classification (NCBI taxonomy): domain Eukaryota; kingdom Metazoa; phylum Chordata; class Actinopteri; order Lutjaniformes; family Lutjanidae; genus Lutjanus; species Lutjanus argentimaculatus. The sequence goes on along the minus strand of JAWZSL010000095.1, from coordinate 550,377 downwards.
GTCATTTATTTTATTTTTTGGGCACAGGTTTATTTATTTATGTTTTTTTTTTTTTTTTTACAATTCAGAGATATGAGGAGCAATGTGTATATGATGAGAGCATGTCTGAAATTGCCAAAAAATAATCATAATATCTGTTATTTTTAATCCCACATGCAGAATTTCCTGACTACACTGCCCCTACCCCACAATGGCCTCCTCCTCCTCCTCATCATCAGTTGGAGATAATCAACTGCAGAGGATAATCAGAGATCTGCATGGTAATTAAGCTGGTCACACTTACAATAAACACCATATCTTACAGTCCCTATGCTATATATTGCTTTGTGTGTGCCATTGAGCGTGTTGTTAATGTGTACTTTCTGAGGCAGGCATATTTATGTGTGTTTCCTCAAGTAATGGCCCAAACATGAGATAAAAAAAAATCTGCATACAGATCAGTGACAGCTTGTCATCATGAAATGTGTTGTGCCTGATAAAGATCATTGACTGATTAATGTTGAAATGTTGCGAAATTTATTTTGGGACCGTTTGCATATTCTACTGTTTTTGTTTTTTGGCCTTGTCTTAGTACACAGGAAAGTAATTTGATATGTTGTGTGTGTGTGTGTGTGTGTGTGTGTGTGCGCGCGTGCGTGTTAATAATGCTGTTATTGTTTTGTTTAGATGCTGTGTTAGAGTTGAGTAAAGAGCACAAGGAGTGTGGTGAACCTGTGACTGATGACAGCACCAACCTACACAAGTTCTTCTATAAGCTAGAATATCTGCTACAGGTATGTTTTCATATCAGTGCAAGTAGCACTGTATTAAGGTTTTCACAAGTATTGATACTTTGATACACTTTCAAGCCACATGGATAAAACAATACAATATCTGTTAATTATAGCATTGAACGTACTGAAAGAGGCTGTACAAATGTTTTAAGTGCTCATCAAGACCTCAGTTCAGTTTTTATTATCCTGCATACACTATAGCTTGCAGCAAAACCAGACAGTATTCAGTGGCTTTTTCTGTATAGGGACTGTGTGCAGGTTGTTAATAATTGCTTTGGTATCTAAAGAGGTATCAAATATATATATATTTTTTGCACTAGTATTGTGTCAGAGTTCACTAAGTTTATTAGGATGATCCGTTTTCAGTTGTGCTCATGTGACTCTCCAGACTAGTGGCCTCAAACTCACCTCTAAAGGGCTCATAAAACAAATCTTAAGGGTTGTTATATGATAAAAAGTTAGGAAAAAGGATATAAAAAAATTGCTTTTATAGAGTATGTCTTCTGTTAAATCTTTTTTTTTTCTTGTTAAATATTGGAGAGTTATGACTTTTCCAGCCATCAAGACAAAACAACCTGAAAAACATAGTTTTTTGGTTGAATTGTCCACATATCAGCCATATACAACGCATGGCAAGTAGGACTTTCTCAAATACCATTTTTGGGGCTTCAAAGTTCCAATGAGAATTACCTCTTATCTGATATGTTATCTGGTATATCTGAAGTTTTGCGAGGTAGAACACAAGCTGTCATACTTTCTTCAAACCTTGTCGCCCCTAGCCGATACATTCATCCAATCGCCCAGTCCTAATGCGGAGGAGAAATGCTCCCTCATGGTTGTGCACACACTTGTTTTTATGTGTGCAGGTTTTAAGACTAGTTAAATGCCACAGAGGAGATCCATTTGTTGCTCTTTAGTCTTTTGCCTCTTGTCTCCTTCCTTTCTTAAAAAATTAGAAAATAAAAAAACCCTCAAAACATTTGAATACTGATTTGGATGTTGATTATGATGGCAACAGTAGAAGCTTCAAAGCATTCGGGTCAGCCCTAGTGACCAGGGGTTGTTACAAAGTTTTATTTCACTACATAGTTAAAAAGATTGAAAATCTGTTCATTTATTCTAGTCAGTCTTTTTGGGTTATGAACCTAAACAATGAAGCATTAATGATCCCCTATCTTCATCAAATTTCTTGTGATTCTTGGTGGTCTTGACCCTCAGATTGGGAACCACAGCTCCAGAAGGTGAAACAGGGAGGAAATCCGTAAGAAACATATAATTTGCAATGTGAACCAGATGCTTAACTACACCCCAGTCAGAAAGACCTATTGTACAAACCAATTTGCTTTGTACATTGTTACGTAATGCCATAATGGTGATAATAATGATAAACTATTATAGCACCTAAGAGGGTTTGCATGGGATTTTAGAAGGTTAAAAAACAAGTGTTCATCATAAAAAAATATCAGGAGAAGAAAGAGAAGAGCATCATTAATAAATAACCCATAGAATAAGCAATAAGGTATATAACACATGAATAAAACATAACAGTGTGATATGTGTTTCTCAGTTTGACCAGAAAGAGAAGACAACCTTTCTTGGACAGAGGAAAGACTACTGGGATTACTTCTGCGACTGCCTGATTAAGATCAAGGGAGCTAACGATGGCATCCGTTTTGTAAAGTCCATCCCTGAGGTAATCCTCCTGTGCAACACACACACACAAACACCCACGGTGCCTCCTCGGCTCTGTCATGGCGTGCAACACACGCAAATGCACAGTGACTGTATAACCATGTAACTAATCCTCTGCTGGTCGGGTACAGTAAGACTCTGTGCTGCTAATTTACTTGCTGCCTTACAACTGTAGCGGCTGTACTGCACTGTTTCTTCCTCTCCTTTCCTGGGAATTCACAGTGGTGAGCTTCATAGTGGAATAACTGTAGTTGAATTAGTCCTCATTTGTACTAGATTTAATTTGTAGATTGTTTAACCTTCATTGTGCCTAATATTTAGTTTATTTGTGCTTAAAAAGCTTCATATATAATCCATGTTGTTCTGTCTAATAGAGCCACAAGTCACATCATTATCAGTGAATATGCTGTTTTGTTTTGTTTTCAACTCAATCAATTGTTTAGTCTAAAAAATGTAACAAAAGGATTGTAAAAAATACCCATTTAAAATTTCCTCATGCCCAAAGGATATATCTTCAAAGTGTTAATTTGGTCTGATAAACAGTCTCAAACTGAAAGGTGTTTAATTTACTATAATATATGACTAAGAAAATCAACAAATATTCACATTGGAAGAGCTGCAGTAAATATGTAAATATCTGGCAGTTTCTTTTCTTTTTATTGCCTAATTGTGTAATTGACTAGTCATCTCAAGTTTACTTGCTAAAAAGTAAGTAAAAAACTGATCTGATGTGAATCTTTTCTGTGGTCCTTATCAAAGGAAAATGTGAGTGTATGTCAAGTTTCTTCTGTATCTGTTGTTGAATTGGTCCTTGTTTGTACTATGTTTAATTTGTAGGTTGTTAACTGCCTGTGTGCCTGATACTGTGTTCTCTGTAATAGAGGTGCAACTAACAATTGTTGTCATTATCAACTAATATGCTGATTTTTTTTTTTACTCAATTAATTCATCTGTCCATAAAATTCGAATGCCCATTACCATCTCCTAAAACTCAAGAGAGAAATCTTCAAATAGCTGGTTGTATCTGACCAACAATCTCAAGCCTAAAGGAATTTAATTTACAATCATATATGCTTAAAAAAGTATTAAACAGAGTATCAAGTATCTAAATATTTTCCTATTTTTAATTTTCTGGTTGTTCCGGCCCACTGTCCTTCTGTTAATTGATTTATATTGTATGCTAAAATAAAAACAAGTGATTGTTTTCATTATCAATTCAGTCATCTTTAGAACAGTTCTTGTGCCTGAAACTTAGACATTTTTTAATAAATTAATGCAAAGGTGATAAATGTGCAGGAACTGAGTTTTTTCCTCTCAAAATATCAGTTAATGTGCTGAATATTTTGCCCAAGGTGATATTTGATGTTCAGATGTCTTGTTGTCTGACCAGTAGCCTAATACATACTGTATATGCAACACTTGAAATTAAAGATGTCTCGTTGTCCTCGGGACAATAAAAATAACACCTGGGACCCAAAGAAAAGGTGTCTGGGACAGCAGAGAAACTTATCATTACATTTATGCATCATGAAAAATATATAATTGTAATTGTTTGGTGATCAAACATTTATTCGCGACTTGGCTGGACAGAATATTAATTTTGCACTTGTTTGCAGTGCAGTTTGCAGTAATGCATTTTTTGGTCAAACAGTTAGAAATAAACAAACAGTAACTCAGTCAGTGACTAAAAGAATAATGACGACTGATTGTAGCCAAACACCAATAGTGATTTAAATTATTTATTCATATATAAGCTCAGAACGTCATGGCGAATCAGGCGGGTCGATTAAGTGACGCTTGTTACTGAAACAAAGTTATTACTAAACCATGTTTATTATGTAAAATGAAAAAAGAACTGAAATTTGGGGCGATGGTTGTTTACTCTGGGACATTTGAAAGTAGTATGCGGCACAATTGTGGTACACTGAGGAACAAATTTAATTTCGATCCCTGTGTGTGTGCGAAAGAAAAGCATGAAACTGCCACATTTGAGAAGCTGAAACCCGCAAATATTCAGCGTTTTTGCCCCCAAAATGGACTAAAATGATCTATCAATTATCTAAACAGTCAAGATAAGATATGATAATCCTTTATTAATTCCACTGTGGGGAAGTTTGCTTTATTACAGCAGCAAAGGAGATACCAAAATAAAAAAAAAAATAGAAGCATCAATAAAAAAAAATTTAAATAAAAGTAAACAACCAATATAAACAAAGGTAAATACAAACAATATGAACAAGAAACAGACTCAACAATTGAGTTTGTGCATAGGAAAGGAAATATTAATATTGAACGGCTGAAATATTGATATTGAAATATTGGTTGATATTGCCCAATATGAAATGATATTACACCTGAGTGGACTGGACTCTAGTGCAGAGCCGTTCTTCCATTCTTTAGGAAAAACCCGTATATAAGCAGTAGTATAGTTATTAATTAAGCTGCATTCTAGTATGAGAGAGCAAATTACTGACTAAGTCCTGCTTTATGAGGATAGCAAGACCTCATGGCTCATTTTATGCTAATTGACGCTCATTCATTAGCAAAACATATCTGTGGTTTAAAGTTTCCTCAGGGATTTACAGAAGTCTCCAACATTTCTTCTCTTTAAAAGTGGCATAGTTTAGTCAATCAATCAGCTGAATGCTAATTACTTTTTGGAAACATTTGGTACTCTCCCTTAAAATATTACTTTTACTCTTCTTTTACTCTTCTTGTTCCTTGTCTGTCAGTCACTGACGTAAGTCTCCAGCTGGCGTCCTTATGGTAGATCTGTGTGTCTTACTTAAATCCCTCCATCTGCTAATGTACTGGGGAGTCTGGGCTTACAGACAGACACTGTAGATGTGGTGTCTATGCACTGATGACCTTTAAACTTAGACACCCTTAAATGTTCTGTGTCAGGACACATTTTAATAAAACATAAATCTTATAATGGAGATACTTAGAACTAGAGCTGGAATTAGTTAATAGAAAAATAACAGCAACTATTTTAATTTTCATTAGATTTTTCTTGTCAAGCACAAAACCCACACGTTCCCTGGCTGTAGCTTGTCTGATGTGAGGATTTGCTGCTTCTCTCTGTTTGATATCACTATAAATTGAAAATCTTTTTTCAACTGTTTGTGGGGAAAAAACCTTTGAAGATGCCATCTTGGTCTGTGGGAGAATGTGATGGACAGTATTTTTTTTTTTTTAGCAGTTTTCATACATATTATAGACTAAATAATAATCAGTTAATTGGGAAAATAACGGACACACTAAATACTGAAAATAATTGCTTGTTTTTGTTTTTTAAAATGACTTGTAACGATTGTCACTTTCAAACAGAGATTATTTGGAAAGTAGGAGTCACTTTATATGAAATAGTTTGACCTGTGTAACATTGACTCGGCAACAGAAGGCAAGGCATGTTTATTTACCTTGCACATTTCAGACACAAAGTGCTTTTGTGTCAGTTATTTAAGCGTAAACATTTAAGAAGAAAAAGGAAAAAACAAATAGTAGTAAGTCAATAGATTTAAAGTATTTTGAGAAACAGACGTATAACAATGTAACATCTTCAGGAAAAGCAGCGGTAAACAGAAAAGTTTTAAGCCTCAATTAAAAAGAGCTAAGGGTTGGGGCAAAGCCCAGGTGTTCTTGAGGTTTATTCCAGATCTGCGGGGCATAGAAACCGAGAGCTGCTTCTGCATGTTTGGCTCTGACCCTGGGGATGGTGAGCAAACCTGTCCCAGATGATCTCAGAGTTCTAGGTGCCTTGAAATAGAGCAGACATGTATTTTGGCCCGAAACTATTTAGTGCCAGCTCAATAAGAATATTTTGAAATCAATCCTTTGATTCATAGGAAGCCAGCACAGAGCTCTAAGAACAGGGGGGATGTGTTCCACTTTCGTGGTTTTACTAAGAACTCGGGCAGCAGAATTTTAAATAAGCTGCAAGTGTCTGATTAAAGTTGTCTGACTGGACTATAAAAGAGCTATTACTGTCTGCTGAGGTCAGTCCACAGCGCAGTGAGGTAATGTCTGTGTGTGTATATGAGCGTAAAAGTGCACTGAAGTGTATTATTTTGTGTGTCCTCAGTTGAAGACATCCCTGGGGAAAGGAAGGGCCTTCATCCGCTACTCACTCGTTCACCAGCGTCTTGCTGACACGCTGCAGCAGTGTCTTATAAACCAGAAGGTCACAAGGTCAGAGGACACGCCTTAACACACACACACACACGCTTATACAACATATTTTGTAAAATTTTGTCACATTTGCTTCCTTCAAGTGTCCTAGACATGTATTAAGATAGGATAATCCTTTATTAATATTGCTGCAGTTGTTACAGCAGAAATTGTTATTGCTCCATGTTGACATGATAGATTTGTTGGCTGCACATCCATGATGCAGTTGTCCCAGTTTGATGGCATTCTTTTTATAGGAAGTGTGACTCTCCCTTCCTGATTTATGTCTCGTTTCTGTTTTTACAGAAAACACAACCACATAGACAGACCATAGACACCTACACTCACGTCTCACTTCCTCAGCCTTTCATCAAACCAAATGTCAATTTTGTTTTTGACCAGGATAATCTTCTATGATTTACATTTCTATTTCAAGAGAGTGTTAGGCAAAAAAGAGATAAGATCTTAAATTAAGAGAGATTCAGTCACATACTGTTGCCCGTTTTTCTGTCTCTCAACAGCAGATTGTGTGTTTCTGTGTGTCATAGACTGTTGCAATATGAAACCTTAACCACCTAATTAAATTCTTTCAAGTGCAATTCTTGTGTTCTCGTGCTCGTGTCCGCATGGTAAATATGAACCCACAGCAGGCAGCTGGTTACCTTAGCTTAGTATAAAGAGTGGAAACAGGTGGAAACAGTGAACCTTCTCCAAAGGTAACAAAACCCACCTACTAGCACCTCAATAGCTTATTAATCAGTATTAATTATTTTGATTCAGTTAGTCTTAGTCTTTTGACAAACACAAACCCAACACAAATAAAAATGCAAAATGATAAAGTGTTTTCTGTATGTTACAATTAAAATAAGAGAGATAAGGGGGTGTAGATAAGCTCCAGTAGTGCAGCTGCAATCTCTGTTATCTAAAACACTGAACAGGCACAGGTTTTTGAAATGACTGTAGATCAAGTTACTCCTTCACCAGACTACACCTGGCTGGGAGTTTGAGTTGGTCAGCTGGTCTTGTTTGATAGTGCCGGACTTCGATGCTCCACTTTATTTTATAAAGCTAATTGTTAAATTACATAATCCAGAATGTGCGTAGACGTTTGCCCTTTTTGACTTAGGTGCTGCACTGTGCTCTTACATAACTACTGACAATGTCAGAAATTTGTTTTTGGCATTTGTGAATCGATAGAGGCTAAGAAGTGTGACTCCAATACAAAATGACTTTTTTTTAGTATTTGTGGTGTATATTAAAGCAATAAGCCCCAAGAGGTCATGGTTTATGGTGATTATAGAACAGCTTGCTAAGGGGTAATATTAAGCACGACACAGAATGGGGCAAGGTTTAATAAAACAAACAAAAACAAAAAAAAATGCAAGAATTGATTGATAACAAATAATCATTCCTCTGCAAAGCAATGTAGTTCTTCAGTCACATTTAGCAGAATCGTTACCAAGCAAGTCCTGACACTTTTTGCTCTGTGCTACAATAAGCCTTCCCTGTTTCCTGTACTTACATGTGCTATGTGTTAGCATCATCTATGTTGAAAAGAAAACCAATTATGAAGATGATTAAAAGATGTTGGTGGGGGACCTATAAAAGTGAATATATAGTCACACTGACTAACTAGCTAGCTAACATTAGCTAAAGATGTAACTAGCTACTATAGCTAATAATGTATGTAGATTAGCTGGCTCATTAGCTAGTTTTTTTGGGTTTTTTTTACATTAGCTAAGTTAAGATGTCACCATATAGATTTTGCTTTTACGGGTCCCCCAGCAACATCCTCTAACAACTTAAAAATGTGGTCTTCTTTTCAACATAGACGAGTGTGGCACAAGCACCAAGCTACACTGTAACAAAAACTATATCACTGGCAATTGACCACAACAACAGAGAGGTGAGCATAATAGGCTACAGATAAAAAAAAATGCAGGCTAAAGTTAAATTGTTAACTTACCCTACATCAGTGTTTCTCAAACTTTTTACACTGCATACCATCTCAGAGGATACTGAGTGCTCCAGGTACCACCTCACCGTTTGGTGCCGTTTAGTTCTAGCAGGTGCTGTGGACACTTTGCTGGTGCTTCTTAATTACTGTAGCCTCTAGCAGTTGATTCACTGTTGTCCGCTTCGTTTTCAACACAGTTTCTTGAAATATTCTGCTCCTGATCTGCTATTCTCTTCACATTAGTTCCTATTCGGAGGTACAATTACCATGTTTTTGAGGGATTCATTTTCAGTCTCTTCATTTTACCTATTCTTACTAGTTTGCCATCACAGTTTGGATGACGTATGTGCAGACTATGTGCATGATCATGACTATGTAGCAGGCTGATATTGAAACAGGAAAGACAAAATTTATTTTTATTTACATCTCAGTGATCTTAGATTTTATGTATTTTCAGCCAGAATTTCCTAGTATTTTGATAATATTATATGTTTTTATTTTATGGTAAAAATATTTCTGACAATCCTCCACGTATCACTAGAGGGAACTTTCGTACCACCAGTGGTACACGTACCACAGTTTGAGAATCTAGGCCCCTACATCATGTAGTTTGTAGATAAAAAACGTTGCTAGTGAATAACCCGGGATCTTCTTTCAGACACCAGGATTGTCTGATGGGTGGATCACTGATGTGAGTTAAGCCCTACATAGGCCCGCATAACTGCTGAAAGCAGGGTTCACCTTTCCCATTAAGCACAGGGGCATAAAGCTGACAGAGAGCCTGATTTTTAGGGCTTGTTTTAAAATCAATAGCCATATCTGTCTCAGAACAACAGGTCTGAAAACAGCAAACAGATTACATAGTCTGTTTAACGGTGCTGATTTCGTGTCTTCACTTTCTCAAATCTTCAGTTTTGCTGTCATTAATTTTTCATTGTGTCTTCTTTCTTTATCTTCCCCTTCTAGCCTGCCCATCTCTCTCAGCCCCTCATCCACACTTAGCAAACCCAGTAAATCAAAATCAAAACAACAAAATATGACATTTTTTAATCTCAACAGCACAATACAGCACAACATATTTCTTAACCAACATTATGCACTTTGTTCTGTGTCAAATAAAAAAAATGTGTGTGTCTGTGTATTTGTCCTTGTACTCAGTATTGGGTATTCATGTTTTCTTTTGTTTGTATTATTCTTCTCATGCAGCGACTGGTATTATGCCCGGAGTCCATTCCTCAAGTCTCACCTCACTGCCGACATAATCAACCATCTTTATGAGCTCAACCAGATCCAATTTGACGTAGCAGCCAGAGGTTACGACCTTGATGCCGACTGGCCGAGCTTTGCAAGGTAACCAATGGCTACAATTATCTGTCTACACTTCTACAGTCCTTTTGTTTCCTCCTTTTTGTTGAAGAAAAAGAAACTTGAATGTGGATGTTGTTTTGATAAAGAAATAAAAGCATATAATTCTTCTGCCTCAGGGCTAGAACTGATTTGTAAATTGATCAAAGACAGACATTAAGTAATTTGAAGTAACACATCAGTTTAGTGCAGCTAATGTAGAATAGTGGTGAAGCAGTTTTGGGTATTTCACGACTTGAAGTAACACTTAATTATCTGATCACTCGGCACATTCACAGCTGTTTTTTTTTTTTTTTTTTTTTTTTTTTTTTTTTCTTGAATGTGTGTAAATGTGTGTGTGTGAGAGCATGAAGGTGCTGACAGTGTGAGTGTTGAATGCTGTTCCTCACGTCAGCACCTTTGCCAAAACTTTTCACTTCCTTGCCATCAATTTGCAGTCACCCTACAGGCAGTGGACACATTTTTTTAAAGAAATATTTGTGTAGTTGTGGATGACATTATTGTGATTATTATTTAAATTTTATAATATAATGCAATGCAGCAACACCTACAACAACAACAACAAGCTATGAACTGAAAGATCACCTAAACAAGGGTTGAATCAACATCTGTCGCACACATTATAAAGTAAAGAGATTCACAAATGCTGTGTTCTTTCAAAAGCTATTGTATAGACGAATCTGATGACCGCTTTGTGTCTTCTGCCATCTAGTGGTGCCGCCAGTGCTGCGGTGGCACGTCGTGTCCGTCACTGTCAGTGTCTGATGGTTGTGTCTAGAAGGGAAACCAAAATTTACGCAACTCTCGCAAGATTTTTCATGGTTTCAGTCAAAATGTTCACTCTCGCGAGATCTCGCAGATCTGGGGTTTCCTTCCAGACACCGTGTCTGCTGTTGCCTGCTGACAGTGACAGATGGATAATTGGATTGACGACGTTAAACAGTGGCCCTTTTAGGATAGAGATATTAATGTTATTCAAATCTTACACAGTAGTTAGACATTGGTTGTGACAATTGCCAGAAATGGATAATGGAGAAGAGAAAAAAAACGGACCACCTCCAACACATTTAAGTGATGAAGTATTGTGTTATATATATAGTATATACGAATTCACATTTTTCATCAGGTATTCAAGATTTTCATGAACAAAGCTCCTTTCTGTTAATATTTTTGATGCACTATGACACATCGTGGTCCTCTGTACAGTCTCTGGTCTCAGACAGCGGCACTTTTCATCAAGTAAAGATTTGTGTATTTTGCATTCCGTTTTTGTCCAAAGTTGAAATTTGATAATAATAATAATTTGATACATAAGCATACCCAACAAAAATAGATAATATTTTCTAAAAGAAAGGTTTAAAGGAAAAAACAAACAAACAAGCACACACGCACAAAAACATGAACAAAAACAAACAAATTAAAAACCACAGGGAACAAATTGTAGAAATTCATTAGATTCAAAAGATTTTAGATGCCGAAGTGTTACAATTAAAGCTTCAAGTAGCACTGGATTACATTAGACAGTACAGATGTAACATGTGATTTGGTTTGCACATTATGTATTGTTTGTACTTCCTTTTTCGTTACTACTTGAGGGCAAATATTTGTTCCTCTTGTCTTTTAATGTGGCAACCACACCAACCCTCACACATTACGTGAAAAGTAAGTGTTTTCATATGAATCATGACTGATAAACTGCCAAATGGGAACAATTTCATCACTGTACCAGACAGGATATTTTTAGAAGCTTCCAGAAATTGGCTTATTCTGAAGACATGCACTGACTTAATTTGTTGTTAAGTCTGAATTGGTACAAAAATTTAAGCTGTTGTCGCAATATCTTTTAATCTTTAAATAGACTGAAGGTGATTGAACAGTTATAGGACTGGGTACTTGGTACAACAGTTTGTTTGAGGAATATGACAATACTGGTAACACTTTATTTTGGGTCCCATAGTTTCATAATGACTTCCCAGAAAACAACTGAGAAGTTGTACATTGCAACATGCAACCGTAAATTTAAAGAGAATTGTTATGCATTATATGAAACATGGAGACAATGGTCACTTGATAAATCTTTAATTAATTTTAATTCATTGGTAGCAATAACTTCAGTAAAGACAAAGTAGAAGTGCGGAAGCCCATTTCCACCATTTTAATAAAAAAAAAAGACCTTGTAAGTCATTACAATGAGAAACCTAATCAAAATAATGACATATTATCTCAAAATAATGACTTAGTACTTCAAAATATTCACTTATCTTAAAATAATGAGTTGGTATGAGTTTAAAGTCAGCTCAGTATTTAATAAATATGGTGATTTGTTAAATAAATGAAGTAATATGGGTGTTTAACGGGGTTTTTCTGTCGTTATATTTTTAGCAGTTCCAGGAAATTTGGCTGAAAACCAACCACCACATATAAACTTCACAGAAATATGTTCCCTAACTATGGCATAATTTCCTTGTTCTTCAAAAAAAACAAAACAAACAGAATACGTCTGTACTTGGTGTTTGTATAGAGACACCCAAATACCCACTTCTGTAAACTTGAGTTCCTTTTTTGTTTGTGTGAAGATTGTTGTCATTGTTTTTCTTACTGTGACCTACCTTCATTTTTGGTATGTCATTATGTTAAAGGCGAACATTAGGCGCTGCCTCTTCAGGTTTCCTGTGGAAGCCTCCCAGTCGCTGCTCCAGCATCAACAGTCTCGTTAGCAGCTACTCACATGCACAGGTACACACACACTTTAAACATACTCTAGATCACTGGTTCCCAACCTGGGGTCTGGGCCCCCCTTAGGGGGGCCCAGAAATTACGGGGAGTCCCCAAAACTTTTTCTGCTCTGTGGTCCTCAAAATCAGATTGGCATGTGTCACCTTCAGGATTCATACACCTTTTTCAAAGCCAAATTCAAGCTCTTTTCAAGGATTTTCAAGGTGCATTTTCAAGCTTTTCGGGCACCTTAAAGCTGTGGTATATGACATATTTATACACAAAGTGATGATTTCACCTCTTCATCACATGAAATCAGATGCTTTTGTGCTCTTATCAACCACAATTATGTTTTGTTATAGACTTCTGCTGGTGACAAATTAAAGGAAAACATGACAAAGTCTTATGTTTCAAAAATGTGCGACCTGTCTATAAGTAGACTTGATTTCCTTTTAGGCTTGTGAACTTTGTACATTTTCCTTAACTGATAGTTGAAAATGCTTACAACTGATTAATTGATTAATCTTTAATAATTAATAAAATATGAAACACATTTGTTTTCTTATTTTTTGATATTTATTTTGGATGGTAAAGCTTTGGAATTAATCATTTATTCTTTTGGTGAATGTGCGTGTGTGTTTGGGCTGGGGGGCTCAGCTGTCCTTAGATACAAGTCGGGGGGGCTCCAAGGAAAAAAGGTTGGGAACCACTGCTCTAGATGGACGATCTTGCACAAATATTTGTGTTATTGTGACTGTTTGAACTTAAAAGCACCTGACCAGAGCTCTCTTGTTTCATTTACTGACCAGGCACCAGAGTTTCTCCCAATTCCAGACTTGAATCACAGTCTACTTGGTGAACTGGGAGAACTGGGGGAACCCTCTCCTTGCAGCATTGCGGAGAACCTCCGCATTGAGCTCGACCAGTCTGAGCTCAGGCAGCAGGAGCTTCTGGTACGGGTTCAGGAGTTAGACAAAGAGGCTGCTGAGCTGAAAGGTGTGGTTAAAGACCTTCAAGGTCAGCTATTAGCAGCTCAGACGTCCTCTGGTCGCTCAGTGTCTACAGAAGCCCAAAGAAACCAAGAAACTGATAATCAGGAGAGAGCAAATCACATTCAGAACTGTAGGGAAGCAATAAACAGTGAACTTCAAGACAGACTCACAGCTGCTGAGAACAAAAATATGGAGCTTCTCTCTAAGTTGGATGAGGCTCTTAAAGAAAAGGGACAGCAAACCGCTAGCTACTGCGACTCAGCCTGGAAAATCCAGGAACTCCTGGATAAACTCAAGACAGCAGAAGAGGAGAGGCTGGAGGCAAAGAGAGAGGCCGAGGACAGGGCCAGGCACTCTGAGCGTCTGTCCCAGGAACTAAAACTCAGGGAGGAAGAGTTAAGGAACAGTGAAGAGAAGCTGGCTGAAGTAAAAGCTGGAGCCAGTGATGAACACGAGGAAGCACTCAAACGGTTGGAGGAGCTCCAAAGTGCAGTAAGTCGAATTCAGGGGGCGCTGACTTTGAAAGAGAAGGAGACGGGGAACTTGAGAGCCCAGCTTCAGGATCTGCAAGCTTCACTGGAATGCAGAGAACGGCAGGCAGAGGAGCTGAGGAAGAGACTGCAGGAGGAGAGGGAGGAGGAAGAGCAGAGATGTAGCATGAGCAGTGTCCAGAATGAGGAACTCGAAAGCCAGCTCCTGGATGTAAGAAAAACTCTAAAATGCAAAGAGAAGGAGCTAGCTGCCAGTTCAGAGAGAATCAAGCATTTAGAGGAGCAGCTGGAGAAGATAAATGTTGAGAAAGAGAGTCTGAGCTCTAGACTTGCTGATAATGAAGATGTTTCTTGTGATTATACCGCAAACCTTGAGGAGTACAAATCCCAATGCAGCAGTCTCATGGAGATAAATGCTAAGCTACTCCAAACAGTGAAGAAGAGCGAGGAGAGCATTACAGAACTGACTAAGACCAGGGAAGCCTTGTTAGACCAGCTAGCTTCTTTGAGGGCCTCTGAGAAGCACTTAAAGGGCAGAGTAGAGGCTGCAAAGATGAGCGTGGAAGATCGGGAGAAGAAGCTTCTGGATGAAAACCTGCATTTGGAGGAGGCAGTCCAGAAGGTCCTCATCCAGAAGGAAGTATTTGATGCTCAATTAAAGAAGCTGGAGCATGAGAACAAGGAGCTTCTAGAGGTTCAGTCCTCGCTGAAGAAGGAGTTGGCCACAACTCAGCTTGAACTGGAATCCCTCACTGCCAAAGCTGCAAAGTTGGACAAGAACCTCACAGTGTCCCAAAGAAGCCAAGCAGAGTTACTTGAAAAGCTCCAGGAAACTGAGGCGAAACTGAGAGACCAGACTGTTAAATGTGGGCTCCTGCAAGCAAGAGCAGAGGAGCTGGAGAGCAGAACTGGGGAGCTGCATGCTGAAAAAGGAGCTGCAGAAAGCAATGAAAAGATGCAGAAGCTCCATGATGAGCATCAGACGTCCTCAGTGGAAACCAAAGAGGCCCCGATCAGGCTAGTTATAGCTGAGGCTCAGCTAGAACTCAACCTAAGGGAGGTGCACCGGCTACGGGAGGAAGTGGTGGAACTCAGGGCTCAGCTTCTTGCAGGAACTGAGGAGAAGATGAAAGCTCAGGCACTGCAGGAGGTGACAGAGTCCTCCAGAGAGGACCTCCGTGTCTTAGCAGAGCAACTCAAAACCCAGGTGGAGGAGTTGAACCGCCGCCATGTGGATGAGATTCTCCGGTCCCGGGAGCGAGAAGAGGCTCTTGTCCGGGAGCGTGATGGTGAGGCTCAGGCTCGAGCAGGTCTGGCTGCGGAGGTAACGGCCTCCAGAGAGGAGCTCAATAAACTGAAGCAGCGTTATGAGGCCTTGTGTCTGGAGAACAGTGAATCTAGGGAGGCGCTCCACAGAGCCAACACAGAAACAGCTGAACTCGGTGTGCATGTGTGTATGCTAACTGCTGAGAACGAAGAGGCTCGTCTCCGCTGGGAGGGCTTGTCAACAAGGCTGCAAGAGCTGGAGGAGGAGGCATCTCAGGAGGCCGATAGGCTGAATACCTGCATGGAGCAGCTACGTCAGGAGAACCAGCAACTTCTCAATCAGCTCCAGAGCGAGGAAGGTTTGTTGGCAACCAAGCAGGAGCTGCAGCACGAACTGAGCAAGGCCCAGCAGGAGGCCACAGTTGTGCAGGAGGCGAACCAGGAGGAGATTCAGGCGCTCCGCTTCCAGCTCAGCAGCCAAGCCATGAGCCACGGCAGCCAGTTCCAGGTCAGTCACAAAAAGTTCAGCCAAAGAAATGTAAGTGTGTGTGTTTACATGCACTGAAAGGGAAACTTATGCACTTTTCATGTGGATGTCCAGTCAGTGCTGATGGTAAATGTTGTCAGTTGAAGTAATAAATTCCTCAGTGTGTGCTATATTGACCAAGAAAGAGTTCTCCTGCTGCAAAATCTTTTGTTCTTCCTGTGTCTAATGATGTTACAGTGTTAAGGTGTAGGTGTTAGTTGGTGTTAAGGAACAACGACAGGCTATTTTAGCTTTGATTTCTAATCTCTGCCTCTGGGTAGCCAGGGGGCAGGCTACAGAAGCCCAGTGAGTATTTTTGTCACCTAACACTATGTTTTGACCAACAAAGTAACAGCTACAAACAAGGGTGGTGATAGACGGCAACACGGACATCAAAGGCTTGTGTGTAATGCGTCCTAGTACATGTAGGCACTGCCAGCATGGCCCAGTGAGCAGGAGAACTCTGCTTCCTTGGTCAGTATAGCACCCACTGAGGACATCCACACGAGCAGTGACAAATTTTCTCATTAAATAACCTGGTTCCAGTTTCTTCTTTAAGATGATTTCTTAAACATAATGTAAATGAAAAAAACGTTTTTTCATAATCATGCTATGAGATTAGAGAAACCTGTTTTCTGGGTAACCTGGTCTCTAACTGGCTTTTATGATGTACACATGTGCATGACAAAGCCTTCAGAGAGGAAAAGTACCAGACAGTGTTGTGGAAAGTCCCTTTGTTGCATAGCTTTTCAAGCTACTAATTACTTCACACTGAAAGAAGTTGACCTACAGCAAAGTAATTGTTTGTAGTTTCAGTTGTTAACTGCATAAAAATGTCAGGAAAAAGTCATTTGACTACTTGAAAACCTGTGCAAATATAAATGTAGTTCAACTACCAGTAAGCTACTGCAAAAGACAGTTAAAGTACTAGTTTAATTACATTTAGGATAGCTCCTCATTTAGAGCAGCACTATGAAAGGAGAAGTCATTACATGTAGTGATACATTCTCATGTTTAAAATATTTCTGTCCAAAGTCAGAGTGAAACTAAAAGTAGTAGCATAACTAAAAATCTAAATAAGCAGTTTCCACCACTGAACATCTGACTGTGCAATTCAGACACTTTGTGCTATCAGAAAAAGCCACTGTGGGTAGAAATCTGCTTACTAACCTGCTGCATGTGTACATGGATTCAGTGCAGCTAGACGCCTTCTCTGATTACCTGCTTGACCTGATTTTTCTGAGTAACCTGGTTACTTAGGTGCATGAACACTAGGGCTGCAGCTAGTGATTATTTTTATCATTGATTTATCTGTCAATCATTTCTTGATTAAGCCATTAGTTATTTGGTCCAGTAAATGTCAGAAATGTTTTTCTTAAAAAGTTACTTAAAACAATTAATCAGTTATCAAAATAGAAGGAGATTAAGTCAATAGTTCACAAGTAATTGATAAATTAACTCATCTTTGCAGCTCTAATGTAAATATACTGTTTGTCTGTGTCATTTTAGCAATATCAGCAAATCTACTCTAATATCTGAATTTTTGCCACATTTGCTGAATCATAAGTTAAGGATTTTGTGGTTTTCTCATCCAGACTGTCAATCAGGAGTTACAGGAAGTGAAATTACAACTGACTACAGAGCAGGAGAAAACAGTCGACCTGGAGAATAAACTTGAACAGCTCGAGGTGAGAAGACACCCTCATTCCAGATCTGCATAAAAGTTTGATATTCTCATCATAAGCAGGTTATTCTGGCTCCTGTCCAATCACTAACACAGCCAAAAGGTGTTTTAAAGGGCTAGTTTGGATTATTTGAAGTGGGTTTGTATGAGGTCCTTTTCCAAAGTCAGTGTATAAACTTCATTAGATGGCGGTTGACATGCGCACAGTTTGGAGAAGCAGCAGGGTACCGGTGTAGAAAGCTAAGCAATGTACGGCTGCAGACAGGATCAGCTGCAAAATGTATTTGAGCCACCTAACTTTTAAATGTATGCTATATTTAGAATAATTTTAGTGCTTTACTTTGCTGTCAGACAAACTTTTCCGATGCAGAACAGCTTTTGTATAAGCCAGATATCGCTCTCTCCAAAGCAACCACACTCTATAGGCAAAAGCAGTAATTTTACCTTGCAGAACATGGGAGTTGCTGACTTACCACTGCCTTGATTGGTTAGTTTGTTGGTGTTATAGTGTGACTTTGGTGCTTTAAAAGCTTAGTTTGGATTCACCAAAGTCACCCAAAAAACAATCAGATTTAGGCAGTGGTAGACCAGCATTGCATGTTCTGTGAGGTGAAATGACTGGTTTTGCAAATTGAGTTTGTTTGGTTGGAAGAGAGCAAAATTTGGTTTACATAACGGCAGCTTTCCGCTGGGAAAAGGCTGTCTGTCTGCAAGGTAAAGCGGTGAAAATATTCCAATTATAGCGTACACTTAAAATGATAATGATTTTTTTTTTTCAAGTGGCTAAAATATGTTTTGTTGCTGACCCTGTCCACAGCAGTGTGTTGCTTAGCTTCCATGCTCAAACTCCTCTCTGCTTCTACTTCTCCACACTGGGGTGTGCCAACCGCCATCTACTGTACTGTAGGTGATACACTGACTGTGTATAGGAACCTCATAAAACCCCACTTCAAAAACTCCAAATTATCCCTTTGAATCATGGCTGAAGAGTTAGTATTGTGATACTTGACTGAAATTGGTTTTAAACAAGGAAATGAAACGGTTAAACATGGCCACTGAGAAAATACATATATGTGCAGCTCTATTTGTTTGTGTGTCTAGAATTGATAAAAAGAAACACAAATCCCTGTTACATTGTGTATATCACCAATTGAAGTAATCATAACATTATGGTCACAGGCATAATTCTCAAAGAACCAGAAATAATGTCTTGCTTTGCTGTACTGATTGCAGGCTGAGAATCAGAGATATTGCCAACAGATTGAGGAGAAAAACATCCAGATGGCCGAGTCTGAAAATCTCATCCGGCAGAAAGAAGACGAGATAATCCATCTGAAAGGGAATTTATCAAGGTGAGATACAGTATTCATAATCACACATTCTGGACCAAATTAGAGCTCTGTGAAAAAATGCTTCTAATCTTGTGTGTTTAGATCAGAATGTTTTTGTTTAGTATGTCTTATCTGGGAATTTGGCGCACTTGTTCTGACTGTTTTTAGAATTCAAGCCTAAAAATAAAAACTTTGTGGACATAATGAAAGTCACCTGAGAATTCCAAATGTTTTTGAACAACAAATTAGTCTGTGTATTTATGTCTGTATGTATGTGTGCGTGCAGGTCTGAGGCTGGTTTAGCCACGGCTCAGCGGGCCTGTCAGGAGATGAGTGAAAATCTACGGAGAGTCACACAGGACAAACAGAGCTTTGATCTTAGGACAGCTGCTGAACTGGACGATCTTTACCGTACCAAAATCAATTTGGAGGAACGGCTTGTAGAACTCATCAGGTATAAACATACTTGATTTTTTATTTTTTTTTTTTTTTTTATTGAATTTATTTATTTTGAACATTTTAAATAAAAATATGTTGAAAATGAAACTTGAATGATAAAATAAATAATGAACAGACTTTCATTGAGAAACATAAATTAACACTTCATGTCTGAAAAGGAGTACTGCAGGGAGGAGCACCACGCTTGTCTGGTCCTACCCCTATTCTTTACTAATCCATCAATAATCAATCAACTACATAAACCCACTCTCCTCCCCAGCATGTGATCTTCATACCTAACCAACAATACTCCATAATCAAGGAAGTGAAAAGAGATAAGAACCAATGATGACAGTATCGCCATTAACATGCTTTATATTCTTCCTCATTTCTGTACCTCCCATCTTATTAAACTGGCTGACATTTTTACTTTGTTTGATTTCTTCCTCCAGTACGTTCCACAAAATCACCCCACAAATTGATATGCACATACTCTTAATTTTAAATATGCACAAAGCAGGGTTGAGATACCTAGATTTGATGCACCAATGTCTATGTTTTTTTTGTTTGTTTTTTTAAAATGTCACCTAGACTGTGCAATCTGCAGTATACTGTCTGATTTTATTGCATATAAAAACATGTGTGATGGTGCTCTCTGCAGGGAGAAAGATGCACTGTGGCAGAAGACGGATGCCCTGGAGTTTGAGCAGAAACTGCGGGATGAGGAGACGGAGAGGGATGTCAACTACTGTCTGGGCTGCCACAGTCAGTTCAGCTGGTGGCTCCGCAAGTACAACTGCAGGTCAGAAGGTCCACTGTATTATAAACAAACATACATATCACTATGACAACCAGTAAAACTACTGTCTGCTTCTAAACTAGTGTAATGACGGTTTTCTTGATTTCTAAATCACATTTTCTCAAACATTGTCTGTGAACAAACATGAAGAGCAATCACTTCATCAGTTAATACATAACACCTAATTTGGTTTGTAAAAAAAGCTAAAAATAAATAAAAGTGAATCATGCTACCAAAATGACATTTCACTATTTGACTGAGACAGTCAAATGTCAAAGGAACTGAATCACTGATGTCCACTGACATTTAGTTTCTGTATTTCACTTCACATTTGGACTTACCAACTGTACCAGCCCAAAGTGAAGTCAGATAACTTCTACAGCCAACAAAATGTTATTCATCAAATTTCAGTATAAATGTCTGTTTTCTGCTTCATATTCAGGAATTGTGTTGCCTTTTATAAAACTCCTCTCGCTCCGTGTAGCATCATTGGACCTCATGCAAAAACATGTTCGTATTCCTCTTACTTTTTTTTGTACAAAGAGCTCATACGAGGATGCCTTATTACTGTGTAAATGATCCTCCTGTGTGTTCATGAGACTTGCAAATTAGCATAATTAACCTGCGTTTAAAGATCAATCAGCTTTGCTAGAATAAAACATCATTGCAGGGTCGTTCACTCAATACCTCCCCAAAATCTGGCTGTAAGGGCTTTACATATTTGACCCATATGGTCCAGAATTTAATGAACACATTTCTCTGAAGATGCAGAGAAAAAGTCATATTTCCCACCATTCATTTGACAACATATTTACAGATACATTTGGATTCTGAGAAAAAGCAACAACAAATGCATATAATGTTGTGGGAAAAGGAGCTGTGAAAATTTAACACAGTGATTTGAAAAGTGTGTTTTTATTTCAATAATTGATCGGCATGGTAACACTTTCAACAAAAGCAAAATGTAGATCCCACATTATAGCACATCAGTTGTAGCATCTTATTGTGCTGAATATTTCTTTAAAAATGTTACTTTTGTCTTACACAGTTATGCCCTTCTGTAGGTAAAGTTTGAGGCTTGTCCTTCAGCACTGCTGTAGGGATTCTCAGAGCAGGAACTGTTGAGTATTCTAAGATTAAAGCTGACCTCACAAAAATCTTAGAATTAAGTTCCTGACAAAAATAGCAGTTGCTTATTTTCTGATGTGCATGTCTCATTTTTATAAAAATACTTGGTAGCAATTGAGCTCAAATGTTCTCAGTAAAAAAAAGCTTCACTTAATTACACACTAAATCCTCTCTACACCCTGATAATCTTCATGTCAAAATAATTATCACGTTTTACTCCATCATGATACTGTGTGTCTACTCCCAGACTGTGTGGGCGTCCCTTCTGCTACTACTGCTGCAGTAACACAGTGAGCACCCAGCAGGGCGGCAACAGAGAGCGCTGCTGCAGCGACTGCTACAATCAGCACAGCGCAGTAGTTGAGCGCCACCCACAGGAGGACGTGACTCACAGCACACCAGGGACACCTTTCAGTCGTCTGCTGCAGGCTGGGAGAGCTGTGACCAGTTTCTCAGGTAACAAAGCACATATACATACACACACACACTGACGTAATGTGTCAGATTTGCACACTTGCTTTAGATTGGGTTGTGTTTTCAACTGCACACACAGTCCAGGGAGAGTTGAGTATAAAATGCAGTAATGAGCAAGTATCTGATGTTTATATTCTAGGAGCCGAGGAAGGTGACAAGCAGGATGATGGTGTTTTTGACATCATCACAGAGGAGGAGGTGAGCGGCGTCTATGACAGTGACTCCCTCTCTTTTGCCACTGCCTGCTCTCCTGGACACGGACAGCAGGGGGCAGCACAGCTGTAAGTAACTCACATGGATCATTCACTCACAGGGGAATTGAGAGAGTGGCACAGTGAGTCAGTGACAGAGATTATGAACCACAACATGAGAGACTGATAGCAACCACAGAAACAGATCTTATATTTACAACATGCGTCATGCGAGTTTAGCTTTTAAATAACCTTAATTTTCATGTTTTCAAAATAGTTTCCATTTCATTTAGTTGTGCCTCTACATGTGGGAGTATTTCCTGTGTTCTTTTATTCTTTTATCTTCTTATTTTCTCTTGTTTAAACTGCAGTAATTTGCCTGGACCTTTGTGCTTTTTAAATGGTAAATCTTCTACTGTTGCTGTATTTTTATTATCCTGTAAAAGCACATTGAATTAAAGTTTCCTTGCTTATTCCAAATGTAGTTCTACAGGTCATCACAGTCAGAAAACTGGTCATTTTTGCAGCAGTGAAAATAAATTGAGGTGCATGTTCTTTAAAAAATGAATGAAGGTTAATTTAATTACATTTTCTTTCCGTCTTTTCTTATTTTTATACATACATTGCCAATATAAAAGTAATTAGTGCTATATTCATGTATATGTACAGACACTTGTGTTTACTGTACAGCTGCATTGTGTGTTACTTTATTGCTTTTAATGCTGTAAGTATGTTTTAATTGTGTGTCAGAGCTGCAACAATTTGTCAGTTGAAAGAGGAGTTAAAAAAGAAAATTAGTTGCCAACTATTTTGATAATTTTAGTCATTTGCAAGGAAAAACATTTGCTACTTTTTTTGTCATTTATGAAAGTAAGTGAAGAGTCTTTAGGTTTTGGACTTTTGTTTGGACAAAAGAAGCTATTTGAAGATGTCACTTTGGGCGCTAAGGATTTACGTTGAGCATTTTTCACAATTTTTGACATTTTATAGATTTAATGATTAATCGTGAAAATGATCTGCAGACTAATCTTTAATGACAGTAATTATTCTTTGCAGCACTAGTACGTGTACTGTGTTAAACACGTCAAAGACATATTGAGCCTTGATCCTGTAACCTTTTTTCAGATTCACACAACTTTTAATTACAGTGGATGTTATAAGATCTTGAGACACTTAAATGTGAAAATAATTCTCCTCAAATTAATATAAATTGTGTATAAATATCTGTCCCTCTTTCTAGAAACAGCAGTGCCAGTGCAGGAGACCTCACATCAGAGGAGACTGAGGACATCAGTGCTGCAGTTCAGGATGCAGAGATCTGCCTTCTGAAGTCTGGAGAACTCACGTAAGTTTCACTTGAAGTTAAGGTTACACAGGAGTGCAGCAGAGTTGTGTTTACGTGTGGATGCGGTCACAAGGTTAGACTTACACCTTTCAGAGAAAGTTTCTTGTGTGTTCTTCTGGTAAAAAACTCTAAATGCCAGAATGGGAAGTGAAACATGGAACTAACCCATGTATTGCATGGACAGTGTGCCTCAATCTTACTTGATACGTGTTGTAGGACCTCTGTTTCACTTCTATTGTAATAAGGAGCAGTTTTGTTTACTGAGTATGGGAAAAGATTTAAGGCCTCATAGCAGCAGAAGTGCTGTAGAGCAGAGCACTGAATCCTGTCCCCCAAACTAGAACATATTGATTTTTAAATTTTCTGTTGTAGGCTTTCCGCTGGCTTCACGGTGGATGACATCTCAGGGTTTGGGGACAGCTCCCGAGAGCTCTTCATCAAGTCCAGCTGTTACAGCACCATCCCCATCACCATAAGCAGCCCTGGCCCTACTGTCACGTGGACATTCACCTCTGAACCCAAAAGCATCTCCTTCAGTGTCGTCTACAGGGAGAGTACAGAGACTCCGCTAGAGCAGGCCAAGGTGAGACACTAGTATTCTGTATGTGCAGTATAAAGGGAACATGTTACACAATACCTCTTCTTAAGGATGGGCCCTGATAGCCAGTTCCATGTTAGATCTGGCTCATTAACCCTCTAGACCCCAGTGCAATTTTACAGTGTTGCTGCAATGTACTGAATGACCTAGTCGTCCTACTCAACTTAAACAAACAGGTCTATCTCAAAAACAGAAAGAAATTGACAATCACAAGTTGTTTTCATTTGGCAAAAATACAATTTCTTCTTTAAGTTGATACCAAATATGTGCTATTAGACCAAGTTTGATTCAAGCATATTTTATTTTAAAGCTGGGGTAGGCAGTTTATTTTTGGCATCATTGGACATAATCAAATCAAAAATAGATATTTTTTCTCTAACCTGTTGTGTTGTTTATCTATCTAGATGGTTTTGAGGTGAAGAGTTTTGGCGATATCAGCAATAGAAATGTCAGTCCTCTCTGGAATATAACAGAACTAAATGGCACTCACCTTGTGGTGCTCAAAGTGCCATAAAAGAGAACATTAAAAAAAAAACTCAACAGCAGTATCTCTTGACAGAAATCATGATCCTGTTTCTCCAGATAATTCATAGACTTTGTTGTGAGCAGTTTCATGTAGGAACTACTTTCTGCAGTAGAATCTATGAGAGCTACTTTCTTTTCTAGTAGAAGGAAAGTTGTTCCACTTGAAACTGCTCACAACAAGGTCTGTGGATTATTTTGAGTAACTGGGTCATTATCTCTTTCAAGAGACACTGGTGTTGAATTTTTTGGATGTATTTTTTGGTGCTGTGAACACCACTAGTTGAGTGCGTTTAGTCCCATTATATTGGAGCAAGAGGCAGACATCGCTATGACCAAAATCTCTAAAACTCGGCATCTTACTCCAACAACGTCTAGATGGATAAACAGAACCACAGGCCAGGGGAAAATAACTATTTTTGATTTTGGAATGAACTGTCTCTTTCCACATAAATTAATTCAAATGGTCTGAGGACAAAAAAAAAGGTTTCTGCTCCTCTTTCTTGGCTTTGTTTTCAGGCTTTAGAAAATCTAGCCTGTGGCAAGAGACTTTGGGCGATTACAATTTAGTGTTGAGTCTCTTTTCCAAAACATGTATTTGATGACCTGGGAATGAGACTGTCTTACTCCAGAATCGCTTTCTGCAGTGCATTGTGCATGCAGAAAAATCTCCAATGTATTTAGTGTAACCGCTGCATGACAACATCGAATTACTATTATTTCCACTGTTGTTTTTTACGTCTTTAGCTGTAGCTCAGCCCCCCGCAGTGAGGAGGAAACAGTTTTCTCTCACAGCAAAAGGAAAATTAGTCACGACAGGGTTACGTCAAAGAGCACTGAAAGATATGTGGTAAAAAGCCCTGCATCCTTTCAGAATCTCTGCATTTTAGGTACTTTATCATACTAAGTGAAATAAAAGCTGTAGATATTTAAGTAAGATGCTCTTATTCCCCACCAACAAACTACCTAAAAATATTTGATAAGCATATTCTGCACTGGATTCAGTTTTGATAAAATGCTATCGATCTCCATCCCTACCTCCTCTTGTCATAGGTATAGGGTTATTTGTTGCATACACATAAAATAAAAAAGGAAAACATGTAGGAAATATAAAAGTTTGTTTGAGGTGTGGCTAGAAAATATGTAAAGGCTTATATGAAAACCACACCCAAGAAGTATACTGAGGTAAAAATAAAAAATATTACAAAATCACCAATACACAATAAATTTACATGTTGAAAATTGCATGTATAAAATGAGTGGAATCAGAGTTTAAAAATACAATAAACATAGAGTAGTTATAAGTACGAAGATTGCAAAGAAGCCGGAGTATATGTTTGTGTCATATGTTTTTAACAGCAGAGAATTTCTGACAGAGGAATCCATTAAGTGTGTATTGACATTCCACATGATGTTGCCATGATATTCAGTAGAAAACTTACCACGGGAAATTTTGAACAATGGAAGCCTGTCAAGTTGGATACTTATGGAATTGTGAATTACAGTATTTACAAAACTACAGTATATCTAAAACTATGAGGCAAATCAACAGTTTTGTATCTCGCATGAAAGACAAATTACAGATTTGAAGAATGTTGATGTGAAAAGATAGTCAACAACTGCAATTTAAAAAAGACATGTGTACTTAGAACAATAGGTTAGAAGGTTTGGCTAGAAACGTACTTGCCCATACAATATTACAGTTATTTAAACAAGGATAAATTAAAGTATAATATAATGTTACCAAACATGCACTGTGTACAAAACCTCTTATTTTTTCAAACTTTATTGCCAACACCAATCTTATAACCTTATTGCAAATAAAGCCAAACTGTTTTCTCCATCAATAAGAATACCCCAAAAAAGTGTTGTTGAAACTTTATTTCTTCATTATGAAGAAGTTTAATTTGCTCATCTGCTTCACATACTGTATTTCTCTGCTGTAGTTATAAGTGTCAAACAATTTGTCTGTCCTTTGCTCTCCACAGGTCTTGATCCCACTGACTCGCTGTAACTCCCACAAAGAGACAATCCAGGGGGAACTGAAAGTCAGAAACCCCGGAGAATACACACTCATCTTTGACAACTCTTTCTCCAGGTCAGTCACTCTGTATCTCATGTGAGAGGGTCTGTGTGTTCGTTAAAAATCGTGTTAACTCCAAACCACCAGTTTTGCATAGACAAAAGCGAAGATGGGACTGAACAAGCATTCCTCTTTCTTTCATGTTAATCAGGTTCATCTCAAAGAAAGTGCTGTATCATCTGAGTCTAGACAAGCCTGTGGTCTACGATGGAACTGACCTCCTCTGAACGTGACGGGAAGGAGGAGAGGCAGATGTAAAACTGACTTTTGAAATGTTCAGGGTGTTTAAGCTCATTGGCATCTGCGAGTCTACTGATGTTTAGCAACCTCAATGAAAGGTTGTGGCATTTTAAAAACGTCTCTGTCTCAGCTAGCTGCTTTGATCATGAGATGAATTGTGATCATGAGAAAGCTGAACAGACTGAGAACAATGAAGTAAAACAATGTTACTACTGAATGTGGGCTGAATGTGGGCATGCACTACCTTTTCTAAAAGCTTGTTGTTGTTTAAATGTGGCATTAAGGGTATAAAAACTTCACTTCTGCTGTAGGTGACTGGAGGATTGTTCCATATTTGAATGTTAAGAACTTGTGTGCTCATACAGGTTTCTCAACACCTACAGATGTAGCTCCTGCACCTTTTTTACTGCATCCTTGCAGACATAAAGCTGCATTTTTGCATTAGCCTGAGCTGCGTTTGTTTAATACGTCAAGGTTTGTTCTCATCATTTACCTCGTCTCATAAAGTAAGACTACTGTCTGTAATGTACCCTCTGCACTGTGGCAAAATTCCCACAAAGAGGGGGGAAGTATGGTAAAATGCTCCAAATTATGTTGTGATATCAATCATTTCTCATGATGTAATAAATTTACAGAAAATCAATTGGGCAACTGTTTATGGATAAAAGAAAGACAGATTTTTATTTTTTTTTTTAACTAATCAAGGGAATTAAATACATGGAAAATCAAGGTACTGCATTACATAGATACATAAACTTCTAAAATTACTGCCAAATATTGCCATAAATCATATCTTGCTTATTGATATGCACATCATTATCCACAATGGCCTAATACACCTGTGGATATTAAACAGAGAGGAGCAGAATCATATTATCAAACAGTATTATATAATTCAACCCTGTTTTACACAAACGACTGTAAACAAGAATAAACTGACACATAAATACATTTCATTTGGTTTTAGTTGCCTAAACTACTGTAAGTTTGAAAAATGTAACCTAATTTAACTGAATTTGTTTTAGTAGCTTAAACGTACCATTAGCAAACCGTTTGATGTAACTAACTCTTTAAATTGGTGTGTGTGTTGTAGAATTAGCATTTATTGGTGGAGCAACTTAATTGTGTCCAAAACAAATTTTAAATTTGTGCTCATTTCACATACAGTTCAGTATCTTTAAGATTGTTGCCTTTTCAGCTGTCAGAAATTACAGGAAATTGATTTGTTGTGTTACAATCATGATGAAGAGTAAGAAGCAGGACTTCTGCAAAAGCTGCAATAAAACCTCCTCATCATTCGGTTTTAATTGAACTTCAGGAAGCAGCTTTAACTCAGTGCAGTATGAAAGTCCATTTCCACCAATGTGATTTAAACAAAAAACATCATAGAGGTCATTATTATGAGATACTTCCTTAGAATAATGTCTTATTTTGTAAAAATAACAACTTAATATCTCTGAATACTGAGAAAATTGATCAAAAATAATAACTTATTATAATAATCATTTATCTCAAGAATGACTTGTTCTCTCAAAATAATGACCTATCAACTCAAAGAAATGACTTGGATACTAAGTCATTATTTTAAAATAATAAGTCATTATTTCGAGAGTTTCTCTTTAAATGACTGACAGGATCTTTTTCTCATCACAGTGGCAGAAATGGCCTTCCAAAGTGCAGTTTCTGGTGGTTGCAGTTGAAGAGAGGAAGTCGAGATTTCTATGCATGCAAACGCTAAGAATGTGCACATTTCTCCAACTTTCACCTTCAAGGGTAAAAATAGGGAGCACGTATCAAAAAAAGTTCCAGTGCTTTAAATATTTAGTTTTTACTTTGAGCCTAACTTGAATCATCACTCATGTTTTGACAAATGATGATTTCGCATTAAATTTAGTGAAGCTTCGATGACACTTTGTCTTAATATACATAAAGCCTTTAGATGAGCATATGTTTGTTTTGGAAAAACAAACACATAATAATACTTTATATTTATCGTGCGCTTTTCTAGATGTATAGAGACGTACAGTTGTGTACTGTTGCTGTGTGATGTTACTAAAGTTCTGGAGTGTGTCAGACAGAAATAGTTGAATCTCAGCATACAGCCGTCAAAAAGTCCAAAAATCCCTTTTATACTTAAAGTTGTCTTACATGGACTTTTTCTTCGAAGGCTTTAATGTTGAAATTTATTTTTGTTTCTCACCGATTGTTTTTTGAGCGAGTCATTTGATTATACTGACTGAATATGCTGAAACACTGCTTTGCTATTTACAAATTCCAAAATGTCTTCCACTATTTTAAAACCATTTTGTAACTTATATTTTGAACATGACATGAGGAAGAAGATGATGAAAACTGACACTTTTTATACATATCTGAATAAGAAGAGTGATATATTGCCAAATATATATTGGGGAGACATATTTGTCTACTTTATTGTTTCTATTTAAAGGCATTGCAACATGACTGCTGTATGATGCACTTTTGAAAGGGCTTTTTGTCAGTCTGTATCCCATGAGCCTTTGTGCCAGTTAATGAATGTTGTTTTTTTTCTTTTCATTTGTATTTAGTGAGTGTGTGACTGTAGGAGTTTACTGCTGAATTTGTCAGAGGGACGCATTCATTCTCTGATGTAACCTGTAAATGATGTCGACAGATGTTTTATTGAAATATCATTTACATACTAAAGATTTATAATAGAGTGGATTTAAGATTGTGGACAAATAAATAAGGATTGTGTGATAACTTTATAGTGACTACTGGTTGATTTACTGCATCTGCATTTACATCTAAAGACGTGTTGTATGCAGTTAACAATAACCACAGAAAACTTGTAACCACCACAAAACGTACGTATCTGTGTATCGGTTCGCACTTTAATTGGCCCTCCGTGTACGCAAACATTCAGAGATATTGCACCACATGTCAGAAAATATGCACTGTCCGCAAGCCAAATGGAGCATTTCTGCAGCCACTTCCTGTCATCTCCACTCCATTTCGCAGGATGACCATGAAATTGTGTGCCCACTAGTGAGAAGCAGCAGTACATCTTGGTTGTGTTTGACTATGCCTGGCTAACCAGTTTCACTTCTAGGTTAATGCGGCTTTTCCACAAACAACTGGGTATGTCAGCAGTTTAGATCATGCCATACCACCCACAAAGAAGAAGATGCTGTAGAGGTTTGTGGATGACACTGGCAGGGACTGGGACCGCTAAGTGCCATTTCTGCTCTTTCCCTACTAAGAAGTTCCCAAGGCCTCAAGAGGTTTCAGGTCAACTGGCATGAGGCCCAGAAAGGCCAGAAGACCTGGTATGACCCAACAGGGTCAGCACCGAGAGTTCCAGCCTGGCCAGAAAGTTCTGCTGCTTCTCCCTTCCTCCAATCGCAAACTCCTGGCAAAGTGGCAAGGATCATATATCATCACCCACAAGATGGTCCCTACAAGGTCCATCATCTGGAGAAGAAGAGACGAAAACAAACTTACCATGTGAGCCTATTGAAAAAGTGGAACGACCGACCGACCCAGGCTCCACGAAAGGCCCTGCTGGTGAGGGAGGTGGATGTCGGAGAGGAAGTGAAGATGGGACTGGAAACAAAGTAGATCTGCTACTCTTGCATTCTCACATCATACAACAGAGCAGGCTGCCCAGCTCCTCCAGCTGCAGCCAGCACAGGGGAATCCACTCTTCTTAAACATGTTATTTGGTTAAAGGATGGATGACCAATCTGCCAATGTCCCCACCATTTCCCACAACTGTAGAAAAGCTGCAGCAGGAAGTAGACAAGATATTGAAGCTTGGAGTGATTGAGCCTTCCAGCTCCGAGCACTGCAGTCCAGTGGTCATCATCTTCAAGAAGGATGGTTCTCTCTGGATATGAACTGATTTTAGGAAGCTAAATTCCCTCTCTGGGGTTGACGCCTATAGCATGCTACCGATTGATGACTTGGTGGATCTTACTGGTAACCTGGTCAAATGCCTGTGGAAAACAGCTTTCAACATTTTAAAAACCTACCAGTGTTTTCCCCTGTCCTCAAAGCTTCAACAGAAGATTTCCGGTTAAGGTGGGTGCATCTGCAGCCGAGAAGAACACCCTATCATGTACCTGAGCCATAAGCTGCAGCCACCTGAGACCAAGTGTTCCACTGTGGGTAAAGAAGGCCTGGCCATCAAGTGGGCACTGGTGAGCCTGCAATACTACTTGCTTGGACAGGAGTTTGATCTGGGGACTGACCATCGAGCTCTGACCTGGATCAACTCCCGCCTCTCACTCCAACCTTTTAGGTTCACTATCCAACACCTATCAGGCCGGGCCAGTGTGGTGGCAGATTACCTCTCCAGGATGTCGCTGACCTTCAGGAGGAGGGGGATGATGTGATGGAGCAGCTCCTTCACTGACTGTTGGCAGTGCGCACACACACACACACACCGCTGTCACTCCATAGTCCCTGCCCCATGATTGACATAATTGAATGCTTTAGCAGGAAATGATACAATACATGTACCATCTGTGGAAAGTTACTGCCAATTAAAGTTAAAGAACAGAAAGCAAAATGTCACTTTTATGATTTCATGTTTTATTTGTTTGTCCTGATCTTTCTGGATCTGTTTCTCCAGCATCCACTCGTTTTCATTTTTCCAGCCGTAACAAGCTCCTCCATGTCTTTTGTGCATCGCATTGTGTAAAAATAGTGTCCATAAATAGCACACTCAAAAATTAAGGTTATTTTTTACCTTTTATACTGTCTGTTTTGAAGTGCACTTTATGTTGTCTCTTTTCCAGTGTAAACACACAACACAACAAAACCTTACTTAGATTTATCATGTAGTATTTGGGACAAGACTAATGTTTATTCAATATTTTAAGGATCAGTTGGGCTTTGATAATTGTGGGATTCACCTGCATGTGTTTTTCACAAGTCACAAATATAGCGTGTGTGTGTGTGTGTGTATGCATGCACGCACACAAGGTATTGTTCTTGCAAGGTGTCTGTCTGAGAGATAGTGTTTATGTCGCGGAGGCCATTCTGTTTCTCAAGGTTAATGATCTCATTGTAAATCATGTCACATCCACCTCCTCCTCTTCTTCCTCCTCCTCCTCCTCCATGACTCCTCTCCCCTGCTTTTCTCTCCTCCAGCCTGCCGCCTTCACTGAATCTGTGATTCGCACTGTGGCACATGTGTATGAACTTGTGTGTGCTGGGGGTGTTTTTTTTTTATAAGAGTGTGTGTGTGTTGAATGCTAATACAGAACTAGAAGACATACAAGTAATCAGTTCACAGATGGGGATATTCACACACATAAGTAAGCAGAGGTAAATGCATTTTTGCGCATGCACATAAAATAAAAAAAAAACACTCTCCACTTGAGCACCATCACACACATAATATGATGAAGAACATGCCCTCCACCTCTATCCTCTGTTCTGGATAATGTGTATCTGACAGAAATTTGCAGTACTTTTCAAATGAAGCAATACAACTTGTCAGCGTTCTGCTTCCTCTTTGTAACAAAAAAAGAGAAACACTTTTATTATCTGTGTCTTGCAGCTTGTCAAAGTCTCCCGCTGTTCAAACAAAGGCTGTGAGACATTTCACAAAGTATTTCCACAGAGAATCCAAGTGTTAAGTGTGAGCCACGTTGCATTTGTCTGTGTTACCTGAAATGTGTCATGAATCATTTGTCTAAAGTGCTCTTGTGTGAAGTGATGTGCTCTTCACAGTTTAACCCCTCGAGCGGATAAAAAATGTCTGTCAGCATTTGAAGGGGACATAATGAAATAATCACACCACTAAAACATGGGAACATGCAGGACCTAAATTTAAAATATTCTATGATTATATATTTTTATTCAGCTTATAAATCAGTTTTAAATGGTTTTAACTGGTGTACTCTGTATTCTAATTTGTATTAATAGGATGTATTTCGTGTGCCTTGTGTTTTCTTCAGAAAACAACATTTTGTTAGTTTTGCATTTATGAAAACATTAAAGGCAATCAGTATGTACAAATAAACAAAAAATATATCACAGTTAAGAATAGGTAAGTGAAGTTTAAAGTATTAGTCAAATACATTTTTCCCAAAGATGGTCATTTTAGGTATACAGTATTTCCTATCTTGCTGATGTATTTTCAAGTGTTTTCTTCATTTGGTTTAATAGAAAGGTTTCACATCATGATTGACAGTTGAGTTCTGGTCCCGATAGAGTTGGACGGATGTACGGGTGAGACCTTGATACCGCGGCTCCAACCCTGATCACTACCGCACAGACAAGATTGTCAGCACTCATATTTTTTGTACAGTGGGAGGAAGTAAAGATGCACCGTCCATCTTTACACAGTCAGTGGTGTCAACAGAGACTGCAGAACGAATGTCTACAGGAGGAGTGTTTCACAGTATCAGAGCCACTGGTTGCACGGCAGACATTTTTGACTTTACACAGCCGGAAAAACACCAGTGGACTTAATAACGGTAATTACGACTCAGCTCCATTAAGTGTCCCGGTGACAATGACAGTGGCCCAGCATGCACAATAGAAAGACTTCCCCTAAAAAGAATGCAGCAATCATTAATACACCTGTGAGTTTTCTGCTATGACATATCCAACTGTCTGCTGTGAAACCAGTCCATTCAAAAGCATGATCACTTTTGCTTTCAGTATAGTGCAAGGGACAACCAGATCAGAGGGCCGAAGTGACCTGCTGGTGATATAAGGATGGAGCAAATAAGGTATCTGACAATGCAGGGCTCTATATATGAAAACAAGAGCCTTAAAATTAATCCTGATCTTGATAGGAAGTCAATGTAAAGAAGATAAACTGGGAGTGATGTGAGTCATCCTGCTGGACCATTTGTAGACGGTGCAGAAATAACTTGCTGAGGCAGGTGAAAAGGGAATTACTGTGAATGATCACCTCTAGCCAAGGCTGTAATAGTGGTATGTGGTTTCAAGAGAATCTAATTGTATACATGTTTTCTTTACTATGATCTGTCACATAGTATTTATTTATTGAAAATTGAGCCTGCAGCTTTTTGGGACCTTGAGTTTTAGGGCTCCTGGCCCAGTTTCACACTCAGCTAGGGTATTAATTCAGCCTTGTACAGGTAATCCTGAAACCTGAAACCACTTCACTTCAATGGATTACTGTTGAGGCTGCCGCATGACTGTGGTGAGCTTTAACCACTCATGCACGTGTTATGCCTTCACTGTGATGTGAAGACGTGCTGGAGGGATGTAACTGATTATCTCTCATCAATTTTAAATGTGCAGATTCCTCACTGTCCATCGATACTGTATATTTTGGAAAACAACTGAAACTGAAATGCAAACGCAAACACATGCCTCATTACATCTGCATTTCTGGCAGTAAAACAGACAATATTAATGAGCTGGAAAGTACAAAAAAAGGACTGTTATAATATGGATTTGTAGTCTTAGCCATGGAGTAAGCAGCTTATGTCCTCCAACAAAATCAAACTGAATAAAGTAAATTTTGGTCTCATGCAAAGACATGCAGCAATGGACATGATTTGATTTAGGAAGAAAAATATAAGCATTATACCCCTTATAGCAGCTAAATTGCTGGCCCTTATTGTAAGCAGAGGAAAACAAAATAATATGATTTGTTGCAGTTCTGTGTAAGACATTATTTACTCTTATCTCCACGATATGTGGGTAAAAAGAAGTGCCGATACAACATCGTCACTCAAGTAAGAGTGAAAAAGTACAGGCTCTGAAAAGTACTCAAATTATGAAAGTTGTTACATCTTTCATGTACTTTTTGTCTTGTTACATCTTCTACATCATTTTCATCTTATTATGTCTTATACCTCATTTTCAGATGGATACACCAAGTAATCAGCTTTTCTTGATGTTGGGAAGGCAGCATAGAATGATGCAAAATGAAAATATTTATTATTTCCCCTCAAATGTATTAAAACTAAGGTAACAAGCCTGTTTTGAGAATGCAAGGAGTAGAAAGTACAGATATTTGTGTTAAAATGTGGGGAGTAAAAGCAAAAAGTCAGAAAATAAATACTCAGGTACAGATACCTGAAAAATCTACTTAGGATTGTTACTTTGTTGCTTCCCAGCTCTGCTCTTGCATTTAACATGTGGTGCTGTAGGCTTAAATTACAGCAGAAGAAGTCTCAGGCAGCCTGATCTCCCCCACTTTTAGAGCTCTCATCCTCTATTGAAGCTTTCCCCTCAGACACCTTAACATAATCTGTACCTGCGTGACACTGCATTATCATAACTGAATAAAGATGGGTCAGACTGAGCTGGCAGAGTCTCTGTGTGCAGAGGGCACAGCAGCACTCATATGAACTTGCCACCGTGTCCCTGCAGTGTATGCATGTCTCTGCCTCTTTGTGTGTGCATGAGGATAGCCACACAGGCCCACTGGTGTGTGTGTGTGTGAGAGAGAGTACCCCCATCTGTCCACTCACTGTGTGTGTATACTGTATGAATGTGTGTTTCCTGAACAGTTTCTCTCCTCAGGCTTTGCACCCCTCCCCCCCTCGTAGCAGTAATGGCAGGTCGTGTTGGCCCCTCTCAGACAGTTTGCTCCTGTCAAACATAGTTTCACACTGACTGTTTCAGCTCCTGCTGCACTGGGACCCTACATCACAAGCTCCAGGCCTGTCACACACTTGCCCCACACAGCAGCAGATCTTGTTTCCTCCACTGGACTCCCCTTCCTTTATTTATTTATTTCAGTTTTCTCCTGACTCCTGTGTTCCACTCAGCTCATTGTTTTTCATGAATCTGCACACTGTATAAGCACATGTATTCAAACAAACAGAGGTGCTTGCTGTCCTTTTCCTACTTTGAAGTATTTCATGGAACCAACCTAAAGCTCAGCTTGATTAATGAGGGGAAGCAAAGTTGTTCAGATCCTTTACTGAAACCTGCAAAAACAGCACAACATTGACAAACTGTCAATTTCTGAATTGATATGGTTTCAATGTTCACTCTTTTTTGGTTCTATTTTTAGTTTCCATCGTCTCCTGAGGGAAATATCTGTCTCTTTAGCTGCTAAATGTTTCACTATGTTCATGAGCTGGTTGCTAACTGTGTCTGCCATTTGGTGCTGAGCAGTGTGAAGTAGATTTTTTCAGCCTTTTCACTCAAAACAGCTGTCTCCTCTGGCTGAACACAATGCATGTGTAAGTGGTAAGTACTCATTCTGCACAATAATGTCAACTGTGACTTATTATATACAACATTATTAGATTGTTAATACTGATGCATCAATGTGTCATGTTTGAGCTGTTCTTTAATCTTCGCTTTTCTTTTCTTTCTGAAAAATACTCAAAAATATAATTGTAGCAGTCGCCCATTCTTTGGTACTCTGTCATTTGTCTTTTCCCAGTTCATTTAAACTGAATGTCAGAATTCCTCTGAGTCAAATGGAGGGTTGTTCAGATGACTTGTCGTGTGGGGTCTGGCTCCTAAATAATAACTGAGAGCATATTGGTGCATTCACCTCTTAGCCAATCGGTGAGTGATGTCAGGGCTTAAGAGAGGTGGGCCATAGCAACTTTCTTGTGCCTTGAACAGTTAAATTAATGAAACCATATGTGTAGTTTAAAGGGGAAATGTCTCTTTTGCAGAACTGCTAACAACTCGTAGACATGTGAAACATGACAAGTGGCTCCATCTGAAAGGTCACAAGTCAAAAAGATTGGAAACCGCAGATTAAATCATAAACAACACAGCTGCATTGCTGTACTGGCTGTGAAAACAAGTCCGTCTCTGGGGTAATAAATCTAAACCTGTGTATTGTTTTAAATAAGGTATTTAAATGCACAATATGTAAGGCTACTAGAGGTCTCTCTCACATTAAAACAATAACAAAGTGAAATCTTAAACTGCAAAGCTGTCAAATAAATGTAGTAGACTAAAAAGTGTAACATTTTCTTTTGAAATGTAGTGTAGAAGTATAAAAGTAAAATAAATTGCAAATACTCACAATAAGTCATAACTGTAG
Source organism: Lutjanus argentimaculatus (assembly GCA_034769285.1). Lineage (NCBI taxonomy): Eukaryota > Metazoa > Chordata > Actinopteri > Lutjaniformes > Lutjanidae > Lutjanus > Lutjanus argentimaculatus. Next base: position 513,603 of record JAWZSL010000095.1, on the reverse strand, counting down.
TACAATACTTGAGTAAATGTATTTAGTTACTTCCCACCACTGATGAGTCAGCCAGTAATGGACCTGAGTGTAAATACTGATGATGACCTCATCTCTGCAGTATCATTACTGCAGGTTTTTTTTTTTTTTCAGACCAGCTTCAACTACTGTACATCTAAATCTGTATTTTGTTTGCCACAGGTGTCAGATGAAGAAGTGACGTTTTTTATTCCCTCTCTGGCTCTTTATGATCCATCATGTCTGGAGTTTTGTTTCTCCAGTTACTCTCCTGCAGCCTTGTCGGAGTTATGATGATAAATGTGGAAGAGTTACAGAGGGCTGGGGATATAGATCCAGCAGGGTGATCATTAACACACTCATGAAGACACACAGAAGAGAGTAAAACAGACAGAACAGCATCTATATAATGTATGCACTGTATATATGTCTTTATATACAGTATTTTCACACTGACACATGTGCAGCTGAGACACATTTATTTCTTTTTTCCAATCCTGCATTGATCCACCCACAAATCCCCACCATCTTAAATCACATATAGATGGAATAGAGAACGGGGGGAGGAGAAGGGAGGGCATAGTTGTTCATTACAGCCTTTCTTCTATCTAGAGGTAGATTGTGAAATGGTAGCTTGATGGCCACTGTTTCCATGGCAACTCTGTTAGAGCAACCTCTGCCCACAACATCTCAAAAGATCAGAGATGTTATTTTTAAAGACAAGACTGTGTCTAAAAGCTTGAGGGGGGCCAGAAAAAAATCCTGAATTCTCATACAAAATGAAAACTGACAAACATGTTTCAACAGACAGTACGCAGGTTTTTGGATGGATGTGAAGTGCAGAGGCCACAGCATCTGTGTGTTTATGTGGGACTTTGACAACACAACAGGCAGTGAAAAAACTGAAAAACACCTGCAGTGATGTTAACTGCTTTGGATCTGTCTCAGCTTAAAAAGTCTGTTAAACAAACAATACATAACACTTCCCACTTTCTGTTAAGCATTTCCTGACAATGCTTCATTGGCAGGATATCAAACATCCTGTCAAACTAGATGACTTTACACTTGGCGGCCTCAAGTGGCACAAAGTGATAACTGTATTTTTGAAAGTTTGAGCCTGTTAGAGCTAAATTAGTTCCTCTTCAGTGGCTGTCAAGGTGAAGATAGGGAAAGTGGGAGAATATTTAGACATTAATGGAGAAAGTTCTGCCATGAGTGTTAAGTTTTTAGCCACTGCCTAAGTAATAATAAAAATGTTGTAGAAAGTTTTGTATTACATTATTTATTTATTTAATTATTGCAAGTGTCCCCATTGAAAAGTTCAGTGGGCAGAGCAATATGCTAATGGAGTCTGGCTGGCAGTAAGGCAGGCAGAGCCTGAACTCCACGTCTAGAGTGTGTATTTTCATAGCAGTGGGCTTTTGTTTTCATGGTAACAGGCTTAACTTAACATTGACAGACAACTGACAATTAAAAACAGCTGGTCAGCTTACAGTGTTGGACTCGTTATCATTTGTTATTGCCGGTTTACAATGTTGCACTCCTGTAGTGGTCGTGCAGCCTGCCTGAGCTTTCCCAAGTCTGGAGAGGAAGACAGCTTCCTTTAACCTTAGATGATACATCAAATAAGATTTGAACTTATTTAATATACCACTGTCTATGGGTCCAACTAACTTGGACTGTTGTACTCATTTAAACAAGCAATAGTTACATATTGCTCCTTTAACTAAATGTTCAACTCATGGTGCAAAAAAATGTGAATAACCTGGAATAAATAATGCATTTTAGAAATATAGATGTGTCATTTAGTTCTGCTAAATAGTAAGAAGTAAGTACGAAACTTATATAGGACCTCTAAACAGGTTCCAAAGTGTTTTATATCAACCTCAATAGTGCTTTTAACACATTACTTTATGGTCCGTCTCTCCTTATTCATCTGTGTAGGTCACAAAAGGTTGGAGCTTATCCCAGCATGCATTGTGTGGGAGTCAAGAAAACAATGTGGTGAGGTCACCACTCCTTCTCGTTTGTCAGTATGTGTTGAATGTGACGCAAAATAACCACTTTATCCTCCACATGAGGGAGGTGCAGTGCAGTAACAACAACAAATACTCCCAAAACATAAACTACCTATAGAGACAGAATATGACATTTTCATAGGGAAGAAGACTCAAATCAAAATGTTGGTAAATTATTACAATTTTTTTTTTTGCATCATGGCCATAAGTGTGCGACTTTCTTCTTCCACAGCCTGTACTTTGTACCTGTATTTTTTTGTAGTCAGCACCTCTCCAATACTAGTGTTTGTTCCTCCTTTCTACTAATCAATTTCATAAGGTGTCAGTATGTATTACATTATATCCCTATACCCGAACATGGTATTTTAAGAAAAACAAGGGATATTGAAGCACAAGTTATGTACATAGATACTCTGATGATAAAAACTAATCATTCTGTGTGTTTTCAGCTTATCATAATTTAAGTATGGATGTTTACAAACAATGGTGATGGAGAACAGCATGCGAAATAGGTCCCAGACTGAGGTGAAAGTGGTCAAACTGAAAGTTCATTCATTTTTAATCTGCAACCAGCAGCTATAGATCGTTCTGTTGGTCCACAAAATTTCCAAAACCCTCGTGCAGCCACAGTTTTCTCCCTAGGAGGCTAGGAGGTCTAATATGTGCGTGTTCATGCTCAAAAGGTTGGTGATGAATGAATTCACAGACTCGCACAGAAAGGTTGGTCATGGACAGCTAATTAACTGTTCATGTCAACTGGCAAAAATGGGTTGTGGCAGTGGGAGTGGCTTATAACAAAAGTAACATGACCAAACATGTAGAATGACATATACACACATGCACACACACAGATGTACACATAAACACATATGTATACACACACACACACACACACACACACACACACACACACACCACACACCATTTTGCTATGTCCCCTCATTGTTTAACACACTTGTGGGAGTCATCACTGAAATAAGTTCCTTATTCACAGGTGACAGTTTGTGAGACTGTGTGTGAATGCATGAACGGATGAATAGATGCATGCATGTTTTGGTCACTGCTATTTCAAGTTTTAAGCTTATTTAAGGATTTGTTTGGTGCATTGTATGTCTTTATCAATATTTGACAGTAAAAACATGATGGGAAATGAGGGGAAAATGCATCAAACTTCCCCGGTCAGACACAAAACTAGGCATGCTGCAGTCCACAACACCTCAAGTAGAGGCCTCCAGTGCGTCCCAAATGAGAGCTGGGTTTCCAAAAATTTTATTTAAAAAATAGATTAACTTTTGCTTACCTGGATTTTCCAATGAGTTTGTCCCTGAAAAGTCAGTCATCTGCATTTCTTCATTTGAATTTGGTGTTGATGCTCCTCTTCTGTCTGAGGTTTTTGCTTCTAACATGCCACAACATTTGCCACCTCTGTCTTTTCTCTCTCTACATGCCTCATTTGATGTGACTCATGGATCCAACATGTGTTGGGATTTATTAACATCTTTTACCACACACACTGTGGAATAGCAGGACGTGGCTGAGACAATGAGTCCCTCTCTGTGTCCCCTCCTTTCCTGTGTCCATGGCTAATTAAACCCCTGCCTCAATGCAGAGCTTCAGATGGGTGTATACAGCAATTCCAATGTAGCGCTGCAGGCTCCTCAATGGACACACTTGCCAGCATGTGTTTCCATGGAGATGCAGTTTGTTCACGCGCCCCTGCAGCTTGTGTCATTGACTTCAATTAGTGCAGAAGGCCGTCTTGCCTAAGCACATACTTACACAGACAGCCGGCCTCAAAGGGTTGAAGAAAATTGGCCAAGAAGATCTGAGAGCGCGGGATACGTCGGAGAGGACTTCAGGGCTACAGGAAGGCTTTATGGTATAATGGCACCATGAATCTCCCAGCATTTATATACAGGGAGATTATCAAAACAAAACGTGTGACGTTTAAATTTAAACTGAGACCCTTTCATGACATCAAGACTGACTGTGAAGCAGCAACGAGTGAAACTCTTCCAAGGAATCACACAAACAGCAAAAACACTGTGTAGTTTCTTGTTGCTACAGCTGATAATCTGTTCCTCCTCATTCTGAATCTTAAGTGAGTTCTTCTCTGCAGCCAAAATTACACAAAATAGACTTAAACATTTTTAATTTGTGTGCTGGTAGAAATGCCGGCTTTCCCTCTCTTGTAAGAAGTTTATTTCAGCTGGTTCAGCTGCTTGTGTCTTCAATGGATCTCATGCTTTTATTGTGTGTGTCTGACTGCTTGACCTAGTTATTTTTTTCCTGCATATCTTAAATCTTCTTTCTTCAAAAGTGCTAAAGATGTGCAATGTGCATTAGTTGTGGTTCAGGAAAATTACTAACCCCCCATTTTTTGGATCCAATAAGGAAGAACAGTGTTATCCAGTGAATCAGGTAATATTATTAAATCAAACCTCAAAGCATTATAAATTATTCCTGCAGCCCTCTTTCTCACAAATTGCCATCTATTAATCTTAAAAGTGGGAAGATGATTCAGCTTAAAACTATAACTACTTACTGTACATGTTTAAATGAGTCTATGGCTCTCTTTGCCTTGTTTGTGAAAGCATTAAGAGATTCTTCATCATGACTTGTCAGCCACTTCTTGGAGAATGGGCATTTATCAGCCGCAGAATTAAAACTCGGGGCTACACAGACAATTAAACCCCCACTAGAGTGGAGACCATCACCAATTTCTGCTCCAGGCATCAGTGAATGGATTTTTGTTCTGGTAAATGCTGTAGCTTCAGAGGGACTTAATGGCGAACTTCATCTGTGATCTGATATATTTTGTGTCTTTGATCCCCATTTTTCTTCCAGTTTTCTTATTTCAAGGGTGCTCGTCATGTATCCTGTTGCCAAAGAAACAGTGCTGAGTTTGAACAACTCATCCTCATACCTAAACGCCAGAATAGGTTGTTTGCCAATGACTCCCAAAATTAGATAAGGTAAGAGAAGAGAAGATAAAATAGAACTTTATGAATCTCGAAGGAAATTCTTGTGCCAGATCTTAGTAGCCTTTTAGCATGCTAACATTATTAAAACTAAACAAAGTACAGGTGAGGCTGATGGGGATGTCATAAGTATTTGTTCATAAAGTTTATCCAATAGAGGCAAGATATTTCACTCAAAACCAAAGTTGTCATGGTTACGCTAATCTTCCATGTGCAAAATTTGACCTGCTGGAGGAGCTTAGTAAAAATGTTGAGGAATCACAAAAGCCAGTAAGCTTCATCCTCTGGGGATCATGAATGTCACTATCAAATTTAATGGCAATCCATCCAATAGTTGCTCAGATATTTCAGGCTGAACCATAGTGGAGCGACCAACCAACATCCGTGTAGAGGACACTAGCCTGGCAAAACCCCATTTTTCAGCAGCTTTAAGATGATTGTTGTCATTAATCTGGCTTCTCAAAACATCCAGTGAGTCTGTTCCAGGCTTCATTTCCCAGTAGGTGACTTAAATTTCCACGTAGACAGACAAAAACATTACTGGTAAAGTGGTGGGATGTGCCTTTAAAGTGATTCAACCTTGACTTTCCCAACTCATTACGAGCACACTCCCAGGCTGCATCTGTAATTACCGTGAACAGGTGCATCACTCAGCCGCATCGCCATGGAGTTAGAGATTTAATTTAGAGATGCTGCCCGGGATATTAACCCCTCTAATTACAACAGCGAGCTCCACGTTTAACCATGGGGATGAAACGTTGTGGACCTCAGGGCGAGGAAAAGCACACAATTACTTTGGCTTTTATTCTGAGGAAAGTACAGGTGGGGAGGCCGTGGTGTTTACACAGAGGAGACTTCCAAAATCAGCTGGGTTTTTTTTTTTTTTTGTACAAAAATCACCAGAGGAGATGGTTTTCAGAAGGTTGTTGCTTGAACAGAAGGTTTTGGAGTTTAAAAACTAAACAGAAGTAGCCAAGAGTTTTCCAAGGCCACATTCTTGCAACACAAGAAACTGGCACAGGATTTTGGGAAGCCAGCTCAACAATCAACTGGCTTACCAGCTTTGACTGGCCCAAGTTTCCTGTCACAAGTTAGATTTTCCGCAACCTGAAAACAAGACGAAGAGCAGAAATCCAGTTTTCCCTCAGACGACTTGGATTACATTTTTCTCTTATAAAGTATTTTTGGGGGCATTTTCTGCCTCAATAGAAGATAATTTATCAATCAATCAGTCAGTAATTCATGAAATTGTATTACATGATGTTGTAGGCATCAGTGTCTGGGTTCAAACCCACCTCTAAGTGGAGTTTGCATGTTTCCCTGTGCCTGTGTGGCTTTTCTTTGGCTACTCTGGCTTCCTCCCACAGTTCCATAGTGCCTCTACAGTATATGTCAGCCCAGGGATGACTTGTCCAGGATGTACCCTGCCTCTTGCCCAATGGCAGATGGGATTGGCTCCAGACCCTCTAAGGATAAGTGCTTATAGAATCGATAATGGATGGATGTTGTTGGAGAGATCTTTCCTGCAAGATCCCCCGATCCCCTTTGCGGGGAATAAAATGAAGAAGAACACTATTATTAGCCCTACTTTTTAATTTTAAAAGTCAGATTTCATCAACAGAAAATCCATAGAAAAAGCCTCTACAGAGGCCACGCTGATTGATTTCCATGCGATCTGAGGACAATGACCACTAAGCACCAAAGATGCCAAAATTCAACAAAATAAGTCATGCATTTTAATGCTACCCTGCCCCAAGGAACCTTTGAAGAATCCTTTGAAGTGTTTTTACGTGTTTGAAAACTGCATATATTCTGCCTCTCATACTCTCTGTCTAACTCTCACACACTCTGAACATTTTATTTCATGTGCATCTGCGTCAGAATGTTATTTTTTTCATTGGGAAATAGAATAGGGTGATAGCTCGCCTGTGATCTTTTATTCATCCATTCGTCCTCTTCTCCTCACTCCTCGCCTCCGCACCAGGGAGCTCTGCATCTGACAGCCCACACCGAAAACCACCAGCTGGAGTGACAACAAGAGGAGAGAAGAGGAGGAGGTAGGAAAGAAAAGGAAGAAAGGAGAGGAGAGGAAGTCTGTGTGTGTGTGTGTGTTGTGTGTGTGTGTTTGTGTGTGTGTGTGTGGTGTGTGTGTGTGTGTGTGTGTGTGTGTGTGTGTTGTGTCAGAGGACAGGAGGGCAGTCAGGGGCACAATGTGCTGACAGCAGCCCAGCCCTCAGAGCGGAGCAGATGGTTAGGACAGGACTCGCTGTGGCTGCAGATCAAAACCTCACCACTCAAAAGTCACAAGCTTTGAATAAAATCAACTTTCAGGTTTCACTTAACTTTGTCCTATTTTGTTTCTTGACCCCATTTTCCAATGCCCTTTCTTGGGATGCTTATTTTTTAAACAAATTACCAAGTATTTTTAGACGTCTGCATGCTGCTGGTTTTACATGGTGAAACTTTTACTCTGGTAGTTGCAGGTTGCAAACTGTGTCAAACAATTTCCATACGACTTGACAGCTACATGACAGCTACTTCAGAAATAATCAAAGTCTCATGCAACGCAATTTACCAGTTCATTTCACTAAAATTAGCTGGCTATTTGGAAATTTCTCTTTGTTGCCACCTTCTGACATTAGCATGAAATTGTAGCTTGATATGTGATTGTAGTTTAGATAACAGCTCTGATTCTTATCAAAACTAACATTACAGCACAGCATATAACTACCCTAGCAGTAACAACACCTGCTAACTGCAATATTAACAAACTTCACTCACGTTTGTTTGTTGTCACGTTACATGAAGTAAAGGATGATAACCACCCTCTAAAAACCTCCAAAAGACCATCTTCTGTGTTATTATTTTGTTCATTTTGGTGATAAGACATTGTCATTTGAAATCAATCAGTTAAAATCACTTGAAATGTTCGGAATATTTGATGTCATCATTTGACACTGTATCAGCTTTTTGCTTGGCTGTTGCAAGAAGCATCACACTGTTGAGGTTTGCTGTTGCTCCTGAGTTTCAGACATGTTTCAAGTGTGTTGCAAAGGACCTTATACCATGCAACTCAACTGCAATTTAGGTTCCACCAACTAAAGTTTCACCGTGTAAAGCCAGCCTAAGTTGCTCACAATGACAATGCTAACATGCTGTCATTTAGAAGATTTAATGTTATGTTCACCATTTTAGTTTATGCTAACATTTGCTAATTAGCACAACGCACAACAGCTAAGACTGATTGGGATGTTATTTGGGGGGTATTTAAAATCAACAAAAATATTGAGCAAATTAAAATTTTAACCTATTTTAAAGTGCAACTTTTTCCTAACAGACTCATATAAACTCATGACCCACTAGAAGTGTGTAGTGGCTGTATTTCCTAATTTTTCTCGTTATTTTGCTGTGTTTGGGATCCTTTATCAACCCAAAACGTCAGTATTTGACGTCCTGCTGATGAGTCTCAACAATCAACTGTATTTTTGGTGCGTTAATGAACAGCTCGGACAAATTCTTCTGATTCTACCTTTAAGGAATGATCAGAGTAATTAAAATGCATTCTAAGGGGGATTTAAGGAATGAAACAAATTTTGTGACAAATCATCCAATTGCTGAGAGATTATACTCAATTCCAAAAATCTCACGATGGCGTTACAGGAAAAGTCAGAGGATCTCTAAAGCCAGTCGGATTCATCCTCCAGAGCAAGTGTTTGGTTTGTCTGTTCTGGGGTACTGTTGAAACATGGGGGTTCAACATGGTGCACTCCAAGGATGACGACCTTCGCCTTCTGTAGGGCTCATTTTAAGGTAACAAAAACAAGTGTTGAAAACCTATTTTATGAATATTACATTCTATTGTAACCATATTCTGCCCATAAATTCCCCTAAATCTTACTCACTGGACCTTTAAAAAAGATTTTACAAGCTAAACTAAGTAAATTAACAGACATTGTAGAACATGTGTTGTCTTGCACCCTCACTGACACCACATTTTGCTGTAAATTTTACTAGCTGAAATTACTTCATCTCAGTCCTCACCAGAAATAGCAATAACTGCAGCAGGTCTGTGACATGAAAGTCAAAATCAATGCAGCACACTGTGGCAATCACAGCACATGTACATTTCTACCTCAGCCATTCAATCATAACTCCTCATCATCAGATTGCCATGGCAACTTGGAGCTCCAAGTTGTGTGTGTGTGTGTGTGTGGTGTGTGTGTGTGTACTTTGAGGGACAGAAAAAGGCGAGAAATATCTGAGGTGACTGGCCTTCATCATTTCTGAGACACACATGACACAGAATACCTGACGAAAACTGACTGTGAAGTTCAGGAAAGAAATGACACATACGGAGATGCTGGGAATGAAAGGAAGAGAAGGAGTGACACTTATAGTGCCTGAGAAACAACAACATACAGAAAGACAGACGGACAGATGAACAGATTCAGAGATGAGTGGTTGAAGAAAGTAAAAAATCAGATAGCCTACAATCTGTGGCTGACAGGTGGTTTCAGCTTTGTAGGAAGTTGAGGTGAGCGTGTCAAGTGGCGAGGACGCCATGTTCTCAGTCTACAGCAGGAGGGACTGCTTTTTTTCAGCCCACTTCCAATGTTTTACAGCATATTTCCTGACTTGCAGGAGAAGTAAGTCATATATTTACTGTAATAAACCATAAAATGACCATGTCATCTGAGATTAAGGAAACATACTTAAGTGAAATACTCAATACTGTGATAACAATGCTACAGCTGCAGTGTCCTCCTTTGAAATTTCCATAATAACTGTTTTTGTATACCCGTTTCACATGAATTTGAATTCAAATGAATGCTGAATGTTCCCTTGAATGAGTTAGTGTCTGTTAATGAGTCATAAGAAATCATTATTAATCTTTCAGAGGAAGTAGATGCTTAAAACGGTTAAATTGAGCAGTATGATAATGACATCTGGCAGGAAGATTGCAAGCAGTGACTGAACCCCAACTCTAGATTGTGCAGTTTGGGGTCAATGTGCTTTTGTTTTTAGGATAACAGGCTTAACTTTACACTTCCAGACAACTGACATTATAGCAGCTGATCAAATTACAGTGGAGACCTCAACATCACTTGTACAGTCTGTATATTCAATAAGGATTTCAACCTATTAAATATACTGTCTGTGGTTCCAACTCACTATTTGGACTGCAGTACTGTGACAAACAGTAAATAACTAGAATTTTTACAGCAGTTTTTCTCATAAACATAAATGACATGTTACACAGTATCCATGTTTTGTAAAATCACCAGAGAAGGGGCTTTTAGTGCAGTTACAGTCCTCTGTGTAGCTCTGAGTTGCTGTCAGTTTCTGTTCATGTGACTTTCTTCTTGTGTCAGAGACACATCTGCATGATTCGATATAATTAAGCCCTACATAGCAGCTTCATATTTGGTCACAATTGAGTTAAAGTAAGTGTGAGAGAGTGATTGTGAATGAAAACACTGGGAAAGTAAAATTGAAAACTGCTGCTGTCAGTCACAGAGCTCTGAAGGGTCATAGTGGGTTTTTTTCTGATCTACTTTTGTGTTCCCCCATGATAACTTCCCTCCCATGTTACTTTGCATTAAAGGGTCTGTATGACATTCCCTGCCACTAGATGTCACAGTAGAGCACCAGCATCTCAGACCAAAGCAAATGGTTACATCAGCTCATTTGTGGAAATATCCAGCCTTTATGGACACAAACTGGGCTGCTATGAGTGCAGTGTAATCCCTGAAGGCAACTGGACCAACTACTAAAACAAATACCAGAGAAACTTAGACTACAACATGCACACAGAGACTGTGACTTCAATCTCTGCCCAGGTTGTGTTTACTCCACTATAATCTTTGCATAGCATGTAGCTGTTTGCGGCTATATTTGAAATTAGAATCTCATAACCTTTAAAAAGTCTTTTCAGGATAGTATTCAATTGTAACATGTAGAAGAACTGAAAGAATAGGCAGGGTAAAAGGGTGAAAGAGAAAATTTAACCAGAAGTTTGGTTAGGTTAAGTTTAACGTGGTGGATAGCTTTAATAAATTTTTTGTAGGCGTAGGACCACAAATGGCCAAAAAGATTGTTGAAAGGGGTGCAGAAGGCAATGAGTCATTATTGATGGACAGAAACCTAAATTCAATGTTTCTTAGCCCAACGAATGAGACTGAACTGATAGATATTGTAGGTAATTGTAACAATAAAACTTCCACAGACCACAATGAAGTCGATATGACAATAGTCAAAAAGGTAATAGAAGGTATTGTAAAACCACTTACACATATTTGTAATCTGTCTTTTCAAACAGGAAGATTTCCAAACAGTATGAAAATAGCAAAAGTAATTCCACTATTCAAAGCAGGAGATAAACATCTTTTCACAAATTATAGGCCCATTTCTCTCCTCTCACAATTTTCAAAGATTTTAGAGAAGCTTTTTGCTGCCAGACTAAATAGATTTATTGTGAAACATAATCTCCTCTCCGACTGTCAATTTGGATTCAGAAAAAATAGATCAACTTCACTCGCACTAATGGAGCTCATTGAGGAAATAACAAATTGTATCGATAAAAGAAAATTTGTAATAGGCATTTTTATTGATTTACAGAAAGCGTTTGACACCATAGACCACAAAATACTCATAAGAAAGCTAGAGAATTATGGAATAAGGGGCATTCCATTAGTATGGCTGAGAAGTTATTTGGGAGAGAGACAGCAATTTGTCCAGATAGGCAATCATGTTTCACCCCTTAGGGAAATACTAGGTGGGGTGCCCCAAGGATCGGTGTTAGGACCCATTTTATTTAACTTATACATCAACGACATCTGCAAGGTATCCAATCTCATGAAATTTGTGCTTTTCGCTGATGATACCAATATTTTATGCTCTGGGGAAAATTTACAGCAGCTTTTGAAGGATATCACACATGAAATGAATAAATTGAAAACGTGGTTTACCGCAAATAAATTATCTCTAAACTTGAGCAAAACAAAACTCATGTTATTTGGTAAACGTAAAACTGCCATTCCAGTGCAAATTATAATTGATGATGTTGTTATTGAAAAAGTAGAACAAAATATGTTTCTGGGTGTGATAATTGATGAAAAAATCTGTTGGAAACCTCATATTATGCATGTCTGCTCAAAGGTGGCAAAGAGTGTGGGTATCATGAGAAGGGCCGGACAGATCCTTAATACCCACTCTTTACTTTTGTTGTATCATGCTTTTGTTTTTCCATATTTGTCCTACTGCGTGGAGGTCTGGGGTAATACATATAAAACAAATTTGTCTCCTTTAGTTATTTTGCAGAAAAGAGCCATTAGGTCTGTATACAACACAAAGTACAATGAGCACACAAACCATCTGTTTTTGAGGGCTGCCTCTCTCAAATTACCAGATCTGGTCAATCTCTCAACTGCACAAATAATTTACAGGGCAAAGAACCACTCCCTTCCATACAATTTACAAACCTTTTTTAGTGAAAGGGAGGGGTGCAAGAGATATGACCTGCGGGGAAAAAACAAATTACAACAAAAAGGAGCAAGAACAACGCTTAAAAGTATGTGCATTACAATTAAGGGAACATCTCTGTGGAATGGCTTGTCTGAAGAGGTCAAAACAAGCAAAAATTTAAAGCAATTTAAACGAAGGTTCAAAAAGGAAACACTAGAATTGTATAGCAAGGAGGAGTTTGTAGAGTAGTGAAGGGAAATGGAAAGGGGGCACGAGAGCGTTAAGTGTGTTGATTGTACTTTGTTAGTTTGTATTTGTGTGTTGTATAAACCGGGGTTGGAACTTATAAGCTCTGCTTCTTCCATCCCCATTTCAAACCAGTGTTCTGTTATGTCAATTGTTGTCTTGTTGAGTTTTATTTGAATTTTTATTGAGTCGTCTTGCATGTTGTGTCTATATGTGTAATGTTTGGTATGGTTTGAAATAAACTGTAATAAAAAAAAAAAAAAAAAAACAAATTCTTGATTGTTTTTACAATCTATAAATTTGCTTGCTTTAATGTATCTTGATTATTCTAAATTCAAGGATAAATCCCTGGAGAGTGCACTGCTATATTATTTGTGATACTATACCTGTCTGTAAAAATGATGAACTGAATGAACTGCAGTCAGCAATGCCAGTATTCATTTAAGAAGTCAAACATCATCATCATCAAACTGCTGCATCTTTACATGCAAATGGAAAATCTACAGTGCTGCACAGCCCACATTCTCAGTGTTTACTCAACATTTACTAAAAACCAGGCCCCAACACTAAATATTTAGAATTGGCGCGGTGTAAAGTTACAGAACATCAGTGGGAAAAATACTTTAGATGTCTCTGTGTTGTTTCAGGTAGCAATGAGACATATTTATTTATTTATTTTTGAAAACTGGTCACCATTCACTTATATTGTTTTGGAGGTTCTGCTACACTGTTTTCCTGCGAAAGATCCAACTTTAAATTGGTATTTTTTAGGTGAACTATACCTTTAAAGTCAATGATAGATCACAGTATAAATTGGAGTTTTAAGTTATAGTGCAACAGAATTTAATTCAGACTTTAAATTTTTCTTTTTAAATCTTTCTTAATATTTATATAGTTTTACAGTTTGGTGCATTGCAACTTAAAATTAAGCCATGATTTAATCAGATTTAAAAATTAATCATTGATGGTGCAACTCAGCCATTGTGAGCAATTAATATCTTCCCAAGTGCCCTGTCTGTTACTGAAATAGAAGCAACACACTGTGAACACTGCATGGGCTCTTCAAGCTCAACTTTAACATTTAATGAAGTACATGTATGCTATGACAATACATGTAAACTGGCAACCACGAGAGGTTTATAAGGTCACAAACACCTACATGCTTGCACGCCTCTGTTCATACTAAAAGATAGCAGTGCTACTTTCATACTTAAATGCATTCTCACTCACACTTGTGTACAAAAGAACCATTAACAGACTGCATGGTCTGCATGTGCTACATTTAAGTACAGGAAAGACAACCTGTGATCATTAATGTCAACACAGATATACAGTACAGTAATGTGACAAGGAGCTGCTAAAATATTCATTTATAGGTGAGAGCACAGACACTGATTGAATCAGCAGGCGCCTAAAGATGGTACTCAAAGTTATCTCTGATATAACTTGGTGTAGACTAAATAATAAATGTTTCTTTGCATCATCACATTATGCATACAGGAATGAAAGATACATTAACACAATTCACTTTCATGTTGCTCTCCGTCAAATGGGAGGGCGCACAAAGTTAAAACAGATGCAAACAAGAGAGCTAAATTCGAGGCAATTTGACAAACAGAGGGTCAAATCTTGTGATCATCCAGATAATTTAAAGATTGTGTATGTGTATTTTACTGGTAAGTACAAATGCTCCTTAGTTTGTTTCTCTGTGCACATTGTGTTTAGTTTGCAAAATCTGGTCACTTTTATTAATGATTTAACTTTTATTTTTGTGTTCTAATGCTATTTTAAGATTTTTTTGTTGCTAAATGTACAATTGTGCCTGTATGTATGTGATTTTCTGCACAAATTTGTGATGTGGCATAAAGTAATCTTACAAAACCTATTTTAAATGTATTTCCTCTTTTTTGTCTCCTACATTTGTACTCTTTTTTTCCTTTTTCCTTCCTTTTTTTTGTAGTCTATGCATGCCATAATAGAGTGTGAGCTTGTGTCAGGGATACACAGATGTTTTGCATTTGGGCTAATTACTGGTGTGTCTATATATACACCCAAGTGTTGTTTCAGTCTGTTTGCATTGTGTACATGAGAAAGGCCTATGCTAAAAATGTGCATGCAATTAAATAGTGTACAGATCATTGTGAGCAAGTTTTTTTTTTTTTTTTTGGCCTCTATCACCCAAAAAAGCCTTTCAGCCCTGTGTGAAATGGACACTTAAGCATTGCTGTTATCATCTGACTGGTCAGAAAAGGTACAATCAGTACTGGATTCAAGCTTCAACTGATATACTAATGCATCTTAGGTGTAAAGGGTCTGCAGGGTCTAAAGGGCTGCAAAGGGAGAATTTCTGGTCTCTTGAAGACTAACCCATGTGAGAGTTCAGCCCCTTCTGGTCAGGTTAAAGCAGCCTTGGCTCTCCTTCGTCCATATCCTCAAATTGCCCTCATTATATAGTAAAATCATGAAAAGATGCTTACTTGAAAGAAATGATAGGTTCAGTTTGTTCAACATAAAAAATACCCTGATGAAACTGTTCTTTGTAAATGGCTCATTTTTTGCTATCTAAGAAGTGTAGGATATCTACTCAAAGACTGCTGTAAACTTGAAAACCATTTACAAGAGTGCTGTCACAAATGTTCATCAACATAAATCTCAAAAACACAATGTGATAAAGCCACTACACACCAACACAGGTGTTTTCACTTTAGTTGTCTGATTATACCTTCTCTTGGGACTGTGTGAACAGTAACATCTCCCCCACTCAGGGTAGGTAAACTTACACTAGCACTCTTAAGTGCGCCCTAAATCCCAAATGACACAAGCCTGATTTAATCTGCGCAGACGAGGTTACCACTCTGTTAGCATTTAGCACGGAAAATGCTTATTATGTCAGCTTGTGAGCTGTGTATTATGTCTATTATGTCCCAACAGCATTATTCATATATATTTACCGTCTATCTGTAATTGTGTCATCCTGAGTGTTCATACAATAATTCTACTATGTTTGTCTGTACAAACAACCACACAACATCTGATGTCTGTCTGTCCTGGGAGAGGGATCCTTCCTCTATTGTTCCTTATTAACTTTGTTCCATTTTCTCTCTGTTAAAGGCTTTTTTTTTTTTTTTTTTTTTTTTTTTTTGGCTTTTCCTTATATGAGTCATGTTTCTTATTTAGTTTGTTTTGCACATTGCAATGTTTTCCAAAACCAATTTTACAAAAACAGATAATACACTGGCGCACAAACCATTTAAATGCATCCCATGACCAAAAAGGAGGATGACGAAGAAAAATCTTCTTATTGCCTGCCCTTTTCTTAATAGTAACGTAACACAAATACATATAGCCTTTTTCGTTTTCCCAGATCATAATAAAATTAAACAATACCCAAATACAGTGAACTTAACATAAATATTACTCATAACATCCCATTATTGCTTTTCTGTATAAATTGTCTTCTAGGGATTGATATTGTCTGCTAGATTGTAACACAAATGGTGGCAAATTTGTCATTTAGGCTATATTAATGAATTTGACATAACATTTACTACTGTTGTGTGATTGTTAGAACTAGTGCACATGCCATAGACACTTTTTCCAGTCTATGGTGGGAATTTTTTAGGTAAATATATAAACAAATAAAATGGCAGGTAGTAAATATACTGTAGACCAGTATAAAATAGCGAGTGATTGCAGACACATCATTGTAGTGTGGAGACATCAGGTTTAATAAGTCAGACTGATTGAAAACACCTGTATAGGTGAGCAGAGCCTTTGAACCAGTGCCATTGCAGTGAGGATGTGTGTACATATAAACACCCTGATCATTTACTGCTGACAGTGAGGAAACAATGGCTTGAATTTAACTTTATTTAACTGAATTTACTGATAGTTTTGATACCTTTGTGACTTAATTTTTAATATTTTTTTTGTTTAATATGACTGTTCCACAGCAGGTTCTTCTGGTGACCTGTGCTCTTTGACTACTTTGAAAATACAAATACTCTCAAGTGTTCTTATTACAGTATGTGCCCTTCAAAAATAACCCACAAGTTATTGATTCCTTATACACTTAGCATTTGCTTTTTGCTCCTCAACTTTACACTTTACATTCCTCGTACATAATGTTAACTAACTAACTGTATACACCAGGACCCTTCTGACTGACTCACTTGTTCTCTGTTCTCTGTCTCAACTCACCAGACTCAGCGGCCGTCGCAGGCTGCCAACATTTCATGCATGTTCGCATCACTAAGCTTTCGAGTTGCACGGCATGTCTTTTCTTCAACAGTCCAAACCAAACATCTGTGTTTGTGTGTGTCGGAACGAAGTCCTCTTGTGTGCTGTCTTGTAGTCTGATGAATTTTGTGGTACATCTCTCTGAGAAATAAAGATGTCGGCACACTTAATGGCCTCTTCACACGCAGGCTAATATCAGCTGTGCAAAGCTCAGATCCTTTCACATTATGAGAAATTGTGTAATTTCATGTTTGTTGTAGAATGTGACAAATAAACATGACAGAATATTTCCAGCAGCATAAATATTTGGACGTATCTGCATCTAATTATTTGCAGCCATGCAATAGTGCCTGCAAATAATTCTTTTGTGTGTATTTATGTGTCTGTGAAGTCTATGAATGCCTGTTTTTGTACTGTGTGTTGTGTGTGTGTGTGTGTGTGTGTTGACAACAGCAAATCCAATGTTGAAGGATCGGTGTGTTGGATTTAGCGGCATCTAGCAGTGAAGTTACAGATTGCAAACACCTCATCCCACCCTCTCCTGTGGCCACAAAAAACGTGAAAGGCCGTATATAGAGCGAGTGTTTGGTTTGTCCTTTCTGGGCTACTATAGAAACATTGTGGTGCAACATGACAGCCTCCGAGAAAGAGGACCACTCCCTCTGTAGATATAAATGACTCAATCCAAGGTAACAAAAACATGTTTATGATTTTCAGGGGATTATCCACTAATGAAACATACTGAATGTTATATTGCATTCCTTCCATAGTCTGCCAGTAACACTATTTTGCAGCAGCGCAGTCACATCCTGGGCTTAGCTCATGCATTTTAAATTTTCTTGTATTTCCACAAATCTAAACAAGAAAGAGGTTATTCACACTGTGACCAACAGCTGCCGCATCAGTGTGCATCTGTGTTTAATCCCTGATCACCTCTGAGTTTAATCTCTTCAGATCTCAACTGATCTATGATACTAAACCAGCACATAATATATGCTTCTCCATTGCTGCCTTCTTTCCATGCATTTAAGCCATCAGATCAATTATGTAAGTAATAGCTTAATTAAAATAATGATCCAATCACTGTGATTTAAACAAATAAATGCAATAATTTGATTAAACTGTTTACATGGTTCATAGCGACCTGATTTCCCCAACACCAGTTTTATTTGATGTAGTTAGTGTCCAAATGGATGTATGGAAGAAACCAGGAAACATTTTATTCGTGGTGCAAAATGTGATTAATAACTTAGACATGGGAATTTTGTTGGTTTTTTAAGTTGATGCAATTTAAAAACACATGAATCCAAGAGTTATGTTGGTTTGTAGCACACAATCCACTTAATCAGACTAATTTTATTTTAGATTTGAGTGATGTGATTCAGGCGTGTTAACTGGATTATGTTTGCTCTATTTTTATAGGCCTACCTTAATCCAGCTAATATAACACAGTTAGGTGTAGGCAGTTGCAATAATTGAAGTATTGCCTTAATCTGGTTTTAATCACATTATCAGCATGTATGTAAACACACTGGTGAGCAGGGTTCATTCATTTAAGGGACTCTCAAACAATTTTACACATGGACTTTACACATAAAATTATACTTAACTGACATGTTACACCCACTTTTTTTTGGTTTTAGATCTGTGATCAAACAAATATTGACAGATAGGCCCATCTTATCTACCCCCCAAATGCCCTTGTTGGAGAATTATCTGTAGTTACTCTTTTTATTATAGCTGTATTGTGATTTTTGATTTAGTTTCCTGTGCAGTTTACCGCAAACCAAGCTAGCTATTAAGCTAGCTGAGGCTAAATCTTGCTAATGCAACTTTGAAGGTAGCTTAAACTGTTGATTATCAACTAATGAAGCTACTGTTGGGCTAACTGTTATACATTTTACTCCTTTTACTGTACTTATGCTGCCTTCAAGTGGAACTTGTTAGCTTGTGGTTACAACATTGGAAGCTGTATACATGATATGGTTGTGGTTAAGTTGTGAGAACATCGCTTCTGGGCAAAGGCAACAGACGCCTTGACATTAGAAATTTTCAGTAAAAGATTGAAGACAGCTTTGCAGTTTGAAAGTGTTACTCAAAGTAACTAAACTGTAAGAAACTGTTCATATGGACTCTTCTCATGAACATGATCGACCCCGTTTGAGGACATCATTTTTTCTTTGGACTTGTTTTTCCTCCAGCATGAGGGTCTGTACCATTCGCTAAATAATCTGACTATGCTTTTGTGAATCCAGTGTAATTGTTACTATAGCCCACTTTAAACACATTTGGTCAAATTGTTTATGGTCTCATCTGTTTCTGATTTGTCTCCTTGTCCAATACTGTTTTCACAGCTTCTGACAGTTCAGTTGCTTCCAGTAAAACCTTCAACCCGCAATGGCTGTCTTTAACTTTCATTTGAAAACTTGTTTTACTAGCTGCATACTGTGCAGGCATGCTCGTACTGTGGGAAGAAAAATACTAGGGATGTCTGCAAAGAGCATGCGCATACACCCTCTGACAACAAAATGGACATGGACCCCAGCAGACCCTCATGATTGTGGAAAGTATAATACTGTCTGAACAACTACAGGGACAGTGTCTCTTTTTGGAGTAATGGACCTTCAGAGCAAGGGACGTTTGCTTTTAAGTGTCAGTCCTATGGGACATTTTGTGGACTACTGGGTTTTGAAATAATGAACCATCAGTAGTCACCGAAAAAAGCTATGGAGCGGTATTATGTGAAATTTTGAAGTGTTTTTGGAGCTTGGCCATTGCGGGGAATAAAAGTCAGGATATCTCAGCCTCTGCTGCTTCAATTTTGATCTTTTTTTTCTTAAATGTATCTCTTCCTGTCCCCAACTTACATAGGTACATTGCACAAACCATGGGACCTTGGGGTGGGAGTAGGCACAGGCAAGTAAGTTTTTAGGCTTCTCTCAAATGGGAACAGTTGTTGAAATCCTCCTGCCTGTCAAAGGTTTTAGCGGGACGACTACTAAAGCCGTGTGTGCCATGTCAATCTCTTTGTAGAGTATTATCTGAGAAGTGCTCTCTGCATATCGTTTTGCTACCATTTCTCT
This sequence comes from Lutjanus argentimaculatus, assembly GCA_034769285.1. Taxonomy (NCBI): domain Eukaryota; kingdom Metazoa; phylum Chordata; class Actinopteri; order Lutjaniformes; family Lutjanidae; genus Lutjanus; species Lutjanus argentimaculatus. The sequence goes on along the minus strand of JAWZSL010000095.1, from coordinate 493,575 downwards.
GATTTCACTGAGCTCATTGTTTGGTGACATCATTACATATTAGCATTAATAAAGGGACCTTGTTTGAAGTAAATCAGCTTGCTAACCTCTGAGTTGGTTGCAGTGTGATGATAGAGGATCTCTAAATATCTACTGCAGTAAAACACCACTAAAGTGATCTATTGCCACAGTCTGCAGGGCAGATCACTTGACCTCAGTGCCTTAATTCCCTCCTGTGCTCTCTACAGAAAACAAACTTGCAGTAAAAAGCTGTTAAGACTCTGAAAAAACACATAATTTATTTTCCTTGCACCTTAATAGTCCTTTGATACAATCCAATACTGTTGCATGTGGATAAAAACGCTGACTTCTAGGCCCTCTTTACCTCTGAAAGCTCCCAGCAGCAGAGATTTATGGTCTAAACTCCAAAGTATTTGTCATGTTTGTGAACATCGTGCTCCCTTTGTTTGAAGGAGGTGAAATATCTCAGTTTCAGTTCCAAACGTGTTGATGTGAATTTTCTCTAACTAAAACTTCCTGTCCTGCGGGTGGTGGAAGTGTCAGAAGAAGACAAAACTCTGCCTTGAATTCTGTTTGTACTCAGAGTATTTCTATATTTTTCTTATCCTTGCAAATCTTGAAGGAAAACATCTGACGTCTCAATTCTGCACATAACCAACGAATACTCTATATGTAAAGCACATCAGACTCTTTGTCTCCATGACAACAGGGGACGTTGTGTTCCTTGCTTTTTCTTATGCTGTGGGAGCCACATCTATACCGTATGTGAGTGACAGAATGAGTGCTATTTAAAACTGCTTAGTGAATATTTTGTTATCCTTTTATTCTTAAAAAATGCAGCTGGCAAACATTGTGGATGCAACACTAAGCACATTAGTTAAAAAAATGTGTATTCAAACTATAAAAATATCATTTACACCTAGTAAATTATAAATTAATTTATATTTTAAATACCAACACATTAAATACCAACACCTCTTGGCATCTCATACTGATGCACAAGGTACCCTTTAGAATCTGTATAAGACACTGCAAGAAAACCTTTTTAACACATGGTTAACGTGAAATGGTCGCAGTTTGGTTTACACACCAAAACTACTTGTTTAGGTTTAGGAAAAGGTCATATTTATAGGTTAAAATATGTATGTCATATTACATATGTCATGTGACATAAGTTTTAAGTTACCCTTAAAAACTACCCTTATAACAGGACACAAACCCCAGTGTGAAAAAAAAAAATACAGTTCCGTGTTAGTTTGTGCTATCCATCCACCCCACCTCCTCCATGTGCAGCCTTTTTTGCTCTTTATACAACATCTCCTGACGCAGATAGGCTTGAAGTTACTAAAAGCCTGGTATGTCCCATACAGATGTTAAAGCTGGTGTGTGCGAGAGCCCGTTAGAGACTGCGCAACATACATTTAGTTCTAAGCAAGGGTGTACATGTGTCCTCTGTGCGGACATCTGCGTATTTGTTGGGGACAGGCTCGTCCACGTGGCCACTGCGCCAGTCCTCTAGACACTGATTTACTGCACTGTGTGGAAGGCATCTTCCAAATGAATTCCAGAAAGTAGCAAATACAGGACTACTACCACTACTTGTAGTATTACTGGAACATGTGGTGTTGACAGCTGTCTGTGTACAGGGAGTATATTCCAGACTTAAAGGGTACCTTGTGCATCTGTTTGAGTCACCAAGGGGTATGACAAAATGTCAGTATTTGACAACGTGGAAATGAGAATGGGCTGTAAATTCACACTGCTTTAACATGTACATGTCGTCATCAGCAATGTCAATGCATAATGCATAAACACATCTACTTGTATAAATGCATAAATCCAAGCAGGCTGTTCTGACTGAATTTAGACATGTATGCACTCATACTGTATATTTCCATCTACCTCACAGGCTGCATAAATCTTTGCATTTTTGCACCCATGCAAAGAGTTATATTCTTGTTTACAATTAAAATAAATATTTTGACTTGTATATGTTGGTGTTAATTGTTGTAGCTTTAGTATGTCTATGTCTATCTTCCTGAAAACTGAGAGCAACTTAAACCCCGTCAAATTCTGACCCTAACCCCTGCATGTGTCCACATACTTGGCCAATAAAGCAGACGATCCTAAAATAATCTCAGTTTATACTTTGGGTAACACTTTCCAATAATGTACACAAAATATGAGTAATTACTGAGAAATGAGTGAAGAATGACCTGATAATCAATGACTCATTACCCATGTGTATAATTTAGTGGCATCTAAGTTACTACTAATGCAAAACCCACATTTCCTACTACTGCTAATTCACATTAAAATTGTTCAACTGGTGACTTTTATAGTGTTGCCAATCACTGAAGTTAGTTATGACACAATCCTAACTAACTTTAGTGACCTGTCATTTTCAGCATTATTTGACTGCAGATCAGTTTTGCATGTTTTTGGGAGTAACGAAGATGGAGCAGCCACAGTGAGCTGTTAAATAAAGAGCTGCAGGTGACAGGCTGCACACCTCCTACCCTTCTGTAACTCCTTTTACTGTGACCTGCTGTTGTGTGGAAAACTACTTGTGCTATGCACAGCATGAAATCAGATCACAGATGCTCATGGCATGATGGAAAAGGGCAGATTATTGACTGACTTCTTTATCAAAGCAGCATTTGTTTGTTTGACTGCGATGTAAACTGATAAATGTAACCGCTCAACCAATGTTTGTTATTATGGGACCTGCAGCTTTTGGGCCTGGTTACATCAGCATTTAAAACATTAAAATTTCACAATCAATTCATTCTCATGGGCCGCAATAAGTGGATTTGCTTGTGGGGGTAAATTTGTGAGAGCTGGAAAATCCAAAATGGAAGACACTATCATAAATTATGTTTTGTCAAACAAAATGGTGTGCAATGGTGGAAAAATGGCAGGGGAAGTAAACAAAATAATAGAAAGAGAATAGAAAGAGTTAGCGGTCTGTCACCAAGCTTCCAGACTCAGAATACTTTGCAAAGATGTTCAAATGAATTTCCCTGTGCCAATTTCTGTTCTGACAAGGCCTTACACTGCACCTGATCTTACCATAGTAGCACCTTTGCCACACTGGCTGCATGAACCATGGGTTTGTGTCACACAACCTCCTGCTTTTAATTTCGGCACACAACAGGTTAGAGAAGCCACACGACTTATTTTTTCCGCATTAGGCATGCAGTTCTCAACGAAAGTACACAGTTAAAATGATCTGTTGATAGTCATATCAACATTATTGCAGGAACCTGACACCTCTCACTACAGTTTCAACATTTATATGTGTAGACAATGTCGCTCACATGAAAGAATCGGGTGAAGGGCAGTGTTTTTCCAGTCCCCTCTCTTTTCTTTCTCTTTTCTGTTTCTCTCTCCCTCCTTCTCTCCCTCCCTCTCTCTCTGAACGAGGGGGAAATGAATCACTTTGCTTTATAGTTACACCTCTTTTCTTGTCTTTAAAACTTTTGTAGACTCAGTGAAAGATAGGGCTGTCAGCTGCAGCACTGCAGCAGCAATGCATGTGGACACTACAGGCTTGTGAGCCACAGCAGTTCAGCGAGGTAGCTGTCACTCACAGACACAAACAGACAGTGTGTTACCAGGTGTATTTCCAAAGCACAACTGAAATCTGAAAAAAAAAAAAAAAAAATTAGAAGCCAAAATACATAAACTACAACATGAAGGACTTCCTGGCTGAAGGCTCTGCTTCTCTACCCTGTTGTTATTGTAAACATTATGTGCACCATCAAAGAGGAGAGGGGTTGTGGTTGATTGTGTCTCTGATACGCCACGAAATATGCTGACATGAAAACACATAAGATATACTTTGTTTTACATCACTGTTTCTCTGTTGTGATTTATCTCATGCAGGTTTTAGGTTGAAAACATAAGCAGGACATTGATCTGTAAATGACTTTAACACTGAGGATAAGAACAATGTTCAGCAGACATAAAAACTGGAAATTAAAGTGTTTAGATAGCTCTAATTTATATATTCAGTTTGGCTCTGTTTATTCTAAAACAGTGTGAAACTGATGTCTTTGTTTTCACCACTCTGACTTTCATTTCTTAGTCACTGCCTTGCTAATGATGGCAAGCAACAGCATCATAAACTGTTCCAAATGGTGTTTCACAGGTTGTGACTAAACTTAATAGTTTGTTTGGAACATTATGTATCTTGTGCACACATTAAAGTTGAGAGAGACAATTACAGGTAATTCCCACCTCCAGTCAGTGAATAATCATGCTAAATGTACCTGAATTAGGTTGCAGGGCGGAAACAGTAAGCAGAACAGAACTACAGAAATACTGAAGCATTTTTCTTCTGCAAGGTGTGTCAAGATTTCTATACTTTTTGCCATCTCTAAAGTTGAACCTATGAGTGTAGAAAGATTTTTTTTTTTTACATTTTTTTCCAGATTTACTTAATGCTACTCATTCTAAACATTTACTGACAGCACGCTCGGACTTGAGTCAAACAGGTCCATGTATGAACAAGGATCTGCCACAATGATCACCATGCAGTTGCTCAGCTGATTAATGGTTGCCATGTGCAACATAGTAATCACTGTCATTCTGCTTTAGACAACTAATTATAAGGCGAGTGGAAGCCAGCTGCATGACCTCCAGGCTTTGTTCGAACAGCTGGAGCTTTCAATACGCTACAATGACCATTTGGTCTCTTCTGATAACTGAGATCTCATGAATCTCCTGAGGCTGCATCACTGAATTATTACTGAATGCTACTTGTTGGTCATGTACTGCTCAGTCCTCATCTACAAATTGCATGGCTCTATGGATGGCAAAATCAGTCTGTCCAATGAAATATAGACTATGGATGGGTTGCTATTAAATTTGTTAAATACATGCATGGTGCCCAGAGGATGAATCCTACTGATTCTGATGATCCCCTGACTTTTTTATGCCTTGACACCAATGACAGCCATGGTTGGAGGCATTATATTTTCATGTTGTCCATCTGTCCGTCTCATTCTTGTGAAGGCAATATTTCAGGGAATCTCTTCAAAGATTTTGGTGGTCAGAAGTCACTTTGACCTCACACAACATATTTTTGGCCATAACTCAATAATTCATATGCTAATTATGACAACATTTCACACAAATGTTTAATATGAAAAAATGGTGCTGACCTTTTATATCTAAAAGGTAAAAGGCCAAGTTCACTGACATAACATTCTGCAAAAAAAAACCAAACTACTACTTCAATTTTGCTTCTATGTTTTTACCGCATATATTGTGAGTCTGGACATTCATAGATGTAAACTGCAACTTGATTGGTTGGCAGAGACCAATCAAGTTGCTGCTGGGCTAAAAAAAACAGCTTATCTACCTGCAATATTAGGGAAGAAATAGTTTACGTTGCGAGGTAGCTGAATTCGCAAGATCATGAGAGACTCCATCTTTCCAGGCTTCAAGTTTTCCGTTTGTGTCAGCACCAAAATTGGTGCAGCCAATCAGTGTCCCAGGAGGGACTATGGGCAGTTATGGGTGCGATTTTAGGTGTGCTGACAGCTAGATGCATCCATGGAAGCGACACGTCTAGAACAAACAATGGCAGCTCCTGAAGAGGTTGGCATAGATACTGTAATAGCATCAGTTATATCAGAACTGTAAAGTATTTCTTCACTGAAAGGAGAGCGAGGAATGCCACTGAAGGCTTTTCTCATTATAAAAGATGTTTTGTTATATGTGTTAGATGTGTTATACAGATGGTTCATTCAGTTACCTGCCAAGTGTTTTTTTAAAAGTGCGTGCCTTTTTCCAAACAGTTTCTGAGGATGACTTCCCAAATGGTTCTGCGTAACAAACCATCTGGTGTAACAGGTTAGGAACATGTAGATTACCAAAGAATGTAACTATAATTCATTACAGTTATTGAAACAAATGTAATTAGATTACATTTACTGATCAAAATGTTGGTGATTACGTATGGGTTAAATCCAAATATTCTTTTTGGGTTGCCTGGCTGAGATCTGCACTCTATTGGGGGCACTTTTCTAGTTGTTTCTAATTTTACTTTTTTCTTTTATGTTATAAGCTCTTACAAATTCCACCTTCTTGTCTGTGGCTACCCCATGTGGCTTTCTTAACAATCTTCCCAGAGCTTCTGATGAGAAGGCCTAGCTATTATTCATTAGTGTCTTTTGAGTCCATAAATTGTGTAATACTGTTCACTTTCTCTTTGTATGCACACTGCCAAATCATGAATCCATTCATTAATTGTCTATAACACATATCCATGTAGTCATCCTCTGTCATTTTAAAATTAATGCCTATTGATTTTATCATCATCATATTTGTCAATTTACAGACCTAATGGAGTCTTATAACACAAGACACATAATCAAAGAGACCACAGATTCCAAAGGTCAATCTTGAGACTTAAAACTCATCTTTTAACTCAGAATATATGAACCTGGTGGATGCATTTGTTTTTAACTTTAAGGCTGACAGAAGTCATTTTTCTTGGTAGATTACTGCAGATCCATCTTTGGAAATCTGTTGATAGAAACGTTGGATATGGAGTGTTGTGTGTGAGATAAAAGGCATTACTGAATGTTATTACTGTGTTTACTCAGGAACAATCATTATATTGGCGGCAGCAGGGAGAAATGTTGAAACACTGTTCTATTTAAGGCAAACACTGCTGGTTACTTTGTGGGTGCTGAGAAAATTAGGTTTTCCATGTGCTACCATTACTGGTTTGCAGGCCACCTTCTCTCTCTTAAAAAACACATCCAGTGTAGAGGCTGGAAGTAGGCATGCTGCACCCCTTTCATCAATACCTTCCCTTTACTGCATTAAACCAACACAGCCCACTTGATGCTGGAACAGCCCAGGGCTTACACGGTCCCAAAATTGTCAATAGGCAACCTGTACTTTAAGGCAGGTGCAGGATGTGGTACCATTACCTCCTGCCTGTCATGGTTTGGGTTTTTGTGTGTCATTTCCTGTTTATTTTGAAGTTCTTATCTTCCCTCTTGTTACTGTGCTTTAACCTCCTGTGAATGTCTGTTTTCCCCATAGACTTATAATAGAACAACACGTCACTTGTCCAGGATTAAAAATGAATTGAGGACTAAGATGATGCAAAAACACCCCAAGGCAACGTTCTCTCATGGCAGCTGAGAGTGAATTGACCAATACATTGGACTTAAATGATGAGGATTTCACACAAAGCAGATGAGTCAGGAAAAATGCACTGCATAAGGTATGACTATTTAATGGTTTAATGTAGTCTTATAAAGTCTTCCTGTGGTTGCTATATGACTCCATAGCTTGCTGTCAATTGTTTTTCGGTTTTGCTTGTGTGAATATTAGAGGTGGCTCAGACATTTCTTTTATTTAATGAGCTGTTGGCTTTAATTGAGTGTACCTGTGCTGTAAATCCTGTGTTGTTGAGATGCAGACGAATTTATTGTGCTGTTGGCTTTGTGGGTTCCTGTACTGTTAATCCTGTTGAGATGCAGGTGAATGCATGTGTACTTTGCATTACTCATAAGTATTCATGAGTGTATAATCATCAAAAATAATTTGAGATATGCCACACAAAACATGATTTTATCTCTTTTCACTCTATTGGAAATGTAAGGGAACTTATCATATGAAAGATAAAATGATTGAAATACTGAACTTCTTCCTGCAGTGTCAAAAACACATGAAAATTCCTTTCTCCACCAGGTGGCGCTACAGAACACCCGCTAATCAGGACACATGCACCGACCTCATTACGGGGACTCGGTTGTAATGCAGGGGAATAGTTTTTCTTCTTTTTCTGCAAAATGAAATTGCATTTCTCGGGGGGTACATGTGCTTGAAAACTCACCAAACTTACTTCATGCAAGTTGTGGTGAGAATTTATGTCTAATGAGGGTTTTGGTGACAGCCGTTGCAAAATGGTTTGGCCACACCCACTAAACAGCGGCCTCTGCGGCATGTTTCACCATGCCATTTTGAATTTAGCGTTCATTTTTTGTTGATTACTAGTTGGTTGCATTTTATCAAACACCTCCAATTAATCAGCTCTACCTCAAAATCTGTATGTGCGATCTACATGAGTGGTGCAACTGATGATTATGTTCATTGTCAATTAATCTGTTTATTCTTGATTCTTGATTATTCATTTAGTTGTTTGGTCTACAAAATATCAGGAAATGGCACAAAAAAAAGTTGATCAGCGTTTCCCAAAGCCCAAGATGATGTCCTCAAATGTCCTGTTCTGTCCACAAACCAAAGATGCTCAGTTTACTGTCATAGAAGGCAAGCTTTAAGACCTTTTTGACACTGTATTGTTAAGTTTGTGACATTGCATCAAACAGCATTTTATTCACAGGCACATTTTTATCCCTTGGTTTCCTGGGTCCAGCAGCAGTGTGTGCGATATCTGATTATATTTTGATTACATACTCTTATCTTTGGCTTCTTTCCTAAAGCTACAGGATACTAAGACAAGCTTCCTGAATTACAACTAAAATACAACAGAAAAAAAGAGCAATTACCAAAAAACGTGCTGTAGAACTGGCTGATATATTTACTACCTTAATTCACCCATCATGCACCCCTGAACTGACAGCCTTTCACCTTCAAGACATCCTGACTGGACACTTCAAATCTATGATGTGGGAAATTAACAGAACTCATATTTTCAAGGTCTGAGGTCAGACCAATATTGAGGCTACCAAAGTTGTGATAATATCAGATAGTATAGATTGTATGTATTTTCAAATGACAAATTACTTGTATTTTTGGGCTTGTATGCCTTTAAGTGATAGAATAGCTGAAGTGATGACAGGAAAGAGGGAGAGAGAGTGGAGGGGTGACATGCAGCAAAGGACCACCTCATTTCCTCTTCGCTTCTGTGTCAGTTCTAGCATCTGTGGTTTTCTCCTTCCACATCTTCCAGTTACAGTCTTTGTACTGTACCGGAGTTGGTGTTAGCAGGGAAAAGTGGTAGTTACTGTGTGGAACTCCAGTTCTGCTAGTATGTATATAGCCATAGTTTTAATATGTCAAAGCATTTATTAAGGTAATCACAGTATTGGAAGATCCATGTCATGGTAGAATCTAGCACCAGTGAGGTAATAAAACCAATATACGGTCGACTCCTACCTGAGAAGTGTTGTGTTTTTGCTCTGCAAGATTGCAGCCACCGTACGTTCTCCTACATGTGTGAAAGGTGTGGGTGAAACAAGGTATTTGCAACCTGCAAACTCACCACTAGATGCTACTAAATCTTACACACTGGTCCTTTAAAAAAACGAAGCTCGTCAGATTGAAGTTCTGCCCACTTGTTTGATTTTTCTTTCTGTGTAGAATTGTGCATAATGTCTCAGCTGTTTCTCTTCAGTAAGCAATTTGTGTATGTTTGTATCATAGTTACACAAATTATAACTGACAAGTAAACATGACTTCTCCTTTATCTGTCTTCTTGTACAACTGTTGCTGAGACAGGCAGCAGTGGAAATGTCTGAACATGGTAACTAACAACAGTTGAAACATGCAGTCAAGCTCTCACACTCATACTCGCTGAGATCTCTCCTGCTGAGACTTCTGATGCGTGATTTGTCATTCTCCTCTCCCACACTAGTGAAAGGACCTGGTGACGACACGTGTCATCCATTACAGAACATTTTGTCGAGCTGCTTTTCTCTTTCTCTGACAACCTACAATTATATCAGCATGCTCTATGAAGTCAATCCACACTGCCAGCCAAACATTAAAGTCAATCACGAGCTTTTGAACAGATTTGTCAGGAACAAAATGGAGGTCCAGGCCCTGTACTGTCATACTGACACTGATGGCTTCAGAAAAAAGATGCTTTAAACATCATGAAAGTCTCTATGTGTTAAAGATTTATACCAATATGTTGTTCTCAAACTCTTGATAACCTGGAAATTCCAAGTCCAGGTTGGAAGGACCATTGCAAGAAGAAGATTTCCATTATTTTGCTCTGTAGCTCTCTACATTTGCTGGTGGAAAAGAAGCCCAAAGTAGCTTTTAAAACCTTTTTTAAAAAAAAGTTATTTCCCAATTTATTGTTTGAAAAAGCAACCAATCTCACATGGTATTGGTATTTAGTTGGTCGGCGCTCATTCCTCATAAAATTAAGGACACATTTCACAAAAAAAAAACCAACATGTTGCATCGGGTCCCCCCTCCAATTCACTGGCATTTCTCCTCATGCATTTGTTTTTAAGAGCAAGAAAGAGGGCGAGAGCTCATAACTGAGAACTGAGAATTTTCCATCAGCCTTTTGCTCATCTCACCATCTGCCACTGCGAGAAAACATTAGCTCCTTCTGTGCTGGAAGATCAGCAGCCCTCCTCCTCTTCCTCCTCCTCCTCGTCCTTCATTTTTTTTTTTTTTTTTTTTTGGTGTCATAAAGCAATCCAGCAGACTTCCTGTGGAATCTTAACCCGGTAACTCATGAAATGTAGCAGAAAGGCCAGTTGAAGCTGCCAATCGTCTTGGCTGTGATCTATTTGTTTATGGTAATTATGTTAATTTATCACAACTAATGGTGCTAATGATTTTGATTGAAGTTAAAATGCTTCACGCAGGGCCGTTAAATATTTAAAAACCTATTTTAACAACACTGAAAGCATTTTTTTGTAAAACAGGTTAGTGCTCAATAATGGCAATGATGTCCTGCAGTGAGGCCAAACTTGACCAAAACTGATTGACAGATGAACCTGCCATGACATGTTAATATGTCTCTTCATTCACAGCTGCAAGAAATCGAACTGATATATTTAGGCCAATTGTTTATCATCACAATGTTGAGAATAGTGTGTTAGACAAATATAGCTCAGCCATGAAGCCTGTATAAACTCCAGAGGCTAATGCCAATGTGGAAATTATTTTTACCTGAAAACATGCGCCTTTCTCAAAAGTAGTAGCGGAAAAATCATCAAACAAAAAGAAAGCAAACTTTGTGAATAGCAGCAGGAGCAATTTGTTACTTAAAAAGTAACAACAATTTTTGAAATTCGTCCAGTATTGAGTGAGACTACTGCAGCTGTCAGCCGCAAAATGGGCAGCAATGTACTCCCTACGGGCAACTGTGCACAGTCAATGTATGTCTACTAAAAGCTCTTGTTTTGCCACTGACAGGCTCAGGTTGTTATTCTAAGTGTCTGACAGCATTGTTGAAAGCATCCCTATAGAGATAGACCTTTTTGTTAAAGAGTAGGATTCTTTTTGTTTAACCAGAAACAGTTTATCGCTCTTGTCAAAGCCACCAGACTCCATTTATGAAATGGAACTAGACAGAATCAAAATAAAACTCACCAAAACTTTTTTGGTTCATCTTTCCACTGCTCCAACAGGGTTGGGCAGCAGAGAAGCACTGGGGGAAAACGGCGTGAAGAGCCAGAATATTTTCACATTTAACATCTTACATAGATGCAAGAGCATGTCAAACTAGGGTCCAAGTTGAAAAACACCAATGTTACCTTTTAAAGGTGCCATGTGGTTAAATGCGTTTCCTTTCTCATAAAACTTGCACAGCTGATTTCAAATTCTACAGTGTTTACATTTATGTATGGGTCTACGAACTAACAATGTTCTTCACTGCTGTTTTCAGTGCATTGCTACATTTATTTAAATGTCACTGCTGCCAACTGTTGATCAGTGGAATAGCATGAATCTGGTGGGAGGAATATGCATCTTATACCCCTCGTGTTTGTGCGTGTGCATGATAATACTAAAACCGTAACCCACTCAAATCATTGCTTCACAGTGCTACTAGTGGTCGAAAACATCACAGTGAACCTTTGAAATGAAAAAATCCTCTATTCATTGCATGGCTCCATCATGAGACAATTTAAAATTGACCAAGCTCTTTAAGTCTTTATCGGAAAACACCACCTGAACATTTCAAGGAAGAATCTAACAATTTCTTTATTAAGGATTACTAGCTTTGAATGGGTAAAACCATCTATTTCAGAAATCCCCCAAAGAGAAACCTTTTGGATTTTTAAAGTTGCCGCAACAATATATCCAGGACTGAATGTGTACATTGAATTGTTTTGTTGTCTTTATTTTCTTGTTTTCTTCAATGAAATGCACCTGTTTCAATCAAATCAGGGCATACTCCCCATTGAATGAGTGGATGAATAAAAAGTCCAGAAAATAGAAGAAAACAAAAAGGTAAAAAATTGATAGATTTTTAGTTGTCTCATTAAACTCAAAAGCTTTTTATTCCAAATTTCACATTGTTCCTTGTTGTCATATGAAATGTTCGTAGCACAATTTAAACGAACAAATTAATTACTAAAAGAAATGTAAAGTTATTTTAATTTTAGTTGTTTTGATGTAACTTAAAGGTATCTTAACTTTTCATGTTTATTTCTTTTTGGTATCTTCTACTGACATAGTCCTCCCTTTGACTTCTCTGCCTTTCTGTTGTGCACAGCTGATTGATTAATCCGCTACAAGTGAGACACTCAGTGGGAGACAGGTATGTGGGAGGACGGTGGAGAGTGAATGGGGGTTAGCATGAGGTCTTGCCTGGTTCCCCACAGCGTCCTCTTTGAGATGAGGTGGGTAGGTGGGTTTAGCACTCAACCACTTGATGCTTCCCTCCCACATTCGGTCGAAGACGAGTCGCCATGGCAATCCAACAGTCTGATTGTTGCGTGATGGGAGAAGAGAGTCAGACAGAGAAGGGGAGATACGTCCTGTGGAGAGCCTCATTGAGTGGCAGCTCCATGGAGCATACAAACCTTCAAGAGACTTTGTTACATCAATAAAGCAACAGAAGAAACAAACTATTCTCATCTGGGGTTTGTAGGTTCTTTTTGTAGCTGTGCAGAAGATAAAATAATTAATGAGAGTTAAAAACTCAAATACTAGTGATTTACACCATTTCACACATGGAGCTGACAAGTCAAAAGAATTGCAAGAAGGAGAAAACCAAGTGATTATCACAGTATTTGGCAAAACAGTAGGCAGGCTGACCCAGAGGATTATTCAACTGTTACCATGGAGGGCCAAGTACATGCAGGTATTTCAGCCCAGTCTTTTTTTCAGTCTGTGTACAAATATTACAATTGCATGTAATGCATATGCCAGAGTCCTTTTTTCTCCATAACTTTTTCCTGTTTTTACCAGGATGCCCCAGGATGAAGTCTAATTTTGTGAGCTGGTGATTCCCTAGTAGGACATGGGGTGGATGACTGGGTCAAACAAACACAGGACTGGGCAGATGTTTAGCTCAGTTGGTAGAGCGTCCGACCCATGTATGGAGGCTGCTAGTCCTCTGCAGTGGCTGCTGGTTCGACTCCTGCCTTCGGCCCTTTGCTGCATGTCATCCCCCCTCTCTCTGCCCTGTTTCCTGTCTACTCTCTGGCTGTCCTATCCAATAAAGGCAAAAATGCCAAAAAAAATAACTTAAAAAAAAACAAAAAAACATAGGACTTTCACCCAAGAGGCTGGGGTTTGTGTCCTCTGTGAAACGAGCCAACGTTATTTAATGTTTTAAAGTGATAGTTCCCCCAAAAATGAAAATTCATTCAATATCTACTCACCCCTGTGCTGATGTGAGGATGGGTGAAGATTTCCAGTTCACTCCCGGAGTCTCAGCACTGGATTTGCAGCCAAATCCAGTACAATTGAGGTGAATGGTGACCAGTTTTAAAATGTAAAAAAAGAACACAAAAAACACAAAATGTCTCCATACTGCTCGTGTGGTGTAATCCAACTGTCTGTAAGCTGCAACATTAAGAAATTTGACCCAAAAAGACACCATTTACACCATGTTTTTAGCCTAAATGTCAACTGTAGCCTCTCAGACCAGAGCTGCGCGCACACGCCTGAAGTGGGTACACAAGCTCTCGCCCAAGTGGCGCGACACAAGATATTCAAGATCTCATGATACCTTCACACCTGTGTTTACAAGCTACCTGGAAGCGACTCACACAACAGAGAGAGATCTGCTCAGAAATAGTGACTTGATATTGAGTGAATTTTCATTCACTTATTTTTACCCAAACCATGATCCTTTCCTCAACCCAACCAAGTTGCCTAAACTAACCATTTTGTTGCCTAAACCTAACCGATCTGCAACAGTTTCACATTGATAACCACATGTTTAATATTGGTTTTATGACGATGGCCACCTGACTATGGATCTGCTCTCGAAGAAGTCCATGGGAAGAACTGGAATGAATGATATAAAAATCTCAAAATGAGTGAATGAATGAATGAATAATTAAATAAATAAAAATGGCGCCACTCTTTCATTTGTCCATATCTGAGGCTCTCTGTTCTAGAAATGTTATTCTGGTACCTTTTCATTAGAAATTATCCCTGACAGTGAGTTCTTGAATGTATTTTCATATGGAAGAAAAGACGGATCATAATTACATGACTTAAGTAAGCAACTGAAAATGTAATAATGTATATGTAGTAAATTTAAAGCATTTAAATATTTCGATGGACTGCCGACTTGTCCAAGGTGTACCCCGCCTGTCACCTGGGATAGGCTCGAGCCCTCTGCGACCTGTCAGGATAAGCGGTTACAGACAATGGATGGATGGATGGACTTTGTAAACTATCTAGCTGAATTCATGATATTTGAATTTCATGTTTTTCAACTGCAAAAACTTCCCTCATCAGAACATTTATTTCTTGGCTCAACAGAACATAACCTGATAGGTCAGATCATTTCCATTTATTTGTTTTGATTGGTTGCCTTTGGTGGCCCACATGTTTGAATTTTTTACATCAATTTTGGTCTGAATTTCTCTGATCAAATTTTATTTTTCAAATCAGAGGGATCAATTGAAGCAGTGGAACATCAGCAGAGTTTTTTAAATATTGGACACTTGCATTTATTATCTGAATTTGTGAGCACTAAAACAAGCTTTTAAAATTGTACAACTTGAAACCTTTTGGGAATTTCAAAGAGGGATATCCAAGCCATATAAATGCAAATACATGTGTTTTCAGTAGTGATTTGATTTTACAATTAGGTATTAATTTAGATAGATTGCCTGTCTTTGCTTCTGTATTACCTCAGTGAGAAAAGCATGATTTTAACAAATGCTTTGTACAGATACAGCAAGATTGAAAACTCAGATAAAACTATATTATCCTTTCAGTTCATGGAGTTTTGTCATTTTATAGCCAAAATATTTGCTGTAAATTATCGCTGAACCTAGCTAAAGGTTTATCCATTTAATTTGTACATATACAATACAAATCAGGGGGGAAATCAATCTTCCTTAACCCACAATCTCAAGCCAGCTCTCTTAAAGGTGGCCATTTTTGTGAAATAAACATCTGTAGTGTTTGATGAAAACCTGCATGCACACGACACACAGACTTGTCTGATTCCCTGTGTGAAGAGGCCATTAAATAGCCAGAAGGTTGCTGGTTTGACCCTTGACCCTGACAGACATTTTAATTAAGGTACCGACCATCAATGTCACTGTGTCCTTGAGTAAATGCCTGAAACCCTACATCAATTATTTAATGAAGATGCTGTCTGCGGAGATATTTCAGCAAATGTTCAAATCCAGAAAGAGGCTCATTTCAATTGTTTCTCTCTTGCTATTCTGCTCACACACAGTTGAAATTATCACAGACTGTCTTCTGTCTAAAGTTCATAGAGAACTGGAAAGCCAAAACACAGCTGAGTGTTTTCCATGGAAACAAGGCTCATACAATTGTCTTACCTGCTATTATGCTACAAAAAGAGCCCACAGATTGCTGACTGCAATAGCAGAGATTTTTTTAATTTCTCTCAATGGGAGTATTTCCATGGTTGTCCTTGAGGCAGGTCCAGTAACAGTGTTAAAATGTTCCGGGAATGGCAGGAAACATGCGTCACTACCCTTCATCCAATCAGGCCTTTTCACTGAGTTTTTTTTCTCCCTCCAACAGTTAATACATTTTGATGGGGCTGGTGTCTTCAAGGCAGTTATTGTACCCTTTCCTATTTTCTGTTTTGTTTTCTGAGAATATCCACATCATGGCAGGGTTTAATACTTTTTATGCCTCATTGATTTATGGCCAACCCATCAAAAGGCCCCAGCTGGGTGATCAATCACCCCTGCACTCAGCACACTCGCCTGCATATTGCTGCCTCTGGAAGTTGTCTAGCCTGGATCCATGGGTTTAGAAACTAAATGGTGAGGCCAGACTGGGGCACAGTCTTAATGAAGGGGGGTACATTCATCAGTGTAAAAGTGTTAAGACTCACACACATCGTCAACTGTTACTTTGTTTATTTAGCCTATGAATACCACTTGAACAACTTTAAATATTCCAACATGAAGTAATATCAATAAATAACTGCTATTTGTAGCATCAAATGCTCTACAGCCATAAACAGATTTTGAGGCAGGGAGCCCCTGGACACAGACAAAGGTCCCCACTCCTGCTGTAGTGGGTAAGACACAAAAAAACAACACAACACAACTGACTGAGCCATGTGTGTCTCTCTGTGGACATTTTGCATTATTTATCATCATTTTATATCTCTTTGTAGGTGTTATGTCTCTTTGTATTCATTTTGCAGCTTTTTGTAGTCGTTTTTTTTTTTGTGTGTGTGTCTTTGTTGTCATTTCACATGTCTTTGTGGTTGTATTTTTTGTCTCTTCTCTTTGTTGATGTTTTGAATCAATTTGTAGTCATTTTGCATCACTGTGTAGTTGTTTTTTGTCCTTTTGTGGTTGTTTTTTTTTTTTTTTTTTGTCTCTTAGGCATCTATTTACATCTCTTTGTAGTTGTTTTGTCTCTTTGTAGTCATTTTGCATTTCTTTGTAGTTGTTATTTGTCTCATTTGTACCACTGTGTAGTTGTTTTATTTCCTCTTTGTGGTTGTTTTTGTCTCCTAGTTGTAAATTTGCGCCTCTTAGTTGTTTTGTCTCTTTGTTGTCATTTTGCATCTCTTTGTAGTAGTTTTGGTATCTTTGTAGTTGTTTTTGTTTCTGTGCAGTCAGTATACACGTCCTTGTCATTGTTTTTCGTCTCTTGGGAGTCATTTTGCATTTCTGTATAGTTGTTTTTCATCTCCATGTGATCATTTTTTGTCTCTTTATGGTTGTTTTTGTCTCCTCCTAGTCAATTTACACCCTCTTGTAGTTTTGGTAGCCATTTTGCATTGTATGTTTTGTGTTGGACCCCTTTGCAAATGAGATGGATCATCTCAAGGGGCTGTTCACCAATAAACTTCTTCTTTCTGGGCAGTTGTTTAGTCTCTTTGTGGTTGTTTTTGTGTCCTTGTAATCATTTTGCTTATCTTTGTAGTCATGTTTTGTCTCTTTGTGGTCAGTTTGAGTCTCTTTGTAGTTGTTTTTGTCTCTTTGTGAGCTGTGTGCATCTCTTTGTAGTCATTTATATCTTTTGCAGTTATTTTGCATTTCTTTGTAGTTATTTGTCTCTTGTCTCTGTATTCATTTTACATCTCTTTGTTGTTGTTTTTTGTCTCTTTGTAGTTGTTTTTTTGTCTAATAGTCATTTGTAGTCGTGTTTAGTTTTTCTTTCCGGTCGTTTTTTTTTTTTTTTTTTTTTTTTTAATCTCTTAGTAGTCATTTTGCACCTCTTTGTGGTCGTTTTGTGTCTCTTTGGTGCCTCCTCAGTAATCCATCCTCTTCCTTGGTCACAACAATCCTTTGATATCTAAATAAAGCATCTCTTAGTATTCAGACTGACACGGTTTATTTGCAGATAAAATGTTATAATGGACTTTGGTTGAGGCTTTGTTTTGAGCCTGTTGATGCCCTGAGGCGATTACTCGGTCGCTGTCCGTGGTGCTGAAAGTAAACAGGATTGCCGGCGGCCACAGAGGCCACAGCAAATCACCTCCACGGGAATTTAACTGCTTTTTGGACTAGAAATTCACCGTACAGCTTGACTGACCAGCATTTTTGGATTTCTCTGGGACACACGCAGGAACTGAGATGTTAAACTTTTGACTAAACATGAGTCACACACATCATGGTGCCGATTCAGTGCCTCCTCACAAATTGCACCCAGCAGGGAACCGGACCTTGTGCCTTCAGGAGAACATGAGAAGCGCAGGCGCAAATGTCTGTGAGTTTTATGAGAGAGTTTATTTTCTGGAACCCCCACGCATGAGACACAAAGAGTAAGGTGGTTTTTTCCTTTCAGTTCAGCTTCCCAGTGTTGAGCCTTTTTCGTCGAGACTCTCCTCCTCCACCAGCTGCATTTGTAGACTAAACTGTTGTCTCACTTTGTTGCCTCTGTGTCTGACGAGGTAAGAATCCCGAAGGAACTGACACCCTCCTCCTCCGCCTCCTCCTCCGCCTCCTCCACCTCTTCGTCGTGGTGCCGCAGCAGCAGCAGCCAGCGCGGTGAGTGCGTCCTGCACCAGCAACAACAGCAGCAGCAGCAGCAGAAACGGCACCTGTCGTCTTCAGGAGCGCTTTAGGAGTAAAAAGCAAGGTGTTCTCGGGGAAAAAAAAAGAAATCACAGCCAAACACAGCGGGGATCCGTGAATACCGATGGCTTCATGTGTAGATATTTGCGCCTCTGAAAATTACGCATCGGTAAGTTCCTGTTGACTTGTTTTCCACGCCGAGAGCTGCGCGCTTTTACTCACATCTCTGGCTTTTCGCTGCGGCTGATCAATTAAGGAGGCTTTCGCTGAATCCGAAGCTATATTAGGCCACAAAAGCATTTTTTTTCTTAAAAGACAGGCGAGCTAGAAATGAATTTCAGTGAGAGTGTTCAGCGGTGGGTAGACGCTTTTCCTGCTGATGTTTTCCATGTGCAAAGCGAAGGTCACCCACATGCATTGATGAATTAAACGTTTACGAATGCGGGAATAAAGGGGAAAGAGGCTGAGCGAAATTAGCCTATTGATTCTGCAGCACCGAGGGAAAAAATCATTCAGTAACTGATTGATTGTGATTAAGACTGTTTTGCATTTTTCTTCTCCCTCCGATGTGCCCACAAACCGTTTGACATGTTGCAAGCTGTAATTTATAGAGATTAAGCAGTGCATATTCTGTTCTTTTGTTCCTGTAATGTAGTCTATATGGCCTGTGTGTTTATGGCACAGGAACATTTACTGAACACATGAACTAATGATTTTGATTGGCTGCGTTGCTGCACACTGACAGACATGCAATCCCCTGGCTCTTACAGGCATTAACAGGCTTGTATTTGGGTTAAATGAAAGCGTTCTCCTGTCTTACTGGGATCGTTTCAAATAGAAAATGAATAATTAATACCACACAATGTTCAGAGGAATTCAGCACACTTAAGGAGGAAGTTGATCTGTTGAGACACATCTTTAAAAATTCCCTACACACTTGAAATAAATCATTAAGGCGGCTGCATAGCTTTTTCTCTCTTCATTTAGACACAGATACACAATTAAAGTCTTGCAGTTGATTGACAATAGTGATCATTTTGTTAACTGTAGTTGACTTGGTTCCCTATTTTCCTATCAACAGTTTGAATGACCTGTTTTTGGGGGTGTTTCTTGCCAGTTTTTGGTCAAGTTCAGCCTCTTTATGACTGGAAATCCTCATGAAAATCTTTTTCTGTAATGTGTGTTGGGTTCCTGGGATACTTTACTACTATAAACTAAACAGTACAATCAGTATAGAGATCACTCAATGAATTGACTATTTGTCAACTATTAAATTAATTGGCAACTATTCAAATAAACAATTAATCATGTTGAGTAATTTTTTTTTAAAAAACTTGTCCAAATTCTCAGATTTCAGCTTCTTACATATTTATTTTAGAGCCTGACCGATATATCAGGCAACCAATATTGCTGGCCCAATATTGTGCAATATTGGTATTGACATTTATGTTGTCTGATATGCGCCTACATGAAAACTTTGTTTGTTTTTAGAGAATATAATGCTGTTTGTATTGTTTCAGCTTCATAGGCAGCATTTTATGTAGAGCTGCAATGTTTAATTGATTAACCCATTGTTGCGTTAAACGCCAGCTATTTTGGGTAAAAGATTAATCAGTTCAAGTTGTTTATTTTCTTTCATTTAGGGCTGCAAGTAATGATTATTTTCATTACTGATAATTCATCTGCTGATTACTATCGTGATTAGCAAATGCCTGACATTTTTGCTGGGAAAATGACTGAGACGATTAATTGATTATATATTTACATTATAACAGTTGGCACCTATTTTGATTGACTGATCGATTACTTTGACAAATTGTTGCAGCTCTGGGCTTTAGGAAGAAGTGATCAATATTTTCCAACATTTTCCCACATTTTATGAACCAAACAACTTGTGGATTAATCAAGAAAATGATCATTAGATTAATCAAGAAAATAATAAAATAATCATTTGTTGCTGCCTTAATCAGTGCATTCTGTAAAACCTTTTCATTTGATGTTGCCCTCATCATCGCTATAAAACTTGACAGATTTCTAAGTGAGTCACTTGCATCCAGCGCTGAGCAAAGCACAGACTCTGTTGCTTTGTTGCCTTCAGGGTAGTTTTGATGTTTAGCCCTTCTGTTGTTCTCTGCACCAGTGCTTCCTCAATACCAAAGCCATATGGATTCGTTCTAAATACCAAGCACTGGGTTTTTAACTTCATTCTGAGCCTCCAGCAACATGGCTGCTGTGACATTTTTGGTTAAAGAGATGGAGAGAAATAGAGCTAATTCACCCCATGTCTGCCAAGTTGTCACTGTGTTTCTCTCTCCGTCTGATTGTGTGTTTTTCTGTTTAAATGTGCAGCCCTACTTGACACATGTTATCCCTCGTCTATATCGGCGGCTTTCTCCTCTGAGCACGCTCTGTCCCATTACTTGATAAAGCATCCGAGAGATGCTTTAGAGGTAATTGGATTCGTACGAGAGGGAAGGGACACAGAGCGGAATTTGTCTGTGTGTGTGCATGAATTAGCTTAGGAAGAAGATGTGTGTGTTATGGTGGTGCTGGCCAGTGTGGTGTGTGTTTGCAGTGAATCATTGTGTTTTCAGGAAGCTTTGTGGATGACTAAGACATGGGGGGGGTCTGTGACGAGTGTTTTAAAGTCTGACCTGAGGCACATTTATTTTATTTATGCGATCCTTCCAAAATTCTTGCCTTTGGTGATCAACTTGTCCGTCATAAATCCACTCCTCTAGTTTTCAGCTTTAACTTAAAATTCAGGTGATGACACATCCTTCGGGGTCGTATATAAACCTCAGTGAAAAACAACAAATGTCGCTGCTGTGATTTGATCAAGGGGGTTTTATGAGCCGTCTGTTGGGACAAGATATGAAGATACATACCTACTGAAGAATACACACAGTATACACACACTGTATATATCAGATTTTTGTTTGTTTTTTATTAAACAACTCTGTAATAGAAATAAAACTTTTAATTTAAGACAGTAAAATATTTTTGCAGGGCTGAAACTAACAATTATCTTTATTATTATTTAACCTAATGAATGTTTTCTTGATTACTGATTATTTTGTCTATAGGAGTAGGAATTCCCTCTGAGTATTTTTTTTTATTTTTTAAAGTCTTCATAGTCAATCAGTGATCAAACTAGCATCATTATTTCTTCCCTTGTTTTGTCTTCCAAAAAATGTGAGAATTGTTTAAATATTTTATTCCTCCTTTTGCTGTGGACCCCTTACATCCCACCCATGGACCCCTGTTGGTCTTGGACCACAGTTTCAAAACCACTGACATAAAACAATTAAAAGCAGAAAATCCTAACAATTTCCTAATCAATCCTTCAAGCATCAAAATAGTTACTGATTATTTTTTGTCAGACGACTAATCAGTTATTGTTTCAGCCCCAATTTTTTAATTGATTAAGGATGCCTAAAATCAGCTAGGTTGCTTCAGCATGTTCACATATTTATTTCCATTGTGGTCTTCATTATCTGCACATACATATTGTATATTGTGAGGCAAGGCATGTTTCTTTGTATAACAAATAAGAAAAAATGCTGTGAAAGACATTAAGAGGCAAAGAAAAACAAGGCAAGATAAAAAGTATCAAATAGAATAGAAGATTAAATCATATGATAGGAGAAAAAACTGCTGTGCATTGAATTTAATCCTGCACCAGAAATTATTTATAGAGTTGCATAAAGAAATGCAAATGCATTATGCACTTGTATAAAGATGTTCATTCTAAATTTAAAAAATATATAAGCAATTTAAAAATGTATAGACCCCGACTCTTGCATATTCAATTTACTTTTTTCAGGCATGGGTCCATATCAGTGTGGTTTTATAATGAGTTATTCTTCATGATGTAAATCCACTTTTTTGAACCACCACAAATTATGGGATATTTAAGTATGTAGTTCTTTCAACCTGCAGTAGTGTAGCACCACTCTTCTAAGTTTTTCAAATTATCACTACTGAGTTGAAGTCTGTCTAAAAGCAGTCATTTAGAAGCCAGTTATGCCATTTCAAAGTTACAGGCAAATAAGACAAAAATAATTTGTCTTGTTCCACAGAAAAGCAGTGATTGAAAGCTGCAGTAGGGGCTGTGAAGTGGGAGAAGCTATTTTGTAGTTCTGGAAATGAAAGTCTCGTTCCTTTTTCTCATTGACAACATTACATGACTCACAACTGAAGCACTTCTGCAGTTTGGTCCTGATGATTCAATCAGGAGAGTTTCATGCTGATCCAAACACTTGCGACTGTATCAAAAAATGTCTTTTTCTGTGAGGAAAATGTTGAAGATACAATGTTTTGTACACGTGACTTTTAGCTAGAAATTAGCTACAACTCCCAAGTGCATTTCTGTGACAAATGTGAAATCAGAATTAAAAATGCAGTGTCGTGCACCAGTACCGGCAGGTTGTAGCTAAAGATGATGGTGTTGAGAAAACTGATTTTACAATTTACAATGCCAGAGCGCCATGTTTTGTTCTCAACTGCACCAAGACGCTGAATTAATTCACTACTTGATGTCTGATTTGTATCTCTTACTTGCAAGTGTTTTTTTCTCAGAAACAACTTTGAAAAGCATAAACCTGTGGGATTGTACCATTATTTGTGACTCTATACTGAACACTCAGGATGTTATTTAAAGGTAAAATATGCAGGATTTGTCAGTTGCTCATCAGTTGTTTGTAAACACACCAGAAACAGATGATTGTTAAGTGTCATTCCCAGAATGTCAAATATCAACATGGGGTTGGTAAAGCATCTAAAAAACAGCCAAATGAAAACAGAAGAAAATACAGGCAGATGGCATGTGTCTCTGCAGATACAGACACCACCACACACCTCTAGTGGGTCAGGTCATAAGTGATGATTGAAATGCATTATTTTTATATGAATGTATACATTTTTTTAAGGAAAATATTGCTTAGTATGCTTTTAAAGAATAATTTAAAAAGGGGAATACTTAGTGGGGAAAAACACTTCCTCTCATTTTGCAACTACCATCTTAAAAACTGAAACATTTTAACTGCTACAGTTAACAACAGTTACTTATGTTCAAGTTTCCAAAACGCATAATAATACAAACTAATAGGAAAGAAGTATTAAAATAAACTATATGTTGATTTTTCTTATTATGGCTTCCTCTATTCTACTAGAACAAAATAAAATAAAAAAATAATAACAGTGGTGCTGTGGCCTCTTCACAATGACGATGCTCCAGTGTTATGTTGTTGTTGTTGTTTGTTCTCTAACAGAACCTTGTTCCTGTGTGTTGTATTTCAGAGCCCTTGATGCTGAAGTGTGGAGCTGCTGAGGGGAGCAATTTCAGTGCTTCCCTGTGAACACATACACACACACACGTACATACAGTGGAGCCTTTTGGATACGAGCGCTTCACAGGAGACAATGAGAGGCTTCCTGCTGACTGCAATCTTTCTGCTGCCCTTGGTGAGTATGTGTGCATGCAGCTACATTGTTCACATGTGTAGGTGTGTGGGGGAGTTCAGGAGCACACAGGAATGTAATATCCATATATATAAGGGTAGTGAGTGTGTTCACATGTTTTCCAGCGTCAGATTTGGTTTATTTCCGTACGTACATGCTTACTGGAAGCGTAAAAATCACCATATGCCGCATCAGCACATCAGCATACGTTACAGGTCCTGGATCGGCTCCGTGTTAAGACGACTGACTGCCTGTTAGAACAATAACAGATGGCCCAGCTGACCGGAGAGCTGCCTATCCATCTGCTGTGACTCACTTTTATTAGCGGCTCTCATTGAAATAAAAAGCAGAATGGAAGAGTTGTGCAAGATGTGTGGGAGGGATTATATTCAGCACACTGATGCAACACAGCAGCAGTTTCCTCACCGAAGAGACACAGATACACAAACTTTTTGTAGAAATACTGTAAATGTAGCAATATATGACTCTGACATCCTCAGCATCATCCCTTATGCATTATTTTGATTATTATGTCTTTATTCCATTATAATAGTCATTAAAATTAGTAACTGTAAAAGTCTGATGCTCACTAGGGAGAAGATACTTTGCTCCTGTGTCATGCCTCCACCCCATTTTTGGTGAAAGCAGCCCCGTTAATTTGACCAGTGTTTTTTTAATGATTCCTCAATCTAGTTTTCTATTACCTTTATTCAACTAGAATTTCACAATGAGTTTGAAAATCTCTTTTACAAGAGAAAATTGGCCAAGGTAGCAGCCAATCACAACTTATTAAAATGCAATAAATACAACATATTATACAAAAATCCACAATATAACAGCAGCTATATAAACATACAGTGGACTCTAAAGAAAACAAGCACGTCTCCATCACCACATTCTTTATGATGTTCACATGTCTAGTGTTAAAAAGAGAACAAAAATCCCAATAAATCCTAAAATCGATACTTAAGAATCATTATATTTATTGACTAGGCACTCAAGTTTTGTGATAGTATCGAATCGGAAGATAAGTGTATCATCCCAGCCCTAACGGCTACCTTACTGAATCTCCTTGTAATGTATTTTTATGACATCTGACACACATTTTGTTCTTATTCTTTCAAGTGGACAGACTGTTGAACCAAACTCTATTCTAAAAGTAGGTGTTTTAAGGTAGGGACATAGTTTTTCACAGTAAAAACTTTAGTTACATCATCATTAAGACTCTTCTGTTTCACTTTGATCTACAGACACGATCAGCACGTCTTTTACTCACTAACATCATGAACTGATCTGTGATGAAGTATTTGTCACAGACATACAGTATTGACTGGCCTGGGTCCCACAGTTTACCATTCGTCCTCTCTGCATATGGCCTAAAGCCACAGATCACTTCTTTTACTGTCATTCACATATAAGACATTATGTTACTCACGTAAGACGTTAAAATATGATGCAGCAGCTTTTAGGCATGGTGCCACTAGTTTTTTCCAATATGGCCCCCCACTAACCATAGGGGGTGTGGTCATTCTGAAGACAGGGATGTGACAAATGGCTGCTCTCATGAATGCAACCCTGCAGTCACAAACATCCATCCAAACCTTCAAGTTAATGCTGCTCCCTAACATATGTGAAGCGTTCCTCCAGCATCTTTGCACAGTTTCTAGCTGACCTTCAGCTGCTGATGTGGCAGATACGTCTGTGTTGATGCACTTATTGTGTGTCAAATGGGTCTGTACAATGGACCAGTGGTCTGCGACGTCAAAATTGGAGTTTTATTATCAGTGCGGCACGGTGCTGTGGGAGCTACTCAGTTATCTGGCCCTCGAAAATAGCCTTGGGGAGGGAAATGTGGTTCTGCAGTTTCAAAATGGACAGCTTATCTGGACAGACATCTGTCCAACGAAGAGGAGAGGAGAGGAGAGGAGAGGAGAGGAGAGGAGAGGAGAGGAGAGGAGAGGAGAATCATTGATCTGTTCTATGCAATTTTGTCATGCTGCATGTTTTAGGTTAGAGTTTTTTAAACACTCAGCAGTGCCAAGATATCCTGGATGCACCAGCTCTTGCTAAATTCATCACTAAATTAGTGTGTTAAGTCCTTCAAAATCACTTACTAGCTAGTTTCAAACTACTGATTTACTAAATGTTGCACCATTAAAACATATAGGAATAGTTCTGAATTTTGGGGAAAATGCTTATTTGCTTTCTGTCAGAAAGTTAGAGGAAATGATTGATTCCACTCTGTTAAATAAAAACTACATCCAAAAGACAGTTAACCTTAGTTTATCATAAAGGCTGGAAAAAGGATGAAACAGTTCATCTAGCTCTGTCAAAGGGTAACAAAATTAGCCAACTAGCAGCTCTACAATTAAAACATTATGTTTCTGTTAAAAAGGCAAAGTGTAAAAATGACAGTTGGCTGTTTTATGAGGAATTATGTGTGAGATTATTTCTTGGTTGGTAGCACTAACTTCCTAGAGTCTCTGCTGCATAACAATTGGTCTGGGGCTCATAGCCAGCTCATAGCTCCCCTCATAAAACAGCAAACTGTCTATTTAGACTGTTTGAACTGTCTAGACACATTTTATCTTTGTAGAGCTCAAACTAGCTGTTTTCCTTTAGGTAAGCTACACTAAACGTCAACTACAAGGCTGGTATACATCTTTTTATCTAACTCTTTGCAAAAAAGCCAATTAGTGGGTTTTTTTTCACCAAAATATCAAACTATTCCATTAAAGATTTTTTTTTTTATTTAGTGAAGACTTTAGTAATATATAAATTGCTGGAAAATCTGTTACACCTTCCAATAAAAAGCAAACTACTTAAGTCACTGTTGCATCACAAGCTGTAACTCAATTTAAAAAATGAAGGGGCCAAGAGACATATTAAATTTACAAGCCAATCCTTTAAAATGTAGTTATGACTGTTTTATATAGAAAGAAATTCAGAGAGAGTTCAGTTTGATTCCTGCAGTTCAGAATGAGTGTGAAATATCTGATCATGCTAACCTAAACAACACTATATAAACTTTAGTTGGATGTTGTTAGCAAAACTTCTTGTAATTTGAAGTATATCATGTGGGATGTAGTTTAAAATGTCCCAGGTTACATCATTATTAAACAGTATTTCACCTTCCATCTATATGGGTCATATATTAGCAAGCTAGCATGAGCTTTGTAAGTTAGCGCAGTTAGCTACGTAACATTTATGCTGCTTCAAATGAAACTTATGAGCTTGTCATTGCGATATGAGGGGTCTTGGTGTTCAAGTGGTTGAGGTTTGTGAACACTGCTGCAACAGCAACATTGATGCCAAAGTTGCCAGCGCTTACGCCACCAAGACTAACAGTTTATCAAGCTACTGGACAGATAACATAATGCAGGAAATGGAAAGGCAAAATGAAAAGATAAGGCCATTGCAAATATCAATATTTTCCTCAGATGATTTATAAAATTAAATCTATAGATAAAAACTTCCACCATTTCTGAAAACGTCAGGAAATGAGTCATGTCAACTTGTAAACTCAGAGCTTTCAGAAAACTGGTGAATACTGGCTGGTTGGTGAAGGGGCTGTTCATATGGACTCTTTGTGAACACTGTAAACACAACCTCATTTGAAGGAAACATTAAGGTCCGTCCACACCAAGGACTATAACTATAACTATTACTATAACTACAAGTACAGATGTAATTTTCATTTTCGTTAATACTCAAGTGAATGGCCACACTGCAACTTTATAATTGTTTTGTGGACTTTGCCATCCACTTGAGTTATAAGGATTTTTAAAACGATATAGTTACAGTCTTCGTTCTTGGTGTGGACATCCCTTTACATGTGGCAGTTATTGGGTGTAACAACTAATCTCTGTGTATGAACTAGTGTGTGTGGTGCAACCTGATGCGTGAATTTCCATTTAGTAAACACATGGCTTATTTTGAAGTTACAAAGAGCTGATGAAACTCGTTCCAGAGAATTTGATGTGAGTGTGCGTGTGTGCGTGTGTTTTCTTTTGTCTGTTTTGTCTTCTCTGTTAGCTACCCAAATCAATTTCATAAACTCTTCCATGTGGGAGGTGTGTGACAGAACACAGCTGGAGATGTGGAATGATACAGCTAAGAACAACAGCACACTTCTTCAGGAATGTGTCTAAGTGTGTGTGTGTGTGGTGTGTGTGTGTGTGTGTGTGTGTGTGTGTGTGTGATAGATGGAGGTGCAAATGCAACCGTGGAAGCACATGTCTTTGCCATCTAGTTAGCACACAAAAACAAGAGTAAATACCAATGGTAATTATAGTAAAATAAAAACAAAATACTAATCCAGCTCAGTGACATGTATAACCTGCTGTTCAGGATTCTATATAAATAAATGAATAATCAACACATTTAATCCTGTCATCTCACAGGCCTGTCTGCACTGACGCCAAACAGATATTAGTCATCTGCATCCAATTATTTCTCATTTCTGGGAAGCCTTGCCCACAATATGTATTGGCTCCTCGCTGGTTACCTGCTGCTTAGCAACATGGATGCTTGTTACGGGTACAAAGAGGTCTTTCTTTCAAACATTGCCAGTGTCAGTTTTAATATCAAACACTGCTAACAACATGAGAAACTGAGTTCTGTTATGTTTTTTTGGTTTGCTTTTGTTTAGCCATCACGGTGGGGCAGACACAGTTGCTTTCCAGTATTTGACAGATGTCTAGAGATGGAATCGCATCAGAAACCAGATAGACGATAGCTCTAATGGTGCTTCACATAATTCATGCAGTGTTTTAAAATTCTGCCCATGTGCAGCGTGATAGAGAAAGGAAGTGAATCCTAGGACAGCTTCACAGTCGTTTGATGCCCTATCTTATCTAGGCAGCGAGGCCTGAAGTGAATTCATATTGGAGGGCAGAGATAGAGTGATGAGTCAGCCATGGCTCAGAGGGCTGGGACATATTACACCTATCATTTCACTGTGAGCGTGAAGGAAGGAGGCTGCAAGAAAGCCAAGGGTGCAAAACAGAGAAAGAAGGAGTTATAGAGACATACAGTAACTCTACTACCTCTGGGTACATACAGTCCCTGACTGCACCTTGGAAACAGACTACACCTCAGTCACTATATTGTGTTTTTATTGTTTACTGGTTGTAGTCACAGATAGATGACATTTTGAGCATCTTCAGCTTTGACACACTTACAAGAAAAGCAGAATATGGAGAAGGAATACAATTTTAAGAGGGATTTGATAAAACTGCCCAGAGATTTGACTTTTTTGCTCTAAAGTGGATGTGAAATAGCAAATTTCTGGATAACCACAATGTAGAGCTTCCATTTCAACTTCCTCATCCACTGTCTTGTGAAATCAGGATGTGGAAAATGAGTATGATAGAAGGAAAAGCAAAATAAAAGCTTTTGCCAACATATTGACAAAACACACACTTTGAACCAGTGATACTGGTCCACCAGCTTCTACCACCCACAAGCTAGCAGTCACAAGAGGTTGGATATGATGGGAGGGATTAGCAAACATGTATGGCTCAGAGTGCTAACCTGATGCGGCAGACGGTTTGTGAGAACTATCGGAGAGGTAGTCGTTGGAAAATGGAAATTCACCAATTGTGGGTTTGGGGTTTTTGGCCAGTTACAATTTTTTGAAAGCCTGACCTGCTTATTCTGATTTTGTCTGGTTCCATTTTTCTTTCTGTCTGTGAACTATAATTAACAGCATACACCGTCAGCCGCTCAGCTTCTTCTTTCTCGAGTCTTTCGCTCTTAATGTCGACAACATGGGTGTGTGTGTGTGTGTGTGGCTGTAATCAGCACAGTTGTATAGGGCTGTGATGTTACTGTCTGTGTCCCTGCGCATGTGACATGAACCATCATTTAATGCATGCATGCAAATTTAACTGGCACAGAATCAGATATCTGATGCTGACTGGCCGGTCATGGCCGGTCAAGCTGAAAACTGGCTGTTTCCAGTCACCAACTGGTCATTCGATGCATCTCTATTGGAAACCATTTGAAAAAGGGCAAGCGATTTAAAAAAAAATACTTGGCAGGTGATTAGATGAACCGTCTGTCTATCACCATCCAGGAGGCACATCAGTATTCATTAAAAGTTATATTTCTTGACAAATGATTTGACCAATGTAAGTCCAACGTTCACTCCCCTTTTAACTCTGTTTTGGTCTCCATCAACTCCTGAGGGAAATATCTGTCTCTTTACCCTCTATATGCTCCATTACACTCACCTGCTGATCACTAACTTTGCCTGCTGCAACTGGAAATGAAGTGGAGCACAGTGAGAAGGAAAACCATGGAGTTGCAGGGCGCAGAGCCCATTTGCTAAGTTCTGATTGGTCACAGTCTTTTCCCAATAAAGCTCTGCCCACTTCATATCAGTGAGAGGAGCACAGAAACTTTAAGTGCCACGGCAGATATTACTGTGTTTATGTTGTACCCCAGGCAAGAGCAAGAAGCTGTTTAAGAAAAAACTTTTTTCAGGGTTTTGCCTGTCAATAGTGCAGTGTATCAGTATAGTCAGTATTTTTTGTGACATTGCGCATGTTATTGTTTATTTTCTCCAGGTGGCCTCAGAGTCGGAGCACTGTATAATCAAGCGTGAACATGAGAAATGCATGGAGAGGATCATGCTGCACAACCCCAGCGATGACCTTGAATTAGGTAAGTGAGGATGTGTGAGTATAGGTGTGCACAAGTGTGTCCGCGTGTGTTCTCGTATCCTTCTGTGTGCATAATCTGGCATGAAGCCACCGGTGTTCATGCCTCTGCTGTGACTGAATTGTTTATGTTTTGGGTCGCTCAGAAAACTGCTGATGAAAGTCACGCATCTCCTGAAAATCTGAATTTTAAGGAACAAAAAACAAAAGAAAGAAAAACAGGCCTGTTTTTATGCTCACTGCTCTGGCATTTTTCAGTTTATCCAATCAGTTTTGAAAAGGTCATAGAGGGACATGGATGAAAGATGAGTGCAGTTCTCTATCATGTTCATATTACAAAAATGTGACGTCAATTCGAAAGGCTGCTGCACGGCACAAAACAGCCATCCGGTGAAATATATAGTTCACAAACCAAATGTCTGCCTGTAATGTCACGCTGAGCTGCTTTCGCATTTTTCCCACATGTCCTTTTCTCCAAAAAACAGGAAGCTTGGTATGTGATTCCTGGAAGCAATTATTTTCTTGGCTATGGACTGTGGGTTTTCATTAGCAACTGCTGCAGGCCTCCCGCTGCTCGAAAGTTGTCCAACAGACTGCATCTCCCAGACTGCACTGTGACTCACGGCTTCACTGACAGCCACTGGCTCCTTGAAAAAAACATGAAACATTAAAGATTTAGAGGTAAGATAACAAGTTGAACGAGGAGCGGAGCTGTAAGTTTAGCTCGTTTTTCATCTGTAGATCTTAAAGGTCGGGCCTGCAGTCCTTCTGTGTCCTACACAAACCGCATGTGCTCTGTTTAATGTGTTTTTATCCAAGTGTTTTGTATTTTTAAATCTGTTTTTATGTCTCATGCCCTGAGGAAGCACAGGTTTCATTTATAAACTATAAGTAGTAGAGTAGAGTGCAGATCACCGCCAGGCAACAGATGGTGAATGACTTACTGCAATGCCACCACAACTGCAAGATGCAACCAGGGGAGATTTGCAAAGTTTTAAATAGTCTCACTTTTCTTTTAGATGTATAGAATAGCGAATCCTAATGGTATAATAATCATTGTCCTGGATTCACCTAACTCTATAAACTTAATGAGGGAACAGTAAACAGGACAATAACTCCAAACTTCTCAACTTAAACACTGTTATTTATTTAGGACATTACAAGCAACCAGGTGGCTTTAGAACAATATAATGTATATAAAAATCTACATTTTCTCACAAAATTCAAAATAATTCACACTTGATATTGCCTGTTTATAGGTCAGAGCCTCCATGTCCCAGTGAAAGTGGTGTTTATTCAGAAGGTTAATTTTTTTGCATAGAGCTGATTAGATTGTCCCCAGTAACTGAAAGTAGTAAGTACTTTTCAAGTTTTTAACAAACCACATTTCATGAAAAATCAGCTCAGAATTAAGCAAGTTAGTCAGTTTTGTAGTGAAGTCTACATCTCTCTCTGCACATTGTATTTGTTTACTAGCAGACCTTGAATGCTCCAATAAGGCAACAGTGCAGGCACATAGTGGCAACATACAGCAGCTGCCAGTGAGGTACAGTCAAGATGGCAAGGATTTAATCATCTCACATTGTGCCTAATTTTAGTGCATCATAACAAACCATGTACGAAATTGCTGACGACTTGCAGCCCCTACCAGCTGTTTAAGAGGAGGGTTGGGTAACGAACTTGGTACTTTTAAGGTCACTGATTAAATTACAATGGTACTACTGAGTACCAATTCAAGTTAAATCAATCCAGGGTGAGGAAGAAATACAGAGTGTAGAGAAAAAAGAGTCAGGGAGTCAGTGAGCAAAAAGCGGTTGCATTTGTGGTTAAACTTTTCAAAACTCCACACAGCCAACACTTGCTGCATCATATGTAATGCAAAATGCAAAGCTGACGAGGGCAACACATCTAACCAAGCACAAAATACAATATATCTGTATATTTTTATCTGTGTAAAATGTTGTAAACAAATAACTGAATTTTCTATTTAAATAACAGTGTTGAGAATTTGAAGTGTTGACCTATTTTAGGAGAGAAAAACATAATTTGTGTTACTACAGAGAGAGTAAAGTGCTTTAAAAAAGGTACCATTATCCTTTAATATTAAGCTGATGGGTGCACACACACTCACGTGCATACACACAGTAGGACAGTTGTTCATAGTTTGTTTTCACTTCACTCTTGCATTTATAGTTAAAATCAGGCATTCAGTTGCTATTTTATTCCCTGCAGTTTGTTTTTGTGTTGAGCTTCCTATTTTCAGACTGTATAGCCTCACGTGTTGGCCTTCTTCGACCCTTTTACTGACCCTTGTTTCCTCCTGTCTCTTTAAAAGGAACCATTCTGTGTTTCTGCTGACAGGAAATTGTGGGCGAGGAAATGAAAACGCCTTGTTTTGCAGAAATCTGACTTGGGGCGTTAGCAAAAGTTTAAAAAAAAAAGGGTTGGGGGGGGGGGATATGAGAACAAGGAAACAACAAATAAGAAGTGAAAAGAAAAAAAAACATAAGTGGTGGTGTTGTAGCCTGCTCAGATGATTTCTCTTTTTTCCTGATTTATCAAGGTCCATAGCTAAAAGCACATTTCATGATTTATTTGTTATTATATTTTTAATTGAGGCACCCTGCCCTCAGATTAGTTTGCAGGCCATGTGAAATTGCCACATAATGATTTGTTGTGTGGTGCTGTAACCAGCATCCAGCTGCATTTAGCCAGTGTATAAAATGGCCTGCACAGTTTTTATTATTTCTGCACTAAGTCATCTTCAGTCAACAGTTTCACTGAAGCTAAATAAGAATGAAAGAATTAGATTGAAATCAGAGACATTTTGACATCTAAACATGACTGTCACAATATACAACAGGACACTTTAGTAGCCTTTAGCCTGTTTTAAATTTAGAAATGACGAATCAGTTAATTGATTTGTCTATCAATAGACAGTTTATCTGCAAGTGTTTGGATATTTCATTTACTGCAAGTTATTTTTTGAGCAAAAACACCAAAAATTATCCAGTTCCAGCAGAATTTGCAGCTTTTCCCTGTTTTATATGATTGTGAATCAAATAAATGTGTGTTCTGGACATTTGGTCAGACAAAACAAAACATGGGACATATCACATGGGCCTTCATTAAATTGTATTTCGAGTGGCGTGATATGACAACATTTTCATATACAAATCATTTCATATCAAGTATATAGCACATTTTCTATAAATTCAATGAATAAATGTAAAGACCTATTTCTTACTACATTACTCCAAATAAGAGGTGCTTACTCATATTTATTTATTTTTTTTCTACATTTAACAAGCTATGATATATTAATGCATAAAACATAATATGTAATTAATAATGTAATTTGCAAAGTGCAGTTGTCTGGAGTGTGTCTGATCTTTCATACCCTCAAAGGTAACCTCCAGCTCCTCTTTTAAGTACGAGCTCCTTCTTGTCTCCTTCTCCTGGGTCAGGTTCACTCTCCTCCATGTTTGTTTATGTTGTGTTGTTCTTCAGATTTCCAGGCTGCCTACGTGCCATTTGGAATAACAGAAAGTGTCGTCCGAATGACAAAAAAATTGCCTTAAAGAGTGTGATTTGTGACATAGCGAAAAAAACAAAGGAGCACAATAGGAAATTATACATTTTTCGATCGTCACATGATATATATTGTCATATTGTAGAGACATAAAGGGTTATTTCCACTTTTTTTTCAAATTTTCTGACATTTTATAGACTAAACAATTAATCAATTAGTCAAGAAAAGCAGAGAATAAAGCAGCAAAGTACTTCTAGCTCTACTTCAATTTTGCAGCGTGTTTGTCTATTTTTTTTTTTTTTTTTTTTTTCAGCCATTAGTTATTCTCACACAAGCAATGCATCACATTTAGATGCAAATCTTTCCAGGGGTTTGATGACAAGTGTTTAAAGTTTAATAAAACATGATGAATGCTCTTTTGCTGCTGGTCGTTTAGGAGCTCTGATCAGTATTCTGCTACAGTTACACCCCATGCCTCAGAATACTTCAGGGCTGCACAATATGGCTTTAAAAAAAACACACATTCATAATTTTATAGATGTTGTCACTGGACTGATCACTTTTGTGTCACATTTTCCATTTTCACTGAAAAAAAAAAATTAAAATCAGGACAATGTGACATTTGTTGGACATTTTCTTGCATCTGGAGAACAAAATTTGAAGGCCAGGGCATTCCTGCAGCACTACAGTACTTCATTATAATGTGTTTTGTCACATTTTTCCATTATCAAAAAATTGCTGCTTCTGCGATTTGGATATTACACTTGGCCATGAAGCAATTTCAATAGTATTTCAATTAATTGTGCAGCCCTGATGTGTTTGTGTACAGGTACTCTATACTATGCATATGCAGTATGTGGATGACATGCAGCCCAGTGAAGATTCAGTATACTGGTGGATCTTGTGTGAGATAGCCAGTGATGCAGACAGAGTGCTTTATTAAGCCGGTTACCTCTGTGGCTCTGTGCGGCTCATTTGGCTCAGATTTGCCCTTTAAAAGGTAATTGGCTTCGTGTCCGGCTCACCAGACAGAACCAAAACAGATTAGAGAGCCAAGCAGAATAGAGAAAGGTCTGCAACACACACACACATACATGTCCAGGAGCACATGCACTCACAGATGCACCCATCTCAAACTGCATGCAAGTGAACACACATATAATCAGACTTGAACCTGCCTCTGCAGCACTATAAAACCGCCCGAGCATAAACAACGTGGTAAAACCTCGAGAGATGGAGAAAGAGAAAAGGGAGGGACGGGGAGGTGCTGGAGATAAAGGACACAGAAGCAGAAAGAAAGAGAGACCTGAGAAATCAAAGCTGTGGGAGCAGAAAATACAGGATGTGAGAATTATAGTAACATGAGTCACGTAATGATTGAGACAGATGATCAAAAGAACAAGATCAAAACAAAACAAAAACAGTAGAAGGAGCTGGGTTAAGTAAGATTTAGTTTCAGCCTGAGTGGGATACCAGATGGGTGGATCGTATCAGATTAAACTGACAATATTTGATGAAATCGACTGTCAAATGCACTGTAGTGATGTGCTAAACAGAACTCTGAAACTCATACCTTTAGTTGCTACTTTATTAGGTAGGTGCCATATCATTGTTCCGATGGCCCATTATTCACTTAAATTCAACTAAATACCCATTGCTTCGAAGTCCCATTGTTCTATATATGTCCACATAGAGGCTGTTGATTTGCTGTCATGCTCTAACCTCCAATATTGAAAAATCAAATAAAAACTTGATAAAAAAAAAATAGTATTTCTATTAATAAATGCACTTACTTCAGCAACCTGCTTTTCAGCATCCCCTTTAAAGTTTTCAGTCAACTTCTCCTGCCTTTTATGTGGGGTGGTGGCACTACAGGAAAAATAAAAGTGCACATCAGTTAAAACAGCTCTAATTGCTATTTTTATGGTAACAATGTGAAAGCTTGTAGTGATGAACCTACAAAGGATTAACCTCCCCTCACCTTTACAGAGCTTTATAATGAGTTTCTGCTCATTGTCGAACTGTCCGGCCGCAGCCTGTTTTGTTTCACTCTCTCTGCTTTCAAAGTGTCGTTTTCAGTTAAAGCAGTCAACTATTCTCAGGCAAAAAAGAAAAACTGTGTACTACCTGCTCAGCAAAGGGCGTTATTTCCACTGAGGTTAAGGTCATGTCCTTCCTCCCACCTCAGTTTTATAACTGCAGGTTGATATTTATTATAAAATGTCCTTTTAGTGTCCAGCTGCCACAATCCAGATGAGAGAGGGTGAAAAAACAAAATTGGCTTTTGTCTCTCAGGCTGCCTTATCTTACTGTACAGTGACATCTTGATTTGTCCAGGACTGTCCTGGTTTCCATCTGGGTGTTCTGACAAATATCTACAAAACACTAAAATGTCCCAGTTTTCAACATTATTACCAAATTGTCCCAGTTTTTGCTACAGTTAAAACAATGACTATGATATTATTAATGTTCTCGGTGCTTACATAGATCATCATGTTCTGTCCCACTCATTATTACCCATTCCTAAATTCAGCACTGATTTGTCCATGTGTGTATCAATCAATTAATGTGTCACTGTCAAGGCTGTTGCTTGCTGTCATAGGCTGATGCTTTCAACTCTGTCTGACAGAACCTGACATTAAGGATTAGCTGCCATCTCAAAGAGAAACTTGGTTCAGTAACGGAAATCTCATGTCGTGAAAATGTTCATGGCAACACCTAAAAGTCTGTTTCCTGAATCAAACCAATGTGAGAATGAGACATTTTTTAAATTTTTCCGATTGGTCCGGTTCACGTTCACAAAGGCAAAGTTCAATCTGTGAAGAAATTGTAAACCCAGGCACTGACCCAGACGACACGCTTGTCTAAAGTCGAGCTGTAAAAGGGTGGGCATTTCATTTTCTATAAATTTTTCACAATAAAAGTCCCCCATTGTTTTGTTATTTAAAACTTTTACTATTAAGCAATTCTAAATAAGACTGGTGTGAACTCGCCCTCAGGTTGTCAAAAAGACAGAACTGTTCAAGTTGAACGCTGCACTTTTTGTCAGACAAAGGCTGGTTAAAATTAAGTGTTAAATGATTTGACTGACCTGCTTCCATGTTAGTTAGGGTGTCAGGAAAATGTTTGGAAATTAAACTATTACCTCCAATTCAATTACCTAATTTGATTCAGTTCAATTAAATTAGTGTCATAGTATCATTTCATCACCTGTATCAGCGCAGCTTTATTTATTATTAACCTCACTGTGGTTCTGTTTCTGTTGTCCTCTGCTCTTCAGTTTGTCCGTGGATGTGGGATAACCTCACCTGCTGGCAGGCGGCCAGTGTTGGTGAAGTTGTGGTGGTCAACTGTCCAGAGCTTTCCATGGCTTCATGGGCCCTGACGATGGTGATTATCTGTGTTTCTCATTTTGATTTGATCTCATTTGTATTTTAAAATTTAACTTCATTGCATTCAATTCATCCAAAGTCAATGCAGACATACTTTTCACTTTCAGAGATGGGGAAGGTCAGTCGTAATTGCACCGAGGACGGCTGGTCTGAACCGTTCCCTCACTATGTGGACGTCTGCTTCTTCGATGACAACACCAATATAACTATCGTGGATCCTAAGGTGAGATGACTAAGTGGACCCACCATTGTTTCCATATTTTCAGAGTCTATTTTCATAGATGCATTCTTAGAATTTCATTTAAAAGGAGACATCCTGAAATAAGGGTAAATGCTTTCATCATTGAACATGTGTCCCATTTTTTCCTACATAAGTAAAAAAAATGGTCTCATCTTACCCCACTCTCCCCTACGACCACTTTCACCTCATGACTATCGCTCTGTCTCTCTCTAACATTAGACCACTTCTACGCCTCAGTCAAGGCCCTGTACACAGTTGGCTACAGTACATCACTGGTGTCTCTGACCACAGCCATGGTCATCCTCTGCAGATTCAGGTGAGTATCATGAAGAATGAACAGGTTTCATTTATGCCTGAATTTTCTTTACCCATTTGAATCATGTCTGCAAAAACTCAAATTAAATTTAGGCCAGAAGTTAACAGCCCCCTTGACAAGAAAATAAATTGGCAAACTAAGCGATAATGAAAATAATAAGTTAG
Source organism: Lutjanus argentimaculatus (assembly GCA_034769285.1). Lineage (NCBI taxonomy): Eukaryota > Metazoa > Chordata > Actinopteri > Lutjaniformes > Lutjanidae > Lutjanus > Lutjanus argentimaculatus. The sequence continues at coordinate 455,413 of JAWZSL010000095.1, read as the reverse complement.
TTGCAACCCAATTGGTATTCTCCTCTTTCCATATAGATGTTTGCTGTCTGTTGAAAATGTTCTGATATGCAGTCACAAAATTCAGTTTGATTGGCCAAGTGGTGTGAATACACAGCCCATGTGTATCCAGGGCTCCATCTGAGAGGTCAGACATTTGCATGCTTTTGCAAACGTCTGCACGTTTATGTACTGCTTAAAAATGATTAAAAGTGGGAAGTCTTTTTTTTTTTCATAAAAACTGCTGTGGAACCCAACTACAACATTTCTGAGTAGCCTGACTTGTTCTGAAAATACTGAGCCAAGCTAAGAAATGCAGAATAGTGACAAAGTAACTGAAAAGCCAGGTACCCAGCCAGGGTTAAACACATCCAGATACATTAATTAATTTGCTTTGATGAGTGAAAACAAGATAAGATGTGATATATTTTCTTGTTCTTCTCTCCAGGAAGCTCCACTGCACCAGGAACTTCATTCACATGAACCTGTTTGTGTCATTCATCCTGAGAGCAATCTCAGTCTTCATCAAAGATGGTGTGCTGTACGCTCAGGAGGACAGCGACCACTGCTTCGTACACACCGTCAGTAACAACAACTGCTTTGTTAACTGTACAAAAATACACTCATGTATGTTCTTATCAGCAGGAAAGAAAACAACCATGACTGCTTGGTTATTATAATGAAAAAATGAAAGGCTTATTTTCAATTGACAAGGCTAATGATTTCATTAATTCAAATCTGAAGCAGATAATTGCAAAATGGGGCCTTTATTTTCCTAATTGATCCCTACTTTGCCAAAATAATCACTGGTAGGTTTTGAATCCATATAAGAAGTTTGCAGAGCATTGGCAATGGCAAAATGTTTTCAGGATTATTGGTTTAATCGCTTCCAGATAGCTTTATTAAAGGATTTATATGGAAGTGCAGCCACTCACATTTTCTACAGGAAAGCATGCGTGTAAAATCTGATCAGGGCCGTTCTGTTCCAGATATAAAGACGGAGGGCTTGAAGCACTTCTCCAGTCTCTTCTGTTTGATATGCACCTTTGAATGAACTTCAATCACATGCAAATTTTAGAAAAAGCAAACACACTATTAGATGACTAATACTCCCTGATTACAAATGCAGAACAAGCTCTTAGCCTTTGTCTGGTAACAACACATTGCTCACTCTTGTTAAGCAGGCATGATAAATAAACCTAATTAGGTACGCTAATGGCTTCAGCAAGGCCAGTGGAAATCTTCTACTAGAGTCTCATTAACATATCAATGGGTACTTTGCCCTTTTTGTCAAACCTGCTCCTTTACCGTTGTTGCCATGGCGATCACAGGTCACCATCGTGGCACCGAGGTTCCAGGAATCAGATCGGCGCTGTAATTGGTTGACCCCACTCAGAATATGGAGTCTTTAATTAACATGATGTCATTAGATTACAGCCCACCTGACATGTGAGGAGGGCTGTGAAAACATTTTAATCCACACATAGCTGCTAAATGCTACATTTTAAGGGTAACTGCAATGTTTTTCCCAGTGACAACTATCTCTATTTACACTGTGACTTACAGAAATAAGGCTGTTTGTCACTCTGACATTTATTTACTTGAGCTTTAAAAAAAGGCCCACCATTAAACCTGGATTTTACATTTTGAGGCTGCAACAAGATGCTTTTACTGTGAATATAACATAAGTGAACAGATTTCTGGAATGAAAACCAGTTCTGCAATGAGTATATTATTATAATATCCAGTGTTTATCTATGAAATAAAAAAGGGTTTATTGTATTAAACTATAGTGCAGGCCAAATGATTAAATTGGGTCCTAAATAAGTAACTTTGCAAACCGTGTAAGAAAATCATAGTTTACAATACCACAGTCCTATCCAATCTTTATAAGACAATAACAATACACTATTAGTTAAAATACTTTGGTTCACAGATTAATTGCTTGCTTCTTTTTGTATTTTATCTCAGAGACATTGTTTGAAATAAAAAATTGAAAGGCTCTGTAATCACATTTTACCTTTCCTACTCTATTGCCTTCACTCTGCCTTTTATCCAGTCTTATTTAACACACAGGGAACAGGCCACCAGAAACTGAGACCTTCTCAGGAAAACGGACATCTGGTCACCCTGATAAAACAGCCACTTAGAAGTTAAGAACATATTTAAATATACCTAAATTTTTAACTTTATTTATGTAGCACTTTCAAAAAGTTGTGAAAAGAGACAAGCTGTCAGTTATCAAAGCAAGTATTTCAGGGGCAATTACAAATATGAATATAAAAACAAACAAATTTAAAAAAAGAAGACAGACACAAAAATGAGAGATGAGTTAAAAACAAAATAAAACAAAGATAAAAGCATCAGAATCAAGGATTAAAGGCAACTTTATACAAATGTGTTATGAGGACTGATTTAAAATGGGGCACTGACTCAGCATGCCTGACCTCCTCAGGCAGGATATTCCAAAGTCTGGAGGATCTAACAGCTAATCTACCCTTAGTTTTTAACTGTGACTTTAGGCAGTTCATTTGGTCATAAATCATGTTAATCAAGTCTAAGGCCTAACAAATAACTGATACCTTTAATATTTTCATTACTTGTGAATCACAAGTTTCATCACATTTCAACAAGTATTATATTGATTCTCTGGAAGATGATGCAATATTTGCTAATATCACAAGTCTTTCGATTTGATTCAATTCAGGGATCTGCGATCGATATCAGATGATATCATGTGTTCATCTAACACATTCAGTTTCATTTGTGTCAACTAACAACAAGCATCTAAATTTAAACTGAACAGATTTATGACTGAACTCTTGCAGGTATTTATGACACAGGCATGCCATGTGATTTTCAAAATAAAGGTGTAATAAATAAAGGTGATGACAATATACATCGATATTTTACTTTGCATCAGAAATATTGGATTGTTGGACATTGAATCAATAAACTGATCCAGATCAATGTACACCACTACTTGTATATAAAATTGTTGCAGAGTGAGATGATAAGAAACCCAGAGTGGGTCAAATGCCCTCAAAGGATTGTCCAACATCAGCAATACAGATGTGAAATCACTGATAAAATAGATTACCCTCTGCTTTGCTCTACTGATGCACCCCCCCCCCCGTGTTTCCCCATGCAGGTGGCGTGTAAAGCAGTGATGGTTTTCTTCCATTACTGCGTCATGTCCAACTATTTCTGGCTGTTCATTGAAGGCCTGTATCTCTTCACTCTGCTGGTGGAGACTTTCTTTCCTGAGAGACGCTACTTCTACTGGTACACTATTGTAGGATGGGGTGAGTATCTACTCCTGAGCAATTATTATCAATGGTTGAAAGTAGAAATGTTCTGTTCATACTGTAAATTCAACCTTTTATGACACAATTTCAACTTTCAAAAGTCAGTTTACTAAGATTTTTATTCTTAATGTTTTAAAGTTTAGAGGAATGAAGTTGGTACAGCAGTATATTGCTGCTTCACCAGAAAAAAAAAATGGATCAGTGTCACAGTATAACGTGAAAAGTTTTTTGTTATAACAAGATGCTTTTCACTTTATAACAGACATTTAAGATGTTATAAGATGATATTTTCACTTTATTACAACATAAAAACAAGATTTTATTTGTTATAACAACATGATATTTATCTATCTATGATATTTTATCTTTTTTTATTATCATGCTTTGTTGCTTTATTGTGTCATGTTATGTCATATGCTTTCTGTTATAACAATTTAACAACTTAACAAACAAGTTAACACGTTATAACATTAAGTGTTTTACGTTATAACGAGATAAATAGTACATCCTGAATGAGCCCCCATTATTACATTATGGCCAGCTAAACAGTGAACATAATAATGGACAGGCTACCAATTTTTCTTTTTCTGGTGTTGTCAGCACTACTCAGCCATGAGATATAGGACATTGAGATCAACCAGGTTTTCTAAATTTTCATCACCTGCACACTGTGTTTTTATATGGGAGGTCTTGATGAAACAGTTTTGTGTTTATTTATTTGCAGAGAGACCTTTTTAGCATTTATCCTCTGCTGATCATGATAACAGCTTGTAATAGTCATCTTTATCTGGTTTTGATATAGATAAACACAGTATAAACAGGTTTACAACCACAAAAATATGAATCTGTTGTTGCCGTAGATGTTAGCATTTGTTACAGTATGTTAGAATTAGGTCTAATGAATAGTACTGCAATTACCCAAATCTATGACATGTTAAGTATTAGTAACAGAATTGTACAGCATTTTCTGCAACTTATTAATGATTACTGTTATTACAGGAACTCCGACCATATGCGTCACTGTCTGGGCAGTTCTGAGACTCCACTTTCATGACAATGGGTACAATAACTCTTCCAACTTTAGATTTACCCTCAGAAAAGGAAGAAATCTGTGTTAACTGTTAGCCATGTTCACAGTGTAGAAGGCACTTGAGAAAATACTGTATCAGAGCAAAGAACCAGAGACCTTCTTGATGCTGAGAATCACTCTCAGAAGTCTAACATTTGTATTAAGATACCTCCTCTTCATCTTGGCAACTGTACAATTGAAGATGAAGAGGGCATATGCAGGTGCTGCAATTTAAGGGGAATATGTGAGACTTGACAAAGTCTTTAAAATCACTGAATAAATCCATTTTCTTAAATGCTCATGTAATTAAGTAAGTCAGCTACCAATGTTTTAGCATATTTTTGCCTCCATCTTTAGCTTTTTTCATTTCTTGTGCACAATACATGATTGATATAGTGCAGAGAGTACAGAAACAAGAAGCTTCATTTAGAATTATTAGACTGATTATTCTGCATAGCTTAAATCATTTTTATTATCTTTTTATTCTCTTTTATTAGGTCTACTTCCATTTTAAACCTTTCGCCCCTCTCTGACCCTCCCCCTACCTCCCCTTACTCTGCAAATGGCTTCTTGATTAACTTATTTTATGGTGCTATTTAGTGCTATTTGTTATCAAGTTTAGTAAGGATGTAATGGCGAGCGTGCTGAATGGTTTTTGAAATGCACTTTTGTCCTCCTCCTCCAGATGTTGGGATACAAATGAGAACACTGCCCTCTGGTGGGTGATCAAAGGACCAGTTGTGGCCTCCATTATGGTATGACAGATGTTGGTTGTTGGTCCAGTTTTTCTCATGTATTATTTTTTCAACAACTGGAATGTAATTTAATACAATTTATCCTCCAGATTTATGTTATTTGTGTCTTGTTTCCGTCAGATCAATTTTGTCCTCTTCATTGGAATAATTATCATCCTGGTTCAGAAGCTGCAGTCCCCTGATATGGAGGGAACGAATCAAGCATTTACCTGTAAGTGACCATCAGCAAACATGCTAATGCCAGTGTTGTATGTCCTCAGAAACTACTTGAGTGTGTGTGGAAAAATATTTACATAAAAATCAATAATGTGAATTAACATGATAGTAACACTTGATGTTATGGTGCTTGTAAAAAGCATGAGTTAATGACTAATGAGGCCCTTATGAGATGCTTATTATCATTAATATGTGATTTTAAAAAATGATATGTGTTAATGATTGCATAATAAAACTTTTTTGTTGTTACATTATAAGACATTTATGAGCAGTCTTTTAAGAAGTGTGCTTCATTATGCATTAATTAGCTGTTAACTATTCACTTATTAACAGTTAACTATGGATTGAACAATCTAAAGTGTGAACAGTGCTCATTAAGGTTAATTAACTGTTTATTATGCACTTGTTAACAGTTACCGATGACTTTTTAAGAACTGCTAATAAATGCATAATGAAGTATGTAGAAATTTTAGTAAAGCAACAACAAAAACTTCAAACTAAAGGTTTAACAATGACATAATAGGTAAGTTAGTTAAACTCAATAATTGTGTTTGTCATAAAACAATTATAAGAAACTCATAAAGCTTTTATTAACATTCTCAATCAGTCTATAAACTATTAACAATTTTCTTCTACAACTGCTTATAAATGTCTAAGAGTCTAACAATAGACATGTTTATTATGCATTAATTAACACGTGTATGGCCTTATTAACACATATTGGCAATAAGCATCTTATAAGGGCCTTATTACCTATTGTCAAATGCTTAAGCACTTGAGTATAAAGTGTTACCAACATGATTTTAAGATCTCAACCCTGCAGCCCAAAGAAATATTATTTACACAAAGGATAAAGAGCCATCCACACCAACAGCTATAACTATAGAAACATTGTTTTAAAAAGTGTTAACTTAAACTGAAGTGGATGGCGTCACTTCATAGTTGTGGTGTGGACAGCCTTTAATGCTGGCAGCTTTCTATATTTCTCTTACTGACACCAAATCCCATCAGAATATCAAAACCAACAATGAATTGATCAAGTACTGCCTGTGTAACCTGATTTTAGCTTATTTGTCTGTGTCATAGAGCTCCATTCATGTGTAAAACATATAAATTAACCACACTGTTGCACTGGATGACTTGTTCCTTCAATATGATGAATATTGTAGTTTAAGTTTTAAGTCAATACCACATACATACACTGTCCTGCTGCTTTAAATACTCACTAGAGTATCAAATCTCTATTAATCCACAGCTGAAAATAGTTCAGTCACTATTCTCCTGTTTGAGCATCCTTTGTTAAAAACTGCAGTACTTAGTTGTTTTAGGAAATTACTGAGCCTTTTAAAAAATGAAACTACAGTATATAGTTGTGTCTTGATTTTTATTTTGTTTATTTGTTTATTTGATAGGATCCCCATTAGCTGTGCCCCAAAACACAGCTGATGGCCCCTGAATCAGTTCCCCTGTAGCCGGTGAATGAAACCAACCAGATTACTTAAAAGAATCGTTCTTCTCTTCACTTACACCGCTAATGCTAAATGCTAATGCGCTCAAGCTTATATAGTTTTAGGGGACGTACATTAAATGTGATAGGCGTGGACCGTCTGTTGTGCTTGGTCCCTTCAAAAAATCCTGAAACAGAAACAGTTTAACAGTTTAATTGTTCAGAAGAAAATCTCTGAATTTCACTTACATGAGTTGTGAGTAAAAACTAGTGATGACTGTCTCAGCAGAGCTTCCAGCAAAAAACTACAAATCTCCATATGAACAGCATCCAACCAATATGATGTTCCAAGTTTTTTATTTAAATTCAGTTTTAAAACATTGATTTCTGTGTTAATTTAGGCAATTAAAGTGGTAAAGAATTACATGTTTTCATTGCTCAATACTGTACTGTGAATTTAAGGGAAATTAGTATTTATATCTAGGAGTGAAAAGTGGCTTTCTGCTGCCTGTCTGGTGTCATATATATAATATGATATGTATATTTACAGTAAGAACTAATGGGCTCTGGACTGAGACAGTTTAGAAGTTGGGATGAGTGAAAAACTAACACATAAGGGCTTTTCCCACTGCACTTAGCCTGGAGCTAACAGCTCTCTTAGCCTTGGACTATGTGACCTTCACATTAGGCTTGCGCAGTATGGTATACCACAATACCTTTATACCGCCCAAGTCTAAAAGACCAAAGACTCATCATTGAACTTTCTAAAATGTTCACATCAGTTGCTGTACCAATAGACATTTAACCCAGAGATAGTAGAAGTACAGTGTAAATCGCTTAAACCCAGGCTTAACTTAACCCTGGCTTAAATGTGTGTGTGAAGGGGCTAAGTTATGCTTTGGGTTACTCTTAGTTCTGGGAAAACCATGCACTAAGAATATGCAGTGTGAAAAGCCCTGTATTTGGTTTTGGTGTTTTCATGGGATTTATCAATGAAATGAATGATGAATATAGAATGAAAAATGTAGAATAACACCAGCTTTTTCCTTTAGTCAGACACTACATAACACCCTGGACATAAGATGAAACTCTGGCATCTATTACCACTACTGTTTTTTTCTATGAATCAGTGGGCAGCGTACCTTTAAAATACCCTATATAAATCAAAAGAAATGTTTTATTCATGAGACATACATTTATAAATGCCATAATAATCTTTATCAATACCTCTGATGTGTGCTCCTTAATACTTTTCAGAATATGTTCATCTGTAGTACCTGTTGGCAGGAAGCTTGAGCCTCATTATGGAGTTGTACTGTAGCCAGACATCACTCCTGTTCTGCTCCCACAGGATGCTGTCTTTTGAGGCCCTGCAGATAATGTCATTCTCATCTGTTGCTTAGACCTGTGCGTGCGTGACCAAGTGTGAAGATGTGTGTGTGTTGCGTGAGACTGTGTGTCTGTGTCCCTAAAGACGCTGTCTTTGTTGTATTGTTGTGTTGTCTTTGTGCTGTGTAGCAGCTGTGCTCAGAAATGCTTCAGTGAGCCCACACAGGCTGTTCAGCATTCGTGCAGGATGTCAGAGTTATCCACCATCACACTGTAAGTGTGTGTGTGCGTGTGTGTGTGTGTGTGTGTGTGTGTGTGTTTGTCCGCCAACACACGTGTTTGTGTGTGTCTGTCTTGTGTCGATGGCATGTGTGTGTATGTGTGTCTGTGTGTTTTACACCAGGGGTTCTTAGACTTTTTTTAATGGTCTGAACTCCCAAATGTATACTGCTCACACACACACACACATTTGTTCTTCTGTACTTATGAGGACCCTCACTGACATAGTGCATCCTTTAGCCCTTGGCCTCAACCATCACACACTGCTCATAAAACTTAGATAAAAGTGTCAAACTAGGCAGTGCTGATCAAATATGGATTAAGACCAGTTACTGCATTGCCTTAGTCTCGTATAGCCAGACAGATTCACAAACGTGATTCACAAACGTGAATTAGTCTGAAACTTCTCAGTTGTTATTGTTAAGGTTAATATGGTATTAAAGGCCGTGTGCCATTCAATTTTATTTCATTTATCAAGGAAATCCTAAAAATATTGGTGGAGTAAAATATATGGTAAATCTGTAATGGCCAGTAGAGGGAGCTATTATTGAAGTCCCATAGGCTACAGTGTATTAGGCCACAAAAATAATGGTAGAATAAAGTACATTTTAATTACATGCTTCATAAATAATGACGTCAAAATGGATTTGTGAAATAGGATGGAGAAACCTGCAGAAATTTGAGCTTCTCATAGGGCATGAAAGAAGCCATTCTTAGACTTTTCTCTGGTTGTCTGGAGCAGCCCTCATTTTACTGTACTTGCTTGAGTTGAATAAAATCCTTTTCTCACTGAATCCAGCTGTGTGTTTCCTCCTGAGGACTCTGGCCCACCTGAAGGATTTTTTCCAACACCAAGGGCAACCCCAGGTCCTTGAAAGGTCTTGCAAGAATGATCATTTAAACCCAAACCAAAATCTTTCCCTAAACTTAACCAAATGTTTGTCCCTAAACCTAAGCAGATCTTTTTAAAAGTGTTGTCACATTATAAAACACAATTAATTTGTAGAATGTGCACCAGTAAGAAACAAGGCATACAAATCTAGCAAGGATTGCACAAATCTAGGATCACCATCTAAACTTGACCTGGGTGTCACCAATGGGCGCAGACAAATTGTTTCAGGATGGAATTGGTAGACCTAATCAGACAATGAAACTGACCAACAACCAATTAGAGTAACAAAACGAGTAATGTAGTGGTGCTTGGTCTGTTTCCAAACAAGATCTTTCTCATATAACAGCTAAATGGTATACTAAAATATGTTTCTGGAAACGTTTTAGGCAAAAAAGAGCCTGAGGCATTGCACTGCATGGACCTGCTGACTGAACACAATTGGATAGACCTAGAACCAATCAAACCGGTGAAACATGGCACATGTGACTTTTCAAATCTGGACCGGAGATGCTTCTCCATCAGTCATTGTATAGAACCTGCCCTATACTAAATAAACGGTTGTGATTGACCCGAAGTATCTGCCAGAGCAAAAGAAATCATGAGCTTGGCAGATTAATATGATTCCCAGATTAGCACAGCATATTTCTCTCCTCAAATATTTTCAGAACCATATTTTAGCATACTGTTTAGATGAGAAAGTTTCTTATCAGGCTGCCATGTTGAAAATGGACATGCAGAGTACAGAGAGGGACTCATATCCCCTAACATGCATGCTCATATGCACACATGGCCAGACCGGATATCAAAACAATGAAGAGAGAAGACACACAGACGGAGTGACTTCATTATCTGCTCAGGAAACCATTTCTGCAATATATCTTTCCTTAACTAAACCCTGGCAAAAGTCTCCAGTTCAAAAATATCATAGAAATTAGATATATCCTGTCCATAACAGATCTGGAATTATTAATCCACATTTTCAATTCCTCCTGCCAAAATTATTCGAACTCCCTCTACACATGTCTCAGTCAATCAGCTGTAAATCATCTACATATGGTTCAAAATGCTGTTGCCAGATTATTGAGCAGAATTAGCCATCAAGTTCACATTACCCCTGCACCTTTAACCCCAACCCCTGCATTTCTGCCCATGTCCTTGCAAAGATAGATGCACAAGAGTACACAGACACACGTATGCACAAAAATTAATCACATTTACTGATTTTCATCAGCTTGAAATTGAAAAAAATCTGTAGGTTTTTAGATTTGGTGGTGGTGTTTCTCTACAAATTGTGGAGAGACAGCAACACACAAAATGTTACATCTACATTTTGATCACAATAGTGTTTGTACACTTTCTAACATGCCATAAAGACATGAAAGAGTTCAGAGTATAATGTTTTTTCTGCTCCTTAAGGGCCTCTGGGGGTCACTGAACTACATTGTAAAAACCACTGTGTTACACACTTGTGTCCTCGATTACTCTAAGGTGTCATTCGTTGTGTATTTCTGTGTGTTTCCATTCCTTACGTGTGTTTCAGACACTGTGTTTTGCTGCATGATTCATGCTACAGAGATTAGGATAAAAGGACAAAACTCTATATGACTTCAGGGATATACTGACCATGTCAACTGTTATGTGTTTCAGTTCTCAGTTTAAATCATGTGACTGTCATTACCTAAAAATGAATTAGTGCACTAAATCTAACCTGAGTTTTAAAGAATAAAGATAAGACTGATGTTATTATTTTTCTTATTGTCAGCAAATCCTACAAAAGACCAAAACTACAATAATGCACAACAATCAGTCAATACTTTTAAAGCTCCCTACATTGTCTGTGGCACACATCCCCATTTTCATTTGGTCTCACTGTAGATCTTCAAAACTGGCTTACAAATGCATGGTTTCAATTTTAAACGCTAAGTAACGTCCTTAAGAAGCTGGTTACTGTAGTTTTTAGCAAACTTTATTCAAATCAAGGTTATTATAGTAAGTATATAACTAAAACCAAACTAAAAAATGAAAATGGAAACTAGGTCTAAAAAAATAATTTTATTTCATTACAAAAAAAGGATAAAAACTAGAGATTAGAAAAAAACTAACTGAAATTATATTTGATTATTTGAAATTTGGTCACATTTGTCAACACAACAATCATGAGGAGGCATCAGCGCATATGTGTATCAAGACTGGGAAGTCATGACTGTCAGTTAATTGTGTTTGTATTGTAATACCTATTCTAAACTAAACAAAGCTGAATAAAAATGAATGAATAACTAAACATAAAACTAATGAAAAATACAAAACTTTAAAAACTCTGACTCAAACAGGAGGAAACAGTGAATTTAGGAACTATTTTCAACTGCGAATTAATACCCATTCATGCTCTAGTGAGAGTTTACAATAGCAGGACTGGGGATGAGGGGATTGATTACGAGGAAAGAAAAAATCACTCAGTGCAACATACATGATTCATCATACATGTATTTTTAATGTTTTTTGGACAACAATGGAGTCACAGAAGAATGGGATATATCAGGCTTTGGCTACACGGAAATACTTCACAATTCATTGTTAGTTTTGGTCTCTTTTGGTCTCTCTTGATTGGCTGATAACAAAGGAAATAAAGAGGTCCAGTCTTATTCGTAAATGTGAATTTAAAATTTCTAGCTTGACTAAAAAAAATCTAAAACTCTAAATGTAAATGACGAGTTAAAAACAGTAGTCAGACATTGTATCATGACATTGCATCAGTAACTCTGTTTTTTCATCACATCCAGCTGACCAGAACCAGTAAAACATGACCTTGATTTGTGTTTGACTTACACCTGAATCTTATTAATCCGTGTGGTTTGTGTGTGTGTGTGTGTGTGTAGGCGTCTGGCGCGCTCCACCCTCCTGCTCATCCCCCTGTTTGGTATTCACTACACTGTGTTCGCCTTCTCACCTGAAGATGTCAGCAAGAGGGAGAGACTGGTGTTTGAGCTGGGACTGGGATCCTTCCAGGTATGCTTTTACAGCTCTTACAGCTCCTCCAACGTCCGGTTTTCAACTACAGACAAATACAAGATGATGAATGAGAGAACCTGATGGGATAACAAATCATTTGAGATACAAAGAGGCTCTTTAGAAGCGTGCTAGTGATATTTGAAACTAGTCTTCTGTCTTCACTATCCACAGCTATGCAGCGAGTGAACACACAACCACTTTGTCAGCTATATTACAAGCCTATATGCCTACCTAAGAATAAAAATATTACAAAATGTAGACAACAAGATATATTAGAATGAAATACTTTATATACAAGTAAAATGAATTAAATGAATTAGAATAGCAACAAGGACATTGTCTCTCATTGTCTCCTGTAAAACACAATAAATAATGTGTCTGAAATGTCTCTGTCTCACTTATTCACTACTCCCTATAACAGTCATTAGTTTACTCTGTTCCAAACGTAAAATACACAACAATAATCAACGGTTACATAGTAGTTAGACTGTTGAATTAGCAACAAATTGGCTTCAGAGAGCTAGTATAGTTGCTAGCTTAGTTATCAGTAAACTGATCACAGAACAACTAAATAAAATATTGTATTACACTGACAACTTCCACAAACACAGAAAATGACAAACAGCTCCATATTTTTTCATAGAGGCACATAGTAGTTCCATATTCTTTAGAAGACTGTGCACTGCCCCTGTCAAATAAACAAATAAAATAAATAAAAAATAAAATGTAAAATGTTGCAGAAAAGTAGACGTAACATGCGGTTTACAGATGACACATGGAAGCTCCTGTTTTTCAAACAGTTCCCTCTTCTGACTTTCAGAGCTGTCAGCACACACTATTTTGTGATATAGCTTTTAATAGAGATGTGTGACCATTTTTAAAGTTTATCCGTGCTCTCTGTCAGACTCTCCCAGATCTCTTTACCCTCTGCTGATAAGGATGCAGTTATTTTTAAAAATGAAAGCATGTTTCCGTCTCAAGCTGTTGTTCTCTTTTTTGCTGTCCCCATTCTCCTTCTCAGGGCTTTGTTGTAGCTGTCCTCTACTGTTTCCTCAATGGAGAGGTAAGCTTTTGTCCCTGTTCATAAACACATTCACTCTGTAATACATCTCGATTTTCTAACACAATGATGCCAGACATGACCACTTGAGCATATTTTAGGAAAGGCATCTCTAAATATGTGCACTAATGATCACCCAAAATGGTAACACTTGACTTCAACTCCCTCTATTTAGCATTTATAACACTTGATGAAGTGTCATAACTAATACAGTTTAGATGCCAAAGGTCAGACCTCTGTTGTAAAATATGAAGACTTATTTTACATGATTACAACTTTGCTGGATCATGTTGTCAGTCATTCAAAATTTATACACCAGATACATTTGCTTCACAAGAATTATAACTGTTGACAAACACATTAATAAACACTTAAAGGGATTATTTGAAGTGGGGTTGTACGAGATACTTATCGATAGTCAGAGTAGTAATATCGCTCTCTCCAAGGTGACCAGACTCCATTGGCAAAAGCAGTAATTACGTTGCTTAGCTTCTGTGCTGGTACTCTGCTTCTCCTGACCGTGCTGACCGCCATCTACTGTAGGTAATACAATGACAACCCGACTTCAAAAAATATGGTCCCTTTAATGTTTCCAAGCGTTGCCCACACAGTTTAAGTGTACTGTACCTTTTCATGGAGCTGGTGCAGCTTAAAGTACATTAAAAATGACCTTGTGAAGTTTCTCCCTGAAGGTGCAGTCGGAGATCAAGAGGAAATGGCGCAGCTGGACGGTGAACCGGTACTTTGCTGTGGACCTGAAGCAGCAGAGGCACCCTTCGTTGGCCAGCAGTGGAGTGAACGGCGGGACTCAGCTGTCGATCCTCAGCAAGAGCAGCTCCCAGATACGCATGTCCAGCCCACTGGCGGAGAGCGCCAACATCAGCCTGCCCACCTGAGCGTCTGATTGGCGGGAGTCAACTTTAAGGTGCCGTTCCACTTATGTACATCCAGACCAACCAGAGCAGACCAAAGTGGCCCCTCACAGCTCTTATATTTTGTAGTTTGGCCTTTAGAAAATGAGGTATTTCTGAAAGCATTTACCGGAGGTGCATAGCTGGCTTTCATACTTTATAATTTCATTTGACTCCACGATGTAATTTAATTTATTGGAGTGTTTTAGTTGACTTAATAACACACTTAATAGTTTTAAAGACAGCTCAAATTCCACTCCTTTGATTAGAACATAAAGAGATATTAGAAATTGCCACTGATATTGTTTTAATTATAAATAATTATTAATGTAGAGTTGGGGCCAAAAACAGTACTACTTGTAAAAAAAACAACAAAAAAGGTTAAACATCAAATGTAGGGGTCATATTTGGCTGTTGGTGTGTAAAGTAAATGTGCTTCAAAGTGCCATACAGGTTGCCTGACTGGATCACACAAACAGTCCAAAGTTAAATATCAACCAAACGTTCGCCTTGCTTGTAAAAATATGCTCATTGTTTAAATGTTTCATCTCAAATTTAAACATTTTTTCTACAATCAGCCGTAAGTACAGAGTATGTCAAAAGATATATTGAAAAAAAAAAACAACTCATGGACTTTGTAAATAGTTACTTTTGGTGTCTAGATTGGAATTTCTTTCTTTTGCATAATGCAGTATTGTAATGACCTTTTCAAACAAAAGGAACTGGAGCCCAAATCTGTAGACTTCATCACATATCCTGAGGACCCAGAAGATCCTGCCCACTCTATTCTGAACTATTTGTTTGTATTAAATAAAAAAAAACACACACACAGTATATATAAAAACAGTGCCAAAGTGAATGAGTACAGCAGGGCAGTGGTTCTCAACCTGAAGATGAATCTGAGGTGTCATGAGATGTCAGATACAACAAGTTATGTTTGCACCCGGGTTGGGACAGCCAATGTGGCTATTTACACCACGATGGCAAACCACGATCTTTCACTAAACCTAACCAAGTTGTTCTGTTGCCTAAACCTGAGCAAACTGTTTTGTTTCTTAATCGAAGCAAGTAGTTGTGATGCCTAATCCCAACCAAGAAATTTTAGTACTTAACCTAACCAACCTAAAACTGAATATAATAATAAAAAACAAAATATGAGGTAGCACTGACTTCTAATTTCACACTTCTGTCAAATACTAATCTGCTGGGGCAGGACTCAAACCCCACTCTCCCATGAAGGAGTCCTGTGCCTTGTCCCTTTATCCACCACAACCTCTTATCAGGAGCAGATTTGTTTGTTTTTTGTTGTTGTTGTTGTTGTTGTTTTTTTATAGCTAAAACAAGGTGGTTGGGTGTTAATAGCTCAATAGCTGCTGCGTGCCTGTTTGTATGCAAATAGACACTTTGTTATTTTTCTGACATTTTTTTTCTTGTTAAAAAAACAGATAGTTTCACATCTTCAGGCCTCTAAAAACATTCAAATTTAACCATCTGAGAAAGTAAAATCAAGTGCTTACAGTTTGTAATTTGTTTGTTTAATTTAGCATTATTTTAAAGGGTCACAAGACAAAAAAGGTTGAGAGCCACTGCTGTAGAGGATAGCACAGTACAGGAGGGAATACAAATTTGGTTCAAAAAAAAAAAGAAAGAAAAGAAAAGGACATAAAGTCCACACTCTGAACTGATTTATCCTCACAGCTGGCATCAGTGTTGAGCTTTTGCAGTAGTTTCCTCCAGTTGGTTTTCCCTTTCACAGACTTGTCAGTCATGTTCTTGCAGACTGTGAACATAAACGGTACATGTGCCATTTAGTGGATGCTTTTATCTAAAGCTCCAAATAGTGCCATAAGTGTAGATGTACAGCATTTTGTTGTAGGCACTGAGAATCAAGCCCTCAACCTGCTTTTCGAGATAAAGATTTTCTCTGAGCCTCACACATCATGCCATATTAAATAGCTCTTTATTTTAATTTTTTTTTTTAAATAATCATCTCCTACACTCATATTCCAAAGTGCCTAGTCAGTCACAAATAGCTATCATTTTTATTTACAGTACTGAACAGATATCTTAAGGTGTAGAAAGAGTTATTTCCTGCAACGAATGTACAGAGTGGTGTGTTATTGTGTTTTTCCACTGTGTGCTGCAAAAAAGAAAAATATCCTGCCTATTTATTTGTGAAATTCTTATTTTTCTCTATTTAATAACTTACACTTTAAGTGAAATGAGTCCTGCTATGTGTTTTTTTTCTTCTTAATCATGATGACTTTGACAAGACTTGAGTAAAAAACTCTCATAATTGCTGCTTTATTTTTACCTCACATTTAAAACTATCAAGTCCATTTCAATTCAGCATCAGCGTCAAACTCATAAGCGGCTTCAGAATAAAAACAATACATGTTGTTACAGTCAACAGAAAAATGCTTTAATGTGACAGCTCTTGACAATCGCTGAGTGTTGTCTATTTTCTTTTTCTGTCTTTTTGTTTGTGCAAAAAACAAGCTAACAAACAATAACTGTGCAGGCTGGGAAATCATTTAATAAGTTGAAATGTGAAATGATATGTACAAGAGGATTTATCCATAATATTTACTCAAAATATTTATTTTTTTGTAGTATCACCTGAGAGGTTTAAAAGAATGTAATATCTTTAAACAAGGAATCAATGATATTGTGAACAGATACGGATGTATATTTATTTTCCATGAACCAGTGCCATGTGAAATGACTCAATGTACAGTATACATGCTTTTCCATGTGTAATTTAGTTGTATGTCCAATGAATGGTTACATTGCATTGATTGATGTTAACTTTCTTGGTCAAAGTGCCATAAATGTAGTGCCATAACTGGTGGCAGTGGGAGACGTGTGGCGCAATGTCTCATTTCTAATTTTAGAGAAAACAAAAACACTCGCGGAAAATTGCTGTCCAGCGCTACAGAGGATATTGGAGAGATAAAACACAGGTAAAACCTCTAAAAAAAAACACTACTGAAGAGATGTTTCGGTTTTCTGCCTTTGTTTGGCTGCTTTTGGACAAAACAGCGTTTGACTGTGAGTATCAAGGGGGCTAGAACCAGAAGTAGAAGAAAATATTTTTAATCAAGAAGGGTTTAGAAGGTGGAACAACTGCGACAGATAAAACACAAAGTGTGTACAAGGGTGTGATTAAAAACCACTCTGCTGCTGCTTACGTGTTCTATCACCAGCCGTCACTCTGAGTCTGAATGAGCTCAGATGGAAACGACCATGTCTCAAAGCTGTTACTGTCTGTGAAAAGAAGAGTGGAAAACTCCTTACTTGACCATGTTTGTGCTGTATAATTGTCTACCACAAGGTGGCAGCCAAGGTTAGAATTTTTGTTTGATAGTTTCATAGAACGGGGGATGTTCGACTGGCATTGATTTGCTTTTTGAGCCTTTGTACTTTGGATTTTGGATGAAATAGGGGTAGGGTGGGGCATTGAGGCTCTTAAATGCCACATGCTTAACATTGTTCACATCTACTTTTTGGGATTTTTTCTCTACGCAATTCAGAAAACAAGCCTACAAATGAGCCCTGATGTGCAACTCTTGTTACAGTGCCCTCACTCAATCCCAAAATTTCTTTCCTGCTCGCTTTATTTGCAAAACAAACTGTGAACTGTCTGAATTTCAAAACATGTACTGAGATGTGAGGACATTTGAGGACATTTGCACCTTTAGCTAAAGCTGACCACACTTCTTCACACACCTCTTTTTGATTTAGCATCACAGTATCACACTAAATAATCTTTATGTGTCAAAGAAATGCCCTTGACATGTTTTCTTAAAGCAGTAGTCTGACAATTTGGGAAATATTTCCCTTTCCTGCTGATAGTTACATCAGAAGATTAATACCACTTTTATGTCTGTCCATGAAATATGAAGCCACAGCTAATAGCCATTTAAGTTAGCTTAGCACAGAGACTGCAGGGGAAACAGCTAGCCTAGCTCTGTCCAAAGTAAACACCTCTGAAGTTCACTTAACTCCCTGTGAAACCGCAACTTGTCGTTTTCACACTTGGGTTTTTGTCCGGTTTTAACATATTTACAAGCTAGCTGTTCCCTTCTAGCTAGTCAATAAAACTGATTGCTAATATTGCTAAGAAATAAAAGCTTGCTAGTAGATATTAGCTGACAAATGCTAACTATATCTACTAGCAGCTATTTATCTAGCTATTAATAAAACCATGGCTAGTAATATTATCAATATGCTCGTAGTAAAAAAAACTAGAGTGAATTGGCTAACTAATATCTATATATCTAATAGCTAGTTGTTTTCCACATTCCCAGTCTTTGTGGTATTAATCTTCTCATCTCTGAATGCGAACGTTTCATGTATTTCCCAAATTGTAATTCTACTCCTTTAAATGTAACTATTCTCAGTGTGGCGTATCTCTGTGTTTAAAGCCTTTTCTTTGACGGTTGTGTGTGTTGAGCCAGTTTTTTCAAGTGTTGAGTGTATGTGTGTGAGTTCTCTTGATTGCCAATGAATTTTTGAATGTAGCGATGTTGCTCAGCTGCTCTTTAATGTCGCCTGCTATCGATTTGCCATGGTGTACAAATGATGTCTTTTCTTGATCATATATACAGTTCACTGTATATGTATATTTTTGGCACACAGGTGGGCCCCTTGACGAAGACCTGTAATGTTTGTGACCGTGTTTTTCTATGTTTATGTAAATGTTTCAGTGTGTGTGTGTGTGTATGTGTGTGAGAGTGTATGTTTGACGTTGGAGAGAGTGTGTTCTGTACGCATGTGTATGTAATGAAGAGCATTCATGAGGATATAAGTAACTTCAATGTCAAAAGAATATCTATAAACCCTCATCCATATTATGTTCCACCGTGACCTGTGTGTTATGTGCAACATGCGTTTCTAGTGTCCAAAATTCATGTCCAAGGTTGTGTAAATTTGACTGCAAAATAAATCTATCTGTGGTGAATTGTATTTTGTGGACATTGTGATTTATTTCACTTAGCTGTCCATTCATTAAAATGGACAGCCCAATTTTTTAATTTTTGTTGATAGTCGCATAGTTTTTGTATGCAAACAAAATTATCTTTGGTATCATTTTTCCCCCAACTGGAGGTCAGTAATGTACCGTTAGTTCTTCTGTTTCTCTCCTGCAACTTGACTGGATGCTGTTCATTAATTTTATACTACGGCCAAACACAAAAACTGACTAGTTAATACTTCTGAAACCACAGATGCTCCATTTATTACTGTGCTTTTACACAGACCAGATCTACAAGGACAACGATGGAAATACAATATATTCAATATAAAATAAAGTGCATTAAATCATAATGTGTACTGACAATGACAGTCAAAGTGCTTAATGGTACAGTATAGTGCATTATTCATGGTCTATAAAAAATAAACTACGGATGGAGGGATCAGACCTTTTCTCCACCATCGTCATCAAAATGTGAGCAACTCGCATGGATGAAATATTAAGCTTTAAAAACATTGGATATAAGCACATTGTGTATCTTAAGACACTGTCACTGTGTCATTTGAAATGCTTTGTATAGTTATACAGTACCATTTTGATGCTGCTTTACCATGTAAATCACTAGCATCCTGTTTCGTATCAATTTGGTGTCTCTTGTAGAGCAACAGATGTTCCAAAAAATTAGGATTATCACATCTGGCAACAGCATAAAAAATGACAGATGAAGGAATACAAGCTTATAAATATTCACAAATACTGTGTTTCAAAGATGGCTCATCAAAGCAGACAACTCCTCGAGATAAGAAGTCTTTTAAGACATGACGTACCAAGATATGGCAGCTTCACGAGCAGACACACAACATTAAATACATTCACTCAGGTCCCTCTGGATCTTTATAATTGAAATTTTCACTCTAGCAGCAGGTGAATTTGCACATTCGGTCCAGATCAGTCCTGCACATGTTTTCAGCCTGCACAGAAATAGTGTCACTGCTTCTGTTCACTGCAGCACAAAACGATTAAGCAAGTCAAGCTCGTTTCACATAATTTAGCCAAGTTCAAACATCCATTGTTTCCACAGCTGTCTCAACATTTACTCATTTTTTCTACTCATGTGGTCCAAAATGTAAACACAGCAATGTGAAATCATCCTCGAACGAGCTCGGGGCCAGCTCCGTCTCCACTGTGTCCTCGTCTTTCCACAGTGGCACCATGACATCCTTACAAATCAAGCACCCATGTTTCTTTAGTTTTTTTTTTTTTTTTTGTATTTTTTGGTTCCAGCCGTTATATAAGACAGACCACACTTATTAAGCTCAGAAATGTGCCGTGACATGCTCGTAGCTGCTGCTGACACTGATATAATTCATCCTGACACAACATTTCCTCAATCACTCACTCACCAGTGTTCATTATGGTCTTCTCTCTGAGGGGTTGTTTAATTAATGCCTTCAGCAGGTTGAGCTTTGAGGACTTCCTCTAGTAGTTTGCTTGACATTCTCACATTTTCTCTCTCTCATGAATGGTCTCTTAAAATCATACTGAAGAGATGTTACCGCTAGAGGGAGGCCGGCCGAGCCCCCACGGGCTCTAATCGTGATCTGAGTGATACTTCTCTTGGCTGGGGTGAGGTGATTTTGACTGTGGCACTTCCTCAGCCATCTCCGCAGCTCTGTTTGGACCTGCAGACAAAACCATGTGTGTAGTTGTACTGGAGGCAGTTAAGTCTTACTGGGTTTGCTAAAGTTACTATGTGCACTATTGACCCCTCTTAAGTCCCGCCCCTTTTTGCTCTGTGCTTCAATAACAGTGGAGCTAGCTTGGTACCCAGGGGAACACGAATTAGAACTAGATGGCATTGCCATCAGCCCTGCCTCCATTTTTTTTTCCAGAGAGCACTTATGATATTGCAATAAAAAATTCCCCACCAGCCCAAAGCATTTTCCTCCATATGCCACCACTATAAAAGAAACTTCTCAAAAACTGTTGACGGGACACCTTGAACTACAAACAAGGTCAGATATGACTCTTTCCATTATGAATTTTTGATCCATGATGTTTTCATATTTGTAAAATTTTCCCTGAGCTGAAAAAAGCAATTTAAAATTCTGTGACATTATCACAATGTAAAGTCTATGGGCCGAGCAGGAACTCACGGGCAAGCAACTCTCATTGGATTGAATGTGCGCCATCTTTGCATACGCTGTGTAATTCATTATAATATATCTGTGGGGGAACCTCTGTCAACTTTTGCATTTCATGTTTCTGTACTTATGTGCAAGGCTGGTCTATGTTGAAAAGAAAACTAACATTTCAAGATACCTAAAAGATGTTGCTGAAGGGGCCTGTAAAAGAGTAGTGCTGTCAGTTTGGTAATGTTAGCAAAATACGAGCTAACTAGCCAGGTGATTGTTGTAGATTAGCAAGTTAGTTGGCTAGTATTTTACTGCATTACATTAGCTTGCGTCCTCACAACATACAAGACACGCCACTTTATTTCATGACACACCCCCAACCTACCACCTACCCAAGTTGTTTTTGTGTCTAATATAGTTTTGTTGGCTAAATGTAACGTAACTGTGACCGTTTTAGAGGTGTGTCTTGTAGTGGGTGTTTCCTGTAGTACTGTGTACTTACAGTTAGACTTGAGGTGTGTCCCAAATCGCGTACTGTAAAGAAGTGCACTGTAAAGAAGTGTACTGAGTTGCACAGTACGCAATTTTCGACAGGTTAGTACTGTCTCGAATCAAACACTGCCGTTGCGCACTTACCGGAAATGATGCAATAGCTTCTTCTTCTTCTACCTTTTAAAGTCTGATTGCAACTCGCCGTTTTAGCTCTGTCGCCGACACTTGACATTTGTTTTTACATTTTTCTTATCAAAGCGAGCGTGTTTTGTTGATATTGTTTTGTTTTGTGTGTACGATGAGTGTCTTTTCAAGATATTTACGCCGGTATCAACTCCGTAGACGTCTCATCCTCATCCTCCTTGCTGCAAATGTACGTATATATCCTCACTGCCCATGTCGCTGCCGCTCATCTCCACCACCGCCATTTGAAAAATAGTAACGTACTTCCGCTACGTCACTATAATGGCGGCCGTTGAGTGTGGAAAGTGTCCAGCGATCCACACTCAATTTTCCGGCGTTTGAGTGCGCCAATGCAGTGCGCATAGGCACTAGATTTTCGCACACTGCTCAGTGTGAACGCACTTACGTACTCAAAATATTAAGTGTAAGTGCAGAAGTACGCGATTTGGGACACACCACTGATCAGAAGCACTTAGCTAGCTAGCAATTGATGTAGATTGGCTAGCTAGTTAGTTAGCTAGCATCTTGCCAACATTATATCTAACTTGCTAGCTAATGATTGATGTAGATTAGCTTGCCAATTAAGCTATAATTTTGATAACATATCTAACTATCTAGCTAATGACTGATTAGCTACAAGCTACCTAGTCAGCATTTTACTAACATTAACTAACCATCTTCACAATTTGGTTTTCTTTTAAAGTACAAGACACAGAAAAGAGACATTTAACTAAGGTCTGCCAGTTGTTTCCTCAACAGGAACACAGAGCGTAAAGGGGTAGGGATTACCACCAGTGGTGGTATCAGAAAAGATAAATAAAAACTTATAGAAAGGTACAGAGCTTTAAGTAGTTTTCTGACTCCTCCACTGAGGTTTTGCTCTGTTCACAATAATGTTTGTATGACGTTGTCAAACCATCACCCTCTCATTCACTTACCTCTCCATTCATGAAACAGTAAAGCAGTGCCACCACAAAACCCTGCAACACAAGAGACATGGTGGCTGTTTTAAAATCATAATTCCCAAAACTTATGCACACACTTCACTTAAATTGCTGCAGTAAATGCTACTAGTAAATAGAGTCATCTAAACGTTTCAAGGTTGCTCTTGGGTGTAAATTTTGCAAATGATGGGATTTTTGAAAATCAGTCTCAGATTTGGTCTAAATCTAACTTTTAACAAAATAGTTTAGGTTATAAGATGTTTTGTAATTTTACACACTTAAAGTGACAAATAAGGGGACATTTGAAATAATAGCATTAATAGTTTCATTTACTTTATCTTACATTTCATGTTCATTTTCACATGCATTAATTTTATGCATGTCTTACATCTGCTAGATTAGCAAGCAGTAGTAGACACTACTATTACTATTCTGTTCTGTTCCAAAGCCATTTTGACCATATATCAATTGATTTGTATTATTAGAATGTAATTTCCAGTTTCTTTAACAAAATCATTTGGGTTTTTTTTAGTTCCATATATATTCCATGTTGCTGCATTGAACAGTGTTAGAATATGATCAAATACAGTATGTGTTCACATTAGTTTAACAGCACTAAAATTTTATATTATTATTATCTAATATATCATTTCATAGAATATATGTTAAATCATTTTTTGGGTTTGTTAAATCCATATTTCTTTCGTTGAGAACTCAAGCTGCCCCCCCTGGTGGAAATGTGAAAAGCTTCTTGTTAAAAAACTGTTCTTTTTTCCTTGTGCCTAAAGAGGAATAAACCCAATTGGGGAAAAATATCCTGGCTGAGTTTGCCATAATTCATGCATGAAAAGAAGCCCTTCAGCCCTTCAGTCGATACACAGTGACCAAAATATGACCTGTTTCTTATGTAAATTTTAGTAAGTCATAAATGCATACATATTGCTGGTCTAAAGAGCTGTTACAAATTCTATTTAAGGTAGAGTTTAATGTTTAAGGTGCAGGCCAAAGTGTGAAAAATCAGTTTAAGTCTGGTCATTCATCATCACTCCTCCCTTCATCTCCTGTCATCTCCACCGGTAAATCTTTAATCGAGGCATTAAAATGTCCCCGGACGAATTTTAAGTCCAATGGGCCTTTTTTATGAAAGACATTTTGACATGTCCCTGTTGAAAAAAACACAGGTGTAAATAATAATTAATGATGGCACCCTGTCACGTCTTACTGAGACACTTGAATAGAGCAGGTTCATCATTAATGTGATTAGCAACACCTGTGCTTTTCCTCCTATGACAAGTAAAAATGTCTGATTTCTGATATCTTGAGGTACCTGAAAGGATCCCAGCCCCAGCTCAATGTACAGTCTGGCTGCCACTCCCGTGGTCTCAGGCAGGAAGGCAAATACTGTGTAGTGCATCCCAAACAGAGGGATGAGGAACAGGGTGGATTTAGCCAGCCTCCTGGGGAAACAAATGACAATAATTAAAGAAAGAATTAAGACTCATTAGTCCAGGTAATGTGAAGGCACAACCTTTTGCTAATCCATATTAAAGGCCCTGAAAACACATTTTCTTAATCAGCTTTTCACTCTGAGCGATGGGTCCTACATGAACAATTGCAGAATTAGAAGAGTTTGAGCTCTTTCATGTTCAGTTTTCTTTATTGTATCTGTGCTCCTTTCTTTTAGTATTCTGAAGTGTGTGGAGGCTGTTTATGATGTGCATAAGATGTTGACTGATGATGTCCTGCGTTCTTCCCTCAGGTGTAGCTTGTCTGGTCTGATTAGGCAAAAACCAATAAAGAGGGGGCAGAGCGTTTGACTCACTCTGCCTTCACCTTCCAGCCTTGGCAGCAGCAGTCTGTGACTGTGACCTAAGTGATGAAGCTTTCTGGTTTTTTGTCGTTTCTTTATTTCTCAGTGGGTCCAGTAGTCCTGTTTTCATGGCTGTTTGTTCAGTTGAGTTTAATGTTAGTTTATGTTAGAGGGAAGAGCCCAGATCCTAAGTTGCTTCTCGTCTTTATGTTAGTTTTGACTGCCCCATCAGTCCTTTGTTACTTTATTATATGACTTTTTTGTTGTTTGGGGTTGTGTTATGGTCACAGAGTATTTAACAAACCTGATGCATGCTTTTTTTTTTTTTTTTTTTTTTTTTTTTTTTTTGCAACTCCCTGTCTCATTTGATCATAGACCTGCTTTTGTATAGAGCCTGGGGTTTTCACAGCTCAGTTGGACACAGGTGATGTCACATACTCCCACGCAACAATGAGAATTTAACTGTGAATCAGACTGTGATGATAGTGGCGCCACACCTTTCTCGCACTGAGTAGGTTGAGTCTTCACACCACTGAAACAGTGTCTCAGCCAGCGATCAATTCAAGCAGCACCCTATAGATGCCTATATCGCCTGTATATACCTGCCTCGACCACATGGCTCATACAAACAAGTCGAGGGATATTTGAGATAGAACTCATAAATGTCATTCAGGTTTACAAAAAATTATGCTTTTGATGATGGCTAAATAGTTATATGACGAACTCTTAAGAAGTAAAACTGATATATTTATTAATAACCCATCTCATCCACTGTACAGTGAATTTTAACTTTTACCCTCAGGATTACAGATTACCAAAGGCAAATGGAAATATCTACAGGGATAGGGATACAGGGTGGTGATTCTGACTTTGTTGCAATAGATGAATGTGATATGGCATATAGTGTCGACTCATGTACTGTGAATTTTTAATCAATATGTAGCTGAGATGATGTGTGTCTTGTTATTTTCAGAGTTGTATTTTTTTTATGAATATGTATGCTGAGACACTGTATTGCCATATACACTGCATATTGTATTTTTATGATATGTTTTATAGTGAAACTGAAGGCAGTTTTCCACATTGTGGACAATAAAGTTTCCGTATTTGTATTCACAGTGACTAAGAAAGCTACCATGGCTTTTTGCACTTCAGGCTGACTTTGTTTGTTTGGTCAGCTTACAATTAAATGGTTGCTGCTGCTGGCTGACAGATTACACTCCATTTAAAGCATTCCCAACCCTCACCCTTAGGTGTTAAGCTTTGCACTGTTGCACTGAACTGGAATAGAGATCCACTGTACTTACGTTGCCTGGCCAATGTCAATCAAATCTGATTAAACCAAGTCTACACAGCCCTGAGGAAGCAAAACAGCAGAATTTTTGGCATTAAATTCTTTATGAAAACCTTTTACTGTGAGTTTTTAGCAGCTTCAAGATAAGATGTATCACCTCAACAACAAAGATGAGAAAATGTAGTAGTAATTACAGCCTTTCAAAGTTTGAAATGTTAACCTTTATCAGTGTCAGTCTAATCAGTGTTTTAGTTTTAAATGCCAGAACACAACAGCAAAATGCATTATTCTGCCAAGTTTCATCAGAGGTAGGCTGGATGTGGCAGATATTACAAACTGACCTTTAAAATGACACTGTCAGCAGGCCTGTCAGTGAAATAAATTAAAATGTCAAAATACAAAAGCCTCAGGCATTGTGCTCCAAGCTCCAAGTTCAAATCGGGGGTGTCTAAATATCATGTAAATGTTATTTAATTGTGGTGACGTTACATTACTGCACCAACTAACTGCAAGTCACATGGTTTGGAAAAAATAACTCCACCTCTGAGATACATCCCACAAAAATCACAACTAATTAGTTCTCCTGTCCTCTTGTATATCTTGTCTGAGCACATACTGTATCTACTGATGTAGATCACAGCCAAATCAAAATACAGTGTATTCTATCACGGATCAACAACCAACAGAAATGTCTGCACTTTGTGTTGTTTGCTGACAAATAAATCAGATTCAGAGCTTCTTAGTCAAGCTAAAACACGTCGTAGGACATGACAATATTGACAATCATCATCTAAATATTCTAAATAACCAAAATAATCCCTCTGATCAGAAATAACATCACTGCCTTGGCTGTTGAAAGATAAAACACACACATCAGATTATGTTGACGCACATAACAGGATTGTGTTTGTCTTTTGTCACACCTGGGATTTGTGCCTTTGTGTTAACGTCACTGATCCGCCTGAATCAGATTGAAGTTTGTAAGACAGAGATGAGGCTTTTGAAAGTGTAAAACATTCATTGAACTGGTGGAACAATCCTGTCGCACGGCGATAGAGGAGACATCTATTTCTGGTATCTGGAGCTATTTTTATGTGCTGCTCTCATTCTAAATTCATTCAGGCGAGCTGGAATCTGCAGCGACCAAATGTCAAAAGGAAGGAGGGATTCATTGGATTTTCTGGGCTCCCAGAGCACATTCGGAGATGCAGCGTTTTCTCTCTTAAACAGCAGGGAAGAGTTCAGCATTTTATCAGGGGATTTCATCAATTCACTCTCCTTTCCCTGTTCTTAGAAAACTCTTCAAAGAAACTGCCATCTATTTCCAGTATATTAAAATTTCTCACTCAGCAGTTTTACCTCAACACTAAACCACTGCTTTATACTTTAAAAGAAGCACTTAAAAGACTTTGTCTTCAAATGTGTTGTATGGAGAAAAGGAGGGTCTGCTCACTTCCGATGCATTGACATTTGCCCTAATAAAGGTCTCGAGTGACCAAAAGCTTCACTTGCATTAATCTTGATTAGCATAAATGTCGATTTACATTATTGCTAAAGCTCAGTATTAGACAAATTACAATTTTAACCTGCTGGTGGCACTGGATGGAGAGTCATCGGCTCACCCAAATTTAAATTCATCCTGAGGTGGACTTAAATATCTGTTCCAAATGTCATGGAAATCCAGCAAAAGGACATTTTTCATTGCAGAAATTTTGACATAGGAGGAAAAGCACAGGTGTTTCTACTATTATTAACATGACACTGTTCTTTCACACAGCCTGTTCAAGGCAGGACTGTCGAGCTGTTAATTCTGTCTTGCAGTCTGTATAAAAGTTTCAGAATGGTCTGCTCTGCCAGCGGAGGTTGTATCCTAATGTTTCACAAACAGCCATCCAGCTCTACCAGAATCACCAGGATAGCTTTGTTTCTTTCCTTGGACCCATTTTTTCGCTTTCACAAAGCATCCCTCATGTTTTTCCACATCCTTTGGCAAAATGCCTCTTTTTTTGCCTAACATGGTGGCTATCTCTTCCCAGTACTTGATAGCCATTTATCTGTCTTTGTGCTTTCGGGGGGAAGAATCACACAAATGCTTCTACAGGTGGACCTGCTCAGCCACTCTTCCCTCAAAGGTGTCAATGTTGAAATGAAAAATAGTCACAGAAATCCAGAGGTACACGACCAACACTTCTCTGGGCATTTGCACAGACAGATATGGCATCATTTTTCTGTGCGTGACGGGGACACTAGGGCAAGCATAAATCCAGCTTAACGGAGCCAAATCGATGTCTGCGTAAAAGAGTAAGCTGGCACGGTGAGACAGGATGCTGTTGAGTTACATGTTCACTGCTGTTTGTGAGTGTGTTCTTTAAATTAGAAACTTTTTCCACATATTTTTGTCAGCTGTGTTTTAGCAAAAACAAGAGGACACCCTCTCCAGTGCTGACACAGAAATTCCTCCCCATAGATCATCACATAAGGCTTTTTCTTTACTTAACCGTTGCAGAAGAAGCGACGCCCTGTTTATCCAGGAACACGATAAAAACTTTACATTATAAAATCAATCAGTTAGCTTTATTGTGATTAGCAAACAGCAGAGGAGCAGAATCACTTGTTGACAGGTGTGCTGTTGCATCACATCATGTGATTCCACTACGTCAGCATGCTGTATAAAATCACACACTGAGGTGCCTTTATAGCAGTCTAACAAAAAACAAAGGCAGTGTAGAGGCAAGCCTTTGTTACAGTGATATTGTGTAATCTTTGTGTAAAAAGGGCTATTCTGACAGCAAACCGGCATGCATACCAGGACCCTGAAAGTGAAGCAGCTAAATTGAATTCAGCCACAAATAATTTTATTTTATGTGTTTAAATTAGTTTGATTATTTACACCTGCACTTTTCCAAATTGACATGTCATGTCATCTTGTCTTGCCATTGAAAAGGGCTAAAAGTTGTTCTGACATTTCACTTAAAACCACAAATGTCAACCTCATGGTGGTGCTAGAGGAAAATTCAGGGGGATTATCAAAGTAATTAGGAATCATTGACTAAGGACAGTAAATATCTGTACATATTTCATGGCAATCCATGCTAGTTATTGTTGATATATTTCAGTCTGGACCAAGGTCTGGAGCAATTTACTACAAAAAAATCATCTTGTGTTTTCTCACCTGCTAATGTTATAGTCTGGTGGTGTCCTCTCTCCAGAGCTCTAAAAGGTCGTTTTGATTAATTCCTGATTTTTGGAGGGCTTCTACCAAAACAAAATTTAGCTCTAAACACAGTTATTTCTGAATAACAGAACTTCAATTTTTTACACCTATATTTTGTGAGCAGGGAGTAGAACTAGGGGTGAAAAAAGGGGCCAAGTATACAGAGCCCACATGTGAGGAGGGCCCACAAAGATAGTAGAATGACTCACCATGGATATGGGGAGGGGCCGATGGAGAATGCTTATTTATAGGGTCCAGAATTTTGCATATACGTATATTGTATATTTTGTGCTATGGCCCTACTTGCAAGGTGCTGGCTTGCGGGCAGACTTCAAAGACAGGGAAAGCTGCACACTCATAACTCCAATGCAATCTTTAAAAAAAAACGGACCGTTCAGACCGTAAGCGCTTTGCTTAGGAACCGGAGAATAACTGGTTCAAGTCCACCACAGACCAAAGCACAGAGTGTGGACTGGTAGCTGGAGAGGTGCCAGTTCATCTCCTGGGCACTGCTGAACCCGTAACTGCTCAGGACGCCTGACTATGTATGTATGTGTGCTCTCCGACACATGTCTATAGGTCCTATTTGTGCATATGTGTGTATTTTGGGCCTGTGTGTGTACAAAAATTACAACAGAGTAAAAAATGTGATGTCCCCAAGAATAAAGTATGTAAAGTAATAAAGTATGCTTTCTTCTTCTACTGACTTTTTTTTATCTCAGTGCTGTTCCCATAATTTAATATTCATCTCACAACTACATCAAATAGACGAAGAAACTGTCATGTATATTACTCATAAATAAAGGGCATTTTGCTATCACACCAGGTCATCACCATCTTAAACTCCCCACATAATAATTTAATTCTTTAATATAGAAACTGCTATATATGTGCCAAATTATTTATTCCTCATCATTTTTAACAGGTCAGGTATTAGGCAGTGAAGTTATAGATTGCAACCAACTGAATACTCCTTGCACCACCTTCCCCACACAAGCATATAGGAGAAATCAAGGGTGGCCACAAAACTCACAAAAATGCAGCGTTTTGTTTGTGTGAAAGCTACTTGTTGAAGCTTGGCGGTTCAACATGACATTCTCCATGAAAGAGGGTCCACTACCTTCCACAGTAACAAACACACAACATTCTTATATTCAGGTGGTGATATCATCATTATTTATTAGTAGTAGTAGTAATAGCAGAAGTAGTTGTAGTAGTAGACACTAATGAAATGAAAATATATTGATGAGAATCACATTCTTTTCTGCCATATACAGACAATAGATCCCTCCAAATACTACACAATGGTCTCTGAATCCTTAGTTCCTAAATATTTAACTGTCAGAGAAAATTAGATGTGACCTGAAAGGAACATCATATATGAAGCAGTTTGTTTGTTTGAGGCAGAGCTCTGAAGTGGTGCCAGCTTTAGCTGACTGGCATCAGCTGTTTCTTTCATCCCTCACAATCAGTGGTCCATTCCTCAGCTGTTACCTGCTGGGAAGTAACATCCAATCTCATTATCAGCGGTACAAGGCAGCCTTTATAGCCTGACACCTCTCACTAGTTGCTCTGCTGATATGCCGTATTGCCAACACTGTTTGCTGATGCAGCGCCCTCCATCAACCCAAACTCTTCTTACCCTTCTGTTGTGGTGAAACTTTTGGTATTGCTGACTTTACTAAGATATATATCCTAATCCTGTATATCCTTGTTGCTGCTCGGTTTCCTGGAAAGCTTTCCTCAAAAAACAGGGACTTTTCCACCAAATATAACTGTGTAAGCACTTAGAAGGTACATTCCCTGATGCAAGCGTGTGAAGAAACTCTGAATATTTTTATTTTATGAGTGATAACTTATGGTCATAAGTCAAGTTGTCAAGTTATGTTGGTAAGTTGTGACTTACATGAAATGTCCAGTGTCATTGTTTCCGGCCATGGCTGAAGATTTAAGCTTCTGAACCAGAATCCGGATCACGTTGATGAAGATGACGATGTTAACCTGATACAGGTACATGTACACACATACATACAAATACCCAAATGACAAAAATGAAACAGACACACAGTGAGAGAAATAAAAACACACAATTTTAATGCAATAAAATCAATAGAAACCCAGAATCCTACTCTAACAGAGCAATCTTTAATACTTTTTGTGTTAAATTGTGCATTTAAGAATAAAAGAAATATTAGCTGGTGACTGTTAAACCCCTCCCCTGAACAGCGATTGTCCAATCATGGCTTAGTGACTGTTATTGGGCATGGCAGGTATGTTTAATTTGGATTTCTCCTCATGTTGAAGTGGTGTGCAAGACACTGTATGTGCAATACTGTGTGTTCTAATACCCTTACTACTATAGTGTAGTATGCCAGAAAAAGATTTAGTCCGTCCCAGTACAGAGGATGTCAAATGCATCCAAAAATACCTGGATGTCCTACTGCATCTGGTCACATTTTACAGTATGGAAGCCATCATTCTTTTCTGGCTAATCTGACCCACAATCTTTTGTGATGTGTATGAGCAAGAGGGTCAAAGTTCCAGGTGCCATCTTATAAGGAAATATTATGTTCTAATTGTATGCATACTGCATGCAACAGTACGTACTTAGTGAGGGCAGCTGTGGTATGTACTAAAAGTAAAAAGAAAAAGTATGCCATTTGGAATGCAGGGATACTCTGCATTTGGAGTGTTTGAAGATTGGTGTCTTTGCCTTTCCAAACCCCTTAGCTGCTGGACTGCAAACTGACAGTTGTCATGGCTAATATTACCCTACAGTCCCCTCTGCCTGGCTCACACACCACTGTCATTCATTCACCAGCCACACAGAAGTTCAGTGACTGTGTAAACCTGTTCCACATGAAGCTAAGACCTAAAGAAACACCTGCTAAAAGCATGCTGACTGCTAATATCACAGCAACTGATGCAATACACACACACACACACACACACACACACACACACACACACGCATGTCTTTGTAAGCCAGCTGACTGGCTGGCTAGCTTTGGCTCAACTGGTTTGCGGTCAACATTTGTCTATCTTTGGTTTTAGGTGGACTACATTAATGAATTACACTTGCAGGGAGGCTTTTATTGCACTTAGAGTCATTTCACTGGTCTCTCCTCTGCTCCGTGTGTATGTGCGTGCGTGTGTGTGTGGTGAAGCGTCATGTGTGAAGGACACAGAACAGAGGAGGCAAACGCAACTGACCGTAAATTACAGCAAAACACAGTAAAGGCTGCAGTGAGCATCTTTTTGTGATATGCGAGCACACCGCACGTTGCTGTAGTTTTTCATACAACAGGGTTTATAAACGTACATCAAAGCCAATTGCACACTGTTTCACACCGTTTTGAGAGAACCGTGTCTTTTAACCTGGAAACTATAGCAAAATGGGTGCACACCGTTTTCGGACTGAATGTGGTGAGGATGACTCAGTTTGAAAGACATAACAACCTTAAATGAGGGGGTGGGGCTTAGTGAACATTTAGTTAGTAGTGGTACCATTTCACTGCTTTCCACTCACCAGCAGTGAGGCTGTTATTGGTCCTTTAATAATCCACCAAATTTCAACCTTGTCTGTGTCATCCCAGCAGCTGCAATTTAAAGCCAGATGATTCAGCATTAATATGATGTACACTCAAATCTTCAACTGTTTAACATACAGTGGTACAATGTTATCATTGAAGTGAAGTAATGGGAAAATAACATGTGATATATCGTACCCTCTGTCATCGTAGAAGAATCTGGTCAACACCCAAAGAATAAGAACTGTTGACGGGAGCCCTAAAACGTAGAAGCAGAGATTAATTATGAATGCTTTGCGTATCTGTCAAGTAAAATGAATCTAAACGACGCTTTCAAATTCACATGTTTACTGCATCTTTGATGAGAATGTTGTCAGGCGTATAAAACATTGTGCTTACTCAGTGTATCAGTTATCTGTCTCCCACTTTCATCTCCATGCCAGAAGAAGAGGCAGACATGGGATAAAAGCAGGAGACATGACAGAGTAAGAGAGTGCAAACTGGAAAGAAGCTGATAATACACATCAGAGCCACACACAGAGTGAGCACCACACATAAACACACACTCTGGGTTGTCACAACACAGGACACACAGAACAGAGATATTTAGGTCCAGACTTTCCAACGAGTGCATAGTTGTATGTTTGAATCAGGTTTGAATGGGTATTTCCCAGCTAATATGATTAAATGGAGAATGTCATGTATCATAATAATTATAACCAGTTGGCGATTTTTGTTCATTTTTAACAAGACGATGGACCCAGTTTGTTTCATTCATGAACGACTCTTTTGGTTCTGTATTCTTTACCCGTCCATGGTACGGTGTTGCCTCTAGGTAATATACCCATTTTTGGCCTTTTACAGTCACTTATTACATCCTCAATTATGGTGCAACACTTAAAAAAACACACACAGGATCCCAAGGAAACCATTAGCAGTGTTTTAAAGTGTCACATGACTCTCTCGAGGTCATGTTGAATCCCTTTTGCACCCTTCTTGAGATGGTTCAGCTCCTTAATCTCTTGCCACAAAAATGGTCTAGAAAAAAAATGATTCACATTAACAGATGAGTGAAGTTTAGTTGTTAATTGTTTAATGTGTTTTGTTTGATAAATAAGTAATGCAAAACTGTTAAAATGTAAATGTTGCCTTGAAGTAACACTGTACTATTATGGATTCCACCATGGCATTTTTGGTATTGTGTATTTAGGTTTATATACTGTTCAGTTAATATAAGATAGGGTTTAAAATGAATTTATTTCAACAAGCACTGAGCGAAAGATAGCAGCAGCACAACAAATGGTGGCAACAAGCTGTATGTCAGGAAGAATATCCAGCAGGACACTGAAAACAAGTATTTAAATTTAAAAAAATTATCAAACACTGAAATGTGACTCACTGTCTTGTTTTGAAGAGCATTATGATAGTTTGGTTTGATAGATTGTTGATGTAAAGTTTGTTGAAATATGCTTTACACTCTCCAACATTGATTCCTATAGGCTGTTCCACCATGGTACAATGTTGCCTGACAGTAACGTCCAGACAAATAAACTCATGGTTCATTTTATAGTCTTTTTTTTTTTTTTTTATCATTTTAAATGTTTTTTTCCATTTCAAATGGCATAAATTTAAACATTGTGAAACAACTCAATATATTCCACAACTATTGTAATAAATGTTATTCAATTATAAACAATATTTATTTTTTTCATTCCTTACATTTTCATTCCTTTATGGTACTGTGTTGCTTTAAGGTAACACACCTAAAATTTACCATAAAAAACAACTTTTGAGATTTCTACAAATTATGTTTACTCGGTCTATTTTATGACAAACATTACAAAAACCAGCTGGCATCATAATGCATCCCATAGAGGGTAAATATTTGAGAATATTATAGCTCCAAGACAAACCTGACCAACGTGTGGGACTCTGAGAAAAAGTCAGAAAATCTTCTGCTCCTTCAGCACCACAGACAGCGCCCAGGATTCATCACTACACATCCTAGTTATACTACTGATATTTCAGAGTCATGTGTGGGGCCATAGATTCTACAAGTCTCAAACCTCAGTCAAATAAAGGATCAATGAGTCAGGGAGACCAAACATTTTCAACTAAACAACCCCTCTGCAGCTGCACTCTCCTGCACTCATTCACCTTGGCAGACCATTTGGGAAACATTTCAGTAAAAAAAAAAAAAATGTTAACCTTATGGTGGCACTAGATGAAAGTGGTCAGGGGAACACCAAAGTCAGTGGGTTTCATCCTTTGAGGATCGTGGATTTCTGAATAAAATTTCACAGCAATCCTTTCAATAGTTGCCAAGACTTTGATCAGTACCAAAGTGGCGTACCAACCAACCAACCACCAACCAAACAACCAACCAACCAACCAACCAATGGTATCATCCTCAAATCTACACGGCTAGCATTGATAACAAGGTGAGACCCCCCCTTCACTCTCTCTCAGACCAATGGTTTAACAGATTCAGCTAACCTATTGTTCAGTCTTCGACATTGGCAGAGTGGCTATTATAAACTTCCTGTGTGCAGTACAGTGTGGCTAATAACTGCGTAAAAAAAACTGCAGAGGAACCTGCTGTTCCTTAATGAGACTGTTTCCATCTGATACAACCCATGCTTGTACCCCCAAGGGTCTGCTCAGATGTACAGAACAAGATTTGAGCATCCATACTGCTACCACACTTCACCACATCCTTCCATCGATCTCCTTATTAGAAATGCTCCAGCGATTGTCTCACTTGTCTCAACACTGGCCGAGCAGTAGAAGGTCTCACTGACTCTCACAATAAGCAGACTGGAGAACAAAAAGCTCAGCATGACCTCCAGAAATTTTTTTTGCCAGTTGTAGATTCTGTTGGCTAAAAGTTTCATGAACTCGGACTCTTCAAGACATCAACACAGGTATGCCGCTGTTTCTCAGCTTCACTGCTGGTCTAAACACAAATGATGGGAGACTTCTCAGCATGTCTTTGCTAGATTATAGTGTAACATTGTGGTAACAGGATCAAAATGATACAAAGGCTGTGGAACTTGAAGCATTCGAGAGCGCAGGCTTAAACAGGAAAATATAAAACAAACACAGAACAAAAAGACAATGGGATGGGAACGGGACGGCTATGGAAATCAGTTGACTGAGCAACACAGGATAACACAGAGGGAAAGCACTTAAAACATCCATAGAGAGCTCAGGAAAGCAAAAGATAAGAGAGAAAACAAAAGCAGAGCTGAGGAAACAAGAGCAAGCAAACCACAACTGCTGCTCAGGCCCTGCTGTTGTGTAAATAAAATATTGCTAAGGTTTTGGGACTGAATTATTCTGGAAATAGATTTTCCAGCCTGAATGTGAATGTGTTGTGTAATAACAAAAGGTATACAAAACAACAGGAAAACTTTCCTGTAAAATATTATTAATACAACAAAAACACACAACTGGCTCAGTTACCAGATTTATCACTACTTCTCAGACACAGTCTCACATGTTTTTGTTACTGATTAGGATGGCCAACCAGATGCTCAAGTAACAAAAAAGGCAAAGTGAAAAAAAACATCTCGGCAAAATAACACAGCTTGTATACCACTGTTGGAATTACAGGAGAGCCAGGAGGCGCTTAGCTCCCCGAAAAGAGAACAAACTTTGGATTTTGAGAGGGACTCAAAAAACACAATTGACCTGGACATGTGCAGGGCATTTTTATGTATCATAAGCTGCTTTCATGTCTTTTGTAAGTCTATGCATAATTATTGTGGAACCTCCTGAACACTGCTTTATATTCTGCAAGAAGGCTGAATCTTTATCAGTCATCCAGGAGAGCTCCAGTACAGTAATTGGACAGCCTCTAAAAGATGCTGTAGCTCTAAAAGTCCAGGCATTTTACCTAAAAGTATGGGTCAACCTCACACAAATTGCAACATAGACGAGCTTAACGATTTTGTGTCATCAATATGTTTTGAATAAGAGAAAAAAGTTATAAGGAATCACGCAAGGGGAAAGTTCTGACCAAAAATGTCTTTTTTAGTTTCATGCATTTTATGAGAATAAAGTGTACTATATTAGTACACTTGTATAAAAGGCAACATAAATTAACTCTAATCAGTATAAATGATGGCACTGATTAACATAAATTAATATATATATATTTAAATATTACTTAAAATAGCACTTTTACTTTGAAACTATCTGTAACCATCATATTGGCACTGATCAATATAAATGTTGACAATGATGAACATAAATTTCTGCATGTTAGCATGTTGTTTTCATGCCAAAGATATTTCAAGAAAACACACCCACTAGGTCATTCTGACCCACTTATGTATCTAAGGATTAAGATTTCCTTTTAGACATTCACTGTACTGCATCCAACTCCACGTCTCATATGAAATACAGTTTCTGGTTGACTGAACCCTTTGTGTCGACATCAGACAAGAGACATGCATAAATCAATTTTTTAATATGGGCATCGATGGGAAGCTGTGATATGTTTCGATATGTTATAAATGACATCCAGTATTCATGAGAGTAGAACAGAAGACTTTCTGAAGCAATTTGTGTGAGGTCATGTCATATAATAAGAGAAAACATGGCTTCGTTTCACAAAGACAGATGACAATAGTGCTGGTTGTAATATCTGTAAAATGATAACTTCGAGTGTGGTAAACGCCAGCAATATACTGAAACTTTTTTTACGCAACATGAGCTTAATTTCCAGGAATGTCATGGATTTGACCTCTTTGCATGAGCACCACTACTTCCCAACCAAGCAGTTACAGAGGGTAAATATCTGATGTTGGATTAACAGTAGCGCCACACAGGAGAGCTTAGCAGATCTTTTTTTTGACAAAGAGAACCAGAATGAAAATGAATTCTGTAAAAACATTCTCTCAGTTCATCCATTTTAGATGATGACAGGCAGGCTTTCACTCTCAGATGACAGCCAGTTCAATTCGTCCATCAGCTCAGAGCCACTTTAAGGCTGCACAGGAGGGAAATGCATGACTTTTTATACTCTCTTTTTACACTGTGTTCAGACTGAGAGAAAATAAAACAGCTGCATTGACCATGAAAATCTGTGTAGGCTTACGTTTTCTACACAGGATATTTATCAGAAATCAGTAAGGGAATCGATAAAGAATTGAACCGATGAGCAGAACTGATAATGGCACTGGTATTAATAAAATCTCATTCCTACCTCAAACACAGAAATTTGAAAATGAATGTATACAACACAACATAACACACAGCAAAAACCATCACACAGTCGCAAAATGCCATCACAAAGTCAAGAAAAGAATTTAAAAAACAAAAAATAATTCAAACAGTCATGCTCCTGCTCCATGCCCACGCTTATGAAATTGTAAATCCAGAAAGCCTATTTCCGTTTCCAAACTGCATGTTCAGATAACAGAAAACAAAGCGAATTTTAGAGGCAGTGTGATTGCACACGAAGTCAATGGAAGGTTGTATTTAAATGCAGGGTTACATGAAGCAAATTGAAAATGTTTCAATTTGAGTGGAAAAATTTGCACATATCCTGGGGCTTTATGAATGTACCTCATAAACATACTGAGACGAGACAAAAAATGAGCGGACTGGAGGGAAATACCAGAAAGAATCAGGGTATCTGGTGTATTTGAGTTGAGTCAGAAGCTAAGCTGAACACAAACACACTTCCACACAGTTTACTCCATCAGACAGTCAAACACACTCACAGACCAGCTGTAAAATGTCTTGTTACTGAGTGTTTAATATGTCCCTATTTAAATGGGTTTATGCGATGACTTTATCAGGTGTTTTTTGTGTGTTATGAGTATTATGTGTACGCACTTATCCAACCATTACTTGATTGTTAGTCTGTCTTGGCTTGCCATCATCACATGACCTCCTCAGTCATCCCTATACTCACCCCATCCAATCAGGATGTACCACCAGAAGTACTTCCTCTGAGAGACGAAGGTCAGGGCCAGCAGTGTCTGCAGATACATGCCCTCCACCAGCAACCAGAAGTAATTGGCCAGGATGCTGAACTGGAAGAAAGCCACAGCTGACTTGCACGCTGTCTGGAGAGGACACAACAAAGAAAAAGCGATTTAACACTGAGCCAAGACCAGTTTCGGGTGAGAAAGTAACGATGACTCATTAAAAACTACTTCTCTTGTTTCAAAGAAGAAGATGAAACAAATGGAGATTAAAGTAGTCTTTCTTTCTGTACAGGAGTAAGGGCATTAATGATATCCCATAATATGCTACATCTAACACATCCTTTTCATACCCCATTATATTATGAACATCAGACAGTAAAAAAGTGAACCTATAGCCCAAAAATTGAGATCATCATTTCACTACAGCTGTTGGAGCTTGTTTTATTATTTGTGTAGATTTATACTACTTACTGTTACTCTGATGTTTACATATTGAATTGGCATTATTCTCCCCTTTCTCAGTTTGGGACTACATGAAAGTCATGTATTTCCAAAACGTCTACTAAGAAAAACAGATTTAAGAGAATTTTTTCTAAACCCATGAAGGTATGTCTTGTATTCACAATACATGACATGTGTATGACCATACACACTGCAGCACAAATGTGAGGATATAAAGAGATTGTGTTTGTTGGTTATGACCTGAGAGGCTGTGGTCAAGGAGTTGAAAAGGTGTAATTGCTAAGGTGTGTCTGCAGAGGATAAAAGTGTTTAACAAGCTTGCAAATCCTGAAGCAATTTTCTCAATGACTCTGTGAATCTTTTTACACAAACAAATTCTATAAAAGCCTAAATGTTTTGCTGCAACTTGAAATCTTTTGCATAAGTACAAGAAAAGTATAGTCATAAATTTGTGACTGGAGTTAGATAAAGCTGATAATCTTTGCCAAAGAAGTTATGTTTTCAGTACTGTTTGTTTTTCTGTCTATTTAGGATTCATCAGGAAAAACTACTGGCCCGATTTTCACAAAACTTGGTGGAAGGGCATAGCATGAGCCAAGGAAAAACCCATTAAATTTTGGAGCTGATCCAAATCACAGGGCGGATACACAAATTATTCTTCACTTTCATTAATATAGCAAGATGGGACATTTGGCCTTGGAGTCTGTGCTCTCCAAGTTCCCTAGGAGTTCTTTCCTTGTTCTTTCCTTTCCTTGTTTCCTTCAGGATCTCTGGTGCATCTTTTATTCTGATTTTATTCTGATTTCCATTCAAATATACATTAAGTACATAAGTAAGTAAGTTCAGGCTAAAACGGTGACAGCTGAAATTTAGAAGAAATGACCGTTAAACAAACAAAAATGAAAAAGGACATGGAAAAAAACATCAGGAGATTGTCATTGAAACACACATCAGGATAACAAAATATCCAAATAAAATGGAATAATGTTAAATGTCTGTTTTATTTTTCAGTGGAACCTTTTTGAGACTTTTTCCAATATCAGAGTTTCAATGCCAATGTTTCAGGTTTTGTTTTCAATACCAATTTTATTTTTGATACCAAAATTTAAAGTCACTGCTCTGGCTCTATAAAAAAAAACTACTTTCCACAACATTAGGCTGGATCGATGGCTTTCTCTTTACAAAAACAAAAGAACAAAACTAAAAAGTCACTCCACAAATCACTACATGCTGTGTTAAAAATGGTAAAGCAGTCACAGATGAATACAGTTTTATCATTTCACTTTGTCAAAACTCCATTCACCACATCAAAAAAATGAAACCTGCTGTTTTTATGTGTTTAAACGACTAATGACTGTCCACTAATGAAAGGACTTCGCTGAATAATGACAGGTGCCACGTGCCTTCCCCTCTTTCACCCCTCTTTCCTGTTTCTGTCCGCCGTTAATTCAATCACACAGCAGATGTGGGAATCTGCTTCATGATGGAAACATTATTGACTAATTAGCTTGTGTGTCTCACAGTGGACATGGAGCAGTGGTCCAGGGACTCATCAGCAAACAGCACAGTGTCTTTAATGAAAACAGCGCTGGCTCTCAGGACAAAGGAGGAGAACAGGTTGATGTGGATGTAGTTTCTGGTGCAGCGGAACTTTCTGAAAGAGGCAAAAAAGGAAAGGAAAATAATACAAACATATATACACAAACAGTACTCTTATCTTTATATCAGCCTCAAAAGCTGCATTATGGTGAAGACCCAAGCTTGTGAGTAGCTTGTGAGTTAGAAAACTCTGAGTAAATACCTAACCTTTAACATTTCATATGAAGTTTTGCCCAGCAGCACTTTGACTTTTTGTACCTGTAATCTTGGGGGCAAGGGACATCCAAAATAAAGATCCCAAAATCTACAATAATGATCTTCTCCTCCATAAATAATCACCCCCTGCAGGGAAAGACTAAACTTGCTATCCCACTGCAGCAGCACTTGTTTGATGTTTTTTTTTTTTTCCTGGTGAATTTTGCCCTCATTTGCATACTTCAACTTTTAACCCCTCCGTTACTTTTTTGTTCTTTTCTTTGCAGTGCAGGTTCATCTCATGTTGCCTGGAATCCCACAATGCCTTGCGAAGCAAAGCGAACATAAACAGGGACAAACTTTGCGTTGCCTTGTCAGGAGTTCAGTGAGTCTTCATAGTTAGGCAACTTTGGACAATTAAGGAGACAATGTCAAAGAAACAAATCCCTGATCAGAGGTGGCAAAAGTACACACATTCTTTACTCAGGTAGAAGTACAAATATTTGTGTAAAAAAAGAAGTAAAAACTCTTTATTAGGTAAAAGTTCACTCTCCGAAGCACATTTTTACCAGCTGTTTCTGTGCAAAGTTAACTGAACCTTACATCATATCATTCATAGATTATTAAAGCATTCTAAATTCAAATGAAATTAAAAAAAACAAAAACATAATGAACATTCATTTCACTCCAATGTGTAAATCAATTTTCATTTGTCAGCAACAGAACTTGAAACATTGTAATCAACACGAGAACACACTTCAGGTCTAATTAAGCCTTTTTTCTTTTGTAAGAAATTTCCTCGTCTCTACAGGACGACCGAAATCTTTTGTTAAGCCTCTGCAGAACCTGGTTCTCATAGTTCTTTGAATCAAGGCAGCC
Organism: Lutjanus argentimaculatus; assembly: GCA_034769285.1. Classification (NCBI taxonomy): domain Eukaryota; kingdom Metazoa; phylum Chordata; class Actinopteri; order Lutjaniformes; family Lutjanidae; genus Lutjanus; species Lutjanus argentimaculatus. The sequence continues at coordinate 413,487 of JAWZSL010000095.1, read as the reverse complement.
CTTTTAGATCTAAAAATCAGTTCTGCAGAGCTAAAAAGCCTCTCACAGGCAGCTGGGAGATTCACTAGACTCCTTTTCTCCATGATCGAGTCTCCCTCGCGGTCTGTTTCGTCTTTTCACAACTTTTACGTCGTTTTCATTTTATTATGTCTGCCGTGTGTGACATGCACTGATGGATACACCAGGGGATCCTCTTTTACATGTGTTACTGTCCCATCCATTTAGGCTGAAATTGATCTTTATGTTGGGAAGGCTGCAAAAAAATGATGCAAAATAAAAATATTCAGTAATTCCCCCCAAATGCATTTAAACTAAAGTAACAAGCTTGTTTTGAAATTGTACATAGTTGAAAACACAATATATTTGTGTTAAAATGTAGGGCATGAAAGTATAAAGTTTTGCTCATGCTGGTTGCCCATGTGGTCCTGTTTTGTTGCCTAAAGATCATATTTATTATTTTAGGTAGTACATTAGTACATTGGTAAAATCTACAAAAATAAAACAGAACTTCTACATTAATAATCTGTAGTTTTCTTTGGAGTCTGATATGAACTTTTACCTTTGAAGTCTTTAGTGGTCTCTACTCTAGATATCGGATTCTTTAGCCCTCTATTCTCAGCTTCCCTCACCACTTATATGTAGGTGTAGGTGGTGCACAGTCATCTTTTCTGAGCTTGTTTCTTGAAAATAGCTGCATCGAGTTTTATCTTAGAAGTTAATGAGAGCAGGAGGACTTAACATTAGGCAGGGAAAAATCACAAAAATGCGTTCAAAGCTCTAAAGCTCAGAATTAATTTTCTGAGTGTCTCACTTGAATACCCTTTCACATTATGTAATTACTGAGTGTTGATGACAAATATTTCAGTTTTATGGTTTAATATTGTTCAACTGCAATTTAAAAATTGTAAGCATCCCTGTGTAGCAACAAAATAAATTAGTATTACCCACTGAACAGCTTCTTATGCATTTATGCTTCATATCTAAATCAATATTTCATAAAACAAACAGAAGAAGACAAACAAATGCATGACAAAGCTTGTGTGTATAACAATTACACACAATTACTGATCTGACAGTTGATCATCTGAATATCTGCTATTTGTATCTGTGACTGACATCTTACAGCTATATAATCTTCTTTAAAATAGCTTTTCAAATGTGGTTCACCACCACTCTTTCACTTTAAAGTCTCCAAACTCCATAAATGTTGGGTGAGGGAGCATCCTAGTTAATGTCCCTTTATGGCCCTCTCTTAGTGTGTGTATCTAGGACAGTGTGTGCTCTCCTTGTCTTACCTGAAGGCTGTAAACACCACGATGGCTGTAATGAGGGAGATGAGCGAGGTGGCATAGCCCACAGTGTAAAACTGTCTGAATGTAGAGAGGTAAGTCTTCTGCCAGAGAAAAACAGGGAAAAAAAATAGAGCAGTGAACTTGTGATGCCGTCAAAGAGAGTTGGGCGGAATCTATTTTTTCATGAATCCCTGATATTTCACCAGGGTATAGCATGTGTGACATTGTCTAGCCTACAGTGACTGCGTGTCTAATGTTGGCTGGCTCACCTTCATCATCAGGACTAAACCCAAAATACTCCCACAGAGGGGCAGAGGCATTGTTCTGTTTTTTTTACTAGTCTTACAAACGAGATCACCACCAGTCATGGCCGCCATCTTTCTCAGCTCAGCTCACTCTTACTCCAGTAGAAAGGCTGACCCACACTCACACTTCTACAATACAACACCTCAATGCAGCATCTCCATGTCAGTTTGAGAGAAAGAGGAGCATCTGTATTTTTCTATTGAAAATCATACGTTCCTAATACCTTCAAATACCTTCAAACTGCCCACGCCTACTGTCAAGTATACATGGAAAATAGCTTCATGAGTGAAATGTCACAACAAATGTCTGAAACTGCGGATCTGACAGGGATGGATATAGCTACAGCTATGCTTTCATTATTATAAGCAAAACAACAAAACTAATAATTAAAAATACTTTTTTTAGTTGTGCTGCTTTGCTGTTGATGCCTTTTTTTTCATTTATTAGCACAAATGCATGTTGCCTTTGTACGAAACTAATGTTTTTTATGGCTTGCAAAGTTTTAACTGGTGGTTCACAGGACAGCTAATAATTTTATGATAATGCCATACACATATATTCTAAAATACTCAGCTACACTATCCATACACAAGATGTCAGTCTTATGTCACACATAAGATAAAACTTGTGAAGACTGATTTTATCTCACTACAATCAGTGCGGTGTTGCCAGTAGAGCAGCACAGTGCTGTTGGGTAGCTAACTGCCACCAATCTGGCAACACTGCTCTCTTGTGTTGTAGCGTTCAATCAGCTGCGTGTCATGATATCTAACGGATCCGTTTATAATCACATAAAGTCACAAACCAGATGGAAGGAATGTGATGGGCAAAGTGCAGGTGGTCAAAAAAAGACCCATACAAGAATATGTCGAAAATTTCAACAAAATTGGACAATTTCTCCTTTCCTTTCCTTCAGCCCTCAACTACAGGGCTGGATATCGATTTTGGTTCTTAATGATTCTCAACTCTGAATCTTTGAGTATCCTCCTACATTCTTCACACCAGAATTGTGTGAAATGGTAATTGCCACAGATAATACACTGAGCTGAGCTTACATTAGCTACAGTAAAGACAGTGGTAATTTTTCCAGTGTCTTGAATATTTTAGGGTTTACTTAGGCTACTTAACTGTAACGATACAAAGTAACTTGCCCTCGTAAAGTTTTTTGTAAGAAAACATTTGCTAGATTGAGACTCACACAATTTGTGCTATTCACCTTCTAATCAAGCAACTTACCAACTGTTTAGTAGGTTAACTGAGAAATAACGTTAGACTCACAATTTAATAAGACAGGTTGATATACAGTGGGTGTTTGCAGTAGTGAACTTTGTGAGGAATTGATAAGCAGAATTGAAATAAAAATTTCTTAATGATTCCTTTGGAAACAAAATTTGGAAGAGATTCTTACCTAGAATTGGTTCTTGATGCCCAACCCTACCCTAAACCCTTAAATTGCCGTGATCTTTTGATGTTTCGTGGTAAAAATGACTCTCCTGTTGACGGTGTCTTGCCAGTGTGGCTCCCATGGCAAAAATACTAAACATCACTACACAAAACCTACAAATAAGTCTGAGCTGAAAAGGAAGCAGCGCGGGTGGACAAGTGGAGAGGAAGCAGAACAATATGAATAATCTTAACTGATTGGCATGATTACAGCAGCATGTCTGTATACCTCAGATTCAGGCTCGCTGTCATCACTGAATGCACATGCCTCCTCATAGGGTGGATACATTTCTGACCAGCCGTCTACAGTGCAGTTCCTGTAAACAAACCCTGGTGTGGGAGCAGACAGCAGAGATTAAAATTGGTTTCAAGTGCAAATATTTTCACAATAAATCATACAATATATTTAGAAATTCAATTTGTTATTCTGCGCCTTCTTCTTTATCTTCTCCTTGGCTTCATTTGTGATGGTTCCTTTGGTCAAAGCACAAGCTGAGTTCCTGCGATCCTGGGAAGGTTCCTGACTTCTTTTAGCCATTTGTTCAGTCATAAGCATCATTCATCTGTTCTCTTTCAGTTGATTGCTTTGGTACAATGCATACAGTATGATTTTTTTTTATATATATGGATATATGGATATATGTGATTTTTTGGCCATCTGGGGGCAGTGAACACAAGGTGCATTTATCATCACCTTTTAAGCTGATATGGTGAAAGTGTTAAGGAAATATTTGGTTCTTTGTCTCCTAAATGTTCAGTTACTTTCACCAACTAATCTCTAACTGTGTCTGCCTGCTGTTTGGTGCAAAGCAAGTAGTGTACAGTGGGGTTTTAGTATTTAAAGTATTTTGCAATAAACAGTTGCAGCTGAAAACAATGCTATGAGAGCTATGAGAGTGAGCCAAAATAGTTAAGTTGTAACATGAACTGTATGATCTTTCTCTATTTGAAAATATAGCAATGTTACCTGTTGACCAGTAAAGTTAGCTGGATAATGGAAGTAGTGAAACAGAAACATCGCTGTCTGTTCAATGGCAATTAAGAGAACAGCCCATCAGATTTTAGAGAGGGCTAGTCTACTTTAGGTGTACCAAAGGTAAGAGGAAGCACTACAATTTTTTCATAGTGCTGCTTGTGTCGTGTTTTGCAGCAGTGGAACAGTACATTTGTCTGACAGCTTCTCATTACTTTACAGATGAATATTTGACAAACAAATCCTGTGATGAGGTTCTAAGATATGATGCACTGTTATAAATAAAATGGTCCATCAGTACATAAAATAATTAAAATGAGCCTAAATGCTATTGACACATTAATATGATTACAGCCAGTACATATCTCACACAGATGCATATAGATATCCAACTGCTTTATTTTTATATTGCTGTTGCTACTTTTTACTTAAAGGTATAATATGCAGGATGTTTCTCAAAAAGAATGTATAGACTCATATAAAAGTAATACCTCTCAGTCATCTCTTATGACCCACTAGAAATCACTTCCACTTTAAAGGTATATAAAATCAAGCACCTAGGCATGCAGACTGCTTCTAAAAATATTTGTGAAAGAATGGGTCACTCTCAGGAGCTCACTAAATTCAAGTGTGGTGCCGTGATAGGTTGCCACCTGTGCAATAAGTCCATTTGTGAAATTTCCTTGCCACTAAATATTCCACAGTCAACTGTTAGTGGTATTATAACAAAGTGGAAGCAATTAGGAACAACAGCAACTCAGCCACAAAGTGGTAGGCCACGTAAAATCACAGAGCGGGGTCAGCGCATGCTGAGGCGACTGCATTGTGCCAAGTGTAAAGTTTGGTGGAGGGGTTATGTTATGTTATGGTGTGGGGCTTTTCAGGGGTTGGGCTTGGCCCCTTAGTTCCAGTGAAAGGAACTCTTAATGCTTCAGCATACCAAGACATTTTGGACAATTTCATGCTCCTGCTCCTTTTCTTTGTGGGAACAGTTTGGGGATGGCCCCTTCCTGTTCCAACATGAATGTGCACCAGTGCATAAAGCAAGGTCCATAAAGACATGGATGAGCAAGTTTGGTGTGGAGGACTGCCTGCACAGAGTCCTGACCTCAACCCGATAGAACACCTTTGGGATGAATTAGAGCGGAGACTGTGAGCCAGGCCTTCTCGTCCTACATCAGTGCCTGACCTCACAAATGCGCTTCTGGAAGAATGGTCAAAAATTCCCATAAACACACTCCTAAACCTTGTGGAAAGCCTTCCCAGAAAAGTTGAAGCTGTCATAGCTGCAAAGGGTGGGCCAACTCTATATTAAACCCCATGGATTAAGAATGGGATGTCATTAAAGTTCATGTGCGGGTAAAGGCAGATGTCCTGATACTTTTGGCAATATAGTGTATGTGTGTTGTGTTGCGTCTCTATCTGCACAGAGCCTGTCCTCTGCCTGTATTTTCTTATTTTCTCATATTTTGCTGTCCTGACACTGACACTTCTAGGCATCAACCTTTGGGCAGAGGTGTTTATAACAGTGAATGACAGCATGCAGGGTGTGAGGTCGGGACTCTATAAAAACCATGTTACATTGCTGACTGTCTCCATCTCTCCTCTGCTCTCTGTCGTCAATGTGAGCTGCAGAAAGCTAGAAAGCTTTTTAGTCTTATGCACCTGGCACGCAACTTTCATTGGACCGAATATAATACCTCTACCACTGTGTGTGTGCCTGCCTCATAGCCTCACAAACTTTATGGACCAATTAGCAATTAAATTTATTCAGGTCTGTTGTTGAGTTTTCCCCATTAAACCCTGTGATAATCTGACCTGACCATCAATTAGAGCTTTGTAAGTATTAAAATCCTGTAGCCACTGACATTATGCAACCCCATTAGGAAACAAGATCTTATAAACAAACAAACAAAAGCTTATCTTACTGCTTCAAACGTACCTCATTATCAGTATTGCAATGAATTTCTATGCTTTTGTGCATAAGAAATTGTATTATGAAAGCTTGAAAGCTTGACCTATAAAACTGCAATAATGTGTATGTGAGTGCATCTGTGCATTTATGTGCATGTCCATTCATGTCCATTGACCACAAATGTATTTTTTTCCAGCCAACTCATATTCTAAATTACATACTGCAGCTACATTGTTATGGAAAGTTATCATTCCTGCACATTTGGTCCACTCCGCTGACATTTCCTCTCTTGGACCATTTCACTCCATTAGCGCTTTCAGTCAGAAAACATTTGACGCTTTCACGTCCTTGTTCAAGTCTACTGACATTTAGTCCTCCTGGTTAATGTCCATTTGGAAACAGCAGGTGTAAGGTGAAGGTTGTCAGCTGGATCACTCCCCGCACTGCCGTGCTTGTAGTGGGATTGTACGTGTGAATGTTTATGCCACAGGGAGTGGTGCGTGCTGGCTTCAGCTGGACTGTTTGAACAAAGACGCCCAGAAATGCAAACAGGAGCTAACACTGCCAACTGCACAGACTCTGGTCTGTTTGAGCGATCTACAATTCAGATCATAATGAGTCATGAGTCCCATCAAGGTAAAGAGGAAAGGGCATTATTCCCTAATTATCCTGACCTTATCTCCCTTAATGATACCATCATAATGACAATCTGATCAAGACAACAGAGAACAAACAGCCACAAATTTTTTATTTATGTCTTTGAGCCGTTTGCCTGGAGGACAAAGGCGCCCATATTTTAAAAATTTACTATCTGTCCTATAAACACAAATGTACAGATGCAAATGATTAATAATAGATTAAAAAATACTTATTACATAACAATTCATGATTTTAGACACTTTAATTATTTGTTGAATGCATTCACGAATGAATAAACACCAATATAAACATATTTTCGCTCTAAGTAACTGTTTCAAAAAGGATATTAACCAGAAAACAACACTTTTACTCATTACAATATTATAAAAACTTCAGAGTATGCCCCTCTTGGTGTCATCAGTACTATCTTTCTGAGAACACAAATCCAACAACAGCCCCAGAGGATGTCAGGCTGTGACGTTTGTGAACCCTGCAGACAGGATTTAACGTCATTTCTCCTGCCAGAAACTTCTCAGAGCATAATATATATTCTTGCCAGCAAACATACATGAATAATTCATACAGTGCTCCTTCATCAGAGTAACTCCAGCCTGCATTAGCGCGGCAAATTATACAGTACAGATAAATATAGTTAGAAGTGAAGCGACAGCACTCCAGCAGTGAATGGGACGTCGGCACTACCGTCTGTATTTGAGCTATGCTACTGATTGGGTGAAAGGAATTTCCTCTGTTTGTTGAGTCTGGGATTGACATGGAAACCAACCTTGATTGCTGGAGAAATGCTGGAACACCTCAGAGCAGGATAGGTTGACCACCTGCCCGACTTCAGCTCTCAGCCAGCATCCGATGTCATCCCACTCTGTTTTACATCCTGCAAACACACAGAGAGAGAGAGGGCAGCAGGGTCAGTCAATGCATGTGTGAGTGGAAATATTTGAAATTATACATGGCTGAATTGGAAAAGTTGGTGTATCAATAAAAGAAAGACGCAACAAAAGCTTTAGGTCTGCGTGGAGATGAGGACTGCAATGTTCCTCAAATTTATACTTGAAACAGATGTCATATTTCCTTCATTTTTTCTCGATTGTTTTCATTAACTTGAGGTTAGACTGCTGCTCTTTTAATTGTGTCATCTCCTTGCACCCTCCTCTTTTGCAATGGTTTAATGGCACCCAACTGATGGAGTCCTCACATCATTTCAAGGAAACTAGCTGGTCAGTTTCCTTGCTTTTTTAATACCTGCAGATCAGAAGTTTTATTTTAGCCAACCAGACCAATTCACTACTAATGCCATCTCTTTCTGCTTTAGAGAAAAGAATAACACAGAAATGTTTTGGCTAGGCCCAGGCTCCCCTTGCTCTTTGGCTGTACAGAATCCTCTGAATTATGGTTTCAAGTGGACATTATATCAAACAAATGACAGATGCTTGAATTAAGGCTCAAACCCAATCTGCTAATACCAGACACAAGCTATTACAATGTAATTGATTAATGTGTACTTATGTTATTCCAGTTAAACTGCATAAATTTGATAGCAGTAATCCAGATACATGCATCAAGTATGGCATGGAAAATGAGAATTTGGTACTTTGTGAATGTGCTAAAATAATTGAGTTCTGGGGGAAAATCAACATCACTATGGCTGAGATTTTATCTCTAAAGTTACACCTGGGACCCAAATAAGATGCCTAATTCCTTCCCCAGAAAAAACGTGAACAGACCTTGAATAGGTCAGTGGGTGACAGAAATGTCCTTCTGTTTGTCAGAAGTTTCATTATATTGAAAATGATTTGAATAATGTGCTTGCTCTGGCAGAGGAGGCGTGGGATGGATAGTGGAGTATAAAGTTTAGTAATATGGTGCTTCATAGAGAATGAAACCTTGACTGAGTGGACCTTGGACTAATAGAGAAGTACGTGCTGTTTGTAAGACTTTTTTCTCCTTGTTTATTTTTGCTTTTGCTTCATGTGGTTTTTCCTCCTCTATTTTCATCTTTTACATTTAACATACTTCTAGAGGCTACTATTTCTAGCTACTATTGGATGGGTAAAGCTGTGGAAGGGGTGGAAAGATACAAGATAATGTATTGTTTGTACTCACTTTTTGTAATGTTACGCTGCCGTGTGTAATGATTACTGCTATACTTAAGTAAAAAGTATCTCAATTAATCAACTCCTAATATTTGCATATTTAGTGGATGGAAACATTTATTTATGCAGATTTTCTGGATATTTGTTTAAAATTTGCACTAAAATATGCATGTCTGACCATTCACATCTCTCAATCCACCTGTCATCAATAGAGTGTAATGTTTATAGCCAGCCTCTTCATGCTGCATTAAGTGTTTTTTGACCACTAGAGCCAAATTGAAAAGCCTCTATCACACATAGTTCACAGCAAAATACTTGTGATAATTATTATTACTATAATCTTTCAGACTGCCAGTGATTTTCACTATTCATACATGCAGCTACATGCAGGAACATTTCTGTCTTGTACCTTTTCACACTTGTAGATGCCAACTGCCATAAAACTCATCAGGAAAAGAAAAAGATGGGGCAACATGTACGTGTACGTGGTGGACAGTTATTTCCAGGAGCATGACGGGCGAGGAGCTGTTTTTGTCTGGTGCTCTTGTATTTAATATTCAACAATTTTGTGAGACAGACTGCACATGTTAACAGGGGCTAAAGATACACATCCCTAATGTCAATTTAAGATCTAATCTAATCTATCAAGAGCATGCTGTAAGAGCCACTTAACTAATAGAGTCCACCTGTTTGGTCTGTACTGGTCTTCATCAACTCCTGTGAGAAATATCTTTAGCATACTAAGCTCAATTTCTTGGTAACTGGTTTACTTTGTCTCTTTGCCACTTCTGTGCTTTGCTGAAAACGGCCGTTTATAATTTTATATAACCAGTTAGCGAAACATACAGTTTATGTGCAGCCAGAAAACTATAACAGGTTAAATGGTGCTAAAAGCAGTTAATTCTCTGTGGATTTATGCTAAAAGCTTTTGACATTCAGCACAATGTCATTTTGATTCAATGTAAACATTAAAAATATGGGTTAAGGCAGGTTTAAGTGTCATTTTGTTTTACTTAATCTGCAGTAAAACAAAGGCTATCATCCACTGTGCAACTCCATGGGCATTTATGATTCATATATGCTTCATATGTAAATAAATATTTCATAAGATAATCAGAGGAAGACAAACAACTGCATGGATTAGCATGTGTATGATGATTCATAAGCCTCTTACACACACTGTATTGGGACTCTACAGATCAAACAGTGCATCATTTGGATATTTCAATAATTGTGCCTTGATTTGGTGCTGAGACTCATATCACAGCTGAGACACTCATCTCTACCAAACATGCTCTGAAGTCTTCATGATTGTGATCTGGCAAACAAACCAGTCTTCACGGTATAGCCAGACATCTATATGGCTTCAGTGTTTGTTCAGAGTAATGTCACTTCCTCAGCTGCATACGTGTCAGGAAACTTGATTTCTGGACACATTTCATTTTCTAGAAAGAATTTATGCTGATGTGAATTGTTATTCCAGTGACCTTTTGAGTTATTTTTCTCTCAGCAGCTCTATAGCAGCCATGATAACAATAATAATTATTCTGTTTATTTACTGTTTGCACCATTTCTTGTGGTTTCCTCCATTTTTAGTTCTGGTAGAGTTCAGGTTTTCTGTCAGTCAATCAGCCCTGTGTCATCAGATTAATATCAGTTAATTAGTTTTGTCTGCTGGACTAAAACTGTCACACACATTTCTTCAGAAGACAACATGGAATCACAAAAACAGGACACATCATCCAATTCTGCTTTTTTGAAATGTTGTTGTGTTGTCCATAGATAACAGTCGGTCCACCACTTTGGTCAAAGACACAAATGACTTGACATCTATTTCACTGATTAACATTCATGTCATTCAGACATCTATGGTTCCCAGAGGATGAATCCTAATGTCTTTGGCGATGCCCTGACATTAACCCTTTAGCTCCACAATAAGGTTTATATTTGTGGTTTTGTGTGAATTGTGTTGACAGTTGGATGGATGACTGGAATTTGTTTCCTCAGAACTGTGGTCAAGAACATTCCCATCAGCCTCAGCTGTACTTAGTTTAGCATTTTAGCATGCTAACATTTGCTGTATAGTAGTAAACACAAAGAATATGGTAAACATTATACCAGCTAAACACCAACTGACAGTACTTGATATCAAATCAAAACAAATTTCATTGGTATCGTCCATCCTTAACACCAGGACAACCTCTGGATGATCAAAAGAATATTTTTCTGCTTATAATGGAAAGCAGCCAATTAAATGCATTCAGGTAAGAGGTTTAAACAGGTGCTTGTCTTTCTTATAATACAACAACATCATTGTTTTCCTGTTAATGAAACTCCAAACTCTGAGTCGTGACCCAAAATGCTGCCTGTCAAATGGGGACAGGCAGCGCACAAATAAACAGAAAGAAGTTGTTAGCAATGTCAAGCCAGGAGATGAAAACTTTAAACACACTATCAAAATATAGCTGGAGTCAAGAAATGTATTATAATCTCACTATGATAAAAACTAATAACCACCACAAAAAATAGACAATGAGGCTACCAAAATAAACCCCCATTTTCTGAACAGAACATGGTGCAACCAAATTATATCAGTACTACCAAGTACCAAATTTCAGTACCTGTACTGCATCTGGGTGAGAGAGTAACCTATAGTGTAGACAGAAAGAAAGAGAGCAGCGTTACCCCTGTACTTTTTATAAGTCACAGTGAGTCAGTGTGATAGCGACCCAAAAGCTGGCTCAAGTGTGATCAAACTTTCAAAACCCAACACAGACATCATTCGCTGCAATATTTGTAATGTGAAATGCATAAAAGCTCTTCCAAAAAATGTTAAAAACACTAACAAAAAATTGTATTTGCATTTTGGAATGAAAAACAGCAAAGTTAACAAACTACTGAGACCAGGCATGATGGAAAATGTGGGCCATCACGACAATATCGTGTGGCATGAAGCCTTGTTTTGATCCAGTCTAAAGTTACTATATTACTTCAACAGAACATTCAACAAATTTGATTATTGCTATGATGCACTTTATAATGAAATAAATACACTTCATATGCATTTTAAATTGATGGTTTGATGTGTTCTTTATCAGTTTATTCATGTAAATGTAATGGCAATTTGTGATGCAGCTTAGCGAAAATTCAGTCAGGAAGACTATCTTTCTGCGCATGCCCTCTTAGTCATAACTAATTTCCTGCTATACTCATGCTCCACTACTCATCATCCTTTCATCCAATCACAAACTGCCACCCTCTCTCTTATAACCAATCAGTCATCAGCTGTCATATTTAAAAGTGCTCTCTCTCTCTGCTGTCATTCAGCTGTCATTCAGCCGTGAGTTTGGTCAGTCCACCTCCACCCCTTCACCACCTCAAGCAGGATTCTGGCCATCCTCCACCAACCTTCAACCAAGTGCTACAACATCATCATCCAGCATCATTGCTCTTCTCCACCACCAGTGTCTAGGCCCCGGGGGAAGTCTTCTCTATCATCGGAAGCATCTAATCCATCTAATCGCTTCCTGAGATGATCTACTTCCGTGGGGTCTAAGCGACAAAGACTACTTTTCTGTGCACAATTCGTTCTCATTTCATACTTGTCTTCTTTCTTATTCTACTAGTCTATCCTGATTGAAATGTATTTTTGTTAGTTTGGGTCCCATGGAGACAACAAATTTCCCTTTTAGGTCTCGAGAAGAAAAAGTTTGGGAACCCCAGCTGTAAATGCTTTCAAATATCTTGAAGAAAAAACAGATTCAATACTACTTGTGCGTCAGTCAGGGGCTTCCTACAGTGTTCCTGACACACTCTATGAATTTAAAAATACTCCGCAAAAACTCCCTGCTGTTATATTTATTGAGAAAATACTTCAAACATTTTGTCTCACCTCAGGCCTTCATCTGCGCAAATTCAGCCACACCATCCACACAAAATACAGCACATGCAGGAGACCTGTTTACCGACTCACACACTTCTTCTTATGTAACCAGAAAGGATATTTCCATTGATGATGGCCTAATAAATCTATAAAAGCAGCAGATCGGTCTTATCCACATTCCAGCAGGACTGGGCTCATTTCTGTGAATGGATTGTGGTAAAAGCTTTTGCTTAATGTCACACACACCAGGTTTTTTCCATCTACTGTCCAGATTCTAGATAAATCTGCGCTTATACTTACCAGTATATAATGGATTAATTCAATGTCAGTGTCAATGAGGATGTGGTCTCAGGAGACAGGAAGTAACAGGCTTGACAGGAGTGAACAAATGAATGGATGGAGTATGTGACTCCGCTCTGATACATATTAATCATTGTGATAAGCCAAAGTGTGCGGTGCTGCAAATATCTGCAGCCATCTCCATCCACAGCGGGTGAATGTCAACAGTGGTGATGAATTTTCTAAAAAAAGGCAATACAAGGAGGTTTTCATCTATCCCCAAGGCTGAAGTGAGACCAAAACAAATGTCAAATACATTTCCAGCAGGAAATCTCTTCTCTGAAAAAAGTTTACACTCCTCAAGCACTTTAAGTTTCGAGGAACATGAAAATGTTTCAAAGAGCCGTGAGCGGTGTCTAACTAAAACATAAACACACTCTGCCTGTATGTGGATGGATTCAGCAGGATGTCGGTGAGGCGAATTTATTTATTTCTTCATGTTTATTCATCCATACATGTAACATTTTCTCAATTGGAGTGTTGCAGAAATTAATTTTTTAATATAATCAAAGCACAGTTGGGATCATAAATTAACCAACAATGTCACTTGCTGTAATATTTAAACCCTTTTTATGTAAATTTGACTAAGATGTTGTGACTCATCTACTGGGAAGTAATTTAGCTGTCAGGATTTCTGTTATAACAAGATTAGAGTTTGCAGCCACACTAGCAGGTCTGTGGGGCTCATTATAAAGAAAAACAAACTGTTAGACTGATAAAAAATATTAATCAAAAATGTGTTTTTCATCCTCAGCAGTTGTGGTTAAGTAACAAAGGGTGGTGTTACAATAAAGGTCTTTGACAGCCTACTATATCCAGAGATGGGGACTCAAGTATCTAACTTGGACTTAAGTCGCATTAAATCACACATATAGTGACTTGAGAATGGATCTGGGGTGGCATTGCAGAAGGGGATCTGCACTCAACAGAGTGCTCTTCCAATTAGGGGCCGGGCAGCCTAAGCTGCCAGGACCCTATTGTAATCCTGCATGTTCTTCTTTCTTCTTTCTTTTTTCTTTCTTTCTTTCTTTCTTTCTTTCTTTCTTTCTTTCTTCTTCCGAGGAAATCCTACTTCCCATGCACGAAAAATGACCAAACTTTGCACAAAGGTCCAGTCCCATGTCAGATTGCCTCAGCTGCAAAAACAGGCCAATAGTCCTGATGGTGGCGCTACAGCAAGCCTCTAAAGTTCAAAATTTTGAAAATTCATAATAAATCAACCATATGTGCTACAGATTTACAACTTTCACCACAATGTAGCCCCAATACTGAAGAAACTTTTGTACATTTAAACCTATTGCAAATTATGAAGTCCATCACTCTGTTTTTTTCAAAAACTGTAAAACTTATTAAACCTATCTCCTCCCACAATTTTTGCTCAATTGGCACCAAACTTGCTACAGAGCATCTTCAGACTGTCCTACACAAACAATCCACACAGATTTTTGATTTATTGAAAATTGAGCCTACAGTGCATCAAAATGTTTGACTGTAAACGGTATTATAAACATATACTTGCAAATTCTTGCTAAATACATTTTCAATGTTCATGAAAAAAAATGACAAAATTTTGGAGTCATGGTAGATGATGTTTGGAAAATATCAGAATTTTATCTCAAAAACTGAATTTTTTACAGCATTTTGAATTTCACTCTCATGCGAACAATTGGAGTCAATGCAAAAATGGCATTTTTAAACATCAGTTTTTCACTTTTGGAGCCAATAAATCATTGTGAAAAACTAATGACCAACATCTCCATGCTGTCTAGATGCAATTTGTGTATTTTGGGATTTTTGTCTCAATAACTGAATTTTTGACAGCCATTTGAAATCTGCCTTTACACGCTAACAGCTGCTGTCTTGCACACAGGTGACTGACTTAGTCAATTTGTGAAGCTACAAGTAGTGTTTTCATTTGCCAATTAGCTCAGTGAGATAGGGGATGGTTCTTGGTGTTGAAGGTTGTGAGTTCAAGCCTCAGCTTGTACAACATTTCCATATGAGAAATCTACCCAAACTTTTCACAAAGGTCCAGTCTCATGCCAGATGTCCTCAACTGGAAACACAAGACAATAGTCCTGATGGTGGCGCTACAGCAAGCCTCTAAATTTCAAAACTTTGAAAATTCACAACAAATCAACCATATGTGCTACAGCTTTGGAACTTTCACTTTGAAATTGTTCTTTTCCATGGCATGGATGGCTGCTGCCTGGCACCCTGATCCTTGGCTTAGTCAATTTGTGAAACCACACATGAACTGTCACTTGCCAATTAGCTCAGTGAGATAAAAGGCGGACTTCAGTGTCAGAAGTCGTGAGTTCGAGCCTCAGCTAAAGCAGGATGGACTTTCAAATGTGAAAGCCTTATGTTCAGGTATCATGCTATGTGGATTAGAGACTACTAAGGTTAAAATAATTACGATTCAGGCAGTTTTGGGAAGAGACAAATACTCTTTATCAACATGTTTCCCTGTTATCCCTTTTCTCTTTTCCCTGTTTATTTGGCTTAGCTATCAGTCAATATGCAGAGTCTCTTGTGCCAGAAATTGTGAGTTCAAGCCTCAACTGATGTAAAATGCACATTAGAATGCCACCTTTTTTTCATCTTCCTACACTCTGCTTGTTGCTCAGAATTGCCTAATTTTGCCTAAAATTGCCCGGCCCCAACCATTGCTGCGCAGCAGCTATAATTTTCTCATTATTTTGCTGTGCTTGGGAAGTTTGACCAACCCAAAATGTTGGTATTTAATGTCCTCTGAATGAGACTCAACAATCACCTACATTTCTAGTGAGAGACCATGCATGCGGGGGTCATGTTAATGCAGGTGGAACTTCGCAAAGCTCAGCTGGTTGCATCGGGCAATTTTGTTGGAATTGCAGTAGGTGCTTCACCATCTGTTGCCTGGCAGGGATCTGCTCAGTTGGTGGAGCGTTCGACCCATGTATGGAGGCTGTTGGTCCTCTGCAGTGGTGCAGTGGCCGCTGGTTGGACTCCCGCCTGTGGCCCTTTGCTGCGTGTCTCCCCCCTCTCTCTGCCCCGTTTCCTGTCTACTCTCTGGCTGTCCTATCCAATAAAGGCAAAAATGCCCGAAAAAATAACTTAAAAAAAAAAGAGTGCTGCAGGGATGACAATTTTGTCGGCCAACCCAAACTTAGCATTGCTCTGGTTCCCTCCACAAAAAGCCAATGGGATCTTTCCATTGGATTTTGGATTAGAGCAGAAAAAAATCTCTGTGTAACGGAGAAAAGTTTGTGATTCTTGAACATTTTGTTCAACAAGATAACCTTCACCCCCACCAAGTGACTAGTGTTCAGCGTGATGGCGTTTAATGTCTGTGACAACCTCTGTAGTCTCATTTAGCCACTTATTAGCAACCACCATTTTTAAGACACATAACTTCAAACAGACCTTATTTCAAGCAAATAAGTAAAAACCCATTGAAAAATGGAAATACCCATTGAAAAAAACACTTTGACTTCAAGACGAGAGAACTGGAAGTGCTAGTGTGCTAAATCATATTTGGGATTAGATTTAGGACTTCCTACAGCACTCTATAAAGAGTTTGTACACTCCAGGTATTTGAGGCTTCCATTGTGGCTTCTGACATTAATCTGAGACAGAGCAGAGAAGCAGCAATCTGTCTGAGTGAAATATCCATTTTCTCTCAGTGCCTTATTTCATTTGTACAAATCCAGTGCGTCCAATCCATTATCCACTCCTTCTCCTGTCTTTCCCTATCTCGCAAAACCAACCACTTGCATCCAATCAGGTGGTCTAACGAAAATGATGTCACCTCCAACGTAACCTTGGGAAACGATAGTGGGGCAATGATATGCAATTATTCACGGAGGACCTGAGAGTTGGATGATTCACATCAGCGTCTGCTCTGTGGCTGTCAGGCTGACGCAGACTGATATTCCTGAAGCCGAGGATCCAGGAGGGGCACAGGGATTGTGTTGAAATGCACTTTCAGATCTCAGGTCTGTCATTACACTGAGTGTCTGCTCAGTGAGTTGCTGTCTCAGGGGTGGTGCTATGAATTGTGGGGCTTTTATGCTGCATGTGACTCAAGCACCAAACATGCCACAGCCTCATATTTTACTATACAATGCTTTATTTACAAGATTTTTTGGTTTTATAGTGCATTTATTTTACTTGTACCATTCATATATCAGTAAGCGAATGACTTTCTGCAAGTTTTTTATAAAAACTGATGTTTTTCGTGCAAAATATTATTGTTTAAAGACTTCGGGTGCACATATCTTCCCACAGGTTTAATGCTACCAAGACAATTTATATGTCAAATGTAATTCTTTGTACTATAGTTGGCTGTATTTAATTATTAATATTAATTAATATTATATTTTTTCTACTCATCGTCACACCTATCGAAGGTCAGGTTTAGTTTCACAGTCCACAAAATACTGCTGGAGTTTCACAGGAAAACAGTGTTGAAGAATCTCCCAAACAGTGCAAGCGAACAGTGACCAGTTTTCAAATGTAAAACAACAGAATAAAACCATAAAATGCCTCCAAACTGCTTGTCTGGTGTAATCCAAGTCTCCTAAAGCCCCAAGATTACAAGCTGACTAAAAAAAATGTTATTTACAACATGTTTTTAGCCTGAATCTTCACTGTAGCTCCTTACGTTGGAGCCACGTTCACATGCACATGCACACTGTCTGAACTGGGTGTGTGTGTTTTGACGGTGTGCAAACGGCAGGTCAGCACTTTCAGAGACTTGATTTATGCCAGACGAGCAGTATGCAACACTACTTTCCTGTGAAACTCCAGCAGTGTTCGGTGGACTAACAAAATAAACCCAACCCTGGGGCGCCCCTATAGCTCAGTTGGTAGAGTGTGCGCCCCATGTATTGAGGCTGTCAGTCCTCTGCAGCAGCCGCTGGTTCAACTCCCGCTTGCGGCCCATTTGCTGCATGTCATCCCCTCTCTCTCTGGCCCCTTTCCTGTCATCTCTTCAGCTGTCACTATCAGAAATCAAAAAAAGCAAAAAGCCAAAAAAAAAATCTTTAAAAAAAATAAATAAATAAAAATGAACCCAATCCTCAGTTGGCACAAGTGTGAGTCGATAATGACTGAATTTTCATCTTTGGGTAAATTGTCCCTTTAATGATTCTGTGACTTACTCTAGCATTGCACATAAAGTATTATGTAGTGATGTATGTTTTGTGCACTGATTTATCAATAAACTTAAATTGAGCTGAACTGAAAACAAATAACATTAACATAAACTGTATTTGTATTTTTATAGTGTGTGAACTTCACTGCTATGTCAAAATACTCGGTATTATCAAATGGATATACAGTCATTATGATGACCTGTACAATTTATTATGATGAGTTATATAATGTATTGATTTCTATGGAGGCCCATTCAGTCACATTATTATAGCACAGTATCTGTATACAGTACAAACTCTATCAGTATTTCAGAATACACAGTATTGCACACTGAAGTGAACATCTACAGTTTCTGATCATATTAAAGTCTGTGGAGGCTCAACGTATTTATAGCTCCGGATTTGTATACATTACAAATTCCATTAGTATTTCAGAACACTATTCAAATAGCATTGCATAATGATTGGTATGTTCAGTCTGAGTTTGAGTAAAATTCATTTGGCATTAAACCCTTTGGCAATGTGAGGCCACCATTCATTCCCACTACTGTCAAAATTCAGCTGACACATTCAGGTAAGTTAGTGTTTATATGATGGGAAGTCAGCCAAAAATGATGCTAATCACCATCATCAGCCTATCAGTGTGCACAGCATCAACATGCATTTTCTTCAGAAAGTGCTTCTCTAGTTTTTAAATGTTACTTTTTGTGTCTTTTTTCTGTTTTTTTTTTTCTGTTTATTATTCTGCTCTTGTGACACATTATAATTTCATCTGTTTGTTTGGCACAAATAAAATAAAGTATGCTATTATTGTTAGTAGTAGTATCACTAATCTGCTGCTGTTATTGGACCGATTCCTCATTTAAAGTCTGGGTTTTGGCTTGATTACCCCTGCAGTGCTAATCACTTGTACATGCTATCACCAGCAAAGTCTGCCAGGGAAAAAGAACTTGGCTTCAGTATGCACAAGAAAAAACTTGACAAATTATATTTCTGCAAGACCACACACATTATATCTTATCTTATTTGTTTGGGGAAAGCAGAGCAGTGTGAAATTGGAGTATGAAATATTTACAGATAGATATTTGGGGACCACAAAAGTCATTTTAGTAAAGACAAATTTGAAGCTCTGGAAAGCTTGTACCATAATAGATAATTTCTACTGAAAACATTCAGGCATGTAATAGCAGGAGAAGCACATGTGTAACTAGAAGAGTGGAGTGCAGATCTCCCCCCAGCAACAGATGTTAAGGGTTAAAATAGTAAATGGTAAAGTTTATTACTCACAAGTACAAATACAACGCACCCTAAGATTTGGAGCAGTGGGCTGCCACAGTGCAGCGCCTGGGGACCAACTCAACTCTAAGCTAGTGACTTGGTCAAAGGTTCTGACAGGAGAATTGAGCTAACATACATGTTTTTTTGATGGTGGGGGAAACTGGAGCACCCGAAGGCAAACCTATGCAAACACGGGGAGAACATGCAACTCCACACAGACAGGCCCTGCCCCAGCCAGGCACCGACCGACAATGCAATGCCACCACCACTGACAAATGCAGCCAAGGGAGTTTTTTTTATAATGTTTTTTGTGTGTAGTATTACCGGCACGTCTGCGCCACTGTTCTGATCCGTCCTCCACACGGCTGCAGCACCCACCAGCAGCATTTCAGAAGCGTTTCAGCAGCGGAGCATTTTGCGCCGCCTGATTATGTTTACTTGCTCAGATTTTGTTGATTAGGTCCTCTTTCCTTGCTCTTTTTGCTTCTACCATGGACTATTTAACCATCCACCTATTTAAGGTGAATGGTTAAATAGTTCCTTTTCTGTCTGTCTTTATGATCGTGAGTCTACATGGGGTCTTTTATTTTAAAAATGAATCGGATTCTCCCTGCCTTTTCTGTGTCTGACTTCCTGCCTGTTCGATCTGCTCTGCGCTAACGGATGCAGCATCCGTCAAAAATAGACTCAGCATGTATTTGAAGCGTAGCCAAGTGAAGAGCCACTTATGAGATGCGTGGCAACGCTTCTGGTGGAATCACAAGCATTGTCTCGAATGCCGCAGATCACTCAGTGTGGCCATAATGCAACGCAGCTGCGCCTGGTGGAAATTGCCGGTTAGTACGGTATGGTATAAGTTAGATGTATGCAAACTCAGAGGCTGCATGTCCCAGTGGAAAATGTGGCCATCCAGAAGGTTAATGTTTTGACATACATCTGATTAGATTTGCCCCTCAGTAACTGAATTTAATTCCAGTAAGTAACCAGTATAATGTTCAAGTTCCAAAGTTTCAATTTCAAATTTCACTACCTGAAATGACTGCTATGAAGACTAACATCATCATCACTCAATCCACAAGAGTCTCAGCTTTTAAGTCATACCCAATTCATGCAATTCCCATATAGTTTAGGGATGCCATTATGCAGGAATATTCAAATACACCATTTTTGAATAGGCAAAAATAATACATTTATACTGCATGCAAAAAACTGCATGTTTTTTTGCCATCAGTTTGTCCCCTGATTTAGCTCCTTTCTCGACTATCATGGCATGGTGTATCCGTGGATTCCTTACATCCTCTTGTTTCATATGTTACCAGTGTCTTCACCCTAACTCTCACTGAGTCTGTTGCAGCCTCTAAATGACGGGCAGATGTAACAGTCACACACTCACACGTGCACATTTATGCCTGGCAATGCTAATTAATAACATAAATCATGACTGCATTACATTAAGGTCCTGGATAATGATCACTGCCCTACTATAGGACACTTAAATTGAATTACACCTGTGATGGTGGAAACTATCTGCTGTCCAAAAGGTTGATTCCAAACTCTTGGTGTGGCTATGTCCGCACTAATCCCACTAAATATAAAGAAGATTTCCTCTTTGTTGTTGGCTTCCTTCCACACTAAGCCACAATTAATCACATCCCAACAAACAATGCATTTCAAACCACCCCTGTCAAGTGCATCTTGTTGTTAAGGGAGGAAATCCATTGTGGGTAAGATGATTAAAACTGGCAGCAGAGTACAGGCTTGAAAATAACGGATGTAGATACGAGCTTGCAGTTAACTATCTGTTGGGATTTAGCTTAGGAAGAGGTACAGTTTCTTTATATAGCGAGTAAATAGCTGCGCTGTTGTAATTGGTATCAGGGATTAAGAGGTTTTATTTTCCAATATTGTGGCTTCGTATTTCACTGTGGTTAATGCCAGAATTGGATATTGGCTTCTAAATTTTAGATTTGGTGTGAGGGGAAATATCTTAAGGATGTTGCATGTGGGAGGATCAGCTTCACGTTTACACAGTTGGGTTTAATCCTAATAGAAAAAACATTCAGAAAAGAAAACAGCTTCCAAATAGTATTTCAGTTATATAGTAGGGATGGTGGCACGTTTGGTGGGTGGAAGAGATAAAACCAAACAGTAGTGTCATCTGTAGAGACTCAGCTGCAGAATTAATGGCACTGAAGCACAGGACAGCTGAAGGCAGACCTGATTTAATTACTGAAATGAACTTTAGGTGTTGCTTTATAAAAAATCTATCTGGCAGGGTGTAGGGTTGGATTTAGCTCATGTTAGCAGCAGGCAAATTCATTTAAAGTTAGAAAGCTTCATCAAAAAGGTCTGATGTTAAGGAGGCTGAGGAAGTGGGACAAAGTGCAACACACCTGTTACATAACGCTGCATTATTTGCCATTAATTGACAGGAAAAACAGTACAAGGACAGGATGCCAATTTTGGAAACAAATCAGATAAAATTGCTGCTTTTCTGAAGACTTGTCGAACACTGACATCAGGAATTAGAACAGCTGCTACCCTGACAAGATGACAGCACGTGGGCTCGTAAAGATAATGAATGTGGGTGTTTTGAAGTGTGCCATCTTTATATGTTGCCCTTATTTTTAAGGACAAAGCTGGTTAGTTCTGGATGTTTTTCTCCCAATTTGTTACACGAGAAATATTAAAATCATAGCCCTATTCACACAGGACTAGTATTATCAGGGGACCTCACGACTATGTTTCGTCTCACAGCAGGAAACAACAGAAAACAACAACTAAAAAAAATATGACCCAAAAACATAGAGATGCTGATTTATATGTGACTTATACAATCTCATGACCTCTGTGTTTAAATAAATGAGATATGTGAGGTAATTTGTGGTGGAACTTTTATTTTACAAATTATGAACATGGCAGATTCGCACGAGAGATCACAGACGAGGTCCAATCATTAAAAATTGCAGCACGAGAGGTCTGAAGGTAATACTTGTCTTGTGCAAATAGGGGTTATGTCATGAAGATGGTTTTGATCTTTCTTTCATTGATGGTGGATGGCCTCAAAATGTATCTACTCTAAAAGAAATTGAGATCAAGATTACAATAATGATGATTTAGTTTTTTAACAATGTTGGCCTGTAGGTCTGTTGATCAGTCAGTTGGCCGGTCCAACACTAGCTGGTCTCACCCTGTTGGATTGACTATCGTGAAATTTTCGACTCACATTCATGCAGGACAAATTGTATTAATGTGTAATGATATGGTGCTGACACCATGTTACTGAAACAAATAACTGAAACTATAAGGTGCTGAAACACATACTGTCACTGAAACAAATCCTTTTATGTTACTTTCAGTGCTCTATTACTTTATATGCTGAGCTAAAAAATTTCTGAAAGCTTGAACAATGTCACTTTATTTGTCTCTTTTGTCCCTCGTACAATGTGCCCCTTTGACAAAACAACTGGCCCCAGCGTGGCACCCAGTTAAATTTGGTAATAAATTTGGTTGTAAAGGACTTGCAACAGTTTATCCAAGAAAAACCCAAAGGATGTGATGTTTAGTGTCACTCTTGAGTGCATTTTTTGTTTTTTCTATTCAATTTGTGCATTTACAGACAAGGTATCACCACTCCAAAACCAAATAAGACAATGTGTCAGCAGAAAAACAAAACAAAATAAAAGCAAGCAATATTTAAATAAAAACCTCAAAAAGTGTTACTCAGAGACATGAATGACAGACAGTGAGGAACACAGGCAGAGAGACAGAAAGACAGACACAAACAGACAGACTGTATAGATATATATAGATGAATCTTCACAGATTTTGATGTACAACATGAATATTATTTGCTATAAAACAAACAACAACTTCAACAACAAAACAACCAAAATAAATGAATAAGAATGAAAGAAAATAGAAAGACAAAACAGTTTGATGAGGTTTTAGTCCAACAGATTCAAGGTTTTCCAGGCATTATGAAAAGTATCTATTTGATTGTTGTTAGACGTTGTGATTTGTTCCATTGAGAGGTGTTCAGCCAACAAGTCAACAAAACATTGTGACGTTGTTATTTTGTGTCCGTTAAGCAATATTGTCTTTTTTGCAATGGTCAAGGTGATAAGTATGTGGTGTTTGTGTAGGTGACTGATCGGTTGACATGAATTCATCCAAGCTTGTCAAAAGTGTAATTCAAAAACATGCAAATTCACATTCTTGTCACTGGGATCCCTGGGTTTCTGTCCTCCAAAAGGGGGCGGGTGCACCCTGACATTTTGGCGAAGTACCCATATGCACTGGTCTGATGAATAGAAAATATTAACATGCTGACATACTGAACTAAGCTGGTGAACATGGTAAAGATTAAATATGCTAAACATTGGCACATAAAGGCACCAGTATTCTCTCATCAAATGGTTGGACAGCTTTGGAAACCTGGTCCCCCAAAACTTTCCAAACTCAGATCAGGGGGCTGTGTACAAAAAATTTTGTAAATTTCCAATTCAACATTCACACCCACAAGAGCTACAACGATTAGTTGATAAATCGATTAGCTGATTGAAAAAGAAAATTAGTAGCTAACTATTTTGTTAAAGCAAAAATGTAAAGCGTTTCCTGGTTGCAGCTTTTTGACTGTAAAGATTTGCTGCTTTTCTTTGTCATTTATGATAATAAGTGAAGAGTCTTTGGGTTTTGGACTGTTGGTTGGACAAAAGAAGCAGCTTAATTGATAATGAAAATAATTGTTGGTTGCAGCCCTAACACCCACTTATGAATCAGCTGTGCAGATGTGCGAAAGTAGGTTTTAAATTTCTCTCTTTTTACATTCTTTCATCATCTTTCATTACTTTCAACCCACCTTCAGTGTGGCTGTTTGGAACAACTATCTGCACTTTTGTTTCTGACATGGTTGGGTAACGCTTCATATAAACTTCCTCTTCTCCAACATAACCTGTCCCTTAGCATTATCCTTGTGTGATCATGCTAATGTTAGCAGTCCCACAGAGCTGCTAGCATGGCCGCAGGCTCTTTAAACATTTTATCTTGTTTCTTGTTGTTTCAAAAAACAACCTGAAAAAAACTGCTGTAGACATAAACCTTTTGTAGCAGTCAGGTCCTTTGCACTGTATCTCTGAGCCAAAGTTTATATCTAGGTTGTTTACTTCAAGCTGTTTGTTGGCCTGCTCTTACAGATTAGATTGCTTCAAAGTGTGAATGAAAGTTTTACTGTCTGTCAAGTGGTGGAATAATATTCCCATAAGGGAGTTCCCCTCTCCTAGATGCTTAAATTCAGTTCTCTGGATTTGAGTCATAAAGACACTGAGAGTGACATGACAACTGTGATGCGCTGATTATGAAAAGGTTTCATTTTTAGCCTGAGATTATAGGCATCAAACAAAGAGGCACAATCATATGATCTATGCAACATTTGTCCTCATTCATCCACATAACAAAAGCCACAGTGAAAACCATGAATTATGGAAACTTATACTGTCTCAATGGGACTGACATCTCTTGTTTGGACTTAATCACAGGGGATTTAGAACCACAGCGTGGGGAAAACCATGCTATATGTCCTTGTGTGTCTAACTGTCAGCCACATATCAAGAGCTGGATGATTAATTTCAAGCATTTCCTCTCAGATCAACTAAAAGGTTTGTCACCCACTGAGCAGTTCTCTATTATTAGGCCTTTATTAACATGGAGCTCTACAGGAGGCTATACATTTAGCCACTTGAATGTCACATCATTTAGGATTAATAGTGACATGTGAAATTACTTTGGACACCAAGTGAGTGCTTCCAGAGCAGCCCTGAGGGAAGACCCAGATGATGTATTGATTTATTAAACAGCTCCCACTTGACTTCTAAATGGGATTTGATGTTTTAATGGGATTTAAATTTTGATGTTTAATATACCTACATCTGGGAGCTTTGTTCTACCAGAAATGATGCCATTGTTTTTGGTTGAATATGACCAGTTTTAAACAGCTTCCCATCCAAACTATTTGTGGCCAACCCTTTTTACTGTAGTAACATCTTTAAAAAGGAAAAGACAACACTTATACGATATTACAATATCATGGATGATATCTAGTCTCATTTTACATTCTCAATTTAATATTATTATATTGCCCAGCCCTATTTAGCGCATTAGCATGCTAACATTTGCTAAGCAGAACTACTGGTGCGTTTCAAGCTAAACTGGGCAGTCGGAATTTCCAAGTTCCCAGTTGGAATTTTCAACTGGAACACCCACAGAAGTCGTATTTTCGACTTGAAAAGTCAGAGGAACCTCATCAAACCCAACCTCAAAATCCAAGATGGCTGCTCCACGCATCAACAGTGGGGCTGGGTACTCAATACCTTTGAGGTTTCAATTGAAATTACCCAAAACCAAGTAGTATTGAAACTTCTCCAGTCAAACGATACCTGCATTCAATACTTTTAGTAACATAATATAGAAAAAAATGACTATCCATAAGGTTTTGCTCACAGTACTTCATTGGTATCAGTGTCACTTTAAAGATACTGTTATTGGTACTTGTATTGTATTAATTTTTTAAATGCTAACGCAGCCCTAATCAATACTAGTTAAGCTGTTTATTAACACTTGTGCCTCATTAATTCAATGGTACACACTAGGGGTGGAATTATGCATCGATTTGCATGGATATATTGATTCAATGTTCAATGATCCAATAATGCAAAGTGAAAATATCAATCTATACCATCATCTTGAAGAAAAATCACATGACATGTCACAAATGTCTGGAAGAGTTAAGAATGTGTTAAATGGACATATGATATCGTCTGATATCAATCACAGGCGCCTAGATTGAATCAAATCAAAACTGTATCGTGGCAGACTTTGTGATATTGATAAATATCGTATTGTTGTCCAAAGAATCAATATATCGTATTGTGATGTAACTTATGATACTGCAGAACGCATTGTTATCGAGCTCTATAAAGTTTTTTTTTTGACTTGTGCTGGACACAGGTGTGATGTCATTCCCAGCTCTGACTCCCAACCTCCACAGTAAATGGAATACACATAGAGGAGGATAATGGTCATTCGTTTTACAGTTATTTGGTCATAAACTAAAATCCTGGGCAAATCAAGGCTTCATTCTATTGGACACTGTGAATATCTGTACCAAATTTGAATTTCATCCTGTTTCATGCCTTTTTTTTATGTCAGTCTGGACCAAAGTGGTTGACTGACCAACCAAAAGATGAACGCTGCCCATCTGCAGAGCCACACTGCTAGCTTGGCTAAGAGTGTCAAATATTTGCTGTTCCAGGCTCTCAAATATGAAGTTTTCTGCCTTTCTCTGTTTCATACTATTCTTTGTGTTTTGAACTGTTGGTTAGACAAAACAAGCTGTATGAAGACGTCACCCTGGTCTTTCAAAACCTACAGGCATTTTTCGCTATTTTCATTGACATTTCAGACAATAAATGATTAATTAAAAAATAATCAACATATTAATTGATAATGGAAAATAACTGTTGCCAGACTAAATGCATCAAGGACTAACTGGTTTTCATTTCACCACAGTACACAGCAGCATATGACATCTGTTTGGGCCCATTGCCACCAGGAGTCAGCCACTGATGACTCTGATGATTATTGCACAAAGGTGAAACTTCAACTCTGCATGATTACATTTAACCTGCTTGTTCAGCATCACACTGATGGACACAAAAACACACCTACTTCGACAGAGAAATCCATCAGCAGACTTTTTATCTGCATAATGAGCAGCAGATGACGACTTTGTAGCAAAGTGTCATTCCAGCGTTCAGAGTCATCGAGGGTAATTAAGATCAAATTAGTCTGAAATGTTAAAGTTCATCACTCTCTCGGAGGGGAGTTGTCAGAGTGTTGTTATTCTGGGACAGTTTCTGATGAAGTGGCCTCAGTGACGCAGCCCTGTATGGAGACATGCAGTGTGGCCCTCCGGGAGACGCCAGGTTCATCAGTACATAATGAAGTCAGTGAGTCAGATTGGAAGGACAAGCAGGTGAAGCCTCACCAGAAGGAAGTGCAGGTGTCAGAGAGGGAATTAAAACCAGTATGGTGTAGAGTGCATGGTGTTAAAGCACGCGCACATTATATATTTAAGTCCTTCTCTGCATCCTCATCCTATTTAAAATACTGTAAGATAAGAGACTTTAATAATCACATGCAAGGTAATTAAATTGAAATTAAAGGGGTGTCCTTCTGTTGCTAGAAGGGCTGTAACTTCATTCACACACAGAAGTTGAAGAAGTATAAATGTCATTTACTTAAGTAAAAGTAGCAATGGCACAGTATAAAAATCCTCAATTACTTTAAGAGTGCACTCAGTACAGTGCAACAGGCAATCATCAAATATTTAGGTAAGTAACTGTAATTAGAAGAAAAAAAAGAAGAAGAAGAAAAAAATATTTTGTAGCCCTTTTACTAGTTACATGTAACTAGCAACTCCCCAGCACTGCTAGGAGGTCAGCCTTTTTTTGTAGCAAAGCAGCTGTTGATAACTTGGGGACCGTTACGGGAAGAGAAGAAGTCAGGAGTTGGTATTCAAAATTGTACCTAAAGTAGAGAAGTAGAAGCAACAACTAATAGTATCAAAAATAAAAGTGCTGTGGCCTGGTAGCTCAGTTGGTAGAGCTTTTGCCCGGCATACTGAAGCTGTGGGTCCTCTGCAGCAGCTGTGGGCTCAACTCCTAACTGTGGCCTTTTGATGCATGTCATTCACCCGCTCTCTCTCCCCCTTTCCTGTCATATCTGCAGCTGTCCTATGAATTAAAAGCATATAAGCCCCAAAAAATGAAAGTGCTGATTTTGCAGAATGACCCTGTCATTGCTACTTGATGATTCTTATTCACGAATAAACACGTTGTAGTTGTTCAATCTGGAGCTTATTGTGACTGTTTTAAATGCCATCTAATCTATAAAATGCATGTTTTATAAACTGCTCATGTGTTTTTTAGTAAAATCTTAATATTGAAGGAACTATAGCTAGAGCTGTGAAATAAACATGGTGGAGAAAAAAGTATAAAAAGTATAGTACTTGAGTAAATGTACTTTCTACCACTGCCGCCCGGCTACATGTGTCAGGGGGAATGTTGTATTTAAATATTGCAAGTTAGTGATTTCTTTGTAATTGCCAGCCCATTCTCATTCCCAAGTCGTCAAATACTGCCATGTTATAGATCTTTCAAGGTACCTTTTAGTGAGGTGCACCAAGCTTTCAGTAACTTCAACGTAAATCCATCTGAGTCAGGTGATGTGGTACGAAGAATGAAAATGTATGGTAGGGTGGGGCGGACCGGTGGATGGATGGGCCAAACAAACACACTTTTGCCTGACGTTCACCCAGGAGACTGGGGTTCACGTCGCATGGAAAACCAAATGTCAACATTATATATTGTTTTAAGTGAATTCATGCTACATTACCAGTTCTATGTCATGTAACATACGTAACATAACATACTTATTTAAGCCCAAATCATGATCTTTTCCTAAACCGAACAATGTAGTTTTGGTGTCTAAAGCTAAACAAACCAACTATGACTGCTTCACAGCATTAATCACATGTTAATAAAGCAGCAGAGTGAGACAAATACAGTAGTATTTGACGACCTGGGGTGAGAAGGGGTTGACATATACTTTTGTAGTTACTATTTATTTTTGATGTATATATTACCTCTATCATTATTTGCTTCTTGCAATACTAAATGCTCACAATGTACACGGTATTATTGTAGTTCATATTTAGGTTACCTCTCTTACCTATATACATGTTTTTTTTTTTACTTCTTTTTGATATGGCAGTGAAAGTTCCTTGTATGGCATCACAAAAGTTTATGTAATATTAAAGTCACCCTCTGCCACAAAAAATGTGTTCTGTGTTATGAGTCAGAGTTTTAACATAAAGAATACTTGCATATTCATTGATTCAGGATTTTTTTTTTCTTGTGGAAAAACAGGTCAGACATAAATTATTGTTCTGAGCAGAGTGTTTTTATAGGTTGTAAAGTCACAGTGGAATGCAGTTTGAGCATCGTCTTTTATTTATGAAGTATTTCCACATGAAACAAAGCATAAAGGCTGTGTTAAGTTACTTCAGGGATTTAAATCAAATGTGTTTTTAAATGATGCGTGTGGTCAGGAAGCCCCCCCCCCCCCCCCCCCCCCATTCACATTTGAATGGATACATTTATGTAACCGCTTCTGAGTTCAAGATGAGTCATCAAAAATATTTATACTTTTTAACAAGTCGAAAAAAAAGAGGTATTTTGATATAAAAATACTTTTAACTCATATTTGACATGTAACGACACAGAAATCAACAATCAGCATCAAGGGACACCAGAAAAAAGAACACAAAACAAACACAAAATGTCTTCATCCTGCTCCTGTGGTGTAATCCAAGTGTCCGCGAGCCGCGACATTAAAATTTAACCACAAAAGACGCCATTTACACCATGTTTTTAGCCGAAATGTCAACTATAGCATGTAGCAGGTAGCATGTAAACATGGCGTCGATGTATCGATGGAGACATTTTGTGTTTGTTTTGTGTTTTTTTTTTTTTTTTTTTTTACATTTACATTTGGTCTCCAATCACTGCCATTAGCTGCAACCCTGTTTTCTGCTGAAACTCCAGGATTGTTTTGTGAACTGAAGATCTTCACCCATCCTCACATCGGCATAGGGGTGAGTACATACTGAGTGGACTATTATTCTGCGGTTGAATATCGCTTTAAAACATGGGGACCAGGAGGGAATCTTCATTAATGCATAATGGCCATATATTAATAAATGTGTATTATGCTGTCTGTTTTTTAAAATACTGTCTTTTTTTATATGCATCAAGTCTGCTTCTATTTCTATTACAGTTAAAGTCAGTTAACCTTTCACCACCACTGATCCACCTCCAGTAAACTGGTGCTGCATGTAAAACTTTGCTTGTGCTATAAAAAGTTACATGAATATCAACAGATTTATATTTCAGATTTAGACTCTTGTCTTCTTGGCCATTTAAAAGAGCAAAAGCCTTCTAGTTCAGAACTGAAAGTGTTTTCACCGACTATTTGAAGACTTTGATTGAATGTTCACATTTTGGACCACCTTGATTTACAATAGTGACATTTTTTCATCCTCTACAATGTGAAAAAAATAGCATATTGTCACTTTGGAGCCTCACTAAGAAACCACATCCAAATTTCTCAAACGAAAACCAGAAAAACAACCTTTCCTCACACACATCTCCTGGGTGAAAGTCCTTCATTTAACCCACTGATGCACCAAATCTTGCTGTACACATGGACTTTGTTGCTCTTCATACTTGACTTTGTAAAGCCTTTCTGCCGGATAGCTTTCTGGCATCTCTGGCAGAAAGGCAGAGAGGGTGCTCGCTGCAGAACCAATGGGCGGGGATGAACCAGTATCAGTCCCGCCCCCAGGTTCAATCCCTCCCTCACAGTTGTTTCAGTCACGCCCATTGATAGACTTCCAGAGCCAGCCTGCCCAGAGCAGCAGTAAATTCAAGGGCAGAGGCAGGGTACACCTCGGGCTGGTCACCAGTCAATCACAGAGCAGAGAATATACACACAGACAACCATTCACACTCCCTTTCACACCTACAGGCCATTTAGCAATTAACCTAACCTGCATGTCTGTCCAAATATCCTCATAATCCATACAGCTATTCAAATTAACTGAATATACAGTAAATGACAGTGTGAAATCTGTATGGATATTAGCTTCCAGATAGTAGTCCTGCATTAAAATAATCCAGAGTCTGTGTTGGTGAACATAACAACTCTGCCTTACTCTACTGAAGTTTGTTTTTCTTTAAAAAAAAAAAAAAAAAAAAATTGGTTGAGCTCTGCAGACTGCGAAGCCATAGCACTTGATTCAAATCATTTTCATATTCATCAAACAGTTCAGCAACCCGTTGTGCCTTATGAATGGGATCTTGGACGAGACCACTCAGAATATGATGATGAGGAATAATTATGCCACAAGATTAAGATTACAAAATAACTTGTCATTTCTCATTCAGAAAGTAATACTGTTACCAGAAGAAGTACCGGTACCTCAGAGATATTGAATCAAGAATACATACTAATAAAATAATAAACACAGTTATTATTATTAGTTCAATAATAATATTGATTGCCTAAAACTGTTTCGGCACCCTACTATATCTTGAGCGGGGGCTATGATAGTTGTTCCCAGACGACAGAAGGGGAAACAGACCATGGGAAGGGTGATGAAGGTCTTTTATGACGTTGGCGGCCCGGGCATTAACAGGGCCATTAATGATTTTGCTGACGATGCTGGTGCGAATATTAAGTTATTCTTTTTGGATAAATATTCTAAGGCTTATTTGTCTACAAAATCTCTTCGTCCATCTGTCCTACTGTGTGTATAAATACGAAATGGAAAACACAAAAGTTCAGATTGGATTTGAACTCTGGTCACCCACTTCAACAACTAACATCTTTACCCACTACAAATATCTGTCTTACTCTACTGGTGAATGTGAAATGAAACTCAAAAAACTCAAGGAGGGAATCAAACACTAGACACCTGCTTCATATATCAACATCTTTACCCACTATGCTGTCTCACTGAATGAAGAAAAGAGCATGCATCTATCATAACTTTCAACAAGTGACAGTGCTGAGAGCCAGAGGTGACATGTGTCCTTTATAACACTGTTTTAATTGTGATTTTGGTAAATGCGCATACGCAAATAATCCCATATGAACAGTTAACGGACTAGGAATCCGTACACTTCCATATATTTAACAGGGTAACTTAGGTCAGATGTTATAACAGTAATTAATGTGATATGACTGAAATTAATTCACTAACAGCCTGTATCACCATCTTTCACAAATAGCCTATATCTTAATGCAGTTGTGGCGCCGTAGATGTACAGAGGGCGCTCAGTGAAATGCCTCTCCGCTCAGTACCTCCAGAGAGGTGGAACTGGAACTGGTGGGCAGGGCTGACTCTGATGGGCGGGGCTGATTCTGGTGGGCGGGGCTACTCTGGTGCAGCTCCACCCTTGTGGCTCTGCAGCGAGCACCACTTTGGAAAGGCCTGAAGACTAACTTCTCCATATACTGCAATACGTACTTGTGATATGTGTGTTAGGCTATGGCAGTAATTTGTTGTATTGTTGGCAGCATACAGCATATATAGTTCCGTATTTATGTTTCATATTTATTTAAAATGTGTTGAAATAATGTCTTCATGTAGATCACAATTCACCTACAGTATATTAGTGAAATATGACTTACCTTAACACTGAAAAATAATCATCATCTCTTTCAACCTACAACTAAACATATTATCTAAATGATTAAACAAATTCCTGTTTTGTGACATGTTGATGTTATAACCACATTTTAGCCAGTTGAAAAGAAGGTGAAAAGATATCTTAGACGTTCAGACATAATATCAACCAGTTTTAAACTAGAAATCAACATTGAAATCCTGTTTGGTGCTCACTGGGATCTCCTGCAAGTCAAAGACAACTGCAGTGTTCTTTTTGTTAAAGTGTAACTTCACCCCCCAGGTCTGAGCCCAACTCCACCCACTGCATAATTTTGGAAAATCCTAAAAAAAGAGAGCACAAGGATGAGAGAGGGGGGCGGAGTGGAGTGCACAAGACTACCACTGTAAGAGGTGTGGCTTCACAGCTACCTAGTATGACTGACCAGAGAGACAGACTGAACACCGCTCAGTGTAACAATGACAGTTAGTAGTCAGAGCTATAACCAGCATCGGGCAACTGCTGTCAGACTCCAAGTCCGCAGAGAAACAGTCCCCTGGAGCTTTGACAGTCACTAAAAGCACACTTGAAAAAAGTTTCTTCCTTGTACCTGGGTTGTCATGAGCTGATCTAACGCTAGTGGCTCAGAGAGGTGACGCTCTCCAGTGTGTGTGTGCAGCCCCAAGTCACTCCCAGCTCATCAGATACCAACACATTATCACCGCCCCTTGGTGACTCATACAGACATGGACGGTACATGTTTGCAGCTGAAACTGATGCATCAGGTTTTTTAAGTGACTTCAATGTGAACCCATCCCATCCCAGGCTGTGACACAGAATAAAGATGGAGAAAGTCCACACATGGAGGAAGTGGGGTGTATGATTGACTCAGTAATCACATGGCTTTCAACCAGGAGACCAGAGTTTACATCCAAAATTAAAAGTTGAAAGGCACATAACTACAGGTGTGTCCTTTGACTTTTGTCATATGAATTTTGTGCCCGAGTTGCTTCAGTGTTTAGGATGAGAATGCATTGGTGTATGTGTCTCTGAGGAAGAGTCAGAACACAGCCACAGCCCTGTTGTTTATCATCAGTTGAGGGAAAGAATGCAGTCTCATGGAGCTTCTACAGTCATCAAAAGCGCCAAAATGGAAAAACACAAAGAACAGGATTAGCAAAAAACTGTGTAAAGTCCTGTGAATCGTGAATCTCGATCAGCTCTATTTTACCATTGACCCTGCAAGTTTCAGAATGTTTCAAAACAGTAGGTGGTGTTTTCAGCCATTTTCAACCAATATTAACACCAGCATTGATGTGTTTCACCACAGTACAGGACTAGAATTTAGTTTACACCTCAAA
The DNA here is from genome assembly GCA_034769285.1 of Lutjanus argentimaculatus. Classification (NCBI taxonomy): domain Eukaryota; kingdom Metazoa; phylum Chordata; class Actinopteri; order Lutjaniformes; family Lutjanidae; genus Lutjanus; species Lutjanus argentimaculatus. The sequence goes on along the minus strand of JAWZSL010000095.1, from coordinate 379,517 downwards.
AATCGTGTTTAAGCGTGCAGTACCTCTTTAATGCATCCTGTGTGCTGCAAGGCGTGTAATAGACCTGCCAGTCCACCGTGACAATAACAGGTCTTGCCTCGCCTTTGCTTGTAAAGTAGGCTGCATGGGTTCTCTATTAGGCTTTGACATGGTGTGCTGGCAGTCCGGAAGGTCATGAGAGGGTCAACACATGAACTGAGCTGCAAACTTGGCTTCAAATATGACAGAGACAAAACTAAATGCTACAACACTGTTCAAAGAGCCAACACAAAGTTCAACCTTCATTTACCTTGATTTCTGCCCTTGTGTGTGATTTATTCCCCAGCTCATCACTAAACTCTTCCTTTTTTTTTAGTTTAGACCACATTTCTGTCAATTAAAAACCTCTCTCAGTGCGCCGAGGCTTCCCCGTTATCTCACAAAGTGTGTGTTTGCGCAGAAAACACAAAGCAGCAGCAGCATCAAACATGGACCCACCGCTGTGGTCGGTCTGGTTCTGCGCTTCGCTCCTCCTCGTCTGGCGACAAATCTCCCGAGCCCTCAGGTGCTCCGAGATGATGGCGCAGTCCGGGTGAATTGCCTCAGCCTGAAAATACGAGAGAAATAAGTTATCAGAAATAAGTACAGTGAAGCAGACACGAGCCGATGCTCTGCGCTGGATGCGCGGAGGAGTTGAGATGCGTGAGTGGGTGCAGATACGGAGGAAAGTGTCGATTGAAGAAACATAACAGACACACCTCTATGAACAATCACTACGTCTTTTGTCACTTGACAGGGTTTGTTTTTGCAAGACAGGAGTCACTTTGGTGGTAAAATACTCCCAGAAGATGTCCACATTTTTTAAAAGTCGAAAATAAATAATAAAAAAAATTCTGTGCAAATTGGGGCTCTTTAAGTTGGTATTTTGCCCCCAAATTCCACAGTTATGATTAAAAAAAAATAAAAAAAATAGAATCGTTTATTATCAACATGCATTTTGCAAATTCATGCTCAGCCCTGCATACCATCGACAACATCTGGATCTGTCCTCCTTTTTAAAAAAAAAATGTCTCACCCCCGTATTGATTTAGTCTTTTGAGTGATACCAGATGCATGACGATCAAGGATGCAGGTCGTGAGCTTTGATAAGCACTAACTACCGCCAGCAGCCTTAATGAGGACGTGTGCTGTCCAAGTGTGGTCCCAAGAGTCAGAGAAGGACACAGGATAATAATGGTAATAGCGCTGCAATAAAACCGTCATTAGGCTGTAATTAAGTCAATCGTTTCCTAATTAGCAGGTGTTTTTTTTCTGCAGCAGCAGGAGGGTTCAACTTCAGCTGCACTTTGAGCTGCTTTTAATCAGTTCATGAATGAAATTTTGTCCCACACAGACTGTATGAATGATAAAGGAATATAAACATTTACTCACTATCGGTTTGCACCACAGATGAAGATAAAAGATGAGGAGTATGAATGTCTCCTGTCGTCCCTGCAGCACATTACAAAACACTTCCATGTTCTTGTCTGTCTTCTAGATCCCTCATCGGATGATGAAGATGATGCTGTGTAAATCCAGGTTATTTGTTCTTCTGTGTCTCCTAAAGACTTCTTCTTCTTCTGAGTCTCGGTATGAAAATGTCAACCTAAAATAGATGAATCCGGCTCTCCCCACGAGCTGCAAACTTGCGGGACTGAAGAGCTGCCGCACATCTGCTCTCTCTCTCTTTCTTTCGCTCCCTCCCTCTTTTTGTGTGCGGTGGTTTTGTGTGTGTTGTGTGTGTGTGTGTGGTGTGTGTGTGTGTGTGTCTCAGTGCAGAATCAGGTGAATGAGTGTCTCCATTCAGACGGATGACAATGGGGACGCGTGATAAAACAAACAGCCAATGGCCTATTTTCCAGTCACAAAATGTATTTTGCAAATGTTAATGACTGCCAGAGACAGTCTATATGTCTCCAAACAAAACCCTTATTTGTATACTGCCTGATAGGCAAATAATTTAATATTTAACAAAGGAGTTATTGTATATTATCACCAGTGATTATTATTACCATGTCCTAACGTCCATGTCCATGACCATGTCCTAATGTCCAAATTACAGTAAAGTTGCAACAATTAATCGATCAATCGATTATAAACTGACTATTTAATTAATTGCCAGCTATTTTTAAAGAGTGTCCAACTGCTCTGATCTCAACTTGTTAAATGTAAATATTTTCTGGTTTCTTTGCTTCTCTGTGACAGTAAACTGAATATCTTTGGGTTGTGGACAAAATGAGACACTAAAGGACGTCATCTTTTAAAACATCTTCTGATGTTTTATGGACCAAACAACTAATCGATTATTGAGAAAAACTCAGCAGGTGTTGGTCAAACAGCAGTCGAGAAATTTGAAGCAGAGCTGAAATAGAGCTGCAACAATAAGTCGATGAATCGATTAGTTGATCGAAAAAGAAATTAGTCACACATCTGTAAACATCTGTGCATTGACAGTATAGATTTAGAACGGAAAAGCTTTGTATTCTTTGCACAAGGATGTTTTTTAAATGACGCAGCAGCTAAAAGGCGAATAAAGTTGGTCATGATTAGAAGGACCGTGATCAAAATCTCCAGAATGTTTTTTTTTTTTTCGCTCTTTAAAGAAAAGAATATACTTCCATGTTGCTCTGCTGGAGCTGGTTCATGGTCATAATTTACAAACGGGGCCATGTGTGGCAGTTTCCAGGTGTGAATGTGGAGCAGGCCAGTGCTAAAAAAGCAAAACTCCTCCCCACAGAATAGGTACCCGAGAACAAGAACAACAAGATTCAACCTTCAACTACTGCTCTGGAGTTAGTGAACCATTTATGGGAACATTTAATGCCAGGTGTTCAACTAAAGCTAACAGAGAATATGATTGGACTTGTCACTCTCCAGGTGTGAATCTGTGTCCCAGTGGCTTTAAAAATAATTAAAAACAAACCTCTTGGTTTAGGAGATACCATGTTTGTCAGGTTCTGGTTATCAGTAGCTCGAGCTTCCCGTAAAGCTAATCCTAAAACACCATGAACCCTTTACAGACACAGGTTAACAAAAGCTTTGAGTGATACATCTGTGGGTTAATGGCTTATTTTTCAAACATATTGGTTGTTTGCATTTAAAAAATGTTTTGCATTTCATGTTTGATCTACTGGCTTCAATTTTGTGGAGCAGGTACACCTATCTATCTATCAATAAGGACGTTGTTTAGAGTGAAAACAGCTGATTGTTTGATCTACACAAGAGCGAATGTATCCTATTGAGGCTCGTGTTTTCACAAGATAGGGCAGATTGTACTGTAAACATGTCGGAACTGAAGCTGGGAAAAGTACCAGATCAGAGGACGCACGTGATCAATCTGCAAATAAGGATTATTTTTATTATCAATTGATCTACTGATTCTTTTCTTGATGTATCATTTGGTTCATAGAATGTCAGCAAATAGCAAAAAATGACACATTACAAGTTTAGAGCCCATGGTGACGTCTTAAAATGTCATGTTTTGTCTGGACAAACCTGAAAGATATTTGGTTTTACTATCATAGAAGACAAAATACAGAAATTTGAGAAGCTGAAACCATTGAATTGTTGCTATTTTTGCTGTAAAGTGACTTGATTATTAAAATGTTGCAGATTAATTTCTGTTGATGGACTAATTATAATAAATAATAAAATGTATTTATATAGCACTTATCAAAAGCAGCATTACAAATTGCTTTCACAACACAACACAACAATAAAATACACAATAATGTATGAGTAAATAAAGAATAAAAAAGGAATGGAACTTAGAAACAACATATGATTAAAGCCTAGAAATAAAATACCCCGGTAAAATATAAAAACAATTTGTGCCGTGGAACATCAAATACATAAAGCAGTGCAAGTGCATCAAGGATTAATTACAGTTTAACTAAATAGTTGAGAATTAAAATTAAAAGAAAAATTATGGGAAAACCTTTCAATAAAAATAAGTCTTCAAAAGTGATTTAAAAGAAGCAAGTTGGAGTAATTAATTTATTTTAACTTGGAGAGATAAAACTCATTCTTTCACCACAGAACAAGATAAACAAATGGAAGCTAAAAGAAACCTTTCCAAATGTAAGATCTTATGCCCAGAATCCATGCAATGTGACATCAGTAAACAATACAGGGATGCCTTTGTTTACCAACCCACAGTGGTCTGCGATTGCTTTACATGATGAAAGACTAACAAAGGGGACAGAGGTAAGGATCTAAAGCTGAGGACTCCCTGTTTCTATTTCCTGACAGGTTTTCATTCATGATTCGCTGTGTGCAGAAAATCCCACAGTGAAAATCACTGGGTCAACACTTCAATCAATACTACTTTATTTAGCCAGGAAGGTCCCATTGAGATATGTTATCTCTTCCTCCAGGGTGTCCAGATCAACAGCGTGCAGTTTCACATAAAAGACAATTGCATGTGTTAGAAAATATACAATACATTATTAAAAAAACAACAACACAATGGAAATAGTAAGAAAAGAAGCATACGGGCTATACCAGCGATATCCATATCACATTCCACCTTAAAAGCAGAAAAAGTAGGATTTGCCAGTTGCTGTTTGAAAATGCACCAGAAAGATATTTGATTGTTGAGTCTCATTCCCAGGATTTTTAATACCCTCATTTTGGGTTGGTCAAACTTCCTGAGAACAGCAAAATAATGAGAAAACCAGAGGAGCACTCAGTTGAGTGCAGATCCCCCACTGCAGTGTCACTACATCTGCCAGATGCAACGAGTGGGGATTTGTAAAGTTAAATCAACATTTACAAGACCTCACATATGTTGTCCTGAGCTGACACAAGATTTGAAACTGAGGCAGTTGTTGATCACTTGTGGCCCCTAGCGGCCTGTTAAGATGAGTGAGAAGTCAGCTGTCAATGGTCGTGTAAAAAATAGAATTACTGCCTCGCAGTTGTACATCTCCACCAACCAGTCAAGTTGCAGTTTGCATCCACGTCTGTCCAGACTCATATAATGTATGTAGTGAAGACTGAGTGGGAAATTTAATATGGAATTTAATATGGAACTTACCACTCCATTGACCTTTAAGTTTGAGGGAATTCAATAAAAGGTATTAAGTTTATTTTTTGGCAAAATGGAAGTTATCATGTGTGATTCCAGTGAATCGCTTCCTCTGAGACACATGTTGTCTTCACTTAGAGACTATTTTTTACACAGAGGAAGACAGAGGACTAATAGAGAGCTGCACATTAAGATGTGAAGTGAAGCTGACCTTTGACCTTTTGGACAGAAAATATCACCATCCCATCATTTTATCCTATTAGATATTTCTGTGTAATTTTGTCATAATTTGTGTATAAATTCTTCAGTTATGGGTAAAAATATGTTTAGTGATGTCACAATGACCATGACCTTTGACCCTTGACCACCAAAATCTGATCAGATCATTCTTGAGTCTACATGGTCATCTTTGCCAAGTTTGAATACATTCCTTCAAGGCACTCTTTAGATTATCGTGTTCACATGACCTAAAGACATAATGCCCGTGGCTGCAGCTGCCATCAACACGGAGCCATAAATAAAGTGTGTTCTGAACCACAGCATATAGTCATAAATGTGCACAAAGAAATTAGGCTGATCAGTCCAGTGTTATGCAAATTTAACTGCGGACAAGCTTCAGGTCCATTGATCACACACACACACTGTCGCTTGCACCTAGCGGAAATAATAAAGCTACACAATCTGTCATGTAAAGAACAAAGTGAGTGAGACATGTAGAGGCTCAGAAACACATACAATAAACTCTCCCACTGACTAAAGACTGAGAGAGAGAGATGCATGAGTAGGCCAAGTAACATAATAATAATAATAACAATACCAGAATTACACCAATACACACCCATTTTAGTTTTTCTCTCTTGGTTTACTATATCACCAACACAATACTGGGTTAACTTTGCTCAGTACCCAGGGGTAGACAAGGGGTTATTTTGATCTAGTTCTATTTTTTATTGTTCTTGTTACATAAATGATACAACTTTATTAATCATGAAAGAAATTCTTGTGCCAGATTGCTCCAAAAGTACAGTAACATAAGAATAACAACAATAAGAGCATCAAATACGTGAAATATAAATATATGAAATGTATACGGAGTAACTGCAAAGAAACAGGCCCTACTAGAATAGCAGCAGAAGTAAGATGAGTTAAGCACAAAAATAAGCTAAACAGACAAAGTAGTAATGGCAAATACAGAGTAAAAGTGATATTGGCAGTTTTACTGAGGTGTATTTAAAAAGTTATATTACACCAGATAATGAATGTAAAGATAGCACATGATATTGATCATAATTGTACATGATAATAATGAAAAGTAATAGTGACAGTGAAAATAATATTTTAGTGTATTAAAACATGACATTTAAACGTGATAGAAAAAAACAGATTTTTAAAAGTATTTTCTGATATTTACAGATTAAGTGATTAATCAGTTAATTAGAAGATAATTAACAGATTAATTGATAATGAAAAAGGTAGTTACAGCCTTAAACAAGACCTTAAGACAGTAGTGCTAAATTGAAGTTCTGACTGTGAACAAGATCAGTGTATAATAGCATAATATTTCCATAAATTATGCAAACAAAACATTTTTACTAGATGAAAATAAAGTGGCCTTTCTTTGTCTGCTCTCCCGTTCATACTCGTCTCCCTGATAGATTCTTGGCTCAACACAGGCTGCAATTTTTTCTTGTTTTCCCCTATCAATCTGTTTCCTTAGCCACAGCCCTGAAGCCATGTCAGTGCTACAGGACAAATAAATAGTGAAAGGCTTTGCTTAAAGAGAAATGTCACCCAGTTTCACGTTTCCCTTGTATTTTTCCTGAGGCTCAGATACTGGTCAGGCATTACTTGTAAATTAGAGCCTTTTTTACCTGAGGCTAAAGAGACAAATATTACATTTTGATTTCAAGGTGTAAAAAGTGTATCTGCTCTGTACAAAAATGAATATGAAATGTCAACTCTTGTTGGAAAATTAGCTTAACTTCATGTTAGCAAGACTAGAATATGAATTTATCTGGTTTTATTAATCAGATGAGTGCCTGATGGTTTCCACATAGTGACAGTAGTCAACATCTGTAATGAGTGGAGCAGATAGCACCAAAGACTTTACACATTGAAGGGTTCTTCCTTCAGAAAGTGCACAGACTGATGTGCATTCTTATAATAAACAGTACTCATCTTTGATGTTGAGTCACAGAAACATATATCAAAGGATTTGGACCATTTATTGTAACAGACAGATGTGCACTTATATTTGCCTCCACAAATGGCTTTGTACTTGGGACTCCACAAGTATAAAGCTGACATAAAACCCCCTGAAGCAAACAGAATGCAATAGACACATCCTGTATCACTCAGATATGGGGACTATACATAATATAACGCAAAAATCAGTAAATGGAAGCAGTATTGAAACAAGTGCAGTAAAATGCTAGATGATGGGGGAATAAATCAACCAATCAGTAAAAATAGTGTTGTTGAACTCCCTCTAAAAATACATAAGATCAAAGAAGGATGTTTTATCATTTTAATAATGTGGATTTGTCCTGTAGATCTACTGTAAGATATAGCCCATAGTGGTCCCAACCTCGTTTCCATTCTTAGAACCTGTACCTTTCGGTAAATGACTCTTTTCTAATTTAAGCTTTACATTGTTTCTTTTAATACAACCCATCCTTACCAAAAAATAAAGCACTGTAAAAAGTCAAATTAACTTATTTCCATAGATTTTTTTAGTTTTGAGCCTAACCCAAACTCTAATGTTCTGAAAAGAAGTTATCAACTAATAATCTTTGTTAAATTAATATACTTTTCTTCTTTACATAAACTTCATCTCTGAGTTTTAGAAACCCCAAAATATGATTTCAAAAACTATTGAGTAAACTGCTTGAAGTGAAAATGAATAATGGTTAATAATTTAATATTTTCAATAGCAATCATTTAATTTTCAAGCACCCAGATAATGACAAATCAGGTTCACTAATTTTAGAATTTTTACAATTTTTGGGGGTCTCTAAAACTCAACAAGTCAAGTGTATTTAAAGAAGACAAGTAAATTATCTCAACAAAAGATTAAAAGTTGACAAAACTTAGTTAAGTTTATTTCAGCAATCTTCTAAAATAGTTTTGTATACAGACTTTTGTATAAATTGTAATTTATGTGTGCATCTAATTTTGACAATGAACCTCAGAGCAGACAAAACCCCTGTGATGTTTGCTGCCTCCCTGAGGGGCCCCAGACTCCAGGTTGGGAAAAGCCTAAATCAAACTGCAGTGTACTGATGCCTTAATTTTACAGCCTAAAGCCTAAGGTGTGTCCAGCGCTGAATAACTCTGTATGGTAACTTTTGCTGCTTTTCCTACTTGTCATATTTGCCCTTTGAAGAGAAAAGATAAGATGAAAGTTGAAAATTATTGGTGAAGCAGAGTGGTTGATGTGAATAAGATGTTCATCTGATTATGTGACGTCCTTATAATAGATCCTCACTTTACAAGCCAGATGGTAAGACTGCCCTGTCCTTGTAACAGGAAGTTAGCGGAGGCCAGCTTTCAGACTTCTGTCATACATCTGAGGCTGTCAGAAGTAACTCATCAACGTCTATTTCATAAGGAAGATTGAAGAGCTCGTGCCACACGTTTTGAAATCTCTATCTTGCTTCATTTGAGGCTCATTGTACATATGGCTATAAAAGGTCATTGCAGACTTTTTTGGTTTTAGTTGTTCAGTGATAGATGTTTTTAGCGTCATGCAGCTGAAAACTGAAGAGGTCAGAGAGACTGACATGATTTTTAATTTGCATCCAGTTCTGATTGACAGAAATGTTGTAATCCAGGATGGCCAAGAAGTTAAGTTGCTGGACTTAAGGTCTAATGAGTCAAACAGCTGTGTCAGTTCAGCTGTTTATCACACCTGGTGAATAGCCCTAACAAACACACTGCTCATTCATTGCTTGTATCACACAATACCTGTTGTGAAATTTATCAAATCTGCTCATTCAACCACCTACCTTTACCTCAACCTCGCAACTCTAAATAGTAAAAAACCTGGACTTGTATTTACCTGTTAAGCTGCAAACAACAGTAAAAACACCAATACCAAACCAACCGCTACTACAATTCCAAATGTGGGCGCAAATACATAAAAAGAAGCTACAAATTACAAATACAGTCATCAAATGTGTCAAAATAAAATAGAAAATACTGGTATGACAAACTGTACTTAATCAAATACAAGTGTAATTTGAAAATACAAATATACATTCTATATAAAATGATACTGTCACATTTTAAGCATTTTAAGGCCTTGTTCAGACTGCTAAATGAAATCCGTTTTTTGGCATCCACGTTATTTTTACTTGTTGATAAAAAATGGTTATTATTTGAGAATTAAATCACATTATGTAATGGATTTTAAGTATTTAAAATACACAAATGCAACCTCTTTAGGTATTATATCAATGTTATAAATTCCATTTTCTGCACAGCAACATGCAAATTACAAAATACTCAAAAGTAATTACTCACCATCTGTTAGTACTATTTTTACTTATACTACTACTACTGCAAAGTAAGGCAAGGCAAGTTTATTTGTATAGCACATTTCAACAACAAGACAATTCAGAGTGCTCTACATAAAACATAAAAAGCATCAAGACAAAGTGTAAGAGGAACAGAAGAGCAATATAAAGACATTTCAACACAATTATTTCTACTCCTACTTCTAAAAACAAATACACAAAAACAACACAGAAAACTAGCTAAATTAAGCTGTAGGCCTAATTGAAAATTAATTAATCAATCTAGTCTGTGTCCTCTGTTTTATATTCAAAATATTATTAATAATACTCAATAGCCTTGTATAGTTTTTCTACAGGATTTATAGTCTGTATAAATGAGCTCTATTAGTCTGCCCTCTGCAGGAAAAGGGGTGAAAATAAATTTGTCTCCACCACAAGTAACTTAAACCTGACCTAAACTTAAACTTTTTGACATTTCGCCCAGTTTTATTTTAAGAGATGTAGTCACAGAGGTTCGTATATCAGAGTGGACTGGTAAAAGACAAAAGCAACATTGCGCAATAATTCAAACTAAATATATGAAATCAACATTATGTTTGGGGCCGGGCCCATTCACAGCCTGTCAGGTCAAAACATGAAATCACTCACAGCTCTCCGTTATCTGCCGGTCCCCTAGGATCGTGGGAAATGAAGTCTTTGACCAACATGGATCATACCAATCTCAAGGTACGATGTAAATAGTACAAAAAACACAGAATCCCTCTGATCTTCATGGTTTATAGACAATAACTTGTTTTTCTATGTGTTTGTGTGTTATTACATGTTTTCTAGATGTCAAACAAAGCGGAAATCATTGAAAATGTCGCCATCCCTCCCCCCCTCTGTCACAGAAGAATACAGGCGGCCAGTCAACGCGAGCCCTCTTCTCCCGTCGGATTACAGCCGAGGCGGCACGCGAAGTGACGGTTACCGAGCCATAAAACGTCGAAATAAGCCAACGGGTAAGTGCCTAAAAGTTGTATTTTTACGACCCTGAGCATAATAAAAGTTGTACTATTTGTAAAACTCATAAAATCTTTTGAATCTTTTAGTTTTGAGGCGCCACGTGGTCGACGGAACTACTAGTTGCTGAGGCTGTCAAAACTTTAGCCAGTGTGTGCGCGAGCACGCAACAGATGACCGATTTCTCTTAAATTACCACCACTTTAACTGCGACATTTGCCTTATTTGCGACCTGTTATTCTACATGAATTGCTCATTTACTTAACTGATTTTAAAGTGACATTGTTGGCGAGTTGTATCTAGTTACTTTTGTCTCTCCTGTACAATTCAGTTCAACTTTATCATTGATATAATGTGCAAGTACATGTGGCTTCACATTGTATCACGTGTGTATATGAAGGAAGAGGAGGCTACGATCTCACTATGACAGATGTTGGTGTATGTATGATGTTGGCATTTCTCAAACAGAAGTTGCATTGTGGGTTGACTTTATCACAAAGGTTTGGTTTATGAGAATTTCTGCATTGTCTTTTATTTCAATCTTGGACATTAGCTTCCCATTCCAGTTTACCAAAAGGTGAGTGTGGATGTCAAAGCTGCTTTTCAGCTGATGCCCTAACACATGCACTGGTTCACTGATTTACTGCTTTTTATGGTGTTGTTGAAGAATTTCACACCTCTGTTGCCAGTTTATTAGGTAACTTGCACCAAGCCAAAATTAGTGCCGTTAATACAGCAGACCTGCAGTAAATCCTAACTCCATAAAAGATGAAATGTTGGAGTTTTTGTTGAAACTGTTAAAGTGAGATGTTAATTTGACTTTATTGTCATTTTGGGGGCTGTGGTTTGTGGTGATCTGAATTGTACTTTACTGAGAGGTGTTTACAATATTTCATCATCTTGCATTAATGTATATAAAGTAGGGTTGCAGCTACTTTATTTTCTCGAATAGCCAATTATTCTCTCAGTCCTCGAAATAGCAAAAACGTGTGTCTCAATTCCCAGATTCCAAGGTGAAGTCTTTAAATTACATGTTTTGTCCCGCTAACAGTCCAAAGTAGAGCTGCAACAATTGTTTTTAAACTATTTAATTGATCATATTTTGATAATTGAAAAATACCCTTCATGTATCACATGACAAAACCTCGCTCAAACAAATAATCAAGATGATATTCTTGTGTTGAGAACAAATACATTCTTAGTCTCTTTTTAAAACCAGTTTTTCCCTTAATTTCATGAACCACAACTGGAAGATTGTTCCAAAACACCGTTGACCTATTGAATACAGTCCTCTTCATAGAGTCAGACTTAGGTAGGGGTAAAGTAATCTGTCCACTATTCGCCCCTCTAGTGTAATGTGAAATGCGTATTTGAGCAGTAAATTATATTATCATAAAGAAATTTAGGAGTCTGAGTGTTAATAATTCTATGAAAGTATATTAATGTATTAGCAGATAGTCTATGCTTGACCATCAGCTAAGCAAGACGTTCATGCATTTCTGCAACACTAGTTCTTGAAGAACAACCAAGAACCAGTCTTGCAGCCTTGTTTTGAGCCACTTGTAAGTCACATGAAGGTAGGAAGTATTACAGGGCTGTTGTATTAGTCTGCATTCATTTTAGCTCGATGTACCTAATAAACTGACAACTGAGTGTATATTTGCACTAACAGTGCACAGCTTTCAAATTAGTTGTTTTTTGTTGGTGTTTTTATTATTTTTTTAATTGTATTATGTGGATAGTTTTATTTCATGCATGAAAATGTAAATATTGTGTTTTTGGTTGTGATGTTTGCCTGCTTGTTTAAAGGCAGTGCTGCTATCAGAACCCACTGGATTTCTTTGTCCGTAATGAAACTTCTTTTATTTTAAATATAAATCAAGCTCATGTAATTACTGTGAATTATTTGAATATTCCATTCCACGATAGGTAGCATACATTATCCTGCAGCATGCCAAAACAAAGGTGAGCCAGACAGTGTTTCACAGGTTGGGTTTTTGAATGTTTAAAAAGAAACCCCTTGGCATATTTAATACAGAGAAACAGTGTTTCCTCGTTAATTGCACACAGCTGCTGCGTGGTTTGAAAGGATAACCTTGTTCTAGTGTTGCACCACAGCTGTCATTATCTGAGTGCAATTCACACTGTTATTAAAGACAAAATTGCAATGCTTCTTAATGAAAAATATTTGTACGTAATTGATTTTGACTTTTGAGGAAACACTGCAAACACATCCTAACCTTAAATGTTGGCCATTTTCATTACTTTCACTTGTTAACAGCATTATAATTTGTTTTGTGTGTTTTGGCTTGGCTTTTTGAAAGTCCAATGTGAGATTGATCAATGACCTGTCAAAACTTTTTGGGGGCCTTAGTCCTCAAAGCATGCACAAATTGTGTCCTTTTAGGGCCAACCAATTAATCTAAATCACAATATGACCCAGTTGGGGTTGGCTATCTAATTGGCATATAATAATGTCCACAGTGAAACATTGTGATGGATGATGATATCATTGCTGGGTCCATAACATAGTTGTGTTTAAAAAGAAAATAATAAACACAACATGGGCACAGTGCAATGAACAGCAGCAACAGCTGCTTCTTATTTTGTCTGCTGTATGTCAAAAACCTTTAGGCAACAACTCTATGGCAACTCTGAAGGGACACACTACCTCAAATACAAGGCTTTTGAATCACAGTGGTAGAAGGGGTTCAGTGGGTGATGACTGTCAGCCATAGTGGTGGACAGTGGCGTTGTCTATCGGTCCAACCCAATTGCAATTTTACAGAATTCCAGGAGCTGCAATTTTTATTTTACTTTTGGGTGAATGATGCTAATGTTATAACATAAACCAAACATTGTAGTGCTACAGAGAAACTAGGCAACTGTTTCACTCACTGAGGGGAAAAAATCACAAATCCCTCTAAAATCATGACTTAAATTGAAACAGCTGTCAAAATAATCACAATATAAATTATTTTTTAATTTTTTTGCAAATGTTGTAGTCCTAGGCCCTTTTCATTATCTGGTTGATTCTTCTATTCTCATGCAGTTTTTGAAGCTCATTCTGAACTCATCCTATAATGGAAAATTTAAGCTTTTTGATCAATCCACTGGCTCTTTGCCCCCAAGACCACATTGGCATCACTTATTGGCTGCCTTATGAGCTTTCTTTGATGCATCTAACCAGCAAATTTTGTGATGCTAACCTCACACCTGACCTAATGGCCTTAGCTTCCACCTGTTGCTTCTTTTCTCTCCTCATAACCCTGATACAAAAGTCAGTAGAGAAGAGACCCCTTTGAAAGAGAAATGGAACAGTCTTTCCCACACCATAAGCAAGGTGGAGTCCCTCAACATGCTGTACCAATGGGGGCCTTCAGGCAGGGTTATATTCCTACTAACGAGAGAGGCGTCGTCAGTGGAGACAAAGTTCAGTTTGGGAGGATGCGCAGACGCACTCGTTTGTCCCAGTCAGAGGGCCAGAGCTCTGGGGCTGAAGAGGAGTGGTTGAGTAACTCCATGGAAGGGAGCGGCTCCTATGGTCAAAGCCCCATCCTCCAGGGCATGAGGGAGAGGGAATCTGGTACCACCGCAGTGCCTTTGACCATGCCGAGAGCAACTACCAACGCTGGCTTGCCTCTAATGGCAGTGGAGCGCTGTCATCCTCTCCGAAGAGCCCGAACACCAGAGGCTACTTGAGTTTCCAGTCTAGACGCCCCCGCGGTCAACAGCAGGATCAGGGGCACCCCATCACCACTGTGAAGGCCTCTGGTACCCCCCACCGTCAGTACAGTAGAGGCCGCAACCGCACCTCCTCTGAGACCGAGCAGGGGGGCAAAGGCAGCAGGGGTCCAACCCAGAGGAGGAGAGGCCTCTCTGAGACGGAAAGCAGGCCCAGATGGGACAAGTATGGCACCTCTCACACAAGGAATGGGAGAGACATGATGTGTGTTTTCCGTTTACTGTGATTTTATGATTTTTTTTTTTTTTTTTTTTTTTTTTTTTTTTGTCTGTCTGCATTTTTGTTTGGCCTTTTTCCAGTTATGCTAACTTGTGTATTGTATGTTTGATATGCAGGTTTATAGAGAGGTCTTAGTTGTTTTTTGTTTATGCCACATTCAAAACTGACTTAAAATAAATGTACCACCCCCATTCATTTAAATCAGGTCAATCCCTCACTGCAGCAGCAGTGCCAACACAGTTTAACCTCATTTGGCCGCAGTGCAATGCAACATCATTGTAAGGTGCTGCAGTGGCCAGTTGATTATGTGCACATTTTTGGCAGATTGCTTTGTAACGTGATAACTCTATTTTTTACTGTATATCTTTAGGTTTTGTGGTAAAAGATAAAGATTTTCACCATGAAAACTTTCCAGAGCTGTAAAATTCTGTCTTCCAGCATTATAAATTCCTGACCAATGTTTTGGCATCTGATTAAGCCTTAATTTGTACCGACGCCTGAAACAACTTACCCCATCAATGCATTTTTTAAACACCCACTATGTCTAGCATTGTGTCAGTATCACAAAGTGTGAGTGTACAGCATGCAGCCATGTACTATTGTGTATAGTTAACCAGGTCTGTGTTTGATGATCATAGAACAAAGTGGACCTCTGCTGTCACTGAGGGGGGCTGTTAGCAGGCAGTGACCAACCTTTTGTTCAATAATCCAAACTTTGCAGACTAGGCAACTGTGTTTCACTCACTAAGGAATGTGTAGATGCCTGTCTGCTGCAAGAACCAGTCAGCAAAATGAGAAGCGGGGGTTGAAGCATACATGCAATAGTCCATTTTCACCCATTCCTTTTAAATGTTACTTTTTATTTTAAAGAAACTGTTTCTTGTCATTAATTTACTGTGTACATGATAAAAACTGTCTGTGTGAAGCTTTTTGTCTCTCCCAATTCCACCTTCAAGTCCACCTGTGGCTGTGCATGATATCGTAACCTGTAATTTACTGTATGGCGTCTTGGTCAAGCATCTGATTAAGCCATGTTCTGTCACTCATTTCTTGTTACCGATTGTGCTGGCTGTAAAACACCTGCTCTTGGCTGTTAGTAGATAAACCGTTGGATGCAGATCAGTGTTAATTTATGTTTTCCTTTTTTTTTTCGATCATCTCATTTCTCCTGAATTTTTGACTTTCCCTCCTCAGTACCAACATGAGTGGACTGCAGTGCCTCGCTTCAGAGAACATCTGGTTCGACAAACAACGCTACGATGAGGCAGAGAAACGCTTCTATGAGGGAGTCAACGGACCCTCCACACAGCAACAGGTAGAACAAACTCACATTTTGTTAAAATGAAAAAAAGAATTCTACATCTTTTGAAAGTCCTGCTGTTTATATGCAGCCCATGAGCAAAGCTTGGGCCTAGGACCTTGTTTAATGTCCATCAGTCTGCTCATCCTTAGAAATAAGGACATTTATTTTTTTAGACAGCCTTAAATTCCACTTTTAGTCCTCCTCTTGTCTCTTGCTGGCATCTTTTTGAAGTTCCTTTCACCTCCTGCCTGACACCTCCTCAGCTGCTGGTGCCCTGTCAGTCACCAGCCTGTTAGATTAAGCAATAGTTACATCATCGTCGTCAGTCACAGCCCTCTGCAGCCCACAGCAGCTGTGTGCATGTGAGTTAAGCCACTCGATTTAGAAGTGGCTCATCCTAGTGAGAGAGCGGTCAGGTGGTTTGGCAGCTGTCTCTGCTGCTCAGGCTGTGCAGGGTGGCAGCAGAGAGAGTGTTTCTAAGCAGGCCTGGGAAACAATGGAGAGAGATTAGAGTGTGACCACTTCCAGGCTCATTTCACCCAAAAGCCACATGTCCTCACTCACCTTGTGATTTCATGCAGTGCAGTTTGATGTGCCAAGGTTTGTCGGTTATGTGCCTCTGCTGCTACCCAAATTCAACTGAAACTTTATAGAAACACTGTCCTTGGTGGGTACTCAGGATAATCCACAGATCACACTGTCAAGTTTTTATTTTGCTGCATCTGTTGAGTGGAAAGAATGGAATTTTTACCTCTATTGATAAGAAATGATAGGATCAACTTGGGTGTTAGCAATGATACCAATTAAGGTCCCGTTCCATTTAATGTAGCAGAACCTTTTAGCAGTGGTGGCAAAAGTACACATGAGTTTGCCGTGAGAAAGTTGAGAAGTCTATCACAACAGTGAAGTTTCATATTGGTAGATATCAATAATTATTGATCATGTAGATTGTGACTGGCAACATGTTATGTATTCTAAGCGGTGAAAGCAGCTAATGTGATAAAAATAAGTTTGTATTTCCAGGGCATATTTGTTATGTGCCATCCTGTTGGTTCACATTTAAGTCCATCGATGGAACATTTTATCTATTCTACTTTCTTATTGCTAACATGACGTGCTGATGTGTTTATTGCTGGTAGATATCGCTATCGATATCATAGATATTGTTCTTTACTGAAGTAGAAGCACAGATGCTAGTGTAAAAAGAACCTTGCAAAGTAGAAGTACTGATTTAACTTCTTTATGCAAGTAAAACTGAAAAAAGTACTGGGTGTGAAATGTGCTCAAAGCATAAAAGTAAAAAGTAGTCCTCTGACAGACATTTCCATCAGCTGTTCCTGTGTAAAGCCAACTGAACCTCACCTTTTCTCTGTGGTCGAGTCTTGTCTAATTCGTCTTGTTACGTCTTTTTTATCTTGCTATATCTGTCATGAATGATATGGCTACAGTAAGGTATCGTCTTTTCTGTGTATTATTGTCCCATTGGCCTTGATGTTGGGAAGGTGGCACATGATCAACATTTCCCCTCAAACGCATTGTGCCCGTTTTGAACATGTAAGGAGTAGAAAGTAGGGCTGGGCAATACATTTATATATTATATTGTATGTGATATGAGACTAGATATTGTGATATACTGTGGATATCATTAAATCGTGATATGGCATTAGTGTTCTTTTCCTGGTTTTAAAGGCTGTATTACAGTAAAGTGATGTAATTTTATGACCTTAATGGACTGTGCTAGCTGTTCCATTATTTGTCTTTGCCCACTTAAGTCTTTATGTCCACATTACTGATGATTATTTATCAAAAATCTCCCTTGTGTTAGTATTTTGTGAAAGCAACAACAATCATCGATGCAGTATTGTTACAATATCGGGGTGTTCTGACAAAAATATTTACATTTACTAATTTTATCACATCAGCCACTTCCACCCCTGTAGTGTCGTATGTCACAACCTGAATGATCAATAATTATCGATATTGACCGATATAAAACTTTGCTATCGTGATAGGTTTTTCAGGCATATTGCCCAGGCCTAGTAGAAAGTACTGTTCTGTTAATGTAGGGATAAAAGTAAAGGTGTCAGAAAAGTAAAAGTAAATACTCAAGAACCTATGTTACAATCTCTGCTTTCCAGGGAGCCGGCATGCACAATAGCATGACACTGACCTCAATGGAATGGAACCTTAAGTCGTATCATTGGTAGCGCCTGTGTTTACCCTACTATTTCATGTCAATAAGGCTGCGGAGAAAAAGGTCTATAGTTCACGTTTCAGTACAACATGTACTGAAGTGGGAACATGACAGCTGCACCATGAGAACTGCAGGTCAGGTCGTCATCCTGGGTTTGTGTACCCCCTCATGTCTGCTGCCAAAATGTGTGTAGCCTTTATAGTGCAACATGAAGCAGCACTAAACCTCACAGCTCAGATTTATTTGCTTTTGATTGACTGCTTGCTCTCTAAATGTATTTATTCATAGGGGCCTTATTGGAAAAAGACTAAATTATTGAAATCTTTAAATAAGATTATCTAAGTGTTGGGTGTCTGGGCTGTCCTGCTTTTGTCTGTTTTGCATGCTGCTTTCTGTCTTTGTCACTGCTCCTGCTCCATCACTGCTTTACCCACATATACCTGCAGGACACAGAAGTTAATGCCATCCTGCAGGACATTGCTAAATCCCGACAGACTATCCAGCAGTCCCTAAGCGGAGTGAGTACTGTACTACAACTGAGCTGCAGGCACATCCCCCCCGTAGTGGCAGGACTGTACTCACTAATGTTCGTGTACCAGCCCTAAAACAGGAGAATAGCTGTTTTAAATGAGAAATGTTAATTAAAGTGTCGACTACAAGTACTTAGGGACGTTTTGGGCCATATCACAGTCCCAGAAAGCCTTTAGCCTACATATGGAAAGAAAAGTGCTTGTATTGCATGCTGCAGTTTCTTTTACGAGATGCTTATTCTCCCTCACATTTCTGCTTGCTTCTCCCATAATCTGCAATCTGTCAGTAAACTGCTTATGTGTTTGTCTTTACATCAGTGGCATTTACTATATTGTTAGCAGTATGGACACTTAGTCATGCAAACTGACCACACTTAAAGACCACCTTAGTGACTACCTTAGTGTATGTTGATCTCCAGTATTTCATAATTTCGAACTGATAATGTGTTTACTCAGAGGTAAGACTGAATGTTCACATTTGAAGTTCAGTGCAAATTTAGCCTTAGATTTAATTAAATAGTGGCATTAAAAAGTCTTAAAAAGGTGTTGGACTTGCTGATACATGTAGACACCCTGTTATTAGTGGTAGTAATTGTTCCTCCTGTCCACACTGAGTACAAATACATCCCCTCCAATTTTAATGTAAATAATTGGTAATAAAATCCACAGTCCATGTTGTGTGCAAAAATATACACTCGGATACTAATTTGATGCTTAAATTTTAAATCAGCTTTTTCAAATCAGTGTGAGTACAAAATTCAAAAGTTATTCTGCCTCTGCTTTGGCTCAGCAAGCAAACACAGTACATGGCTCCACAAGGGACTAAAGGAATAACTTGGACATCATGTACTCAAATTGGCCAACTCATATTGGCTTCAACTGAACTTAAGAAGTCATTTTTGTATGGAAAATCTCTTTTTTTTCCCCCATCGCATACAGTGAAATTGCTTCAAGAAGTCATTTCTTTTTGGCCAGTAGGGACAGGTGGAACAATAGGTGATTAATAACTTCATATATCTCAACAATACACATGGGCCTGTGAGCATTGTATTGAGATGAACTTGAAAAATGTGAACCTATCCTTTAATAACTCTGACTTCACCAAACCATTAAGGGGTACTGTGTTGTTTAGTGGAAACAGCTTGTTTGAAGAGATTAATTAGTGTCAAAGATTTGGTTTTACAGCCCACGCTGTAAATGTGGTAAAAAGATTTAAAAGGCTCAGTAGATCTGCAGGATTGGTTGTTATTTCACATTTAGGCACTACTAGTCATTAGATATAGTGTTTATAAAATTAATTGATGCAGTTTTAAAATGTTTCATCCAATCTCTGACAACATTGACATCAGTTTCTATCCTCTTACTGATAACTCTGATGTTGCAGCATGTGTAGCATCCGATTTTTCTTTTGTCTTCATGTTTTTCCTCCCTTACCTTTACCTTGTACATCACTGGGTGCAGGCAAAATCGGCCCTGCAACAGGCCAAAGGTCGCCAGCAGAAACGGCAGCACAGAAACGTAAGTCCCTCTCACCCAGCTTTGCTGCTCAGGCCTGTGCCTGTCCTGAGCTGAGACAGACAGCGGGGGTGTGCGGTCTGTGTCTGTTAGTGCTGCCTGGAGTGGAGTGTGCTACTACTGTCACAGCACTAAGATGCCTCATCTTCCATCTTACCATCCTGCATCTTTTTTGAAGGCTCTTACCCCACCACTAACTGATTCACAATTTATAAGTTATAATCTGATAATTTTGCAAAATATTGTGATCTTGATCGTCACTTGCTATTAAAATGCACATTTTAAGAAGTCATAGTTCATTTCCATCTCTTTCAGGGCTCAACAATTAATCGAAATGTTGTAAACCGCAATAAAGCTTACTACAATTTTCAAATTGTGCAATATTTGTTAAAGGCCATAATCAGTGTGATGTTTTCATCGAGCATTAGTGTATTGATGTAAAAATTATCACTGCCTCTAATATTGCAATTGCAGTATCAATCAAAATAATTGCATTAACATTTTTCAAAATTGTTCAGCCCTAATCGCTTACATCTTGAAAGTTCTATTCTCATTTGCAGTTTACCTTTATTGTAACTCATGAATTAAGTTATCAATAATTGATGTTACTTTCGGGAATGGTTTGACATTTTGGGAAACAATTATTTGCCTTGTTTCTAAGAGTTGCATCAGAATATCAATATTTGATACTCAGTTTTACCTCCCCTAGCTTAGCAAAAAGACTGGAATCAGCAAGCTTGGCTCTGTATAAAGAAAGGAGGGAAAAACACCTACCTGCACCTCCTGCACTCACCAATTAATACATCATATCACATTACATTAACCCCTAAAAAATGACATGTTTTTCACTTTTGTTTTCTTTTATTTTTAGTGCTGGTAGGTGGATTTGGTAACGTTTGGAGCCAGGCTAGCTGTTTCCCCCTGTTTTTAGCTTTTGTGCTAAGCAGATATTTAAAAGAAATGTTTGACAATAGTATCAATCTCATCTCTCTGCAAGAAATCAAATGCATTATTGCAAAAATGTCGAACTACTCTTTACAATTATTAGTCGTACAATCATTTATAATTAATTGTGGGGGAAAAAATTGAAATTCTCATGAAGTGGTGTTTGTTTACCGATTTGTTTGAAAAAAATCTGCACATAGTTTGTCTGCATGCTGACATTGTAATTTTAATTAAAACCACATTATTGGGGATTTTCTGGTCAGAGAGAGTTCATTTTAACATCAGCATGTGTGTGAGTTTTATCCAAATCATCAATCTTTAAGCCTTGTGGGGGTTTTTTGTTTTTGCTTGCCTCTTCCCTTCAGGCCTGCATTGGATCTCAGCCTGGACGATGGTACCTTTGCTTTGCATTTTGAACCCTGAGCTGCAACATGACTCGTGCTAATTAAGTTTATTTGTCCACAGTCATCCTCACATGGAGACCAGGAGCTGGTTTCACGAATGAAGAGTCTGGAACTGGAGAACCAGGCTCTGCACAAAGGTGTGTGTACCTTGAGTTTTTTCATATCTTCCTGAGCTTTTGCTTACTTGTAAGACAATATTCATTTTTAACCTTCCTACTGTTTGTTTGTTAGTGGTGGAGAGCATGAGAGCAGCCCTGCAGAAGCTGGAGTCCAGAGTGGCTGTGCTGGAAAAGTCCCCTGCATCAGCAGCTGTCCCATGTGCTAAGGTAGATATTTTTCTTCTTAACATACAGTATGTTTTTACATACAATCTGCAAAATTAACTGTTTTGTCTACTGGCCAAATGGCTGGTGAATGTGGAGGGACTTTGTATAATCTCTGACTTTTGTCCTCCCTTGCACATCTCTATTCATGCTCTATTATTGTTTGTCTTTTACCATGATGTTTAAATTGTGCCAACAAATGGAGATTTTTTTTAAAAAGTGAAGCTTTATTGGTAAATGCTCTCTAAACAGCCCCCCACAGCTATTTTCATATCCTTTTCTATGTTTTCACTAGGCTGCTCCAGTCCAGGCAGCTCCAGTCAAACAGGTGGAAAATGGTGATGATGCTGAAGACGACGACGACATTGATTTGTTCGGCAGTGATGAGGAAGATGACGAGGCAGCCCGCCTCAAGCAGGAGCGTGTGGAGGCCTACACAGCCAAGAAGGCCAAGAAACCCGCCCTCATCGCCAAGTCATCTATACTGCTGGACGTCAAACCTGTATGTATCCTCCTAAACTCTCATGTAGCTCACATTAATATGCTGGTTCCACTCCAGTTGTGTGGAAGAACGTGATTAAAATCAGGAAAATCTCAGGCCAGAATTTGTTGGTAATAATTCACTGTTTTCTTGTTTTGGAAAAGGTGGCGAAAAAAGTTTGGATGTTAAATTACTTCCTATTTAATAGATCTACTTAAATATTTTCAAGTAATTTCAGCCAAAATGAAAACCAATGCATGTAAAGGGTTAGTTCACCCAAAAATGAAAATTAAGTCATTATCTACTCACCCTCATACAATTGGGGGTCAGGTTTAGGTTTCTTAGTCCACAAAACACTGCCTGAGTTTCACAGAACAGCATTGCAGAACCTCACAAAGGACGTGAATGGTGACCAGTTTTCAAACATAAAAAAACAACAGAATAAAACCATAAAATGCCTCCATACTGCTTGTCTGGTGTAATCCAAGTCTCCTATAGTCCCAACATTCCAAGTTGACTTAAAGTTATTTACACCATATTTTTAGTCTGAATCTTCACTGTAGATCCTCAGCTTGGAGCCGTGTTCATGTGCACATGAGCTTTCTGAACTGGGTTTGGGTGTGTTTTGATGGTGTGCAAACAGCATATTGGTACTTTAGGCGACTTGGATTGTGCTTGACGAGCAGTATAGAGGCATTTTTATTTTATTTTTGGTAACGTTTGAAAACGGATCACCATTCAGGTACATTGTTTGGCAGATTCTGCAACACTGTTTTCCTGTGAAACTCCAGCAGTGTTTTGCAGACTAACAAAATAAACCCAACCCTCAATCAGCATGACGGTGAGTAGGTAATGACTGAATTTTGATTTTTGGGTGAACTATCCCTTTAAGTCAACCACCCAACAAAATTATGAGTTAAATATACATGAAGTAAAACTACAATTATGTCATATCTGATTGCTAACATGTAAGTTTTTCAGCAAACTGATGGATTCTGTGTTAATGTTTGTCTGTCCTCTTCTGTTACTTTAGTGGGACGATGAGACTGACATGGCGAAGCTGGAGGAGTGTGTGCGCTCTGTGCAGATGGACGGGCTTCTGTGGGGAGCGTCCAAACTGGTGCCAGTTGGCTATGGCATCAAGAAGCTGCAGATCAACTGCGTGGTTGAAGACGACAAAGTTGGCACCGACATCCTGGAGGAGGAGATCACCAAGTTTGAGGACTTCGTAAGTAACAGTCACTTTGACTTAATTAAAGTCAGGAAACATTTTATCACGTACCTTGAGCGATGTTTTGCCATTTAGATAACTTGGATTTTATCTGCTCAGGTTTTAAGATATCATTTTACTTTTCTGCCTCCACCTGGATACTATGGGGCTGAATATAATTTCATTTGTGGCCACTGACAGAACAGGAAAATTACAGCAAAATGTCTTTCCACAACCAGTGTCTGTATGTTTGTGTACACAAGAAGCCAAGTTAAAACGGTGTTATTCGAGTAATTTGAGAACTCGTCATAGGTGAGACAAGTAATTTTCCAAGCAGTGAGCACCACAGATAATTCTATTCTTGACACTGTATTCAGGTGAAGGCAAACATATCAGAAACCATTGCAAGATGAAAAAAATATCTGTATTGTTAGGAACCGTTAAAGATTAGATTTCAATGATGTGCTTTGTGGTGAGTTAAGATCAGCACCACTCTGATATCTGTCCATTAAAAGTAAGGCTACAGCCAGCTGACAGTTAACTTACTTTAGCACAAACTGGAACCAGCCAGCAAAATCCACCTACCAGCACTGAGGTTATGGTGGATTTCTCTGTAAAATGGCAAATTGATGTTTTTACTGTTAGATTTAACAAACAAGAATTATGAGCTTTAGAGGTGCTGGGGGCAGATTTTGCCTTCGACACACCAAGCAAACACTTCCTCTCTTTCCACTCTTTGTGCTATGCTGAGTTTCAGCTGGCTGTGGCTTTAACAAAATAGTTATGAGGTCTGTTCTTCTTTTCACATATAAATCTCTGCCAAAAAGTGAATAAATGTATGTTCCAAAATGCAGAACTTTTGCCTTAAATGTTGAGGGAAAATTACATAATTTTAATAAGTATTTCCATAGTCTGTAAATCTTTGACATTAAATGCTTTATTATTGAGTAAAATAAAATAGCTTTGATGCATAATAAATCACTATGTACTACCATAAATATGTTCAAATAAATATACACATTGACTTATTTGATTTTTCTTCCATTGCAGGTCCAGAGTGTAGATGTTGCTGCCTTCAATAAGATCTAAGCTCCACCTGCTCTTTAACTGCTCCACCAAAGTGTTGCTGCTGCTCTCGCCTTGCACGGTTATTAAAATGCTAAGTTTTGAGCACAAACCTCTGTCTCAGTTTCATTTTTGAACCCCCTACTTACAAGTTTACAAGGGATAGATCAAATTATTATCAGGTACTTTTCAATTATCTTCAGTAGGTGGTGGTCACTACACCCCCAGTTTGGAGAACCAGAGAGGAGTTCCAGCATGAAGCTAAGCTATGTACCGCTGTGGACAGGGTCAGAAACAAAGTATTTTAGCCACTTCAAGGCCCCAAATCAGTTGAAGTGTACACTAAATATTTTCAATACTTCACATTGCTGTCATGCAATCTTTTCCAACAGAAAACCAAAATCCATAGACAAAATCAGTATTTTTATCTCGCAGAACACAGGAGTTGCTGGTCTACCACTGCCTCGATCCGTTAATTGTTTGTGTTATTGTGTGACTTCTGTGAATCCAAACTAACCTTTTAAAACACAGAAGAAACACAATAACATAAATAAACTAACAGATGGAGGCAGCAGTTGACCAACAACTCCTGTGTTCTGTGAAGTAAAATTACTGATTTTGTCAATGGAGTTTGGTTGAGTGAGAGTGATATTTGGCTTATATAATGGCAGTTTCCTGTCGAAGGCTGTCTGACTGCAAGGCGAAATTGTGAAAATATTCTAAATATAGCACACATTTAAACTGATTTGGCTAAACAGTTTGCTGCTGTCCCTGTCCATAGTGGTGCCTCACTTAGACTCTGTACTGATACTCCTGGAGCTTTTCCAAACTGGGGGAAATGCTGACTGCCATTTACTGTAGTTGATATACTGACTATCAAATTGTACCTCATACAACACCCACTTCAAATAATCTGAACTGTCCCTTTAAGAGCTGTTATTCTTGATGGAGTGCAGACCGCTCTATATTCAAAGAGAGCACAGTTTCAAAGAAGAACCCAATCCCACCCAGAATCCTGGGTATACAGGCTGGTTGAATGTAGTCTTAACTTTGTGGAGTAACACCATGGTATCAGAGACATTATAGAATGACAGAGTCCCACCCCTGAAGTCCAGATACACTCCTATTCTGCTGCCACAGACAACATTGATGCTCACACTCTCTTTGTTGTGCTGAAACAAGCAGGCGGAGGTAGAGCAGTCTAGGCTCCAGGATTTAGAGTTGTGTCCAAGCTTGCAGTCGCTCCCTCCTCCACTCCTGCCCATGTTTTTGTAGCAAATGCCAATGGAAACCCCTCCTTTACCAGCCCACTCTACCTCCCAGTAGCAGCGTCCAGCCATCCCGGCTCTGCACAGCACCTGGGCCCAGCTGGTGAATCGAGATGGGTGGTCAGGGTACGGCTGTGGCTCCGACAGAGTGGTCACACCTCTTCGACCATCAGAGAAGCACAGATAAGGGTTGGCTGTGTTCGGGTCCAGGGTTATATCATTGTAATCTGGACACAGTAGGTGCACACAATCAGACACCAACTACAGATGGATGTTGGTGAAGTTCATAAAATAATTGTACTCACATTGCAGAAAATCAGATCTTGTCTTGGGCTCCAAGTCATATGGTATGTCAGGGTCTTTTGCTGTTGGACAGATGTAGGAGATGACAGACAATCAGAACAGAGCTGCGAAGTGGAAAAAGCTATTTTTGATGCCCCTGGTTCCTGAAATAAAATTCCTATTAATTTTCCCCCATAGGCAATGTTACATGACTCACAGTTGGAGCACTTTTACTGCTTGGATGGCCATTAAACTCTCTGGAAACTCTGCAGCTGAAAACAATTCACTTTTAAATTGTGGGGGAATTCAGGAATTAGAGTCCATATTCATATATGTAACTAGATTCATATAGTAGACACGGCATCGGCCACTGTACATCAATGTCAGCGCTATATTAGTGTAATCAAGACTGGCCTGTAAACTGGAGCAGCATTTTGTCTGGATAATAACTATGTTTACATTTCTCAACTGATTTAAATTAGTCATTTTATATTAAAGGATTCATAATCTATGCAAAGTAAGTTAGGGAAAAAAAAAAATCTTACTCCATGTTGATCATAAACCCTTGAGTATTACATTATTCATTGAAATAGGTTTAGAAACTAGGGGTATGGATAACAATGGGAGAAATGTAGAGTAAAAAAAATTATATCGATATAATCAATGCAGGGCAAATAAACAAGAGTTTGCTGATGCTATGTTGTTGACATTTCAGCTTGAATCCTCTGTTACCAGTTGCTACTATTAATAAATGTGGGGTGGGGGTGTCTGAACTGTTCTCTGAACTGGAACCACTGGGTTAAGAAATAAACTTTATAGTGCTCTTTATTCAGAAAAACGGCAGCTCCCCCCGTTTGTTCACAGGTCAGTCTTGACCAGACCAATGTAGCGGCAACGCCGATGTAACGCATCAACAAGCCACAGCGGTCAATGTGGGGGTCTATGTATTCAATATCTAAAGTGGCAATAAAGCTCTTTTCAATTTACTACTGCTCTGATTTGCACTGGCCTCTTCTCCATGGTAATGGCAGCAGAGGCTCATGGGTATTATCGTATATATTAAGACCAGTCCAACTTGCCAAAATTACAGACAAAACAAACTCAGAAACAAAAGTTGGAATAACTAAAACTGGTAATAAGAAACATATAGATTTTTAACATTGTCTGGTTGAGTCCTGTGTTTCTATATTAAATAAAACTGACTGTCAAGAAATAAAATAAGAACACAGAAACACTTCCTTGACCAGTGGCTCCACCCACTTTGAAAACTGTAAATGAAAGAAACTTAATTGACAGTTAACTAAGCCCTGCCCCTTAGTTACTGCTTTGCCTGTCAAGGTTTCTGTTTTGGCACAGCATATATCCAGTTTACAGTCATAAGTATTGTGGATTTGAAATATTCAGTACTTTTTTTAAACAATGAGTCCTTAACTTCAGACAGAGAAGTCAAGTCAAACTATTACGTCAATAGTCAGTTATTTAAAATCGATTAATCATTTTGAGTAATTTTTAAGACAAAATGCCCAAATTCTCTAATTCCAGCTTCTTAAGTGTGAACATTTTCTGTTTTCTTTAGTCATTTTAATGTATTTCCAGACTTCAAAATAATGCCAAATCAGACTCTGTAACGCAAAGATTCAAGTTCATTGCAAAAAAGTTTGAGTTGGGCATAAAACTCAAAAATCTACTGCAGTAAATCGCAATAGGTTAATAGATTAAAGAGTTGTCTCAACTATTGATTTTTTTTACAGTGTACTAAGTATAATTTTCTTAAAATAGGTCACCTTAGTAACGAAAACCTAAAGCTTCCCAGACCTACTAGCCCATAGTTACAGTTGCTAAGCTACCATTGGACAGTCGCTGTTCAGGGGGAGGGGTTTAGTACACTGTCAAAGTGGGCATTAAATAATACAGACCTTTAGTCTTTTCAGAGGTGCTTTGATTGCTGGTTTCCTTCAGGGAAATTACTAGAAATGCAGACAAACAAACAGTGAGTATTTACTGCTCACAATTTATGAAAACAAAAAAAAAAATCATCTTAATGGTAATTAGTTGTAAAAAGAGACTTACCCTTATCACAGATCTTGTTGAATTCTCTTTCAAGAGTTTCATCCAGACTGTCTTTGAGATCAGCCAGGGCTCCTCTCATGCCTTTGTACATCATATACTGGAGAGTATCAGTGTTGGGCATTTCCACACTCGTTGCAGGGAAGTGAAGAGACTTGCACTTCTGCAGTGACAAGCAACACAACACCACCACAACCAAATTAGAGGACAGGATTTGAATGCAAACGCAACAACCTCGACAATTCAGGAAGCAATCACTCTGTGGGTCATGAAACTGAACATCGAGTTCACACTGCACTTAAAGTGGTTTTGACTGGGTCTGTCAGGAAGTACAGAGAATATTAGATTACGTTTGTCTCAAACAAAGGCTTACACAAGGCATGAAATTTAAAAACAACTTAAAAATGTAAGGGTAAATAATTGTCTGACATTTTATGGACCAGATGACCAATTGATTAATTGGAAAAATAATTGTTAGTTGCAGCCCCACACTGCTGCACATCTGTTTTTATTTCTATTTCAGCTAATCTTAATTCTAATTCTGATTCATCTCTATTCGTAGATTATTAAATGATGAGATTGTTGTTAATTTCACGTGTTAATGGCTTCTGGAGATATTAGAAATTTGACACAAATAAAATTACCCTTAATCACACATCTTTGCTGAAAAGCAGCAGAACAGAGTGAAAGGTGAGGATTTTTTTAAAGAAAGAACAATGGAGCAGTTTCAGAGTAAATCATTTTCTCTGATTAACTATTCCTGCTCTGAACATACATGTTTAATTGTGATCACTTGAGAGCTCTTATAAAAATGTTAAGTAGGAGTAAGTCACTTTGAACATGTCTCGCCTTCAGCAAATAACTGTTTTTACTTTTAAATCGACTCTTTAGAGCATTTTATGTGTAATTTGATAAATACAGGCCAAGAAATATATCAAAAAGCTTGAAAGATAAGAAAAAAGATCTAGAAACCTACTGAAAGTCAGTATAAAAAGGTTAGAAACGTGTGTTGAGGTCATATGTCTGGGTAGAGGCTGATAACTGAGCTCTGTATAATGTCTGTAGCCAAGACACAAAGCTGTTGCAAAAAAAGTCCAGGCTTGAGGAGATAAAACCATGTTAGAAACAACAGCTTATTTTTGAAAGATGTGCCCTTTAGTTAGACAAGCATTTATTCTCACATTACTGGCCCAGTTGTTCTTTTGTTCCATACCTGCAGGAAGAGGACGTGGTCCTCAGAGCGAGAGAGCTTCTCCAGCTCTGCGTCAGCCCTCCTGAGCTCCACTATCTCCCTCTGAATCTTCTCCAGCAGCTCCTCAGCCTGACTGACAGCTGCTCTCTCCTGGACTCTGAGCAGCTCCGTCAGCTCACCGCTCTGTTTCTCGATGGAGCGGATCAGCCTGGAGAAAATCCTCTCACTCTCCTCCACCGTCGCGTCTGTGGAGTGCTGTGGAGGATAACAGTTTCTCTCTTTGCTCTCCAGGAATCACACACACCTTACTTTTAAGTGTCAACAACATATTTAAAGCTCACCTTGATGTATCTGACAACATATCTCAGCTCCTTCTCTATGTCCTTCAATTTCTGCACAGACTTCAAAGAGGTGTCTTGGAGTTTTTTCTGAGAGAATACAAAAGATGAAAATCACACAGTGCTGTCCCTCAGGCCGCTCAGGCGAATATTTCCTCCACGGTTGACTTTCAAGATGGAAAGTTTTGATTTTACAATCAAAGGGCTGGATTGCACTGGAAGGCCTTTGGTCTATCAATCTAAACTTCTGACACAGTAACATCAGAGCATCAGATACAGCTGCAAGACCAGGGCACATTTTACACTCCCCGCATTCAGTGTTTGAAATGCAGAAGTCTTTTACACCAGCTGATTAAAGACACATCCTTCATCTTAGACACCAGAAATACAAATTAGACCCATTTATCAACATAGTCAGCAGTTAGAGGTGCAGCAGCAGCTGTGACACACAGATCATGGAAGCATTTAAGGGATTTAAAATCTCAGTCAAGCTGTAAAAACACCACATTTACCAAAACCCATATAGCATCATTCATTAAACCCTCCCTGCCTGGTAAATACCCACATCTTTCAAACTTGATTATAAAAAAATTGTTGATGGAAAGATAATTATTTGCCAGCTATTCTGATAATCAATTAACATTGTTTCAGTAATTTTTTTAAGCAAAAATGTCAAACTTGCTGGTTTCATCTTCTTAAATGTGAGAATTTGCTGCATTTCTTTGTCATTTATGATAGTAAATGAAGAGTCTTTGGGCTTTTGACTGTTGGTTGGACAAACACTATTTGAAGATATCACTCAACCCTGTGTTCATGTCATTTTGGACCAAAATTGGAAATCTGATGCAAAACTGCATCAAAAATAAATTAATGACTCAATAAAAAAATAAATATATTTAAAAAAAAAACTAAAATGCACCAAAAATTACATTAAACTAAATGTCTGCATTCATTGATAAAATGGGAATATTTGTTTTAATTTGCTTCTGTGTTTATTTACCTTTGTATTAACTCCCCCATTTATTTACTTTCCCATTTATTTTTATTTATTAATTTATTCATTTAAAAAATATATATTTATTCATTTATTTCTGTAGTCTTTTCCCTTTGTATCACCCCTAATATTCATTTCCCTAAACATTTTATTTCTGTGTTTTCCATTTCTTCATGCATTTCTGCTTCCTTATGCAAATGAGGGGACTGTCATATGAAAATGTGTCATAGGGTCAACTGTTTGCCTGTTGGTTGATGAGCATCAGAGTGCACAGATCGGCTATACATGCCTCTCTCCTATGACATATCAATATATTTATTTGGTTGTTCATTTCTTTACTAATTTTTGATTTTGGCAGTTTTGGTCCTCAATATTATCATGCTAATAGGTCTCAGACATCAACATTCTAGTTGTAATTATAACTGAGAAACTTTTTTTTTTTTTTTTTTTACCCTGAATGCTCTGATATGTGCTACTTGGTGTTTAAATGGATAGTTTGACATGACAAGAGTTAGATGAGAAGAATGATATCACTCTTATGTCTGGAAGGCTGGAAACAGGAAAACAGTTTGCCTGAAGCTAAACTTCCTGGAGTCTCCAGTGGTTGCCTGGCAACTGCTCCCCTCTCACCATTTTCCTGTTTTCAAGTCTTTGTGCTAAACTTTATATTTTGTGGACAAACATGAGACCTGTATCAATCTTCTCATCTAACTCTGCAGGGGGAAAAAAGTGTATGATAGTATTACACAAAAATATTAAATTATTGCTTTAAAGATACAAAAATGCCTGAAAACCAAAAACAGATGTCTCACATTAGTCAAAGTTGGTTGTTCAGTGTGCATTAAACCCAAATGTAATGTATATAGTTCAGCTGCAACTAACAATCATTTTGATTTTTTAAATCATCTTACAATTATTTTCACAAATTGCTTCTTTTGTCCAACCAACAGTCAAAACCCCAGAGACTCTTCATTTACTATTAAGAATGGCAAAGAAAAACAGCAAATCCTCACATATAAGAGGCTGGAACCAGGAAATGTTTGACATTTTTGCTTGAAAAATGACTGAAACGATTAATCAATTATCAAGAGTTGCCAGTCGTTTTGATCGACCAGTAAATTAATCAACTAATTGTTACAACTCTAGTAGTGTTATATTGTTAAAGTACAACACACAATACATCCAGGTCATAAATATGGGACTTTTTCATCTGAGATGACCTGAATGATGTCATGGTGATGCAATCGGGGTTATTTTCTCAGAGTCTCCACCTGAGGAGTACCAACCATTACTGTCAACCTGACTTGGGATATCAAATACAAACCTTCAGGCTTTGTTTGAATTTTAGTGCAAAAACTTCTCTCTCTAATAGAAAGAAAGTAGTTCCTGTAGATTCTACTACAGAAAGAAACGCATTTTTTGGTGCTTTGAGCACCACAAGCCGAGTGCCATTTAGTCTCACTATAATGGAGAGATGGCAGACATCTCTACAGCTGATAGCTCCAAACCTCTACAGCTCACACCAAGAAAATATAGATGGACAATAACAGCACAGCCAGGCCAGGAGAAAGCATTTTTGATTTTGGGGTGAACTGTCCCTTTAAAGCACTCAAATAAAAAGTAAAGTGTAATAAAATAGTATGTTACTGCAAATCAAGTTCTACAGAAACTCCCTCACATTTAACTGAAGAATTTCTGCCTCTTGATAAATATTCAGCCCCACCTGCTGCGCCGCTCTCTCCTCCACCACTGACACCGCATCGTGACTCTTGTGTCTGTCTTTGACACACTGGGTGCAGACAAACTGCAGGTCAGTGTGACAGTACAGCTTCAGCGGTTTATGGTGCTGTGGACACAGTTTCTTCTCCCTCAGCTCGTCTGAAGCGGGGATCAGCTGATGTCCCTTCCCGTGAAAGCGCTCCTCGTGGACTCTGCAGTGAGCCGCGCAGTAAGACTGCGAGCACACCGGACAGGATTTAACAGCTCTGCTTCTTCTCAGGGTGCAGACACTGCATCTCACTTGTTCTGGTTTGGCTGCAGCTTGAAAACCAGACTGCTGAAACTTTTCCACCACCTCACCGAGCACCGTGTTTCTGCTCAGCAGGGGTCTGGGGTTGAACACCTGTCTGCACTGAGGACAGCTGTACTGTCCTTTCTGCTTGGGCCTGTTCCAGCAGTCTTCAATGCAGTCCAGACAGTAGCTGTGTCCACAGGGGATCGTCACCGGGTCTCTCAGCACCTCGAGACACACTGGACAACAGAACTGGTCCTGTTCAATAGAAATAACCGCTGCTGCCATTTCCTCCTACACGCTCTCAACAGAAACTGGACAGAGAGGGGCGTGGCTCACAGGTGTGTTGATAACAGAGGCGTGCTCACAGGTGTGTTGATACAGCTTCTCAGGTTTCACCTGCTGCAGCCTGAAGCCTCCAATCACAGCCTGCACAGCAGCCGACAGGAGGCTGTCCCTCATAGAGCAATGAACTGTGGAAAGAGCAGCCTTTAGTTCATATTAGATTCACTGACCCGTTAATGCTTGTTGACACTTGGCATTTTGCACAAAAGCACTGCAGAGTTTTTGTGTGAGCAGTCGACCTGTTATTCCGCTTCTACACCAGACAATTAATGCCTGTATTTGCTCAGAGTCAATGAAGTGTAAATCTATGCAGTCACTGGAGTGCCATAAATAGACTGGAATAATCTGTAGGAGAATAAGGAAATAATTGTGGAAATATTAAAACAAATAACTCAATTCAGCTTTATTCATAGAGCGTCTTATATACCCACATGCAGCCCAAAACAAACAACAAACAAACAAACAGAACAAAACATTTTGTGAGACTACAATTTAAAAAACTGACAAATAAAAGTCAGTGGAATTATGGAAAAGAAACACCAGGGGTAAAAATGTAAAAAACAATGATTGAAGCTTAAAAACTAAGGTCAAAACAATACACAAATATTGAAATTGAAAGCTCAGTTTAATCAATTTTTGATTTAATTTTGAAATAATATATCAATATTGTGACACCCCTAATAATGAAGGGAGTTTATCTGTAAAGGTGAAATGTGTATATAGTGCATGTACTTCATGTATTTTTTTTAAATTTTATGTTAATTTTCTTATTTTATTTTATTGTTATTCTTACTTTACTTTGTATTCTCATTCACTCACTTTTTTTTACCTGTGCTTTCAATCCCTGAGCTGCTGTTGCAAGTGAATTTCCCTTAATCTCTCTTGTCTCTTACAATGAATTATTCTATATTTGCTGTTTGTCTTTATATTTCCACATTTAGTTATTCTTTTATTTATTCATCTTTAAATGTCCACATGTATTGTCTTATTCTTTATTACAGTTCTTCAATGACTCCATATAAACCAGCCCTGCAAATAAACACCACTGAGAAAGACTAGTTTATACAAGTGTGTTTGCTTTTTAATGTCAGCATGTCACAAATCACAACATATCATTATTACTACACATATCTGTGAAGCAAAATCATTATTTTATAGTGTTGGTTTAAAAAAAAGACAAATAATTATAAAAGCATAAATGTGTTTTTAAAAAAACAACTAAAAACTCACTAAATTTCAAGTCAGCTTCAAATTGCAAATACTGAAGTAAGATGTAGTGAGTTCTATCCTGCTTTGTGCTGCTTAATACTTAACAGAATAGTTCAGAGTTTTTAGAGTGGGACTGTATGAGGTAGTTATCAATAGTCAGTGTGTTACCTACAGCAGATGGCGGTCAGCACACCCCAGTTTGGAAAAGCAGAGAGGGCTACCGCTGTAGGAAGCCAAGTAATAATACTGCTGTGGACAGGGTAGGCAGCAAAATACTTTGTATTATAAATGTATTGTAATTTAGAATATTTCCACCACTTTACATTGATATCAGATAGCCTTTTCAGACGGAAACCCGCCTTTATATAAGTTAAATATTGCTTTTCTAGCTTAACAAGACTCCGCAGGCAAAAACAGTATTTTTACCTCACAGAACACAGGAGGTGCTGGGCTACTGCTGCCTCGGTCTGTTAGTTTGTTTGTGTTATCGTGTGACTTTGATGATTCCAAACTAACTCTTTAAAACACCCAAGTCACACAATAACTCAAACAAACAGACTGATGCTGCAGTAGACCAGCAACTCCCATGTTCTGTGAAGTAAAATTATTGATTTTGCCTGTGGAGTTTGGTTAGTTTGGAGAATAGAGTTAATTATTCTAAATATAGCGTACAATTAAACTGATACAGTTTTTTTTGGGTGGCTTTCTATACTGGTGCTGCTTCTACAAACTGAGGACGTGCAAACCACCATCTACTGCAGGTAACACACTGACTATGGATAAGTGCCTCATACAGCCCCACTTCAAACAAGCCAAACTATCCCTTTACAGTAAATGCATTGTCAATGTGATCTTCTGTGGCATTTATAAGCACTTTTGTCATGTCTGTTCGCACTTGCACTATAATGCAAATGCAAACATAAGCTGATTGGAGTAAACACAGCAATTAAATGAATGCCAGGAGGTGAATTATTATATATGTACAGTACAGATTTGCGAGTGCAACAGGAGAAGAGAGCACTGAGGTATAACGACATTCAGCCCGTGCAGGTGCATGTGAAATGTTGATTTCGATGTTCACTCCAGTCTACTTCCTCCGGGGGTGAGCGCGTCGCTGCAGGTGCCTCTGTCTGGACCCTGAGGACAGTTTGGAGCCTGAGCAGACAGACGGAGGAGAAATTATTAGTCTGCAGCCCCCTGAGGATAAGTTACAGGGTATATGAGAGGAGAGGTCACAAATATGTTCCTGTACTGGGTAGCAACAGCACATCATGAACAGAATCATTTCAACAATAAGATGCAATGCTATTAGTTGCCATTTCAGATTCAGTAACTATATTATTACAAATAAAACAACACTCACTAAATATTACGTTATGATTGCATAAAAAAATTTAATTACCTGAGTGAAAAAGGTTGAAAAAAATATGTGTCATTCTCCTGACTGTGGTCTCTCCTAAGATGTAGTGTCATATATAATCTATGCAAGTTTCCATCATTTGTCATGCTTTAACAAGATTAGAGGGAATATTTATGGATCAAAGTTATCAGATCATAAAATCAACAATCAAAAGAGTGGCAGATACACAGAACAGCACAGAGGAGGAAACAGCTGTTCTGACAAGATAAGACAGATGCAGTAATTCAGTTTACAGGTGTTTTAGCAAGATAACGTATTCATGTACAGTTTAATCAGCTCAGATGTTTTGATTCATTATGCACGAAAGGGGACAGTCTAAGATCTTCAGCTGGTTGCATGAGATATTTGTTACGTTACTGCATTTACCTACTGCCAGCATACCTTAATGGCCATAAAGTTTGATTTGGCATCAAATTATTCAATCAAATGACCAGCTCATGTACTAAGGTTTTAACAATATTGTTTCTAAATGTTAGCAACTCATTATTAAGATTAATTAGTAGTAAGCAATAACTGGATCTTGCAAAATAGTGCGCCCACATCCATGTTTTAAAACTGTGTCATAACTTGTTTATAAAACATTAATAAAAAATATTTACAACCTAATTAATCACCTAATTATAAACCAAGTGGTACCTAAAAAATAAAAAGATCTCCACCATAACCAGCTATAACACTGAAATTCTGCATTCATAGTAATTATAGTCCAGTAATATAATATAAGACTGTGACAGGCTTCATTTTGTGGCCTCATGAGCACTTTTACTTTTGATACTTCGTACATTTACTACTAATA
Organism: Lutjanus argentimaculatus; assembly: GCA_034769285.1. Classification (NCBI taxonomy): domain Eukaryota; kingdom Metazoa; phylum Chordata; class Actinopteri; order Lutjaniformes; family Lutjanidae; genus Lutjanus; species Lutjanus argentimaculatus. The sequence goes on along the minus strand of JAWZSL010000095.1, from coordinate 343,095 downwards.
CTTTTGCAATTGTAAAGTAAAATTATGAATGCAGGGATTTTATTTGTAATCGAGTATGTTTATAGCGTGGTATTGCTACTTTTATTTAAATAAAATATCTCAATACTGTACTGTATTACGGCCATTATAGAAAAAAAAAGATCTGTATTTGATTTGCTCACTTAAATGTAAAATGGGCTCTGCACACTGTTTACTGCTGAAATACTTAATTTTTGATAATGTATCCATTTACCAAATGGTGAGAAGGCGAAGGTGGGCACAGCAGGTCCCGGAGTGAGGAAAGGGTTGAGAGGATTCACAGGCGTTTGGTCTAGACCAGCTGGAGGAATCACTGTAAGCACAACAACAACAAACACAGTTACTGCAGAGTCTCAGCGGTCTAATCTATGAGAATCTGCAGCGCGGTCATCTTTACACTGGTGCAGATTCAGCAAACTCTACTGTACACAAACAAGATGACGAAAGTGTTTGTGCTGCATGATAATGTGGTTAGGATCAAATAAGAAACAAAGAGTGTGTCCACTGGGATCAAAAAGTTAAATTTAAGACATTTTAATATCACAGAGAATTCAATCAAAGTATGAAAAACATCACTGTAAACCAGGATGGATAAAACAGGGTTGAGAAATATTTACCAAGTGGACTAATTTATTGATAATAATACCTCATTTTGTCAGTTCTTCCCAGCTGTTTATAACAATAATTCCAAATATCATCAAACATAATCAATTCATCACTTAACACCTGGATAAACAGCAGAAATGGTTGAATGGATGGACGAACCAATTAGAAAATAAATAAATATTTCAAGTCCACATACAGTATATATTTTACATACGGTCAGAGATCTGCAATAACAGGACACAGAATTTTCCGGCAGGTTTTGCTAAAATCACAATCAAAAACATTTTATAACCAATTCTACTAGAAAAAAAATTAAAACATTTCTAAATGAAATGTAAAACCATTTAATACCTTGTTAAAACATTTTTATTTTTAGAAAACTGACATACATGCTATTAATAATATAATATATAATATAATATAAGAATAAATACAATTAATGTTAAAGCTGCATGAAATGCATTTAGGAAGATAAAAGTTGATTTATTTAAAGTTTGAAATGGATCTTCACTGGTAAAGCTGATGCTCCTTAGACCATCAACACGTTAATAATGTTTTATGTTTTATTTAGAATATTTTTCATAATTTCACAGGGTTTGTCAGTTATTACAGTTCAGGAGTTGATTGACGAGCTGTTTTCTTTCAGCGAGTTGAGACGAGTCAAAGCTCGTCTGTCAGAGCAGAAGATGAATCAATTTATTTTGTGTATGGTGTAATTGGCGGTCATGACTATATATGGTAGGAACCCTTTTGTTTTGTCAGGTGTTCCACCCAGAAGGGGAAAGTTTTTTGACCGCTGAAGCAGCTAGGTGCTAGTTACATGTGTGGATGTTTTGAGTGTTTGGAAACATGTTCGAGTTTGATGGACACTGACGAATTTGTGAAGGAAATAAATGGACCAAGTGTTCAAATGGCAAGTTTGATTCAGACTTTAATTCATCAGACACGGTAACAATCAGCGCATCAATTATATTACTCCGGCGCAGCACCTCGGTGGTTTAAAGCGTTGGCTTGGCCTCTACATCGTCAATAGAGCACACGTGTACATATCATGTTGTCTATGTTCTGTTATTGCACATTCAGATCCAGATTCAGTGAATGTAGATTGTATCTAGATCGAGTTGAGATGGTTGTACAGCTCATTTGTTTATTCTGTTGTTTGTTTTTTATGCTGTTTTCCATGTATTCTGTTGAGTTTTGTGTATTTTAAAGACATTTCAAACTAGCTTAGACTGTAAATGTTGTGGTATTTGGTGGAATTGGTCCATGCTAAGCACATATTCCCACTGTCATAATAAACATTAGATAATAATTTTAATGTGTGGACAAACTGTGTAGCCCGATATTCAAACTGAAATTTTACATTTTTACCACTCTTTAAATAATCTGGTTACTGTCAAGTAAAATCAGAAATCAGTTGAAATCAGAATTAGTTAATTAATTGATTAGTTGATCATCAGAAAATTGGCCACTATTTTGATAGGAGGTCACTACTTTTGGTCTTTTTTCAAGCAAAAACTGCATTTTTTTTCCTGATTTCAGCTTCTCCAATCTGTTCACCAGCTGCTTTTCTTTGTTTTAGATAACTGTAAATTCAATATATTTGAGTTTTGGACTGTTAGTTGGACAATACAAGCAGTCTGAAGACGTCACTTTGGACTCTGAGAAACACTGATAGACTTTTTTTTTACTATTTTAGGATATTTTTAGACTGAACAATTAATTAGAGCTGCAATGACAAATTGCTTAATCGATTATTAATTGTCTATTAAATTAATCGTCAACTATTTTCGTCAACTCGTCATCATTAATTATTTTGATTAATTGACTGAGTCTTTTTTGCCTACCTTTTATGCCTTTAATTTATAGGACAGCTGAAGACAAGAAATATGTCAAGAAAGAGGGAGAGGGAGTGGAGGAATGACACGCAGCAAAGGTTTGTAGGCGGGAGTTGAACACACAGCTGCTACAGAGGACCCACAGCCTCAGCCTTCAGCTTCTCAAATGTGAATGTTTTCTGTTTTTTATTTCTCTATAACAATAAACTGAGTGTCCCTACAATTAACTAATTAATCACAAAAAATGTAATCAAAATAAGTATTAGTTGCAGCTAAGTCAGTTTTATTTATGTAGCCCAAAATCACAAATTTGTCTCAAAGGGCTTTACAGTCTGTGCAACACATGTAACTTTTTAATTCTTAGATGCTTGATTTGGATGAGAAAACCTCCCCCCAAAAAAACTTCAACAGGGAAAGGGAGCTTTGTGACAGCCACAATTACATTACAGAGCTTTGTCCAATTATATCAATTTACAAAGTTAAGTGAGGGGTCTTTAAATGTGATCAAAGATGCGTTTACATTCACATTTAGTATTTAAGTTGATTAATGCATCACTGACTACCAAAGGTTTTGAGTGTCTCAATGATAAAATCTGTCATTTTCATCAGCAGGTTTACAGACTCACCTAGTGTTGCTCCCATCTGTGCAGCTGCTTCACCGTCACTGGGCTGTGTCGTGACGGGCTGTACAGCAGGATTCGCAGGACTTACAATCGCTACATCTCTCACTACAAAAGAGAGAAATCACATAAACGAGAGCCGACAGAAGAGTTTCTTTGAGGTCAAAGTGTGTTTTAACCCTTTGTATTTACCTCTCTCGTAGATGCTGACAAATCCTCCCTGGCAGACCTCCTGCAACAGTCCTTTGAAATCGGACACAGCTGTCATCACGGGGCCAAAGGTGAGTTTGGGGTCAACAGTGACTGAAGGCAGAGTTGACAGCACAGGTGGAGCACGAAGGGACTGACAGCTCTAGAAAGATAAACACAGAGATCAAGAGGTTAAAGTGTGTAGGGTGAGTTACTGTCCTAGAAATCTGTCAAATCTGAGCAGTGTTACCTGCAGGAAGTGGACGTGGTCCTCAGCGTTGGACAGTTTGTCCAGTTCAGCCTCGTTCATCTTCAGCTCAGCGATCTCCTTCTGGATCTTGTCCAGCAGCTGCTCAGCCTGACTGACTGCCGTTTTTTCCTGCGCTTTGATCAGCTCTCGCACCTCGAAACGCTTCAGCTCTATTGAACGAATCAGCTCGGTGAAGACAGCATCACTCTCCTCGGCTGCTGCCCGAGCAGAACGCTGGAGGGAGACACAGAGCAACATGTAGACTCACAGAGAAGACTGCTGCTACAAGAGGAAGAGTCATTGAGTTTCTGCAGTTTTAAAGGTAATAAAATGGCATATTGTGAACTCTGGAAGAGGTGAGACATTTTTATCATCTGTACTGATCTACTGCATTTATACATGAGACGAAACTGCGTGTATGCACTTACAGTGAGAGAGAAAATGGCCTGTCTCAGCTCCTGAGCCTCCTTTTCCCTTTGATGAATTCTCAGCTGGGAGCTCTGCTTCATGTCACCAAGCTGCCTCTGAGGAAAAAGGTCAGAAAAAATGTAAATTAAAGTAACTTTTACTTCATGAAGATCTGCTGAGTATTTTAATGGTCATAATGGTGGTGTTTTATTTTGTTAGATTGTGTCCATCATCTGCCATCATCTCTTAAACCCAAAGGGACAGTATGACAGATCTTAATTCCCTGTAAGTGGTGAAACAGGTTGTGGACGTAATAATAAACATCTTAACACTGTTTAAGCTACTACAAGGAGTTTTTAACTGATAAGGAAACATCTCAATTTCATGCTAATGTCTCTATATGACCTACATAAGTAAAGGAGAAGATTAGCTGCTTCTATACAGCTGTTCTTAATGCCTGCCACTCGGTCAAACTCTCCTTGAAATCAGATAAAACAAGCCCATCTTTATATTTTCCCAGCCAAGACACAGTGAGTAGTATATCAGCCAGTTAAAATGAAAAAGGGGGAGATTTTTAGTCAAACAATTGTATTTTGTATTTTTTTTTTCAAGATCAAAAACTGCTGTTCTTGACTGTTTAAAATCCTTGTTAGAGTTGTAAATTCTTCATTTTACCCCTGAAAACTGAAGAAAACAGTTATTTCACTGCTTTTATTGCCATTTGGGCCACATTAGACTCAATTAGGGGGTTTCAGAGTCTGAGACTGTGGACTTCCCCTCAGACAAAACTTGTAAGAAAGGTTCCCACCCCTCATCCCCCTTAGCTTACTTGTTTGGTTTCACTCAAATCCTGGATGTCTGCTGGGTCATGTTTATGTTATTTAATACCATAGACACTCAACAGTTGTGCCAAGATCGCCTCATATTGCTGTTTGATATGACTTCAGACTACACCAAGTACATTAAAAAAGTCTGTCCAAATGAGAAAAACTGTAAAATTCCCCCAAACTACTGAATCTGTGATAGGCCACAATCGATATTAGATTCTGAGGGCCAATATCAATATTAGGCAATAAAAACATATAGAATATAGGCCTGTATAAACACTTTTTTTTTAAATAGTCCCTTAAAAGTGGCATCAATACGGATATGTATTGGCAGCAAAATATTTTATAGTTTAATAATAAATGTTATTGTCCGAAAAGATATCAAGGAATGAAACTTTAACTTGTATTTTTAATAATTATAAATGTAATGATAATGTCATTATGTTCTTCTAAAAAAAATTAATAAATGACAAGTTTTCATATCAACGCATATTAGACAACATACTGTATATGCTGTTACCAATACAGACTGATATATCTGTGATAAGCCCATATCTGGCCGATAATATATGTGTCAACCAATATATATCAACTGAGCTCTAATTCATAGTTATTTATAATTATTGAAAATAATAGTTTAGTATTGGCCCCAAAAATCCAGTATTGGTCGGGCTGCACACAAAATTGTAGTTAAGTAAAAGGTTCAATATTCCCCTCTCTCCTGAAATAATCATAAGAGTGGCATGAAAATACTCAAATAAAGCACAAGTACCTCACATCTGGACTAAGTACTTAGTCATCCTCCAGCCCTGCTCTGACTCAATCAGATGATCAGATTACCTGTTTCTGCTGTGTCTCAGTCTCAGCCAGCACCGTGTCGTGTCCTTTGTGTTCATCAGTCAGACACAGGTAACAGATACACTGCCTGTCGGTGCGACAGTACACCTCCAGCAGCTTGTCGTGGCGGCTACAGATGGTCTCCTGCAGGTTTTTTGAGGCCGACACCAGCTTGTGTTTCTTGAAGGCAGCGGACTCGTAGTGGGGCTGGACGTGCAGCTCACAGTAGGAGGCCAGACACACCAGACAGGACTTGACAGCTTTGTTTTTCCTCCCGGTACACACGTCGCACTCCACGTCGTCCGCCTCGGCCGGACTCTGGTTTGAGGTGGTCAAGGCCTCCTGGAGTCCAGTGTTTTTGAATTTCTCCACCACATCAGCCAGCATGGTGTTTCTGGCGAGCAAAGGCCTCGGGTTGAAGTTCTGCCGACACTGTGGGCAGACGTAGATCCCCAGATAGTCGTCCTGGTCCCAGTAGTTCTGTATGCAGTCCGAGCAGTAGCTGTGTCCACATGGGATGGTTACCGGGTCCCTCAGCACGTCCAAACAGATGGAGCAGTTAAACTGGTCCTTATCCAGGACCACTCCGGCCTGAGCCATCGTCAAAAACACTGGACAGGGGGTAGAAACTCAGAGAAAACGCAGGAATCAACTGACAGACTGCTGCTGCTTTGTTTACAGGAAGTGACAGGGGAGGGGGCGCGGCCAGAGGTAGTATCTAGAAGGGAACTTCAGACCCGCCAAAGATCTCGCGAGAGTGATCATTTTAACTCAAACCGTGATCCTTCCCTAACCCTTAACGAAGTGTATTTATCCCTAAATCTACCCGAATCTTACCAATAGCGACGTTACGTTATAAAACATGATTACTTTATATAACGTGCACAATTAAGACGCAGCGCGCACAAATCTCGCGAGAGTTTCGCAAATCAAGCGTTCCCTTCTAGACACGCCCTGGCCAAGGAGACACCGGAAATAGTATCAGGGAGTTTAATTTTTAAAGAACAATTAATTTCACGATGATGTAAATTAAACGACATTAAATATTTGATCAATATTCACTAAATTAGAAAATAGGCGACAATTAGATCAGTAATTACATTAGTAATTAGTTTGTCTCTCTATACTGTTTTTTTTTTCTGTGATAATTTTTTAATGTACATAAGTATGACGTTTTATTACTTTTGCTTTGTGGATGATTGTATGTTTTTTATATATACTATATATATGTGTGTGTGTGTGTGTGTGTGTGTGTGTGTGTGTGTGTGTGTGTGTGTTTATATATATATACTGTATACTCTGACTGTGGTGATGTTTTCATATGATGTAAGCTGACCCTGTGTGCCATGAAATGCAATATTGTTATTATTATATTAATTTTATTATATTTCACAGTGGTGGAAGAAATACAGATCCTATCTTTAAGCCAAAGTTGTAATGCCTAATGTTAAAAAAAAAGAAAAGAAACTCCATTACAAGTAAAACCCCTGCATCAAAAATTGTACTTATCAGTAAAATGTACTGAAGCTAATAAATGGCCCGTTTTCAGAGTGTTTTATAACAACAGGTCATTATTATTAGCCTACTGATGTATTAACAAGTAAACAATATCTCTGCTGTAACTGGGCAAGATGGAGCTAATTTTAACTAGTTCATATACTGGTGGGTAGTTTTAATCTGTAATGCTACCTTATTTTTTGTTAACTTCATTATATTTAAAAATGATATGTACATATATATGTGGTATATATATATATATATATATATATATATATATATATGTGTGTGTGTGTGTGTTCCAATATTTAACAACTAATGTTAAAACTAAAGTGAAGCAAAATAGTAACTATAGCTGCCAAATTAATGTAGTGGAGTAAAATTACAACATTTTACAATAAAATGCAGTGTAAAACTGGCATTAAATGGAAATACTGAAGTAAAGTAAAACTGGAAGTAGTTAATGGGTACAAGTACTTGGTAACTTTTCAGCAATATATTGTTTTATGACACCAGTAAACCAAACCAATATTGAAATTTAAAAAATATTTGAAAATACTATAACACACATGATTTCTCACAATATAGGCTTTGCATAACAGACAAAATTTCACTTAGTGCTAAAAAATGAAAGTATAATGTAAGAATGAAGTACAGGTCAAAAGGAGCTCGTTTGACTGAGAACTTGTGCTTTTCTGTAGTTAAGATTTTCTGTAATGGTGCGTTCATATTGAAGGATTTGGATGTATAATTGTAGTTGCATCAAGTGCAAACATATTATCAGCAAAATGTATTTAGGTCATTATGCGTTAGAGGTACTCCATACATACCTTTTATACTTTTGGGTAGTTATAACAATGTACCCCAAAACTGCACTTGTTTACCTTACTTGTATAATTGTATACATTCTCCAACTGCCAAAAGCCATTCACTTCACCCTGCGAAAAATATGTTTATCTAGAGCAACGCCACAGGGTGCTGAGATCCAGTCTGACAAACTCTGAATGACAAGGATGACAAATTGTTCAACACAGAAATTTAAGACACAAAAAACATTTTCTCTTTCTTTTTTACAATCAACAAGAGCTATTTGTGTCAAGTAAATATCTCTTTCTTTTTGTTGATCTCCTGAAGCACATACACTACATATCAACTGACTAATGGTCACGTATCCAGTAGCATAACTTAGCTGTAAAGAATTAGTGATGTACAAGGACCATGAACTACAGCTCAGGCTATTACTGAATAACAAGCACTTAAAAAGCAAGTATGATCACCCAAATATAGTTTCCAATGCATTTTTAATCGAAATGCATTTAAATAAATAACAAACACAATAAATAAAGTTTGGTACATTAATGAATTTCAATAAATCATAATAACATAAGTGGAAAATAAAAGGACAATCCATATCTTCAAACTGAACAGGACTTGTTTTCAGTGCATTAATGACATAGATAACATGTTAGACATACATCTTGTTTCTTCATCATTCAGAACAAATACATTACTTTGGTCACAAACTAAAGCTTTGATGCATTAAAGGGCAAGTTCCAGATTTCAAAAGGCTGTCTCCAATGTCCTCCCAACATCAGTGTTTATTGTGCGTCACAAATTTTGCAAAGTTGCCAGCAAACCTCATATTATAGCATTTGCTGATTACGCCTGTTAATTCAGATTCAAGCACTTTCTCTTGATGTTACATGCAATTCCAATCAAGCAGCCCACCCTTTAAATGCATGTTATGATAAATTTGGTAAAAGAACAATACTGTGCTGATAAAAGGATCCCACAAACTCAAATATTCCCTTTCAGATTGTTAACAGGAATTCAGTTCGTCTAACTCACTTAGGTTACATTTTGTGCAAAATGCTGATGGAAAGATTAAAATAATTGTCAGTACATGTTCATGACGTCCATTCAAGTATTTCATCACGCCTACATTTTTTTTTTTCATAAAAAGTTATAATTCTCTGGAATTGAAACTGTAAACTACGGCTAATCAAGAGAAACAGGCACAAAAATTCTTCTTTTCTGTTTGTTTCAAAACATGCATTGATGCCAGTGGAAGATTAACTTTTTTCTCTACATGCTTGTCTGAAGTTAGAAGATTTTTGCTAAATGACAATGAAGATGTTTGAAGCTGGTCTATTCATGGTCAACTGCTGAATAAGCTGCAAGGATAAAGCTACATCCTTTTATCACTTTCTGCTCAGAGAACAACTTTCAACATGATCCCAATACATAAAGTACAGTGTTTGATAAAACGTGGAATACCTTATAGTTCAAGTTTTCATATTCAGCTGTCCCATGTTCAGTATTTCTGTTCACATAATACAAAAATACACAGCAGGTAGGATCGACCCAAAAACAGAGATAAATGGAATCTTCTAAGTCAACTAAAAACTGTCTACAATGTTTAACTGTTTGTGTGCGTGTATGTTACTGGATATGTGCGTGCAATGCTAATGATATGTGCATCTACACTCATGATACATGGTGTGGCTTCACTTGTTCTTCTCCTCCAGTCCGCTCTCTGCTCTCAGCGCCTGGCTGCTGGCTGAGATGTAGCTGATCCAGTGTTTGAGGTCCTCAGGAAACTCGGGGCATTCGATCTGCACACAAACATCACATTAGCAGAGTGCCAAAGCAGAAATAAAATCACAGTCTTAAGCTGAAACAATTAATTGACAACAATTTTGATAATAAATCAAGATTTTTCTTTAAGGAGAACGCAGAACATTCCCTGGTTCCAGCTTCCAAGACTGAGGATTTGATTAGGGATGCATCTATCTGCATGGCATTGTATCAGCTGATAAAGGCTTTAAAATGAAGTATTTTATTAGCCCGAAATTAGCATCTGTGCTGGTATAATAAGCTGATAAGATGAAGCTTTAATTGTGCTCATGCGATGCAAGTATTTCTGCTGTGTGGAGGTTTTTTTTAAGTGTCCGAAATGAATAACAAAGTTGCTATTTGCAATAAGTGCTCAGCGTCTGTCATGCAAGAGGAGCCAAATCACATTCCCTCAACACTACAAATTTAACTGCCCATTTTAAGAGTCATCATCCTGATAACTATGATGAATAAAAAAAAATTGCAGTTTTATTATTTTACCCAGTCAGTGTGTACATGTTGAAAAACATTGTATTTTATGTCAGCATCTGCCAGTGGACCATCACAGTCAGAGGAGGCATAATATTATGTTAATTCCATGAGAGAAAAAAATATGTATCCATCATCATGCATCCCTATATTTGATGCTATTCTTTGTTGTGTGACAGAAAACAGATTATCTCTGAATTTTGGACTGCTGGATATATATGAATATTTTTCTCTACTTTTTAGACCAAAAGATAGAACTGAAATGATAAGTTGATAAGTTAATCAGACGGAAAAATAATTGGCAGCTATCGTAATAGTCAATTATTCTTTCAAGTAATTTCTCGTATCACCAAATATTTCCTTGTACCAGCAACTAACTTTGCAGAAACTATAAAGGACATTTTCCAGTAATTAATAAAAAAAAACATTCATGTAGCAGATTAATCAACAATGAAAATAAAAGTCAGTTGCAACTGACATCTACCACAGTCATAAAATACTATTCTCTAGTAACAGACCAAGTACTTGAGCCAAGTATCTGGAATTTTGAGATAATTGGCATTGGCCGATGACTGTGCTCACAAGGCTGATAACAAAAAAATGTCTGCAGACACATCTGCCAAAAGCCTTGTTAGTGAGGATGCTTTGGGACAATATTAGCGGTAACCATTACATATATATTATGTTACAATGTATAGAATAATGCCATTTAACAAAAACCTTATTTCATCAATTAATTAAAAAAATAAAAAAATTAAAATGACAGGTTACTGGCTAAAATAACCATGTACATTATATTTTAATGTGTATGGAATAATGGAATTACACGACTTTTCTTTTTTGATATCAGCATTATATTTCTCCCTGCTCTTAAAATATCGGCCATTGAAAAACCGTTATCAGTCGACCATTACTTTTCTCCATCTGCAGCCATTCCTCACCTTCCTCTTGCAGACAAACTCGATGATTCTTTCGGGGCTGCAGCGCACCACATTCTGCCTGCAGAGCATGACCGCAGACACAAAACCATCTTTCTTGGACACAAAGCGCTGCTCCAAGTAAAACGCCTTCTCGTCCCATCCCAATACTTTGGTCCGAATCTCAAAAGCCTCACGGAAGGCCAGGGAGCGCCGGTACCGGATGGTGGAGGCCCCTACCACCATTTTGGCCCCCAGTTTGCGTGAGGCCATGAACAGCCCGTTACGCATGTAATGGTGGAAGCGGGCAAAGTCACACTCCCTCAGATATCGGGAGTTGTTCATGTGGCCCATGTAGTCCAAATCATGGGGGAGGACCATGCCATCGATGCTTTGCTCAGCTAGAATGTCCCATATTCGGGGTTGGAACCACGCTTGGACGAACACCTGGGCCCCCCGTAGGAAGTACCAAACATCCAGACTGCAGAAGAGCAGGAGGAGGGCACCCAGCACCAGCAGCAACATCTCTCTGGAACAACAACCAAATATTAGTGATAACAACCAAACTGGCACAACTGCCAAGTTGGTGTACAACAGAGCCCAATCGATATTATCATCCGGATTTTGGCATATCACAGCTGTACCAGTCTATATCAGTATGTCAGTATTTTCTTGATTAATCAATTAATGGTTGTTTGTTTTAAAATGTTAGAAAATCGTGAAAAATGACTATCAAGAGTTTCCCAAAGCCCAAGATGACATCTTCAAATGTCTTGTTTTACTCACAACCTAAAGATATTCAGTTTACTGTCACAGAGGAGTAAAGAAACTGTTTCATTACCCTGCCAATAAAGTTTATTCTTAAGAGATCTGAGGGATTATTGCAAAAAATGTGTTTATATTCTATATATTATATTGTTTATAATAATAACAACAGCACCAAGAATAATAATAACGATGATAAATAGTAAAGTCTATTTGTACACTTATCATCACTTATCAAAACCAGGGTTATAAAATGCCTTACACATAAAACACAACAATAAAATATAAAGTAATGAATGAACAAACAGGCAGGCATAATATATAGAAGATGAATGAAACTTAAAAAAATGCATGATTAAAAAACAGAAATAAAATAGCAAGGATTAAATGAAACACCATTTGTGCATTGACACTTAAAATATGTAATGCAGTGGAAGACCTCAGTGCAACTTTGTGGAAAAAAGTACAGTGTAACTCCATAGTTATAAGAAATAAAATAATAATAATAATAACTCTTCAAAAGCGATCAAAAAGAAGATACTGATTTAACAAGTCAGAGTTCCTCAGGCAGGTCATTCCAAAGCCAAGGAGATCTAACAGCAAATGCTCTGTCCCCTTTTTAGTCTTTAAGCATGAGGGGGGAGCAGTCAGCAGGTTCCTGCCTCCGAGGCTGCACACCGGTTGGTACAAGGACAGCAGTTCAGATATGCATTCTGGGGCCAAGTCATGAGGGCCTTTAAAAGTAACAACTAAAATCTTAAAATCAATCCTAAAACAAATTGCTACCCAGAGCAAGGTCCTCAAAATTGGAGCAATGTGTTCTCTTTTCTTGTTTTTTTTTGTTAAGAGTTTCACTGCTGCATTCTGTACTGTTAAAAAAAGACCATTACCATAGTCCAACCATAATGAGATAAAAGCATGAATTTTGGGTGTCATTAAAAGTCAGCAATGATCATATCCTAACAATATTCCTTAGATGGCAGCAGAGTGGGAAATTAGCACTGGCCACCAGCCAATGCTGGTAAAACAGCTGGCAGATGTTCACCTTTTAAAAGTTAATTTCCCACCTTGAATGCTTGTAGCATGTCTGGATAATCTTATCATTGTGCATCTCCAAAGGTGATGTTGGACTTAAAGACCAAACCCAGGCTTGTGACATTTCTGAGGATCTCAGTTATAACAGGTATAAAGAAGAATATTGGCAGATATATCAATATTCAATTTGTTTTTACTCCCTATTATCGGTACTGGCATCGGCCCCAAAAATCCAGTGTCCGTCAGGCTCTAATGCTTGACAATAAATATGGTAGAAAAAATAGATTAACGCAAGTACTGCGGTCAAAACAGCATAAATAGAAAACAGAACGTCAATAATACAATATTATTTATTTAAATAAACGCAGCAATGTGCATTATATTGTGGGCTACATAAGCATTTTCCTTTTAAAAATGCTTACATTAGGGAGTTTTGCTCCTTTGACCTCATCAATGTCAGTGCAGGAGGGCAGAAAAACAAGAACTTAGTAGTTTTTCACTCGCTAGCATATCATTATAGCTAAAATTAGAGAAGCATTTTATTTTCTTAATCATTCACTTCAACCTTGCGAGGACCAGGAAGCTAATAACGCTGCTGCTGCATTCAAATGAACGGGGAGGTGCAACCTGCTGTGACAGCCAAATCTGTTAGCTTAGCTGCTAGCTACCCGTACTTGGTGGCCTTGGCTGAATACAGACCTTACTCTGGGCGCGTGGAGTCGCTATTTTTAAGATTTCTCAGTGATAAAATTTAAGCAGTAACCACAAATACTGTATAATACTGTTTTCATGGCTGTTCAACTTACTGTACGTCCAGAAGAGAGTGCTACCATGGGATGCGATTTAACTTGAAGAAACCGGTAGAATGAATGAACATGACTTCCGGGTGTGTGACGACACGTAAGTTCTTCTTCAACGAGGTTTCACGGCAGCTGAGATCCTCAGTGTACCACTGCTGCCACCTTCCGGAGGTAGTTATTACTGGCTCCTCCTGTCTATCTTCTCCCCTGTGTCTCACAACACCCACTCTATTTTGAACTGAACGTAAATTTCTTCTCTTTATTGATTTTCTTCCATACATTGCCTTTTCCTCTCATTTCCCTCTCATTTTAATTAATTGATTAATCAAGTTAATTAAGTTTAATCAGGGTATAAAGGTTAATTTATTGTCAGTTTACAACACAGGATTGCAGAGTAAAATGTAAGTTGTAGCCCCCTCATTCTTCACATACACAGAACATACACATACAATTATTCAAATTAATATAATCTCCTTATTAATATTATTTCCATCATAGATATTTAACTTTTTATGCTAGAAAGACTGTAGTTCCTACATGAAACTGCTCACAACAAAGTCTGTGGATTTTCTTGAGTAACAGAATCATGATTTCTGCAAACAGACACTGCTGTTAAGTTTTTCAAGTGTATTTTTTGACGAGTGTAATCTACTTCCATTATATTGGAGAGAAGGCAGACAACTCTTCCACTGACATCTCCAAAACTCAGCCACTCAACTCACACCAGAACAATCTAGATAGATAGTTCCTGTCTCTGCCTCATCTCTGTGTCTCTTAGTTGCAACCACAGTGACCGGTTGTTGAGAATTTGGTTGAAAAGTCAACATTAATGAATACTATCAAATAAAGATCTGAAATAAAACAGCTAATTTTTATGAGCAATGCCACGTTATCTGATATTCAAGTATATGTATTTGGTATGTAGGCCTTTATTTCTTTATGTTTCATAAGCTACATAATGCTTTGAAAATAAAGCTTTGAGGAGGAAAAAACACTCTTGACATTGCTTGGTATAAACTAAATTTTTATGTTTTTGTTTTTTTGATCGTTAATGTTACCAATAATCAATTAAGCTTACAATTTGCAACCCTAACTGGCACATGAGGTGCGGTATACCCAGTGGCAAATAGGGGGTAGTTGCCCTACTTAATGCTCCAGCGTTATACTGTCTTACACAGACTCGATATGTAATAAGCAAGATTTGAGTCCATATTTTTAACCAAGCGTAAGCATAATGTCCAAGCAGTAGTATTAGGAATACTGAATACAGTAAGCTTTTAAGAGATATTTTAATGATAACTGCAAGTGACAAATAATTATTAATATTGTTCCAGAGACCCACCCCAAACATTTGTTGTTAGGTCATTCAGAGGGTCTCGATGTGTCAATCAAGGGGTCTCGGACTTTCCCAGACCTCTTGTATTTTGCACCATGTTAACAGGCATCTTTTACTAAATGTGCTGCTAATGTCAAATTATAGCTACCTGTTCATTTGCCTTTGGGCTGCTGTTAATGTTAAGATTTTATGGAATGTGTTTACTGGATAAATTACTGTATACTTACTGTGGGGACTTAATGTTGCTCTGTCTCAGGTGATTGTTTCTACCTGGTATATTTGACTATTGAAAGACAACAAACTGATCTGACAGTTATTTTCTTCTTTCTACTTTATTTAGGCAACACCATTGATCAAATTCTTGTTAGCTGCAGTGCATCTTTTTCTGATTTATAACCAGTATCAATTTGCTATGTTTTATACCATACTATTCTCACAGTTTCACATTCGCTTACAATAAAAGCCTCAACCTAAACTCTTTCCCTGGACTTGTTTGAAGTGTGTAAGGCTCTCTGAACAGCTACATGCATAGTCAGGACATAAAAGTGCATCAACAGGACTTCAAAATGGATTTGTTTTATTGCTGCTGTAGTACAACAGGAAACACTTTACACAATCATATTTCTTTCCTATTACTGAATAATTTATCTGCTTTAAGCCTCACCAACCAGTGTCGACACAGGTAAGTAATGGGGTGTAAGTGAAGCTCATTTTCAGAAGTGAAGGCACAAGTGTGTTTTAAGTCAAGTAACTGTGACAACAGAGCAAATGTCTCTCTCAGTGGGCTTTTTAATCCTGAGCTGGTAAATTAGCTGGCTTACAAAAAGCCGGTTTTGATTTGCTTCCTATGAAATCCCTTATTTGTCCTTCTCATCTAGTCCACTCTCGGCTCGAAGGGCCTGGCTGCTGGCGGAGATGAAGTTGACCCAATGCTGAAGGTCCTCTGGAATCTCAGGAACCTCCACCTGCAGGGAGCATACCAGAAACTCAATGACCATCCATTATCAAAAGGACTTTTTAAAGCTACCACAAGGAGTTTTTAACTGGTTACGAAACAGTCTCAAATTAATACTGATGCCTCTATATGACCTACATAAGTTAATGAGACAGTGCGCGATAAGACTGACAATATTTCCTATATAGTTATTCTTCATGACTGTGAGTCAGAGTCTCCTTGAAATCAGAAGAAACGAGGATGTGTTCACATTTTTCCAGGCAAAGTTACAGCGAGTCATACATTAGCTGGTTAAAAGGAAGCAGGAGGAGATTTCTATTGAGATAATTTTATTTTTAATGTTATATTTTGTGATTACTACAGTGGAAACACTACTGCTTTTGTCCACAGGGAGCCTCCAAAAACAACAAAATATTAACATTTCTTGCAGTACCTTTAATTACTTTCCTGTTGTAAAATGTGCGTGTGTGTTCAATCATGCATTCCTTACCTTCCGCTTACACAGGTACTGCATGATCTTGTCTGGGCTGTTGCGAATGACACTCTGCTTGCAGTACATGACAGCACACACTAGCCCATCTTTTGTTGACACAAATCTCTGCTCCAGGAAAAAGGCTTTGTCATCCCAGGTGACGATGCGACTCTTCAGCTCGTAGCCCTCACCTATACACAGAGGCCTCCGGTAACGGATGGTTGTGGCCCCCACGACCATCGAACCTCCGAGCGCTCGCAGTGCCTTGAACACACCGTTGCGTATGTAGAGAGAGAAGCGGGCGAAGTCACACTCCCGGAGGTATCGAGCATTGTTCATGTGGCACATGTCGATGTCACGGGGAGTGACCCGGCCTGTGAGGGTCTGTTCTGCTGTGATATCCCACACTGGAGGCTGGAACCAGGCCCGGAGGATCACAGCAGCCACCCGCAGGAAGTACCACACATCCAGAGTGCAGAAGAGGGCCAGTAAGGCTGCGAGCACCCACAGCACCCACCACATCTCTCTGGGGAACAGACACACAGTAAACAAGCAAAGGATGGCAGTGGGTTACTCTGATGTGTAGATGTGACCAAAGAAGCCAAGCTGAAGTAGATGTACTGTACATCTTGTAGTGGTGTAACAAAAAAGCTAATTTAATTCAAGTTATTTAACAGAAGCTATAAATGAAAATGACTCTTAATGACTTATTTCACCAATTGTACTCATCTTATTGCTACTTTTCATAAAAGCTGACAAAATAATCTCAATCAGCTATTATTAATGACCACTTTGCATTGCATCATGTGTTAGCTTTTATCAGCGCCTGATGTGTTTGCTTTGAGTTTGCTAGTGAAGAGCGACATGCCGTAAACAGAGATGTGTCACAGTAACACAGACAAGCAGCATGTGTCGTGGTAACAGTACCTAAAGTGTAGTGAAGCTATTCTGTGTAAGCTCCTTTTGACAACTAATGTAATATTAGACCCGCCAAGAACCACCTGAAACCACCTCAAACGGATTACTCTATTATCAAAATAATTGATAATCCATTTAAAAATAAAGTATTCGATTAATTGTGACAGTTCTACCTGAATGCCCATAATGCAGTGACAATGAATTGGACTGCAGTGATTGATGTTTATAGGGGTCAATTACTGTGAGCCTAACAATTCTATCTTGTTTTATGCAGGCATGCATGTATTTAATTTAGTATTTTAAACAAATGTGAGGGAAAAGTGTAGTGTTTAACCACCAAAAACCGCCGCATGTTGGTGTGGTTTAATGGGCTTAATCCAGTGTGTTCACTCTAATGTACTCTAAGGTACATTCCTCAATCATTTCACAGCCCTACAAGAGTACAGACTACAAACAGGGCCATTATGATTCGATGTGACTGTTTTAAAACGAGTTTGAGTGTTTTCACTTGTCAGAACACCTGTGAACTGATGTGACGGGTGTAAACAGGTTCTGCAAGAAAAGCAGGATGCCTCTGCAAGAAGTGCAAACGAAAAGCTGAACACGTCTGAAAAATGATTTCAAATTATTGTACAGACTAAACACACCTATTGTATTAATTGACTCTGAGATTATTGTTAGTTCCATAAAATCGTAATTAAGCAGAATGATATGGAAATCAGTGCCAAGACTGCAGAGGTAATGAACAAAAAATTACTATTATTAACTAGAACCACAGTTTGCGACTAATGTTTTTGCCACAATAAGTTGAAAATAACTCCTTAACACTCTGTTATTTGAAGTTTAAGCTAACGTCACCAGTAATGTTGGCAGGTCTGAGGTAAAACTACCTGTTGAGGTAACTAAAGATAGTATCCATATTTCTCAGTCTGACTTTATGGTGAACGTTAACAAACGTCGAAGATAAGGCAAAAACAAAGATACGAACAGTAACACTCACCTGCTGTCTGATTCCTCCTGTTGCACTCAGATTGAACGAGCTGGCTTCACTCGATCCACACATTAAACTGGACTCAACGTGAGTAAAGTTTAAGTAGACTTTGAAACACTTCCGTCTGCAACCTTCAAAATAAAAGCATTACTGATCGTCGACATTCAGTCAGAAATTAAGCGTACGACTTGAAATGAGATCTTTTAAATAATCGGTTTATGAAGTTGTCAAATTCCAATTTAATGTCGCGTGTTGGTAGAAAATGAAGTAAATATATTTTTCCGATTTCAAGTCAATTTAATTTGAAGACAAAAGTGACTCACTTCCTCTCTTTTTTGGTGTCATCCGAATCCCTTTTCCAGCGCGTGCTCCACAGCGAGACTGTTCAGGAAATCTGGTTGTGACGTAGCCAGAATGGGTGGCGATAATTGGTCCTCCTACAGCATGGAGTTTTCCAAGAGCACCTGGCTGCAGACCTTCTTATCGTTTTTTCTCATGTGAAGGCCACATGAGTTATTACTGTATGGTTCTTAAAATGTGCAATTTAGCACACGGATTACATATATACACACACACATAATTTTATATATGTATGTATGTATGTATTGTATGTATGTAATATATATTATATATATAATATATATATATATATATATATATATTATATATACACACACATATATACACACAACATATATATATATACATACATACACACACACATATGTATACACAAAGTTTATTCATTACATATTTTAAAAGGCTAAATGCTTCACACAATATTTTAAATTGTCATTGTCAATGTCAAGTTTATTTACATAGCACATTTAAATGCCCAAGGGCAACCAAAGTGCTTTACAAGATAAAATCATCAGCACCAATAAACAATACAAGCAGAAACAGTACAAAAAAAAAAAACAAAAACAAACAACAACCCACTTTCCATTATTAAGACACATCACTACAATTCACCATTATTTTTATTCATGAGTAGAAATGAAACAAGATAAACAGAGGAGGTGATGATCAAGTCTTGGAGGGAACCCCAGACCCGTGAACGATCTCGAGAGTCTATTAGCTAATAAGTCTGTGTTTATAACACTACATTAAAAAACACACCCAATCTCAGTAGTTTACACAGTGCATGGCAAAATGTCAATAGTCAGATCGGGCTACAGGATTTGTGAATCACAGTTTGAGAGCCAAGCTAAATCCAGTGCTAACATTAGCTTAGCCGTTTGTATACCAGGCAGACAGGACACTGACAGGCGCTGTACATTCACCTCTCTTTTTTTTTTTTTATTAATCTCTACACCCTACCTCACGGTGACCCGTGGACAAATGTGAAGGCCCCATTTGCCTGACTGAACAGTAGAGCATCAGGGCAACTACTGTGGTCACCAAGGGGGGAGTTGTAGGTTTCAGCAGTGAGGATCACTTCCGTGTTCAAAAAGCTGCAGTTCCTCGGCTGCCGCTGGGGGCTGGCTCCAGAAGTGAGCAATTCTCCATTGACCACCATGTTAAAATAGCCAACTTTACAGCCTAAAAAAACATATTTACAGCCTGGTACATTTTTTGTTTTTGGTCTCTATTGATAGTTTCCACCTCCGTGAACACTGTGAGGGGGGTGAATTTTTTTGTACCACAACCGTTTTAGTGTTATTTAAAATTCTTACATAAATTAGGGCGTGGTTATGTTGAGTGACAGCTCCATAGACAGGCACTGGCAGTTAGCTCTTTGCTAAAGCATCGGCTGGGCTAGGCGGCTACATCCAGAGGCCTCCGGCTACCTCCAGCGGTTGACAGGGGCTGCAGTGTCCGTGTTTGTTTGCCAATGTTCGGATAGGTTTTTGTGACAATAAATTTCTCACTATTTTACCTGGACGTTTGCACTAATTAGCATGTATTAGCATATTTTGCCGCTGGCTTATGACTTAATTGCCGATTTATGGTCGCTGCTGATACAGAAAGAGGACCGGAGCAGCTAATGTTAGTTAATGCTCTCAGAGTCCGTTTATTGCAGGAATACTAGGCTACAATTTTATTTCCTCTCATTTTTCTGTTTAAAAAGTCTGACATTGCATGGACAGAGCAGCTCCGTCAGTAAGCGGCTGCTGTTGTTTGTGTGCTGCTGTAACTGTAAGTGGATAGTGGATGGAGGCAGCGGTGAAAGCCGGTAAATATTAAATATTAAACATTTTAATATATTATTATTATCATTATCATTATTTTTATTGTTATCATTAATAATAATGACAATAATAATAATGTTTTTAACATTTTAATATATTTTATTAATATGAAATAATAATGATTGTTTCACAGTTAAATAAATTTCCCCCCACAACTCCACCAAACCCTGCAGCTCCACCTAAAACCTCTCTATCTGAAACAGCAGCAACATTATGATCTCTGTTTTTAAGAGTAGTTAGTGTGGTGGATGCAGCTGCGTGTAGCTGCTGCTTAGCTTGTTAGCCTAGCTGATTAGCTGATTAGCCTTAGGCTAGCTCGGTTGCTCCGAGCTAAGTGGGCGGGTTCTCGGCCGGCTGACCCGTAGAGTAACCGCCTCTCTGCCAAATATGGAAAGTACACTCCCACTAAAATCCAAGATGGCGCAGCTCAAATGCCCATGATTTGGTCACAAAACCGACTCCCCGAAACCAATGGGTGACGTCATGGGTGCTACTCCATGTTTTATACAGTCTACGGTGGTCACACAAAACCTTTTTTTTTTTTGGTCACACAAACACTACATGAAGAGTGACTTCCACCACTGAGGTCACATAATTTCCTAATTGCGGAGGCGCTCTCTTGCAGAGGTCCATCATGTTGTCTGTTTTATTGTTTTTGTTTTTGTTTTTATACTTGTTTGTGTATTCTATCCTTAATTTAAAATACTGTATGAAGCCTTTAGAGTCAATTGACTTAAAATATTTAATGAATAAACTTTTTTTTTTAATCCATGTGCTAATTTTTTAAATTGCAAATTTTAAGAATGAAATCGTGATTACACAGAATATAGCCCTCACACAGAAACGACAAGAACAACTTCCGCTGCTGAGGTCACATTTCCTGTCAACTGCGGAGGTCGGAAGTCAGCCAGGTCCCTCTCAATACCAATAGACTTTTAGGGAGTAAAAATATATTTGATATCAATATAACAGCCAATATTCTTTATCCAGAATATAATATACAGAATATAGAATTTACACACACATTTTTGTGTGAAAAATATATGTAAAATATATAATGGAGGCAGGATATTTCAGTTTAAAAATAAACTTTATTGTCCAAAATGACATCAGGGCACTGAAACAGTAATATTTCACCAGTATTTTAATAATTAAAAATAACCATTAACCATTAATAAAAATACAAAATATATATGTCTACGTTAAACCTGGATTGAGGAAAATGAGTAAATATACATATAATGCTGCTTATAAAGCCACAAATAAAAACAAAGTTTATATGTTTCATGGCAAGACATCAAAACTTGACGCCACACCACAGCCACACTGGTTAACACTGAACAAATCTTTTAATTACTTTTGACCATAAAGTAGTAGTAGTAGTAGTAGTAGTAGTAGATTATTTCTGTAGTAGGAGCTTGTTAAAATACGACACATGTAAAATGCCAAAATTGACCATGAAATTCAAAATGGCTGGCTTCCTGCTGGGTTTAGCCTATGGGTACAAGAGGGTTTATGGGTTTGTGCTTTTGGTCATCACACACGTGTGTACTGATTTTCGTTCATGTTGGTGAAATGTGCCAATGGGACTACACTTTAAAGGGCCTTACCAAGCCATCTGGCCACATTCATCGACAAATCTCAAATAATATGTTCAAGCCTGGACCACTATTGAACATATGAAGGTTCAGGCACTCACCAGATACTGCATGTGCATTGATAATAATCCACTAACACCAAAACAAGTTTAAGGAAGGCTACTTTTGAAATCAGCCCCTGGAAACCTGTAGCGCACCTGGATGAAAATAACCCACTGTATGGTCTATGGAGCAAAAATGTCCTGTTAATCCCTACTGACCTCATGTTTTATACACTGTCTGCATTGTATAGGCATTAAGCAGAAATTTACCCAGCAAATGCACCATGTAAGAACAATGTACAGTGATTTTTTTTGTAAAGGGTTAAACCAGTGGTTCTCAAACTGTGGGATGGGCTCACTTGGTGGGATATAAAGCCACTGCACAGGGGGCCTGGGGAAAAATATGGAGTCAGATGAAGTTGAATAAAGTATATATGATTTATGTAGGAAAAATAAACAATAGTTGCTGTTGCTATCATGCTGACATTTACTTTCACTAAAATTCAGCTTGAATCCTTTTCTATGAGTTGTTTTCATAATTATTGTTAATAAATGATTTAAAATGTGAAGTGGGGGGTGTGAATTTTGTTCAGCTTTTGAAGGATGTCATGGCAGAAAAGTTTTAGAACCACAAAGATTAAACTCTGGACCCATCCAGATGGGATCCCCAACACTGTAACAAGAATACTGTAAAATTTTCAGTAACTTGCTGACATCAATTAGCTGGTAAGCTGCTGTAAATACATTTCACAGTATGCTTACTGTAAATCTAATCACAGTACCACAGTACTGTAATTGTTATTACAGTAATAATCAGCTTGCTGTATATTTTTTAATCACAACACTAATTCAACTTCTGTAAAAGGCATTAATGTATTAATTTTAATACTATAAATTAATAGCTGTAGACTAATTGCATACTGTAAAATAAAGACTCTTTTTAATCACAAAATAATAAATAAATATTTAAAAAAACACACACACACATTTTAAAGTGTTTTAACACCCCCTACCAAGGAGGTGCCTCACCTAGGCCAGCAGACCCCTCCAAGGTCCCCAGGGGGCACCGGTCAAGCCGCAGTGGTTGCAGCGAGGTCAGACGCCCAACAGCTGCTGGCCGGCTACAGGTGGTGCCAGCAAGCTATGACGGTCACAGCGAGGTCAGGTACCCATCAGCCACCACTGCTGTAAAAACATTTTCACAGTATGATTCCTGAAAATTCAAATTTCACTTTCCCATCCAGTGATGAAACAGCTGACGTGTTGCTGTCGCAAAGTGAGCAGACACACCTCCGTGACCGCGGCGCTTTTGCATACGTGGGCGGGTGGGGGTGGCACAATGGTTCCGGTGGAGGAGAGGAGGAGGGGGTTCACATGCACTAACATGCACTACGCGGCCGGACCGGCTTACCAAAACAGAGGCTCAAGAACAGCGCACACAGAGGGCGTGTCACGTGACTCTCTACTCCAAGGTCAATACACCACTAGTTGTGTACATAGCAAAAGTAAAATTCCTGACAGCTAATGAGGCTGTATTTCGCATTTAGCCCCTTTAAGTTCTAGCAATTTCATGTTTCGTGGCAAGACATCTTTTATCTTTTAACTAACTTTTGATCACAAAGTAGTCTAGATGTATAAACCGATTTTGAAATCAATCGGATTATTTCTGTAGGAGAAATTTGTTAAAATAACGCGTGTAAAATGCAAAAAATGACCACGATATTCAAAATGGCCAGCTTCCCTGGGTTTAGCCTGTGTCCAAGAGACTTTTTTGTGCGTCTGGTCATGATACATGTGCATACTGATTTTCGTTTACGTCGGTGAAACATGCCACCGGGGGCTGAACTTTAAAGTGTGTGACCAAGCCATATGGTCACTCCCATTGACAAAACTTGTGTCATATGTTCAGGCCTGGACTAATATTGAACATGTAAAGTTTCAGGCAGATTCGACCATGTAATCAGAAGTTAATGCTACTTCCTGTGTTTTGGCGAAACATTGACCTCTGCCGTGCCGTCTTGGCAACGCCTTTTGATGATACGTCAGGATCTTCACAATATAGCATTACCAAGGTCTTAAGGCCTTTCTGAACAGATTTGAGTCAGATATGGCCAAACTGCTTGGACAAGCATGTCAGAGTAAAAAAAAAGTAATTTCCTGTTGCCAGTAATGGTAGTGCATGTGACATATGACTACTGCAGAATATTGTCATGCAGACGTGTTCAGGGTAGGACTATCATCAAACATGTGAAGTTTGGTGCATATCAGATCATTTATACTACATTTATGGCAATTTCCTATTTATGGTGAGACATCAAAATTCCACGCCACTCGTCGCAGGCGAGGTCGGGCGCCCGTCAGACAGCCACGCCGGACACAGAGCGCCGCCGAGCCCGCGACCGTTGCGTTGCAAACCTGCCTTCTTCAATGAAAGTCTCAAAAAAGAACTCAACTATGTAGCTCACATATATCATATTATGAATATAACAAAATAGCAGTTCATATATAATCAATTTTACATAATGACCTGTAAATACTGTGCATGTTTATCTCACTCGCACCTTGCATGTTCCAAATCACATAATTTATATTGATTGCATTTCACAACAATAAGTTTTGAAATGTCTGTTTGTTTCTCTCAATGTTTTGTTTGCCTGCTTACCTGATTGACTGACTGAATATTCACCAAACAAAAATGGCAGCACTGTAACAAGCAGCAACAACCCAATATATCTATCTTCTTTAATAAAAGTACAATTGCTATGAGGACAATGACATGTGACTTTTTAAAAATACTTTATTTGTGAGAAAGATTAACCAACAAAATGCATTAACAAGACAGAAATAAAGGACATACACCCAATGATACAAAGCAGTTACAATGATGTAATCATATGGTAGAAGTCAGCAGGCTCTACTCTCAGGGTATCTCAACTGTCAGAACAGCAAAACAAACACCTTTGTACGTCCCCCAAACATGAACCAGAGGGCAGAACTTTGGTTCTTGGGCAAGTTAAATTCTGGGTCAGTTACCATAGTAACTGATGCCAGTGTGAAAATTTTACATGACTGAAATAAAATACTGAATGATACAAAAACTGATACATTACAAAACTTATTTTCTTGAAATTATGTAAATAAATATTTAATTAATTTACAAGACATACACAGTCTTTCCAAGAGATGAATATGCAGATTTACAGATTGTCAACAATAGATTCTGACAGAATGCATATAAAACATTTTAATATATAAATATTAAATTAATATTCACTGAAAATTATCCTAGATTATTAAATTTGATCAAATAAATTAAAAATTTTAGATGGAAACCTTAATTCAATGAATAGAATGAGATTTTTGTGAAGAAATTACACATAGCTGAGGGTAATGAACCACAAATGATGACCTTTGCTGAAAAAAGGACAACAGAATGTTTGATCATTTTGTCAGTTTGTGTATTTTCTTTTATCAATTATTCCCATGAAGACAAGTTGTTGTATATTAAGAGAAACTTTTAATTGACCCTCACTGCCCCAATGTTCAGACACATTAAGACAAATACACAGAGTTAGAACCAGGCATGAAATCAATGGTGGTAAAAAATGAATATAATATTACATAAGGGAAGCTAAAATTGATCACTATTCAAGTAAAATTCAAACTTCAAGCAATATACATAAATTAAGGCCAATAGTGCAGCACAGACTAAGTTACATGAGAGCAAAGTTGCAGCAAATATATAGATTTTTAAAAATTAACATGGTTTTAACTAATTATTCCTGCCTTTCACATCATTATTTTATCTGTCTTCTTTAATTACATGAAATATATCAGCTGATATTCTTTGAACAACATATATACATAAACACACATTTTGATCCCTCAAAAAATGGTTTGTGACAAGTAATGGAGACATTATATTTTACTTCAATGTCCCAAATGATATCAGGGCAATGAAACTATAAACTTTAACCAGTATTTTTAATCAATTATAAATAACTGATTTAAAAATGCAAACAGAACACGTGTATATAATAAACCTGAATTAAGAAATAAGGATTGACTATACACAGAATGCACATGAGGATCTGAAAATAATGCCAACCACAATGATAGTAATTATTTTCAGAAATGTCTCATAACAATGTTCACAGCTACTGTGTTATTTCTTAGGAATTTTACTTGAAAATATGTGCTGTGATTGAGATGACATTGTGTGGTGGAAAAAAACATGTGTTTGGGAATGATATGTGACAAACATTGTTGAACAGTGTTCACTTTAATCATTTCTAACACAAAATAATATCAATTTTGAAACTGAACTTTGTTATCTAAACTTAAACCACTAATGCACATTAAATCAGGTGGCAGAAAATTGATTGAAATGGACCTTTATGTGCTGAAACATGCAAACTAACTGTATAGATTGAACTTGCTACAAGTAAAATTAATCACCATCTATTTGATGAGTGATGAGTAATGAGTGAGTAATTTTTTAAAAGAAAATAAGTAAAAATTCTCTGATTTCAGCTTCTTAAATGTGAATATTTTTCTGGTTTCTTTACGACTCTATGACATTAAACTGAATATCTTTGGGCTGAGGGCAAAACAAGACATTGGAGGATGTCATTCTGCGCTCTGGGAAACACTGATTGATATTTTTCAACATTTACTAAAATTTCATTAGACCAAACAACTATTAATCGATTAATGAAAAAAAAAAAAAAAAAAAAAAAACAAACAGATTAATTAGTCGATTATGAAAATAATCCTTAGTTGCACCCCACTTTAAATTACACCTGTTTGAAGGGCAAGTATTTGAAACTAACATTAAGATCGGAGTTGAAATTCAAAATGAAAATCACATTAAAACTACTTTTTACAAAGTTTTAAAGTTTTTAAGTTCAGAATGAACCTCCTTGTCTTCTTAGGTTTTAAATTAAAGTTTGTTTGGATTCTAAAATGATTTTTAAATGTATTTTTTAAAACAGTATGTGAAAACTTTTCAACGGAGCAACCCTATTTCACAATACAGAATCATACAAATAGGGGTTTGCAGTCACTTTAAACATTTTATTTACTCAGTGGCGGTGCTTTATCTACATTTTAATATTGGTATATCTCAGCATAACACATGAACTCTATCTGTCAAACTTATATGTGGACCGAGGTTTTCTTGCTATCCTTCCTTCATGGTCAAGGACAGAGCTAATTAAGTGTTTTATTTAACTTTTTGATTCAAAATAAAATATTTTCAGTCATATAAGCCAAATTTAATACATTTATGACACTGGCATCGTCAGTTCCATCACAGTATGTCTTTTCCATCACATCAGAAAATGTGACGGCAATGACTGTTTGTGGAAATGACATTGTGTCACATTTTTAAATATCTGCTGATATATTAGAGTAAGAGTTAGCATTAATATACACAAAATACATAATATGATATTAATTATCATATTATTTTGACAATCAAAGGAAATACGAGCTATTTGGAAATGACAGCCAATAAACATACTCTTGCTTTAACAAAAGTTTACTTTGATTTCATATATTTTCAGTTCCCTCCATGGAGCCAACTCTCTCCTCTGGCCATGTGCTCCCCAGTCAAATGACTGCTGTGGCGGTCACCATGTACACAAACCCTAAATAAAACTCCCTGAGTATGCATTTTACCTAGTGTGATGGAAAGTGACCTCAAGGGACAGGTGTTCTTTTTATGAAAAAAATGCATAAAATACTAATATTTCTTACAACACATGATACATTTCATTAAAATGGGCGGTTGTCTGTCGTTTATGTTTAAAGTTAGTATTAGATTAGATTAAAATTCAATTTTAAAATTTGGCAGGTTGAATGTCCAAAATCTGGCCTTGGGATAAAGGAGATATAGAAAAAAATTACACATAAAAGGCCACTTTTTATATAATAAAAATAATGACTGATTTAACATTTAATTTTTGTAGGCTCCTCTTGGTGTCAAGTAAGTGTGACAAAAGAAAAAATGCAAAATGTGTGTGTGTTTTTTTTTGTTTTTTTTTTTAATATCTGCCAAGGACACAAATGTTGCTGTAGTTGAAGAAATACCCAAATCACTTATTGTTTGGTTCAGTTTTTTTTTCTCCACACAGAGTAAAACCTAAAACATCTCAAATAAATTAATGTATCTCTCAAAGCAAAATCTCAGACACCGTCACAATCAACTCCAGGTGCCAGTTTGTTTGAGTTCACACGACTAAAGGGCCTAATCGGGATCAAACCCCACAAAGGACAGACTACAGGTTTGAACACACAATACCCCTGAGTAATTTCACAATAAACCATTACATAAAGGCAAGAATTAAACCATATTTAAACAAACCCACGCCGTCAGTTTAAAATTTAAAACATTATATGAAAGCACACAAAACTAGCTAAAGTCAAAACACGTTAGTACACCCAATAAGACATCCCCAGATCTACGGAATCTCGCGAGAGTGATAATTTTTCACCCAAACTGTGATTTTACTACCACTCTGACCGATTTTCTTTCGTTTCCTTAAACCGACCATATTTATTTAACCATAGGATTCTCACATTTAAAACAAATTAGGCTGTACAAGGTGCACAATGAAGATACAAACGCACAAATCTCACGAGAGTTCCACAAATCAAGGGTTCCCTTCTAGACTTGACGATAGTTCGGTTAAGTTCACTCTCAAACTGAAAATCAAACCCCAAATGTTCATGAAAGAAGAAAATAAATGGCAAAGAGGGGGAAAATGAAGACCTGGCTTTCGCCGACTCACCTTGCCGTGGAGGTAGTTTGTTGATCAGCTGGTTCCGGAGATATTGGACTTGGCTTTTGTTAACCCGCTGGCGTTCAGACATCGTCACGTGACTTTTACCTCCATTTTTAAAGGAAGAAATGTGGGCCGACTACTCAAAAATGAACAGGTGACAGGGGGGTGGGGTTAATTAATTAAAATTAATTAATTAATTAATTTCCCAGGGACAGTGGCTAGTAATAAACATTGCAATGGAGAATATACCAATAAAATAAAAAATAAAATAAGAATAATAAATAATATAAAATAAAATGACTGAATAATCAGTAATAAAAAAATGCTAATAAAAAGTACATTTATTCAAGTACTTTTGAGGTAATTTACTTAATTTAGTATTCTTTATTTCATGCCTCTTTATACTTTTACTTTACTACATTTCAGAGGGAATATTGTACTTTTTACTATACTATATTTATCTGAAAGGTTGACTCGGTTTACTTTACAAATAATGACTTGCTGCTAATGTTAATTTATTTTTAATAAATTTGAGATTTTTGGACTCCTGGTTGGACATGATCAACACTGTGAAAGTGTCACTGTGGGATCTGGTAATTGTGACAGTATTTCTCACTATTTTTTACAAAAGTAACATTTTCCATGTGAGACTTATACATGTAATTGAGTCCTTTTACAGCGTGGTGATAGTACTTCTACTGAAGTAAAAGATCTGTATACTTCTTCCACCACGGGTGAACTATCATCTACCCCATTTGGAAAAGAATAATCAAATTAATGTCAATTATGTTTTTCCCCTTACAATGTTAATTAGAAGTCATGACAAATCCGTTTTGCAATAACCTGTATTATTTGCAGTTTGTAAACTTTACAAACTGTCACATGCAAATTAAATTTCTATATTTTATATAATATTTTCAAATAACTTTACAAAGTAAAGATAAAGAACTCACAAACATTCTCACTGAGAATCATGTTATAGAGAAAATGTGTCTTTAATGAACAGTTGCTCTCTTCACTTCCAATGAACTTTGATTTATTACACTCCAAGAAAGAAAAAAACATACATACAATTTATCTGAGTGATAAAATAGTGTTTAAGAAAATGTCACAACATGAGGGGAAAAAATGAAGCAAAAGCTAAGAGCAATAACTAACTCCAAACACAAGTGTCTCATCAGGAAAAACCAACAATGGTCCATGAGTGTTCGTATAATCTAGAATTTGTCAGGACAAAAAGCTTGTTCACAAAACTTTACTTGTTTATTCAGTTAAATGAAAGCTTCATTATGATCATTACACAGTTCAGAATTACATGAACAAATTGTAAAACTATCTGAAATTCTAAGGATAATGAATACAAACTTTGAAAAGTATGTTATCAAAGATTACCAGTTTTGTTACCAATATGAACAAGTATGAACAAGCTTATCAAGCATTTACTGAACGTCTCTTCAAAAAAAGCTGAATTTCCATTAAGTCCTGAGATGTATCTAACTTGCTTCAGCTTCGAAGTGCTTCTACTCAGATTCACTTAATCTGACGAGAACGCTGGTCCATCACCATTTTCTTCATGTCCTGGTCAGCCGTGATGTCACTCATTTCAAGCTCGTGTCCTGGGCCGGCCAGCGGCTCGTACTGGTGTCTGCAAAAGAACGTACAGTCAACTGGGAAAATACGTCATATGTGTAACAGGGAACTGTGAACCAGAGATTAATCTGCCTGTGTCTTAATTTTAACAGGAGCCACAGGGCCAAAGGGTAAAGATGGAGGTCTCTGAACAGGTATCAGTCACCTAGACAACCAATTATTTATCATTATCAGCAGCAGTAAATAGACTCACTGTTTCAGGTGTTCCTCAATGGCCTTGCGTTCATACACGGTACCGTACACTGTTTTCACAGGATCAATATACATCTTCTTGGTGAGTGGACAGATCAGATGTTGGGGTATAAACTGTGGTACAGGATTCACCAATTTCTTTAAATAAAGAAGAAGAAAAAGAAAAAAAAAGTTAAGGTAAAGCCTCTAAGATGACAAACGTGCAATATAAAAGGGTGATATCCACAGCAAGTTTGTATTTATACTGTAGGAGCCCATTTACCTTCTCCATGTCATCCAATGAGTTTCCTGCCGTTTCCTCTGTATGCTTCTCTGCTTCTCGTTCATATGTCTCACGGCTTGTCAGGAATTCCTCTGCCAAAATGCTAAGAAAGAATAAAAAAACGAATACCTTAGTCACATAAGTAATGTCTTTGAAGAAGGTTAATCCACATCTCTCTAACACAATCTAAAAAAAACTAATTACTGCAATTTTTGAATGAAGACTGAAAATTCTTTATTTCGAACATGTAAAAAAAGGAAAAATAAATAAATCAATAGAAATAAATTTAAAAAACAAAGAGGAATGTCAGTAAAGTTTAATAAACAATAAACCTATACAACGAAACTCAACAGGCAAATACTTAAGCAACACAAATTAAATCCATGTGTTCGAAAATGAATTTTTTGAAGACCTACTGTACCAAGTGGCATTTTACTGTGCAGGAGAGGCTGTTATTGTATCTAACCTTCAGGGTAAATGTAGTGTCTAATATTAGTTGGCAAGTTTTTGTTATCAAAATAACCTCATATTTCCTAGACAGTAACAACAAAATCAGTCATCTAAACGCTTTTGACAGTGTGAACTTCTCAATAATTCCCTTTTTACTTTCTCAAAAGTGATCTAATAAATGTTGAACATAACTGTGAACTCAGAGACGTTCTTTCATCCAAATGCATACAATGAAGTTACAGATTTCCAACATACAAAACATTTAGAATCAGCAGAGCCGACTGAACACTGAACTGAATGGGTCAAAAACATCCTCCAGATAAGAAATATCTCTCGGTAAAAAATGAGAATTGGTGCTAATCTACTTTCCACAAAGTGTCACTTATGGGTGAGTGTGTGAGTGAGAATTTAGGTGTGTGTGTATGTGTGTTACCTGTCCAGTGGGTCATCAGGCTCAGGGATGATGAGCAGTCCGTACACAGCTTCGAGGATCTCTCTCATGGTAATGTGGGCGTTGTAGTTGCGGTCAAATATGTTGTGGCAGATGCGACCCACACTGTTGACATTGCAGTGGTACACCTGTCATCATGTTAAGAACAACACACGAACACTGCTAACAGATAACTTTACACTGTTAGTAATGAATAAATACTTTTGCAGCTGCGATGCATGCACCTCTATATACTATACAAAAAACAAAAGAACTTTTCAGTTGTTTGTATTTTGTCAGGATACTGGTGTGACGAAGCGGACGAGCGGAGGCTTCACCGGGTAGTCGCAACCAAACTGACAGTACAGCTCAAACACTCCTTTCTCATACGGTGTGTCGGGAGGACCCTCCATGAGAATCTTCCAGAATGCTGGGAAGATCAGAAACAAGTTTTAACCTTGTTGCTATTAGAAACCTAATGAAGTGGAGTGTCACTAAAGGTAAGACAAATAACAAGAACAACACAAGGTACAAAGGAAATTCAAGAAAAAAAAAAACAGCTGTAATGTGCAGAGTAAACGATGGATTTAGTGATATGAAAAACATCTGGTATCTGTCTTCATACCATATGTCTGTATACATTAAGGGCATGCTGTGTTTGTCTTCATGCATACTACAGGTGCAATGGACCACAAAACTCATGGTTAAGATTGTATCATGGTTTTGAGTCACAGATCATTTTTTGGACCAATAAAAAAAGTGTAAAAATACTCTGGTGTGGCCACTTCTCTCTGTCTATAGTTACCACTACAGTAACAGTAAAGGCTATATAATAATAATGATAATAATAAAATAATAATACTGTATACTAGTAATACTAAACTATATTATGGTATACTATAATACACATAATAGATATACACATTATATACAATATAAAAAATACAATAATTCTACATCCTGTAGTCTCACTTAATATCCCACCCACAGCACTGTCTGATTATGTGTCACAAGTAATGGCCAATCGAAGGCTGTATCACAGACAGGCAGACAGACTGCTCCTGTGAGTGACAGCTGTGCGTCAGAGGGGAAACAGCAGCAGACATTGCCAAAGTTACAATAAACATCACAATCTTACGATCTATTTCTGTGACAAACATGTCCCTTTCTCATTTAAACCACAGAAAGTGACCAAAATCAGGGCTGGGATTTCAGACGAGTGGCATCTCGTCTTTTTGCTCTGCTTCAGAGAATAAAGGAGTTATTAAATTAAAAACTAATCCACATTATGAAGGTTACGTTTAGTCCATGGATCACATTTGGGCTGAACTGTGGGGAGTGACCCGTACGGGCCGACTGCGATTCGCTGCACCCCTAATGCATGCAGACAGAAAAATAAAACATTAAAGATGTGCATTGGTCCAAAATGACAGAAAATGTCACTTACTGAAGTCTGACTCTGATGGAAAGACTCTGAAGAAGGGATGTGGGTCACAATGCAGGCTCCTCAGCTCCTCTAGGATCCGTTTTTCCCTCTCCAGACACCATCCCTTCTTCAGCTCCGGTATCTTCTTTTTCAGAGTACTATTCAGAATGTTACTGATGTTAATGTAATGCAAACACTTTAAGAAAGTAAATAGGTTCAAAAATATTCTTTTTTTTTTTTTTTTACTGTTTGAAATCAGGAAAAGAGGCTATATCACCTTCCCTTGCATCCATCACTCACCTCTCCGTCACTGTCACTTTGCTGTTCATCTGGCTTGGCAGAGACGTCTCTGGATATTGATCATACCCATGAGTGGCAAAGATGCCAGACAACATATGCTATGACATGACCGGGACAAATAAATTAGCACATCAAGACAATGTGAAAAGTTGTAGCATTTAATTTTCATCACTCCAAACAGAATGGCTGACAATGATCTACAACAACTAACCTCACTGAGAGAAGACGGTTCAAGGTTTTCCTTGAGTGCCCTCTGCTCCAAAGACAGAACGGTCTCGATCTCAAAAAGCCTCAGACCCTCTTTGGCTGTCTGTGGTTTGAAACAGCAACCACCTGGAAGCAAAATGGATGTGTGGGGGAGAGATCAACAAGAGTCGTAATAAATGCACAGTCAAACAGGTTGTGTCTGGATACAGTTTTCCTGCCAAGAGTGCAGGCTGAACTCATCATTCTGTATCTCTGGTGGCTCAGGCTGCTCAAAGATGTCACTTACATAATATCAATTCCGCTGACTTAAACACACACTCACCTATTATTCTGAGGCTGTTGCATTTTTGCCTTATTTTGGCCTCAGTTTCCTGCCTTACAAGATGTTTACTGTAATACTGAAGGCTAACTTCACTTCATAATGACTTGACAAATACAGATGCACATGCTCAAAAGTGCTCAGACCTAAATGTGCTGTCTACAATCCTTGTAGAGACAACATGGCACCCAGATCTTTCCCTTAGTTTAGGACTTTCAGCCAACTGCAATTTAGGATTACTCCTGGTGATAAGCTAGATTAATATACAAAATAACAAAAGATATATGCTCAAGCTATATGGTATAAAATACCTTGGACATCATCATGAAAATGCAATAATGCTATAGTTGTAGTTGTACTTTGTAACGATGAGAAGGATGAGATGAGATATCTTGAATTTCATCAAAACTAAAAGTCACAGGAAGAAATTATAAGTTTGACTCCAATTTTCAGACTTCACAGTGGAGTTTTTTCAGCACGCATTTCAGTACAAATAAGTAGAAGTTTATCTGGGTTTTATATTGGTATTGCATCCATTTACTTTTCTGCATAATAAATGTTCCGATAAAATATTTGTTTTTTTTGTGATGCTATGTAAAAATGCAGTTCAAACATATTGCTGCATTTCCTTTCAATCTAATTTGTTTCAGTTATAAGACACTTGGGGCAGAACTGTGTTGCGACTGTGTAGCTGTAGGAGTGTGCGTTCAGTCGCACGCCACACTTCAGGCTCGCTCTGGCCTGCGCTCTGCCACAGTGTTAAACATCTTGGCTGCGCTGGTTGTCTGCTCTTAACACCATGAAAAACCCTGCTTGTGTGGTCAATTTATTTTTCAAAATTCTGAATTTGTATTTAAGAAAAACAGAACAGGACCAACAGACTGAAAATACATATATTTTTCTATACTCTTTTCTTTTTTCCACATTTACCTAGAGCTGGAAATGATTAAAATCAAATTCCATACTTTTCCACACTAAAGTCAGTCACAGAGAATTTGCAGATTGTTTAATGGAATCTTCTTCTTCTTTTTTTTTTTTTTTTTACACCTTTTGATACATTATTAAGTGTATCAATCATTTCTCAAATATGCCACACCTGTTGCATTGCTGATTCCATGCAGCATATTGTTCTCCACATTTCCCAGAAGGATGGAGTCCACAATGATGTTTGATTTAAGCAGTCTGGCTGTAAGAGGAACCGGCTCGATGGAGGATCTATGGACAGATTAACGATTATGATGTCAGCTTACTGTTTACTGTGATTGTTACTCACAGTAAGATGTTCAATATATGTGCAGGTCAAGGAAGAACAAGGTAGTAAAACTGATTAGAACAGATAAAGAAATTTACCCAGAATCATTCCCATCAGTGAGACACATGATGCGGAGCCTACAGTCTGGGAACCTTGTCTTGACCTTTTCCAACTCCAATGCCCCACGTCGCAGAGCATCATACAGAAGAGTACATCCGCTCGCCTCAAGGTTACGTACGTGCTCCTACAAATGTAAAACAAATATCACTTTACATCTCCATTCAGGTATATTACTCTGCATTACATCAATAATGTTGCTAATAAAATAAAAGACAGATAGGACAGATCTACGACAGGTCTGAATTTACCTTGAACTTCTCCAGATTTTCAGTAAACGTGTGGAGAATTTTCACCAGGGAGTCAAACTTCACGAGGCCAATGACATGATGAAAATCATAAGCCATGGTCCTTGTCGCAAAGTTGTCAAAGAGTTCCTTCACCACATTAATTTTCTTTATTTCTGCACTTTCATAGCACTCTTCTTCCATGGAGGAGCTTGTATCTATCAGCACCTGATGAAAGTCAAGAATAATCATATTGTTAGTTTGCCCTGCTGCTATTTTAGTAGAAACCTCTTTACATTAACTTTCGAATGGCTCTTTATTCCCTCTGTAGTTATGATGTGGAATGTGTGACATGTCTAAATTAATAATAATAATCCACTGTTTAGGAGGCACTGTACTACTACAACTACAAGCTATTGCAGATACAGCGGCTCTAAACTAATGAGGGCAGCACCACAGTAACCAACCAAAACAAATATGTCCCATTTTCTTTAAGAAAAAAGGATCAAACAAAAGACAACGTGTTACCAGTATGGCCTCTTTTGGACTCCTGGTTGTGACGAATGTTCGGTCATCTCTATCGCCACCAGTCCTGTGATGTCAAAAACAGTCAGTGAAATGTTTCTGTCACTTTAACAGAGTTTCATACTGTACATCAAATGAAATACATCAGCTGTGACATTGTTGCTCTTGACATTAGAGAACTGTACAGACCATGAAACTATTTTTGTGCTACTTATTTAAATGTTAAAACACAGGACTCCACTCTATGCTCTATTGCTATAGAAACTGTCAAAAATAACTATTGCACATGACAGAAGAGGCCCATGTAGGTGCTATAAAATTTTAAGGGAGGACTTTTGTTAGGGAATTTTCAAATCTTTAGACAACATGCTAAGGCCTTGGAGCCATTGAGAGACTACACTAATTTTTAACAGACATACTGTCTCTTCTCCAGACAGTAGATGCAGCTGTCTTCTCCTTTCAGACAAACAAGGGAACAGGTTGTGGAGCCAGAGGGGGTGGAACTGTCGTCTCAGACCTTGTGTATTCATAATTCCTGTGTTTGGATTTACAGACCAATAGGCTAATTCAATGTGTTGGGTCTGACCTTATTTGGGCATAGGTTCATCATGACCTTGTTTGTGAATGTTTAAAGACTATCCCGGAGGACTGAACATCAGGACAGAGCATGGACTGATTATTTCTTCCTTTCCTTGGCCAAGTATTATTAAACCAATTTCAGCATAAGACATACTGGACCTCCTGTGGACTTTCTCCTTATGATGTATGGGCAAAAAGATAAAATCCATGACAACTTTGGTAAAGGAGAACTTTGGTAAAAAAAGATGTTTTCTGGTTACAGTTACCGTTCATCCTTTATTTCATCTTAAATGTTAAAAGTTAACTACAGTATTTACATTTTAAGTTGTCAATTCAATACAGGAAAGAAAGTCATTGCAAATGTCTGTAAGGCAGATGTCAATCCACCATACTGTAATAGTTTTTGGAATCTATTGGTCAGTAACATGCTCTCATTCTCTACTTCTCTAATGCAAAACTGTTACTCACCAAAATATAATTGGCAAAATTATTAAACTTTTCTGTAGAACTCAAACAGTCTGCCCACTCCTTTTGTTTACTTGACCTGAAATATATTCATAATTTGACATTTTGGAACAACTTGGGTCTGGTTGCTAAAATGCAGCTGCTCAGGGATAACGGGCATCAACACAATGATTTACATTCCCAATTCACAGATAGGGATTTAAAACAAAAGGTGGATACAAGATATTGTACTTACCTGGCAGCCAACAGATTCACGTTCACTGATATCCCTTTGCCATCCAAGCAATCGTGCACATGGATCATATCTGGAGATCCTTTTTCTTTATGCAAACACACACCAAGGTTGTCTATAAAGAGAAAAAACTTTTTAAATAAAACAGTTTACACAACAGAGCTTCCTACAAACATGGCACTAAATACCAGAGGCATTATGGAAACAGATCGCACACATATTGACTCCACCAGTATCTGGTCTTATAGAAAACAATACATGCACGTTGTAATGCATATCATAAGCCACCAGTGTGTCCAGTGTGCACTTTAAGCAGGGTAAGAAAATGAACACCAGCCAAATCGTGGTAAAATGTTTATGCGGCAGGTAGATTTCAGACACAGAATAATGATTGAGTGGCTGGTGAATTTTAACATTTTAAAAAATGTATTTCCCACCCTGCCTTTAAGGTCCCAATGCCGATATGAAACATGTATATGCAGTCAGAAATGAGCCATCCAGACTGGGCTTTAAAGCAGTACCTTCACTCAGTAGGACAAGGCGTGTCCCACATGATCCTAGCTCCTTCAAATGTAGAGGTGGAGTCACATTGAGGTGCTGATGGGAGGGAGATTTTAATTCCTCCGCCATGCTTTCAAAAGTCTTCATCTTTACTCGAAAGCTGTCACATAAATCGTACAAGTTAGTGAAAAATAAGTTTTATGTCTAAATGCTACATTAAGAAACAACAGATAAATATTGAGCATCGTGCTAATTATCAGAGACTTGCCACTCAAGGATGGATTATACTCCTGATGTGCACACGGCAGTTGCAGATACTACGGAAGTCTATTAGTTCTATTCAAACTACTTTCTAGAGTCTGCGATCAACACATTCACAGTAGATCAGCGTCTGTAGTGGCTGCATGAAAAAGTCTGGGCATGTTTTTTTTACTGCTGCACAACCAGTTGCACCTCTGGGGACTAATAAAGTATCTAAATTTAGTTTATTGTTCAGAGAGCAAGGGGAAAAAGAAGTCTGTGATCATGTGTGGTTCCCTGTAATTGTTACAAACTTTAAATTGGCAACAGAAAAAGAAGCATCTCAACTGAATTTATGAATAGGGATGAAACAATTATCAGTTTCACAATCCAGTTCCACATGATTAATATTTAGGCTACATAGGCTACATTTACATGTACACAACAATCCGTTTTTTCCCCTTATTCTGAAAAAGACAATATTCCTGCTAAGTTGTTTATGAGAATGAATATTCCTAAATATTTCTGCTTACATGCAGCCTTGCAAAGTTTTCCACTGATGACGGACCTGTTTGATTGTGTGAACCTTTCATTGAGTTTACCATCTTTTTGAAAAGGTTAACATCAGAATGTGCTCCATTCAGAACAAGGCCTAATTCAGAATATCCAACCAGTATATGCTGTTTATACGACTTGTATCAAATTCAGAATACTGTATTAATCTAAATAATGGTGGAAAATTAGTATGCATGGAAAAATAGTCAATAAAAACACTGTAATTAGCTACTGACATGATGCCATTTTAAATAACAGACATTTTCAGCTCATTTTAACAATACTGTGATGATATTGATAATCATGTCACTGTAATCACGACTGTGGAAATGTTAATACGGTGTCATCTGTATTTATGAAAAGTAAAACTCTGAGATACATACTTCTGACCGCTCGTCTTGTGTTGATGAATCCAGAGAGGATATGTTTTGATGGATGGAGGCAGACTGAGCAGGATTTTTTCAATGTCGGTGGCTCTCTGTAAAGATGTTTCTCTCAAAAACTCCTCAGTGCAATTTGGAATTTTCTCTCCATCTAAACAAAAAGAAAATAAATTGAACAACAGTAGCACCTGATAGTTCACTAATAAAACAAATAACACTCTGAGCAGATCTGTATACGGTGGGGATGTTAACTGCATTTTCTCTTTCAAGACATCTACTATGTGATGTGTCTCCACACACAAAAATATAACACTTTTACTTTTGATTTTCTGGAGAACGTATGCTCGTTCTAAGGCACCAGGTACTCCAGGTACTCTGACGGGTTCACAGAAACGGCTACCATCTTCAGACTTGAGAGTGATCGGTGCGTAGCTCTCTTGGTCTGCTGTCTGTTTCTGTCAAAATAAGGCAAAGCAGAAGCCGTCATTACTCAAGGGAATGAACCTTCACGCATTCATAAATGAATTCAAGTCATGTTATCATGTATTAACTCAAATGATGGCAACTTTCACAAAAGTGTTACAACACAAAATTGTGGCTATTAGAGACTACAGTCTAAAACCTACTATCAGTCAAACCTCAACATCATCATACCTCTGCCTTTGATAAGAGATGAGCCCAGCAGTACAGCGAGTTCTCAAACACGTCCAGGTCCGCAATGACTTTCTTTCCTCCTTGTGTTCCACGTTGAGGCAAAAGCTCTCTGAAGAGTATGTACAAGCCTTCAACAACTGCAATCTACAACAAAACAAGCACATTTGAAGATACTGGTACTGTCACTGTGTAAAGGTTCAGTTCACCCAAATCACAGGGAAAAAAACCTTCCCAAACATGTTCATCTGCTGAGACATCGACTGCTGTGACCAAATTTTTGTTTGTCGTCAAAAATAGAATTTGGAAAACCAATCATTATTGTACATTTCAAAATATTTGTGCATTATAAATATGTGCGCCTACAGTATTTTTGCTCAGTTGTTACCAGTTACTCAAGATAATCAATGCATGGCACACATGACATACATGAGAACATCCACTTCAAGAACTACAGTACAGCATAGTAAAGGCATATTCATACCAGCTGATATTGTTTACCTTCTGATTCCTGGTCAATATTTCATTCCTGCAGAGTAACTGATGCAAACTTTGGGCGAGAGGGTGACATCCAGTCAGTTTTCGTACGTAGGAAATCAGTTTCTTCTGTTTCTTTGTTTGATAATGAGATTTCTAGAAAGAAAAAATGATGTTTGTTATACTTTATTGCTACATTTGCCAACTTTTCAGTTAAGTGAAATGACTTTTTTCAGTGAAGAAGACTAACAAGAGTAAGTAATCTACAGCAGAGACTGGGTTGTGATCCACAGGTGGGTCAAAAGAGATTTTATTTGAGTCGCTAAATACTCAGTCTGGACCAAAGTGATGGACCGGTTAGCTGCTGTCCATGTAAGAGTCATAACCACTGCACCACTGTGTTCTGTGGTCTCTGCACAATGTTACATAATGGACGACGGGCGATGACACAGGGGTCATAAGATAGAACACAGCACTAAAAACGTCTAATGAAATGAAACTTACAACAACATAAAGTGAAGACAAGAAAACACTGATTCCTTTCTGGGTTTGTTGGACTGAAGGCACAATGTCATTAATGAAGAATGTCTCATCACTCTGCTTCTCATCAGAAAAGGTGGACAAAGAGAAGAAAACTCTTGATTCTTCAGAGATTCCACAACTTTGAAGTGTGTCGCCTCCACAATGTTTACCTCTGCACAAAGAAGAGAAAAGAAATGTGTATGTGTGAATAAAGAAATATGTCTGTATTGACAAAGGGGGTCATAATAGCCATATTCTCAATGCTTTGTGTGATAATATTAATAATGATTACTTGTAATAAAGGACATGTGCTGGGATTCCACTTTCATTTGCCAGCTTGAGTCGCAGACTGGTTATGGTGTCACTTGCCAAGTTCACCGTCACCTCAAAATCTCCCTGTATGAAATAAGTTAACAAAAACCATTTAAAGCAATTTATTCCTGATGCCCCTATATGACCTACACAAGGTAACAGGACCATCTGTGAAAAGACTACCCATTTCTGTATAGTTGTTCTTAATGTCTGCCACCAGGATGGATTCTCCTTGAAATCAGATGAAATGAGACTGTATTTACATTTTTCCAAGCAAAGTGAGCATTTCT
The DNA here is from genome assembly GCA_034769285.1 of Lutjanus argentimaculatus. Classification (NCBI taxonomy): domain Eukaryota; kingdom Metazoa; phylum Chordata; class Actinopteri; order Lutjaniformes; family Lutjanidae; genus Lutjanus; species Lutjanus argentimaculatus. The sequence goes on along the minus strand of JAWZSL010000095.1, from coordinate 301,528 downwards.
TCATTTCATTTGATTTTTGTTGATTGGAAATACACATAAAGTGGTTTCCAACCAGTTAAATCTGTTTGCACCAATTTGACTTCTCAGTGTGTTAATCAGAATTTCTGATGTGTCCACATCAACAAAATGCACACAAAAAGGGTGCATTCTCACTCATTCACAATATTAAAATATGTAAACATATGAGAGCCTCCTGCCCTTCAAAGATCACTAAGCTTGAAACATGCAGACAACCAAGGTTTCTCCCACATATTTGGCTGTGGAGGAAGTTGTAAATTTTGCTTTGTGCTGTGATCAGAACAGAACAAACATCATTAGTGACTCTGACTTGTCTTGTTAACACAATATGGATGAATAATCTTTTAAAGGGCTTCTATAAAGTAGGGCGATAAAATATATTAAACTTGTAAAGTAATATCCATTTATCAGTGGCTAATATCACAGTCAGTTTATGACCAATATAGCTAAGGCGCACCTTGAGCATGATGTGGCATCGAACCACGTTGTCTCCACAGGTTTCACCAGCTTCTCGATTTGGTATCTGAGGAGCTTGTTTCAGGTTTTCCTTTGGTGTGAAGATGGCATAAATTACATCTCTGCTCCGAATGTGTCTGTCTTTCAAAGACCCTGCATGAGGAGGCAACTAGTTAGCAAATACTTTTGCAACATTAGGATTTACGGGCCTGCAAACTGGCCAGTGGTGAAAAAGGTGAGATGGATGCGTGCCTGGATTTTATTTTATTTTTTTCAAATAAGCTATTAAATGCTTATTTTGGTGACTACAATTGATCTGCACAAATCCCGTAGGTGACCTACTTTGGTTTTAAAACAGCAAATTTTGCCAAAAGGTGACAAGTTTGCATGCCTGTGTGGCAGGCGGTAGGTGTACCAGGCAGGCATCCTACAGATATAGTTACCTGCAGGTGGAACACAGGTTCCGCTGTTGGTTCAGGCCAGTGGAATGAGGCTTGTGCACACCTCATTCCACACGGGCGTGCAGGACGCACGAGGTGCAGGAAAAACGGGTAGGCTGATTCTGTTTTTGTGTGTGAGTGTTGGTTTGTGATGTCGTGCTTAGCACGAGTTACATTTATCGTTTTTTTATAAATTTCAGACCTGCTTCCCCGCTGGGTTGAAGGCGGCTGGTAGTTGGTAGGGAAGTAGATCACCGACGTACCAGGTATTTAAAGTTTGGTCATAGTTTGCATATTTTAATTGGTGTGTATTTTAATATTTTTTTGTAATAAAGTGTTTTTTTATAATTGTTAATATTTGTGTCTCTCCAGAGCATCGGGGTCCATGCGCTGCTCTTGCCGGGGGTTATTTGTTTGGTTTGTTTGACGCTTTTTTATGGTGTTTTCTTCCTTTGTCTAGTCCGCCCTGGCAAGTGAGCCGGTGTTGGGCAAAAAGAAATGGGTAATGCCCGTAGGGCAGACTAGTTTTTTTGTTTTTTTCTTGTTTGTTTGTTTTGTTTCGTTTTCTTTGTCAGCTTGCTTCCCCCTCGCCACCGGTACCCAGTGCACTTCCAGTTAATTAGTCAGGATGGGCCGAAGGTGTGTTAAGTGTGCAGTGAATACATTCACGTGTGTAAACTTGATATGAAGACTCTTTTAGAGTGCAGATTTATGGATTGCAGTGTACAGTGAAAATATTCACGTGTCTAACTGTGTGTTAACTCTTTTTGAGTACAGGCTGACGGATTGCAGTGCACTGGTGGGTTTGAAACTTATCCCCTGTCCTGTTCGCATGGTTGGGAGTTAAACTGGGAGTCGGGTAAAGGCGGAGGGATATAATGTGTAAAGCTAAGCAACTGTAATAAATCTTCTTTACTACTTAGCTTTGTGACTGTCCTTTATTAAGCTAGTCACCGTGCGGGTGTTACACCTGGATTTATTTGGAGTTGTATGTCTGACCACCTAAGTCTACACTAACTCCCGTAACTGCAGTAAAATTGCAGCAGAACTAAAATAATATTACTGGCAACATAAAATATTTCATGTGTGCTTACATGTGTTGAAGAAGGGATCATCCGTTAAGGGCATCCCATCGAGTGTGTAGAGACAGACTCCTTTGGCATTGCCAACACTTTCAAGATGGCCGATCCTTAACATCAGGTCCTCCAATGTGTTCTGCGCTGGATCCATATCTATACATTCAAAACAACCACTGTAATGTTATATGTGTAGATATATGTTATAAAAGATGTGTTCCTCTTACCTTTAATATCTTTTGGTTGAGGACATTTAGGGTATGTGTACTGCAGACAGAACGGCTCCAGTGACTTCTGAACAGGCGTCACAGTTTGGACTTGGCTCTGTGAAGCTCTGAGTCTTTGAATGAAGTTTTTCATAGCTGAAAAACGATTCTTCTCCACATGACTTAAACCTGTAAAAACGGTGGCGAAAAATGTGCATAGTTATGAACACACTAATTCATTTTTATAATAGATAATAAAATAAGATAAGGATAAAGATAGACAAAATGTTTTTACAGTCTTTCAGCTGAGGCTCATCTCACCAATGTTATTTAGGTCCTCATCTGTGATGCCATCCAGGAAATCTCTTTCATCTTTGACGCCCAACTGGAAAAACTGGTTGCAGTAGGATTCAAGTCTGAACTGCTCAAGTAAGTTGAATATTGCACCCATCTAAACAAAGACACAAACAAACTTTATTCTCAAACACCACACCAACAACTTCCTCAATATTTTGTATAGAATCAACAGATCAGAGCTAAATTCATATTGTTCATTTTTCTTGTATAAACAGGCATCCGTAAGCAATTTCTGTGGTGCTTTTACTTTCAGTTAACCAATATTGTGGGATTGGTATATCAGAATATGTAAGTGTTAAAACTGCAACTCAACAAAACCCTGCTGATACACCACATAGGTTACAGTATAATGTGTGATACATAATGTGGGACTTAAAATGTAAATTAGCAAAATATTTCTCTAAAAATCAAATTAAAAACAGAACTGTGAAGCCTGCCAGACATTTACGTAGTTCATTTTACTTTGGTGTTTGGTGTAATAATGTTGTTTCTTAATAAGCCTTCATTAATTTTCAAAATTATCATATAATTATATCATGGCAACCATTGCGATTATTTTGACAGATATTCGATTACAGTATGATTCACAATTAGTAGAAATGATCATTTTAACATTACTATTTTCACTGAAAAAAAAAACAAACTTAAAGTGATATTCCACCACAGAATAATAGTCCACTCAGTATGTACTCACCCCTATGCCGATGTGAGGATGGGTGAAGATCTTCAGTTCACAAAACAATCCTGGAGTTTCAGCAGAAAACAGGGTTGCAGCTAATGGCAGTGAATGGTGACCACGAATAAAATGTAAAAAAAAGAACACAAAACAAACACAAAATGTCTCCATCCTGCTCATGTGGTGTAATCCAAGTGTCCGCGAGCCAGGACATTAAAATTTAACCACAAAAGACGCCATTTACGCCATGTTTTTAGCCCAAATGTCAACTGTAGCATGTAGCGGATAGCATGTAAACATGGCGTCGATCTCGCGAGACTTCGTATATCTCTTAATGGATGCACGTGTGAAAATATCGCGAGATCGACGCCAAGTTAACATCCTACCCACTACATGCTACAGTTGACATTTCGGCTAAAAACATGGCGTAAATGGCGTCTTTTGTGGTTAAATTTTAATGCCACGGCTCGCGGACACTTGGATTACACCACACGAGCAGGATGGAGACATTTTGTGTTTGTTTTGTGTTCTTTTTTAAACATTTACATTTGGTCTCCAATCACGGCCATTAGCTGCAACCCTGTTTTCTGCTGAAAGTCCAGGATTGTTTTGTGAACTGAAGATCTTCACCCATCCTCACATCGGCATTGGGGTGAATGCATGCCGGTTAGATTTGTGTCCTACCTGATCCCGCCTTGCTCTGACGTCATGCACACGCGGGCAACGATAACCTCACGAGATCGAGGCGGCCGCAGTTTTCAGAGCCAAGCCCCGCAAAGCCTCTGGCTGTCACCTGATCGATGGCTCTTAATTTTGACAACAAACACCACATGTTGTATGAAATACTAATTATCTGTGTAATCCTAATATTTAACGATTGATAGATTATTCTTATGTTGTGCGATGAAGTTTTAATCTGTCAACAAGAAGATATTTGTGTCTGATAATGATAATAAATGTTATATCAAACGAACAGTTACAAAGTGCTTTAGACGGCAGATAAAAGAACAGATGTTCCACTTTTATTTTAAATTCACTCAGCGATCGAGGACACACTTTATCTCTTCTGCTATGAACCTGGTCTGCAAACTGCAGGTAACATACAGGTGATCTAACAGGATGTCAGTGTCTCTTCCTGTATGCTCTCTTAAGTCTGCTGGAAACTGTCCGACTTGACTGCAGATTCTGCAAAGCTGTTTTCCTGTAAAACTCCAGCAATGTTTTGCGGACTAACAAAATAAACAGGACCTTCTTTCAGCTTAAGGGTGAGTAGATGATGACTTTCATTTTTGGTTTAACTATCCCTTCAAGTTAGAGCGCTGACACTTTGTCCACCACTGTCTGAGGGACAACAGCATAGGGTCCATGACCCATAATACCAATATCCTTAATATTACTGCACTGAGGGCATTTACACACTGTTAACTAACTACAAGCACTTTTGTTAAAAAATATATCACCTTAAGTATAAGTACACAAATAACTAACTTGTCTAAATTATAACAGTGAATACACTGCAAGTTGTCACTTAAATTTGTCACACAAGTGGACATTGGCAAGTTCAGAGCTGTACTATACAGTAAATCATTTGACATCATTTTAATCATAGTCACATTGTTACCGTTAAAGCCTGAGTAAACAGCGGACGCTCACTTGTTTTGATAGTAAACGCACATGACAGCAGCAGCGACCTCAGAAAACTCAATATATCAGTCATTTAGAGAAAAAACACATATTCCTATATGACAATAAAGTGCAATCTAGTCGAATCTAATACACAAATAAAATAATAAACTGAATCTTACTTTGTCATGGATCAGAGTTCATCTGTTGTTTAGTATGAGACTCTTTGCAGTGGAGGGGTGTGGCTTACAGGGAAACGAAACTACTGCAGATGTGACCAGACGGAGTGACGTCACATGTTTGGAACTTTTTTTGTTGCTAAGCTTGGCCACGTTACGCTTGGACGTCAGGATACCTGGTGCCATATTAAATCCTGGGCTGTTTGGCTTGGTTTTCGCTCCCGTTATAAACATGCTTATGACAGACATGTTCAGACAGTACCCCTTTTTAAAACTCTTAACTAATGAACATTCAGTATACAGGGGATAGTAGACTAAACAGAAATAGCAGAAGACCCAGGGGTAAACTACACCGCATCCCATAAAAATATTAAAAACATACAAAAATTAAAAGTTTTAATTATCTCAGTAAAAGAAAGAAGCTTTACACATTCTTCAATTTTCTTCAAGAACAAAAAGGTTTTTTATTTGTGAATGTGAAGTGCATGTGATGAAATTGCAAATGTGATGAATAGATTCATTATGACAAAATATTGTCTTTTTTGGGTTGTCTAACATTTTCCCAGAGCAAAACAAAGAGTCTGAAAATATGATAAATGACAAATCTACAAAGATCTTGCCAGAGTTTCAAGTTTCTTGGTGTGAGAATAATGCCAAAACAAGTGTAACACTGTTTCTGGATATTCATCACAGACAGAACAGGTCATGCATTTAGTGACTGGCGGGTAATACTTATGAATAAAAAGAGGAAAAGAACATCTACTTTATCTTATCTGTGATTAGGTATTTATAAGGAAGCATCCAAGCCTTCCTCATATATATATATCATTTACAAACCGATTCCAGTATTGTTTGTTACTACCAGAATCCAAGCATCCTTTGACCTTTGACTTTAGAGAGGTGCTCAAATAAGGAAGACCAAGCAGTATAATTATGTTTTCTCAGTTATGTATTATAGATGAAATAAATACAAACTTAAAGAGGGACATGTGATTCAACTGCAAAGGTGTTAATTTGGCAGATTAGGCCTCCTCTCAGGAGTCTGTAGTTGTATACAGTCTGTGCTTGATTGACTAGACTGCTGCACTTTAGTAAGACAAAACATTAAAATACATTTAACCTTTGCTACCTTTTGTCCACTACTATTTCCTGTTAACTTATACCTTGAGCCATCACAAGTTCATACCGAGTACCCCCAACGCAGGGCTGTTTGTTCTCAGGGGCCCAAAAACCCCTTTTTTTGTGACATGTTTCTGGCAAACTAATGTAAAAACAAGTATTAAGATACTACAGTTGCATAGGTCACACAAGGATGAAATTTGTCAGGGAGTATCCTGAAACAAAGGGGACCATAGCAAAATAGGATTCTGGGGATTACTGCCTTTATATGTTCAAATATAACCCACAACATTCCCAAAAAGACAAAAAAAATACTGTCCGCTTGACAAAATCGCGTCAAAAATGAATGTTTCTCAGCACCCAATGGTGATATCAGTGCCTCACTTGTATATAGAAAACCTCCCATGTTTATAAGCTTTAGTTTGAGCCCAGGATGACCTTTATATCTTCAGAATCACACTTGCTATAGCAGAAGATCTTCACTATACCTCAAATCAGAGAAAACAGACTGTTGAGTCACTCACCTTCCAGATAGGGGTAATAATATACTCAATTTCTGAAGACATGCACAACCATCACTCCAAATAGTCAAAAGCAAATATATCTCCATCCCAAGTCTCAAGTCTTGTCCCATGTCAAGATGGGCATGTCCCAAGTCAAGCCTCAAGTCCTAAACTTTGAGATTTGAGTCCTAAGTCATTATGCACTATTAACAAAACATAATGCCTTTTTAACCACAGAGTCTTGCCATTTTTTTGACAGGGGCTCCCAAACCTTTTCATGACAAGGATCCCTACAACAGATGCACATCATACCATGGCCCCCCAGTTTGACAGGTTCGTATTTTAAATCAAAAATACATATTTTTCCCCTGTAGTGTTATTTATCCATCTAAATAGTTCTGGTGTGAGGTGCCGAGTTTTGGAGATATCAGCCATAGAGATGTCAGCCTTCTCTCCAACATAATGGGACTAAATGACATTTGGAACTACTTTCTTTCTAGTAGAAAATAAAGTAGTTCTGGTAGATGCTAAGGTAGATCCAGTAGATTATACAGCAGAGAGAAAGTAGGTCCTCATGAAAGTGCTCACAACAAGGTCTGTGGATTGTTTTGAGTAACCAGATTGTGATTTTTGGAAAGAAATACCAGTTTTGAATTTTGTTTTTTGTATTTTTTGGTGCTTTGAGTGTCATTTAATTCCATTATATTGGAGAGAGGGCTGACATCTCTACAGCCGATATCTCCAAAACTCTGTAACTCACACCAAAACTATCTAAATGTATAAATAACACTACAGGCCAGGGGAAAAATATGCAATTTTGATTTTGGGTTGAACTATCCTTTTAAAGGCAAACTAGGTAGTTTTGTCAGAAAAAAACAATGCATACTCATAAATAATCCATCTTGAATTGATTTGTGGATTCACACTTTTTAAGTAAGATATTTTTAAATCTTTGTGCTTGATTCAGGCTTGATTAATAAACTGCTCAATGCAGCTCTAGTTTGTAGTGTTATTTGTGTTTTTCATGAAAGCAGGGCTGCACCAGCTGTTACCTTTCTTAACAACACACATTTTTCAAACAAATATTTAATCACTGCAAATGTACGAGCACTCAAGTCATTCTCTTTGTTTTTAGATGACAGAGTTCAAGTTAGTTTTAATTCATAATGTATGAAACAAAACCGGTGAGGACCTGTGTACTATCGCTGCTTTCTGGATGATGTGAGGGGCGATCTGTCAAACAGTGGCTACTAAGCTTTGCTGTTGGGCGACATCCTTCCCAAGACGACCGTTTTTTATTTCTCTCAACTCCAATGTCGCTCTTCCTACTGCCAACACGCGAATGAAAACTCTCAGAAGTACTCTTCCTCCCGTCATTATCCGCCTGCACTGCTGTTGACACTAAACTACCTCTACAGGTATTATTTTGTCTCTTTGATTTCCCTGTCGTTGACACAGAGCGGTCAGGATTACTGCTGCTGTAACTGCCTGCTACACGGTGAGGGGATGAGGTGACAGTATTGATGTTTCTTGACCTCCAGACTGGGCTGCCTTTTCTCTCTGTCTGTGGCGACAAATCACACTTTCTGCTTGGGCTGTGGATACTGCGATGGGATGACAGATGGGTTTCATGGATGGCTGACATTCTTGGAGTGTTTATTTGAAAACTAGGACTAGAAGTCGGGTTCCTGCAGTGGAGACCGGTGATATCTGGCTCTGGAGAGAGACTGCAGGGGTGTGTGCTTTTTAACATTATCTGGTCACTGCCGGGCCCTGGAAGTGAAGGGGTGAAGTGGTTGTTCACATGCCCAGAAGAAATGATCCTGCTGCAGATAGGCGTTTGTGTTTTTCTAGGTCCAGTGAAGGCTGATGTGGTTCTGTGCTGTCCTTGAGTCCCTGGCAGTAAGGAACTATTAATGAGTTTAACTGATGCAGAGGTCTTCCCAGGAGGAGCGCTGGATGGTGGCCTGGGTTTGATATGGCACGAAGGAAGAGGTGGATGTGGTTGCAGTGGGACTGATGTAGTGCTTAAAGTTCGGAGAGTCTCATCAGAAACCCTTTGACCCGCTGACAGTCTGTGGAAAGGGAATCAGAAAGAGCAATAGATTGAGAAACACAGAAGTGTAGTAAAAATCATGTGCATCTCTTCTATGTCTAATGTGTGTTATGTGCGGTTTCTCTACATCATATTCCAATTTTACATTTCATATTTTTTCTATGGATAATTTAAACTAATCTATTTCTAACACAATTAATATGCTCATTCTTATGGTTAAATTTATTGGAGCAGATGGGGAAATATTAAGACCTCCTTTGTTTGTTTTATAAATGTTTTCAAACTATTTTTTCATCTCTCTAATTACATACCCAGAAAGATTTGTGGGGACATTTTCTCACTTGTTTTAATTTAGTCCCCTTATTTTTGAAGCCCCCCTTTTTTTAGATAAATACCTTATATCTTAATTTTTAAAAAATTTAATCTAAGCTAATATTTCGGCCCTTTACTAGTTCTTGTATATATGTTCTGTAACATATGTTCAATAAGGAAAGATAAGAAATTAAAAATGAGAAAAAGGTGCATTTTCTAAGTTACCTTCATGTCAGGCTTGACTGGGAAAACCCATACAGAGAGGGCAGGAACACTGGCTCTGTGTCTCCTCTTGGCCTCAGCAGCAGCCACCTAAGTTGCTTTCTTTTCAGTTATTTGTTTCTTTGTGGTGATGTGTCAGCTGTTTCTGCAGCTTTGTTTCCAGTAGTTTTGGTTTCGAATGTTGCATTTATATTAAGTGGAGCACCCAGGTCCAACAGCCCATTGTGGAATGGCCTGAGTAGCTTCCCTTTCTTTTGTTTAAGGTCCTGTGTGTAAAATTTAGGGGGCTTTATGAGCAGAATATGGAAGAGATGGACTATAATTATAGTATAGTAATATAAGTATATTTTTATTAGTGTTAAATTATCTGAAAATAAGAATTGTTGTGTTTTCATTCACCTTAGAATGAGCCATTTATATCTACATCTCTTCCACTGAGGCTGCCATGTTTCACCGCCATATTTTCTACAGTAGCATAGAATGGACAAACCAAACACTTGATCTAGAAGGGACCTTTCACATTTTTCATGAGTTTTGCAGCCATCATGGTTTCTTCTACATGCTTGGAAAGGAAGGTTGAGGCGAGCAGTATTCAGTTGGTTGCGATCTACAACCTCACCACTAGATGCCTCTAAATCCTGCAAACTGGTCCTTTGGTGTGGCTGCTGTGTGGTTTCCGTGGAATTTTCAAATGTTGTACCTCGTATGCACTTTTCACTTTGTGTTTTGTCCTTTGCTTTACTGATGTTGATGTAGAGCACTTTGTAATGTGCTTTAAGAGGGGCTACAAATTATGTTTCCTTACTTACATACTTACTTGTATTAATTTGATATAACATTTATTTAAAAAATGATTCAAAATATTTTTTCTGCTACTATTCAGCTGTGTGAGCGATGTTATTGCCCTCTATTTGGGGATTGTAACTGCAAAATATACTGACCTGGACCTGCTTTTCAATTCCTTCAAAGGGAGAGGGGAGGGAGCTGGTGGTGGAGCAGCAAGCGAAGAGGGGTAGAGCTCCAAGTCCTTATATATAGCTCCTCTCAGCTCTTTCAACTCTGAACATACACAAATACAACAGTACTGAGAAAAAAGGCTGAAAATAGTCCGAAGTATAATTAAAACACACTGCCAGATACTTGAGCAGAGAAAACCATCAAAAGATAACAATCTATGAGTGCATAAGAAAAATAAAGTGCTCATTTTCGAGTTCTGAAAATGAACTCCATTACTGTTTTACCCTGACTGCTCTAATGTACTCAAATTAGTTTCAATGTAATTTGGCCCACAGTAAATGGATTTGGCTGGAGTCCTCAATTGCTCTTTTTTCATTCATAAATATGTTTCAGAATGAGTTCTACCAGATAATTGCCTGGGTCCAGACCTTCAAATCCGCCCACACCACAGAGCCCACTTTAACACGGAAATGGAATGTAATGGATTGACTATTCTGTCTGATATCAGCCAAACCAGCTAATGGAGGGTGGATGAAACGATCTGCATTCCCATTTCATCTGTAAATTTATTCTCTGAGCTGAAGATTAAATGGGACGAAAGATATGAAGAGAACTGTCCTCACACACCATGTGTTAAACAATAATGTGCCACCAGAGGGCAGCAAACACCAAACAGTTGGCGCTGTATGAACTCACCTGCAAGTGTAGGTTCTGATTTATCACACTGACTCTGATGTATTTGTCTAATATTTTCCTGCATGACACACAGAACAGAAAGAGACAGAGCTCATGTTATTCATGCAGTTAGAGTGTACTTAACATAATATTATGGCACAAAGTAGAACACATTTAGAGTAGTGACAGTAGTTGAAGTGGAAAAATATAAGGTAAATGCATTAAACATGTTCAAGAAAGCGTGAGCCTTTGGAAACAGCAAAGGAACAAGGGAAACGGATAAAAATAACAGCAGCAGAAACAGGAAAGGAATCGTGTGTGTGTGTGTGTGTGTGCGACCACTAAACGATTGAGCAGCAGTGTTCCATCATAATTTGGCCTCAAATATCTATATACAGAGCAAATGAAAACCATAGTGCTGCGTGTGTGTGTGTGTGAGACTGTGTCAAAGATGGCAAAACCAAAGACCTGACTGAAATGTGTATATTCATGAGTTTGCTATGAGTGACTGGCAGCCTCCTCTCTTCATTTTACACCAGCACAAACACTAATGGAGAGTCTTTATAGCAACCACATGGACAATGGGCTATACAATCTATTGCCCAAACACACAAACGCCACACACACACACAGTCACACACACACACACAAACATAACCACAGGCCTGGAGACTGACAGTTTAAACTTATATTTTTGGACTATTTTCCCAGTGGGATTCAAACCCAAACCTCCTCGTGTTGGGTTTCAGAGCTGCAGACAAAGTGTGTGTGGCGTTTCTGACAGTGAAGTGAAATCCAAAACAACTCTAAAGCATACACACTCTCTGAAAATAGGCTTTGTGGTCCATGTGGGGTTTGAACCCATTACTGTGGCACCGACTTGCTGATATTTTAGGAAAGCTTGTATGTTACTGTCACTATTCTTACACATGATTATCTAGAACCCAAATCCACGGCTGCACAGCCAACACTCCAGGTTAAAGCAGCTACTGATGGCTGCCATCTTGTCATCTTCTGAATACAGTCTTGTTCCAGCTGGTCAACCAGTAAAACCTGACAACATCCTAATGGAGAATCTAGCATAAGCTGGTTTCATTAGATTATGTTAGTTTAGATGTTTTATTCAGTAGGGTCAGCATACACAGACCATGTTCTCTCTATTAACGCTGGTTTAATGCATCCCCTTTACACATTGGATTAAAATCTGTTTATATTAACAAGTACTTCCAACTAAGCAATCTGATTGGTCAACAAGGCATTTAGAATATGCTCATATAAGCATGACAGCACACCGTGTTCATGTCTAAAAATATCACTCCGCCTAGAGGATGTTTTTTGAATCGTTTTATTTATTAAGCTAAATCACGAACTACAATGGCCCTTTAATATAGATGCTGCCTCCCTAGTGTGTTACAAGTTGGCAAACAAACAGGTTTATGACTGCAATGAAACTGTTGTTTTTGAGAGGAGTGCTCTGGAGTCACTAGACATGTTTCACAAATAGAAACTCCATTCAGCATCCTCCATCAGCTGCGCCCTGGTGAGTCTATGTGACGGTGCTACTAGCTTAAAAATACATGTAAAGATTGTGAGCATAGTAGCTGAATCTATCCATGTAAAATTTGTTGTTTTTTTTTTTTCCTTTTTCAACAGATATTTAATTACACCAAGATTTATATAACAAAGCAGTTTTGTGTTTCTGTGTGTGGCATTTATTCAGTTTGGGAAATGTCTCTTTGCTCAAGTTGGCTGCTGACTCAACGAGGACCAGAAATCGTCTTGTTCCTCAGGGCTGGCCTACTTGCAGGAGTAGTAAATTAGGTTTCATTACACAGGAGTTCTACCAATGTGGCTGATTGTTTTCCAGTTATTAGTTATTATAACCCTGTGTGTTTCCAGGGACACAGAGATAACAGGAGCAAAATGTTTTCTATGTTGAGAGTGAATTGCCCAACAATACAGATAAATTTTGATTATATCTTTTAGTTTATCTTCTGTATAATCACAATATTACACTCAAGGGTAAGCTTTAATGTGACGATCAGCACTTCAGTGATGCGAACGGACCACATCACTGTCATAGCTAATAATCAGTTAAAGCACACCCTGTCATGTAATATAACTTAATTTGGGTGATCGGATTGCCATCAGATATTGCTTGATCACATGCAAGTTCAGGTGTAAATGCATCCAAGACACATTGAGGATGGAATGTGATATGATCAGCCAAACCACCTCCAGAAGTGGTCAGGGACGCCTTGTGACCACATTTACCACAAGTGTAAATGCATGTGTTTTCAATCCACAAACAACTATGTGGGTGCAAACTTGGCGACTTTCTCTCCAGATTTAGCGACTTTAGAGACCGTCTTAGCAACGTTCTTTCTAAAAAGCTACTAGCGACAAATTTAGCGACTTGTTCTGCCAACAGCACTGGAGTTTCCCTCCTCCTCACATCAGACAACAGCAGAGATTAGTCCTCTTTTCTGGCAGTTATTAACTGTTGAAGTACATGTATATATAATATGTAAAGCTCATGTTTTAGAGGCTAGGTTATTTGAGAAGGAATTTTCACATAGTTTCCACAGCTTGAGGGTGATTGGACGCTACAGTTTTCTCAATCGACTGACTTTACATTTCATCCATACATACAACTGAGACCAGCCACTGCTTGACTAGGTCATTATACGAGCCTCATGTTTAGAGAAAATGGGTCATTACACTTGTGTTCAGGATCAATTGATGATTGACTGCTACACGATTCACTAAAAAGGCAATTTGATCATAGCGTATCAAGCTTCTAAATGCCTGATTTGGCTCCATTTTATATCTGAAAACTATATAATTTAATCAATAACAATCTCAGCTGCATTAAAGCGTGGTTGTAATGAGAAAGTCATGACTGTCCACGTACAGGACACTTATGTTATCTTGACTTAAAACAATGTACAATAACAGCTTAGCGGCAAACACTGTTACAAGACAGTTCTTGACATTTAACATGTTTTGCTCACACTTTCCAGTCGATTAACACCAGCACAGACAACAAAACCTGCCAAAGACATAGCTAATTGAGAGAGGCCTTGAAATACAGAAAACAGATGTTGACAATTACCTAAAAATGTGATTTGAGTTGGAAAGCTCAAATGTTTTCCTGCTTAGAATTGTCAGTCTGGATAAAATCTTCCAGTCCAGATCAGTATTCAAATTCCTTTTCTCCATCAAACAACTGGGAATTTGAAGCAGTGGATTAGTGCTTGACTGAAAGAATATTGTAGATACCTTATACAGTATTTGAAATTAAATTGTATATCTGTCTATCTGTATATCTCTTCTTTTCCTGGAAGGAAAAGAAGAGATGAGGCTTTGGTCAGCAGTTAAAAAGGTGCAAACTGCAAGCCTTAACTCAAAATTTCACTACCGCCTCCATTAAGCCTCCTTTATAGAACATTCCCATATGACTTGTCTCAGTGGTGCAGCTAAAACAAAACTTGAGTTGGGACATGACATGAATTAACATATTTGTAAATTATAAGACTTTCTAAAGTCATATAATTTACAAATATGTAGATTATGTAGATAATTATAATTTTTTCTAAAGACATTCTGAAGAGTAATCATCACTGCAGCAAATAACGGGAGTGCACAATAAGCTTGTGCCATAAGATCACAGCACCACCAGAGTCACGGTCTCATCCCACCTGCACACACATTAGGGCAATAACATTTCGCTAGAGGGGACAAATTCTTTACAAGGAAAGTACCACATTTCTAATTTACAGCAGGATCCTTTTGAGAAAGACATTAACTGCCTTTACAGTAAATGCTTCATGACAACCAACAAAAGTCTCTTTGCAATTACAAGACTTCACACCCTCAGGTTTTAAAGACTGGAACAACACACAGTTGGGTCAGGAAACCTTACTCTCATAACATCCCCTCCTCCCTCTCTTACACTTACTTACATTGTTTTTCCTATGGTGAAAATGCCTGATGAGGTTTTTTCCAGACAGTACTTATGATGTTTGTCTTATCTTTTAATGAGGTCTTCATTTTCCTACTACTACTTGAATAAGTAGGTCTTCATGCAAAAGGCACAATATTTCACACACCATATTCATGTGACCCCATTAAGAAGATCTGTAGCACAGGGTCTAAAGCGCAAGGCGCAAGTGCATTTAGGATGTGTCAAACTCTTTTTGCTATTTAAATGGTGTATAATCTGAATGCAGTACACAAAGGGGCTGTATTTATTCTCTTAATTAATCATTAGTGTGTTTTGAGCATAACATGAATTAAAACAACCAGAGTGTCATCTCCCATTCCCTTTCAGATCCAGGTGCACCTGCCTGTGGCAAATTGCTATTAAACGATGGATTCAGTAAGCTGGACAAGCAAACAGAGATGCTGAAATGACCCACAAGCTGTTTGCACATTTGCGCACAAGCAACAGCAGCATAACTGCTGTGACATTACTGCGCACCGGCATTAATTACTGAAAGTAGCCTGTCTAATAATTAAGAGCAAAGAAGCAAAGTGTACGCGCCTTGTGAACCCACCTATGTAGACACTTTCTTACGTCTGAATAATACATCCTTTAGATATCAGGAAAATACTCTGCCACTGAGTTTAAACCAGGTTTTTGTTGGTCAATGGTGCAATTGCTTTCTGTTGCCTCAAGATAGCAATGCACCAAAAATGCTCCTGACCACATATTAAGAACCAGCATGCCCATGGGTGCACAGATGGGCACAAATACTTTTGCTTCTAAGATGACATCGGCACTGCGTCAGTCAGAATATACCAAAGACAGATGCACTAGCCCATGCACTGCTTTGCATCAGGCGGAAGATAGAGTCCACAGACTTTGAGAGACCATTACCAGCAATTTTTCCAAAATATCTTCTCATTGTTAAGCTTTTGATTTGTAACTCGACATACAGGATCAATGTGCCCCAAACAAAGACATCTACTGTACATGCCAATATTTAGTTATAGTCATAGGGTCAACAGAAAATGACATACTTTGATGTGATCCTCCTAGCAGGTTGACCAGGCCCACCTAAAAAATGTTTAGGAAAGGCTTAAGACCTTGATGATGCTTTATTGTGAAGCTTGTGAGTTTTCATCGAACAGCGTTCCTGTGATGACGCAGCAAAATTCAATGCTTCAACATGAAAAAAGAAACTTGCAACTCAACTCCACATGGTAGGTCAAATCTCACATGTATAATTAGAGTCCTGGTCTGAAGACATTTACAGGTCAATATTTAATCATAGTCATAGTGCCACCTACTGGCAACAGGAAATTACAGGCCCTACTCTTACAAATTAAAAGTATTTCTATATATAGTTTTCCCATTTTTCAACTTGTCTTGTTTCCAGACAAACTGGCACTGTAACATTTCTAGGCAGACATGCACATACACACACATAGATGCTACAGAGAGATAACTTCCACATCTGGTCTGCAGAAAAGTCCCACATCTGGTCTCTAACTACCTCACTCTTTGGCTCTCTCATAATGCCAGACAAGCATGACAGTGTAGCCAGACCGTAGGCATGTGTGAGTGTTTCTTTGTTAATGTGTGTGTGTGTGTGTGTGTAAATGTCTCTGTATGTAGTCAGTAATTTCAGTGATTGGAAGGAGATCGATCTTACTCAGCATTGCAAAGCTCTTGGCCAGACAGATGGAAAAAACAAGCTTAGACTGAGCCCTCGCAGGTTTACTGTGTGTGCGTGCAAGTTTTGTTTGTGTGCACCTATTTATGTGTGTAAATGGAAACCTTGGCAGCCTTTTGGTGCCAATAGAGAGTAAGCAGGCCTACCTGAGGGAACTTTGGTTTTTCAAACTTTAGAGAAAAAAAGTGTTTTGTTTTGGAAAAAGAGTGCCCCTGGTTCGAGAAGTCAGTATCTTTCTTAAAGGAAATAATCAGCATTGTGCAGAATACATCATTCAACAACTTTATAGTTATGTATAAACTTATCATTGTACTAATTGCATCATAGATTGGAACTCATATGGTCTGGGTAAATTTTGATCAAAAGCAAACTGAATAGCTAATAGGGAAAGGAAAAGCAGCAGGGAAATAGGAGTGGGGAAAAAAACTTCCCTTCCCTGGATACTTAATTCTATTGCTGAATCCAGTTATTCACTTTAAAAAGTAAAAAACTGTTTAAAATTGCATTTTCAAATAGATTTTTAAATCCCTTTTTAATTTAAACTATTTATTGATGGATTAATTATTCCATTATCCAGGCCAAGCATAAGTGTGGTGGTGTGCTGATCACTGGACCTACAGCTTGTCCGGAGCTAATCTCAAATACCACTGACCAATCAGCTTAATTGCTTTTGTGCACATTCATGACTGCATACTGGAGAACCTCTGTGATTCAGAATTCTTGCAAAACCTTCAAAAATGTTTTTAATGACTTTTTTGTTTTTAAGTTTTTATGGCCAAAAGCATTATGTTTTCAGGCATTCAAGTTCTTGTGAACGTAATATCTCATGAATGCCTTGAGGGAATTTCTTCAAACTTGGCACAAATGACCGCTTGGACTCAAAGATGAACTCATTAAATTTTGCAGCTCAAAGGTCGAGGACACAGTGAATTCACTAAATACATTTTTTGGCATAATTCAAGATTTCATGTATGTATTACGATAAAATTAGTAACAAATATCTAATAGACTAAAAGGATGAGGTGATGGCATTTTATATCCACAAGGTCAAAGGTCAACTTCACTGTGACATCATAATTTTCAGCTCTCTATCAGTCCTCTGTCCTCCTCTGTGAGAATGGTCTCTAAAGACAGCATGTATCTCACTGGAAATTATTCATTGGAATCATTCCATTTTGCCAAAAAATACAATGAATACCTTTTATTAAATTCCTTCCAAACTTACAGGTCAATATAGTGGCAAGTTCCATATTAAAGTCCTTCAAAGTCTTTACTGCATACATTACTTGAGTCTGGACAGACAGGGATGTAAACTGTAACCTGACTGGTTCGTGGAGACATTCAACTGTGAGGCAGTAATTCTATTTCCTCTGCTCTGTTTTATACAACAATTGACAGCTGACTTCTTATACTTATCAACTGGCTGCTAGGGGCTGCAACTGATTAAAAAACTGCTCAAGTTTGAATTCTCGTTTCAGTTAAGGACAACATGTGTGGGGGTCATATTAATGTTGGCGGAACTTTAGAGATCTCTGCTAGTTGCATCTGGCAGTTGTGGTTCCATTGCAATAGGTGTTTCGCCATCTGTTCCCTGGTGGGGATCGGCACGCTTTCAAGTGCATCTGGTGTTGAGGTTGTAAATTACAAACAACTGAATGCCACTTGCCTCACTCTCCCCTTCCAAGTGTGTAGCAGAAACTGGAGTGGCTGCGAAACTCACTAAAAACCCAAAAGGTCTGAGCCAGTGTTTGGTTTTCCATCCTAGGTTACTATAGAAACATGGTGGTTTGACATGTCAGCCTCTGTGGAAGAGGGCTCTCTGTAGATAACAAATCTTAAATCTGAGGTAAAAAAAAAAACACAATTTGCTTTTTTTCTTCTTTCTTTCAATATTTATAAATATTATATTCCATTCCTGCCATATTCTGCCAAGAAATCCCCTAAATCTTACATACTGCACCATTAAGTAGGTAACATTATGCCTGAAGAAAATCTGTACTGAAAATCTGTATCTGCACTGTACTGTACAAATACTGTAGCATGAAAAGGCTGTCCAAACTTGCAAGTACAGCATGGCATCATAACTCTTACAAGGTTACACTGCTAACTGTCAAATCTGTTCACGGCTGCATCAATACAGCAAATCAATATTTTGGTTTTGGCCTGGTTTCCAATAAATAATTGTAGGCTTTGGATTAGTATTGCACTGGCAGCTGAAAAACAAAGAAGATTAAAAATTCATTTGGCATTTGGCTGTTTTCCATCCTGTTCTTCTTACCTTTAAATACATTACCAGCCTCCTCAATGCTTCATATTCCTCCATCAGGAGAGACCTAGAGAGACAGAGACAGATCGATAGATAAGAAAACAGCTTTTATGTTTAGAACTAGTCGGTTGTTTTTCATTAAAAAACTATTGAGCCAAGAAGTGAAATCTAGGTCAAAGTGGAAACTTTCAGTTGACAGTCACAGCACGCACACTCAGCCAGACACCTTAAATGCTATGGTTTCTTTAAATAATGACTGCTTTTGTTTTATTAAATGTAGTGAAAATGCATCCACATATTTAATATTTAATATTCTAATTTTATGGGTTTGATCAGTTTGGACAATAGCATGTGGAATTTGCAAAAAGTTATATGTTACAAGTCTGTGTTGAATCTGTATTTACTATAAAATACTATTATTTTCAAAATGTTGGAAAGGCACACTGTGGCAGAACCCCCCTCACACAACCGAGGTAGTGACAACAGAAGAGTTTATCGTCTGTAGCTTTCATAAGGGTACTGAGGATACAGTGTCCTATTTTTCTTTTCTCTCTACCCCTCTACACTTTCTCCTTCTCTGGTTACATAACTATAGTAGTCTTTATTCACTTCTTTCAGATGAAAAAGAAACTTCTGCCTGCTCTGGGATCCATTTTCTGACAATGGGGTCTTTTGTTCTGGTCGAGTCAGGAAATGGGAGAAAAAGAGGGGGAGAGAAAGGGAAAGGCTCTCTTCCAAGGTAGCCCCAGTGACTGCATTACCCTGTGGGCCTCAAAGTGAGGGATGGAGGAAGGAAAAGGAGGGATGGAGTGCGACGGAGGCAGGGTAGTGACAGGAGCCACTGAGGTGGGCTGAGGGGAAATTAGGGAAAAAAAACTGAGGAGAAGGAGAGGCCACAAAAGAAATCACTCACTCACAGAGCATGTATGAATTGTCACTTACAACAAATTAATCATACCACAAAGAAAAACACACAAAAACATTATGCAAGATATGTGTGTAAGTATTTAATGTACAAAAAGTTGGGACATTGTGTAAATAAAAACAGAATGAAATAATTTGCAAATACTTTCCCACCTATACAAAAACAATCTATATAATAAAATAATTAACTTTATTTTTTGTAAATATACACTCATTCTAAATTTGATGCCTCTAATACATTCCAAAAAAAAGCTGGGACAGGGGCATGTTTACCATTGTGATACATCAACTTTCTTCTAACACATACTCAGTAAATGTTTGGGAACTGAGGACAGTTTTTCCAAGTGAATTTCTTTCCCATTCTTGTTTGATATAAGACTTCAGTTGCTCAACAGTCCGTGGTCTCCATTGTCATATTTTTTGCTTCATATTGCGCCATGAATTTTCAATTGGAGACAGGTCTGGATTGCTGGCGGGCCAGTCATGAAGCCAAACTCTTTTACAACAAAGCCAAGCTGTTGCAACACATGCAGAAAATGTCTTGGCATTGTCTTACTGAAATAAGCAGGGACGTCTCTAAAAAACATATCGACTGGATGACAGCCAAATATGCTCCTAAACCTGTATGTACCTTTCAGCATTAATGGAGCCTTCACAGATGTGACAGTTACCCATGATGCCATGGGAACTGACACACCTCTATATAATCATAGTTACCCAGATAGTTAGTGCTGGTAACAATCTGGATTTGTAGCATTTGTAGATGCAGCGACAAACTGTGTTTACTGACAACATTTTCCAAAGTGTTCCAGAGGTCGTGTAATATCCTTTATATAACTATGTGGGTTTTTGATGCAGTGCCACCTGAGGGGTCAAAAGTCATAGGCATTCAGTGTTGGTTTTCATCCTTGCCCCTTGGGTGCAGAGATTTCTGTGAATTCTCTGAATCTTTAAACAATATTATGGATTGTAGATGGTGAAATCCCTAAATTCCTGCAGTTTTATGTTGAGAAACGTTGTTCTCAAACTGTTATGATACTATCACCTGTTACCAATTAGCCTTTTACCTGTGGAATGTTCCAAACAGGTGTTTTTTGAGCATTCAACACTATTCCTAGTCTTTAGTTGCCCCTGTCCCAACTTTTTTTAAATGTGTTGCACACAACAAATTCAGAATGTGTGTATATTTACAAAAACAATAAAGATTATCAGTTTGAATATTCTGTTTTTATTTACGTTTTACACAATGTCCCAACATTTTTGGAATTGGAGTTATGAGATGACGACTTGTACTAGTGCGATGTGTTGTTTACTCAATCTGTATATACTGTCTGATGATCCTCTATGCTAGTGGACCACCCAAAGGTCGCAAGAAAAATCTGACGACAGGATGACAGGGTCATTGAACAAACAGGAAAGAAAAAATATAATTGTCTTGCATAAAATTATGTTTACTTTTTAATTTTTTTTGCATTTACTTATAAAAGTAGTAGACATTGCTTTGCTGTAAAGGGTCACAAGTAGAGCTCAGCTGATATATAGCCAATATTTAAGTTATTGATAGCTTATTTCACATATATCATTATGGGTGTTTATGCCAGACAATAAATTGGCACAGAACTGCCAAACTAGAGGTGCATTCCAATAGCCATACTATCATACTATTTAGTATGCAAGAAGATTTAGTGTGTCCCAGAACATATTATGTCAAATGCAGTATGCCAAAATACCAGGATGTCCTTCTGCATTCAATCGCATTTTGAATTATGCAAGGCAGCATACTTTTCTGGCCATTTTGACCCACAATCCTCTGCGCAGCAAAAGAAATGATACATGAACTGAGCCGCTGAGAGAGCAGACAGCTCATTGACAGATGACAGAAGCCGCAATGACAGATGACAGCACATTCAAGTCTAAATGCTACATATTTTTTGCATACATTCTCGTCTTACTTCCAGTTTTATCCGACTGCAACAGATGTATGAGCAAGTTCAAGGACTTCATGCACAGCTACAATATGTGCTAAAGATAAAAAGAAAAAGTGAATTTAGAAAAGGAGGTTGCGCTTCAACAATGGGATTCTCAGTGAAGTGCTAGACCCAAAATCCAGTAAGCATATTCCAAAAAAGTTGAAAGGGTAGCACATCTCAAGTCTTCAAGTCAGGGAGGACAAAATACTCACATTTCAGTTGTTTATTTAGCTCACATCATGATGTGAGGTAAATAAAGAAAAAGAAAAGAAAAAGTATGATTTGGAACACAGCTTATGGTGTTGGTAGTTTCCAAGTTTTCAGTTTCAACTGGAACACCTGCTGAAGTGATATTTCTGATTTGGAAAGTCCGAGGAACCTCACCAACAAAGACCTCAAAATCCAAGATGTGAAATCTGTTTATTAGCATTATCTGTGTTTTGTGTCTCATTGAATCAGCAGTAAACAGAGTACTGTCCAAGTTCTGTGTGTGGACATGTTGCTGTGGTGTTTGTATGTGCAAAATACCAAGTAATGCGTTGTTATCGAGCACAAAAAAAGTCTTTTTTCCTGACTTGTACTGAAACGTGGTCATCTTCAGTGTGACATCATTCCCAGCCCCAACTTCCGACCTCCGAGGTTATTGTAACACACTATTAGATTTGAGGTAAATAAGAAACAGTGTCTCCAATACATAGTTTGTCCTCCAGGGAGCATTGACGAGACGCTTTTTTGTCCCGTTTAGTATGTATCTTGGTCATAATTAATACAATAAAAATATAAATGTGAGGGAACTGAATCAATCTTGTTGTTCATCAGTTTGTCATCAGTGAATATATTGATATTTGATTTTTGTAAACTCTCAAATATCAATATCAGGCTATAGCCAGGTTGAGAGAACACTGCTCTATGCAACTTACTTGAGGCGGTCCACCACTTGGTCAATGTCAGTGACATTCAGCTTGTCTCTCATTGCATCGATCTCATCTTCAGCACTGGACTGCACTGAACAGTGAGAGCTTGGTCTGAAGAAGAAAGTAAGAAAAATGAAGACAAAAGAAGATTAAGAGATTTTACGCAGTATGAAAAGCAATGTATCAATTTCAGTAAAATATTCAAGTTCTGTTCTTACCTGCTTCCAACCTCAGTATTTTCATGGCTGGTACAGTTTCTGTAACAGCTGTCAAGGTGACCCAGAGCGTAGTTCACTGTCTCACGTTTGTAGCGATGCACAAGCTCCTCACCATCTCTATAGCAACAACAGCACAGAAAAGGAAAGAATTAACATAGGTCAGTTTACTGTTTCTACAAGTCTTTAAAGGTTATACAATGTATGAATGACTTGTCGGCTGTGCTGGAGTGTATATAGACAAACAAAAGCAGACAAAGCAGCTGTAAGTGTTGATATCTTTAAAACTAAACTTAAAACTATCCTCTTTAGTTTGGCTTGTGATTTTATAATTTGTTTTTTTAAGTTCTCATTTCAATTTTAGTCTCAGATTGTTTTACTGTTTTATCTGTACTCAGTCACCTGTAAAACAATTTGAATTGCACTAACCTATATGAAAAGTGCATTCAAATAGTTTGGTTGATTAATTGATTGACTGAATTACTGTTAACCTGATTGACCTAATTGTAGTGATCTAATTGACATTCTTAATTTAAGCAGGATGATCTGGAGGTGGTTTCAGTTCCATAAAGTCACACAAAATGTGAAATTAGAGCTACAACTAATGATTATTTTCATCGTTACTTAATCTGTCAATTATTTCTCGATTAATCAATTTGTTCTTTGGTCTATAAAAAGTCAGAAAATGGTGAAAATGTCAAAAATCAGTGTTTCCCATAGCCCATGATGACGTCCTCAAATGTCTTGTTTTGTCCACAACCAAAAGATATTCAGTTTACTGTCACAGAGGAGTAAATAAAACAAAAAAATATTCACATTTAAGAAACTGGAAATGGACAGTTTTGACTTTTTTTATTACTCAAACCAATTAATGGATTATCAAAACAATTCATTAAACAGTTGATAACTAATTGATTAATCGTTTCAGCTCTGTGCGAATTTACTAGACCACTATCATCAGAGCTTATTTTACAACATCTATAATACTTATCTAATATATGTTGTGTGTGTGTGTGTGTTGTGTGTGTGTGTATTATATATACACACACACATATATATATATAAACAAATCTGGGAA
Source organism: Lutjanus argentimaculatus (assembly GCA_034769285.1). NCBI lineage: Eukaryota > Metazoa > Chordata > Actinopteri > Lutjaniformes > Lutjanidae > Lutjanus > Lutjanus argentimaculatus. The sequence goes on along the minus strand of JAWZSL010000095.1, from coordinate 277,605 downwards.
GGCAAAAATAAGCAGAAGCATCATTATATTTTCTGAATGATCCATGAAAGAAGAGAAACAAGCAGATTGTGAAGGCAGCTGTAGGCGAAGTGACAGCCTGGACAGTTCTGCTTAATCTTATAGTCCCCACAGGAGGGAAAATGCATCTTTTCTAGCCACTGAGACAATGACATGGAGGTGTGGACGTGTGCGTGACTGGGTCGAAGACTAGGGCATCAGGACCACACAGGAGGATGACCAATGAGATAAAGCAGTTGACTTTTACAAGGTACACACCCACCCACACACCCACGATACAAATGGTTTAAATCAGAGGATGGTATGAGGATGGGAGCTATTTTTACTCCCCTCCTGTCTTCCTGTTGATGTGGCTTTAAGTAAATCAGCTAGTTAGACCTCTGCTACAAATATAGGAGAGTGTTCTTGTCTGGTAAATTAGGTTAATACACAAACACACATACACACACAAAAATAATTTCTGGGGGAGATTATGAGAGTAGAGAAAGATGCTGGTCTGTATCTTGATGCTTTGGCAATATGTTCTCAATTTCCCTGCCAACAAAGCATATTAAATTGAACTAAATGACAAACAGAGGGTTGTGGAGCATTATTAAGTGGAAGTGCTATTATGGGAGAGTGTGTTCGGTTTGCTCCTGAAAGCTATTCAGCTGATACACACTTGGGACTGGGCCTAATTGAACAAATACAAAGGCCTGAAACACACACATACACACACACACACAAAAATACACACAGTACCACACATCAAGGTCAACAAGTATTCAGAGCCAACTTCAAAGAGAAAAAGCGATTTGTGCTGGCACACTGTGTGGCACTAATACTTTTTTGGTAGTGTTCCTACACAGCCAGTAACAATGGGATATATTTCGCCCCCTGAATGGGACTTTTTGTAATCCATCTACATCACAGCCGAAACACTTCACAAGAGTGACTTGCTCAGTGACACTTTAATAAGACACGGTGTTGTTGTGGGCATCAGACCTGTGGCTTTTTGGATATTGGCTTGTCAGTTAAAACATCAGGCCTTGAGTGTCATCCTGACTTAAAAGAAGCCCCTGTAAGATTACTTAAAAATAAGGGCCTGTCAACCGAGCTGTTATCATGAGCACCAGTGTTACAGTATTCTTTTTATACTTCTTTTGATGCATGAACTGTCTTACATTTAGCAGGGGATTACACTGAGGGAAGTCTTAAATGTTAAATTAAAGTCAAAACACACACAACAATGCTGCAACAGATTTCAGCCATGCTAGCACTGTGGGTCTTGGGATGACAATGTCGGTCTGTCCGTCCACCACTTAGGTCCAAACTGAAATATCCCAACAACTACTGGATGGATTGCCGTAAAATTCTGCACACACACTCATGTGTTCACAAGGACTGACTTTGGATATCCTCTGATTTTTCCTCTAGCACCATCATAAGATTAACATATGTGATTTTGGGTGAAATGTTCCAATAATTATTGGATGGATTGCCACAAAACTGTTTTCCTCTGGCTAAATCGCAATAACTTTGGTGATTTTCAGAGTTTTCCTCAAGCGCAGCGTTTCCCAAAATTAGGGTCAGGACCCAAAATGGGTTGCAGGCCCATTGTTATTGGGTTGCCAATTGGCAACATAAAATGCATACCACATTTCCTTAAATAGCGACAGGCAGCATGAAAAGAGACAGAGATAGCAGTTCATAGCAATATCAGTCTTTCACTGATATCCAACACAGGGAACTAGAACTTTAAACCAAATAGCAAAATACAACTGGGATTAAGAAATCTTCAAGCCATCTGACTAATGGTTAAAACTATAAACTAGCGCTCGGGCTGTGTATTGGGAAGAATCTGGTGATATGATATGTATCATGATACAGAGGATATGATTCAATATTGCTATTTTTTTAAGGTAATCTTAGGAAAATTGTCATCATATAAAGAGCAGACCACCATCCGCACAACATTTGAGTTTAAAAAGTAAACTTTTTCGTGCAATCAGGACAGGGAAGGCAGATTAGAACCCTGCTGTCTAGTGATGAACACAAGATTAACCACTGCCACAAGTCTTCGGCAGTCGGCATCACATAATATCACAATACTCTCTATTTTTAAACATGAAAATTAGGCTACCAACATAAACCACACTGCCCTGAACAGAACATGGTGCAAAAACTAACAAAAGTAACGATTCCGTTTTGGTAAATACAACAGCAAACTTAACAGACTACTCTGAGCATGATGGGAAACGTGGGCCATCTCTACTACTTTTAGTATAAAGCCCTGTTTTAATCCGCTCCTACTGGCCCTATTAAAGTTACTGCATTAAGGGTTCTTAATACAAACTCAACACTTTCTTTATCAGTTTGAAATTAAAAGGCCTGTATGGTTTCAGTGGACAGTGCAGGGTTATTATGAGGTATTATGTTTAGTACTACTTAGCAAAACTAAGATGAATAAATGGGTAACATTTATCTGTTTAAACCTCAGCATGTTACCATTGTCACTGTTAATATGTTAGCATCATGTATTTTGGTTAGCATGCAGATGTTAGCATTTAGGTCAAGGCACTGCTATCCCTAAGTATAGCTTCACAGATCTGTTTGCAGAGTTTAATAAACTTCTTAATTGCTTGTAGTTTTTAGCTTTAAGTTTCTTTTAAACATAGATGTTTGGGTGTCTAGATTGTAGGAGTTAATCTGTTCTCTTTTAACCTGAATCTGTGATTACCCCATATTAGACTGTCCAGTGTTAACTGTTTTAAGATGCAGATGAAATGGATCAAATGAGGCATCAGCAAATGCAATAAATTTGTAATTTTATGTAGAGTCTACACAGGAGATCAACATGGCACAAATCTGTTAGACCAGTGGTTCCAAACAGAAGACCAGGGATATGGTCATATACAAAAAAAACTAAAGAGTTGCCTGCAGCTTACATTTAAATGACACAACACAAACAGACACAGGAAAAAAAAGAAAATCACAATAAAAAGGAAGTCTACTAATTGACAGGCAATAAATGGTTTGTCACAAAAACGGAGAACAATCCATCTTATGTTGTGCTTTTCCTATAAGGCCTCAGCAAAACCTGAGAGGTGACATGGGCCAACATTCCTGACAGCAGCGAGCTAGTTGCTGGGATAGTTATCAGCTCATATATACTGAAGCTCTCACACACAACTTGTGTGTGTGGGAGGAGAGAGAGAGAGAGAGACTTGTACATCCTCACAAAAACATTACAATTAACAGCCTAATTTATGTAACATAATGTTAGGATGTAGGGCAGTGGTACTAACCGATATTATCCTGCCAACAGTTTTTATGACATTCTTCAGAATATTTTAATACATGTCATTAAATTGCCAACTGCTACAAGCTCATCTCTGACCTGAGTTGTATGATTAGCTGTAGGAATTAAAAACCAAACAGCAATTAGAAAGAATTACCACTTCTTGAGGAGCTTATAACTCCCTGATGACTGTGCATCATAAAACACAGATACAGAGTACTTCATTGCTTCATTGCATTCTCCCTGTGAGCACTTCACTGAATGGGGTCATTTTTACTGAGAGTTTTTGTGCACAAACTCAATTTTAAGATGATTATTAAAACATAAAACCCATCTTTAATCCGGTAAAGCTAGCAGTGACTGGGTCTTTAAAATCTAGGCTAGTTGTTGTTGGCATTTGGTGTGGAATGCATGGAAGTCTCCCTCCTATAATTGTCCTATTGTTCCACAATTCCCAAACCAATTTGCAACATCCCTTCACCAAAAACCTTTGTTCCTCTGCTCTCCATCCCATTTGTAACTGACGTGGGAACACAATATAGCATTTTATTGCACTCTTTGTTAGGGGAAAAATGACGCAGAGAGTGTGAGAGCAGGGTCTTAACCTACTTATCCATCTGTGTTGCTTGGTTCAGACCACTGACCAGGAAAAGAAATCTCTTGATAGAAAAACCTAAAGAATTAGTCCAAGAGAGGAAGTGCATTTATTGAATATTAGTGAAATAAATCACACAAATGTCTACTATTTTTACATCTGAAACTAAACTGCCTTATCAAGCTTGTAGCTGTCAACCATTTAATCTTCAAAAAGCATATTGAAAAGTTAATTCTCTGGGCACTTGGTTTATAAATGTAATTTCATAAATTTAACTAATGACTGAGAGTTGACTGCCTGACAAAATGTGTCTGACAATATAAAGTTCTGGGGTATGTAATCTGCAGTGGGGTAAAACTGAGGATAGAAACTGTAAACTAAAGCTGTTTGGTGTATTTCCAAAATGACTGCAAAATTCCTTGTCAATAATCAATGGTGAACTGTGGCGTTTGCATGATTTTCTTCTCAATATTGATTTAGTTCAACTAAATAACTAACTTTTTCACCATAATAACAAATTTTATCCCACATCTTCCAAAAAACAAAAGCTGCAAACACAGTACATCACAGTTGGGGCAACTGTGGTGAACAGGTGTATCATTATTATTATTATTATTATTATTATTATTATCATTATTATAATCATTATTATCATATACTCTTGAAATCCTGCTTTGTCTATAAACTCATTATTTTTTGGACCAAAAAAACAAAACAAAAAAACAACTTTTCATTAATTTATTAATGTACAAAGTGGATTTGTGTGTGTGAGATCTTACACCTACCTTCCGACCCTGCTGGCTCTCTCTCTAAGAGTCTGTAGTAACATCTTCACCTCGGCTCTCACCAGCTCTTTGACTGCAGGAGGGTCAGCCAGAGGGGGGCCCTGAGGACGCGAGAGTGGGGTCCCGGCCCTGCTGCTAGCGTTTCCTTGCTGGCTCTCCTGCCACATCTTGTGCCACATCTCTGCCTGGAAATATTATTATGGTTAGTGAAGAAAACCATTGCTCATATACACAATGATGTCTCACAGTAACAGGATATTTACAAGGCAGGCTTTACAGACTTTCCCTGTCAGCTCAGGTGACACTTTCACAGCTGACAGCTTATGATTCTGCACCAAGTGATGGAACTGATAAATGAAAATGTTCTCCAAATTCAATATGATTTAGTGAAGCACTCTTTTAAAGCAAAGTGGACAATCTACCACTTGCAATACGCTGCAAGCAGTGATCCAGACATCCGTCATCCAGTGACTCATCCTGACAGCCTTTCTGACTGAGGATGACAGCGAGACTTTTCGTGTTTACAAGAAAATTGTGGAGGATTATCTTATTTCTCTCAAACCTCAGCAAGTCCAAAATATTAGTATAATCTGTTAAAAAGCAATTGCACTATGAATGTACTGGTGCATACACTGCAGCAGTACACTGCTGTAAACGTTAACAACCGTCTAAAAGTCTAACTCCACAATTTAGTGTTACATGGTTGTCAGTGTTCCCACGGGTTTTCAACAACTATGTTCTAACATGTATAATGTTTTTAGAAGAAAAACTCCTCTTTTCTTTTACAAGGACTTTAAGAACACCACCATCTTGCAGTGCAAAACTGACTTAACTGTTTTATTTTTGCTTACTTTTTATCTTTATTTTCTCTTCACTTTCTATTCAGGGCTGTCCTTGGCACAAGAAGACACCGTTTACTGTAAGCTGCTGTAAATATTGAACATTGTCGTCTTGGATCAGGAAGGAATATAACTCCTGAGTGTACAGGGACATATTGAATGTGGGTGACACTTTCTTTCAACCAATACAGTATTTTGGTGAAAAATCTGTAAATGAAAACAGTGAGCATAATTTAGGTCTGACACACAGGGTTTTTTGTGGAGTACAATTCCTCTGTTAACCCCTAGCTTGCTTTCGCTATGACCTTGTTTGCACCTGGTATTATGTACGTCTTGGATGATCCAATCACAAGTGGGCAGCTCTAACTACACAATGAGGATGCATCGAGATCAGATCACTCAGACCACACTTGGAGGCCGTCTGGATACCATATGGCCATATTCTCTTAGCAGTGTGTACCCTTACAAAATGTAGTAATTTTGAGAGTTGTTGATTTTGGAGAAACACTGTCTACAGCAAATTCTTAATTCTTTTGCCTGTATTGTAAATCTATACATTTATTTCTTCTTTGTGACAAAAATGTGTCCGTTTGTTCCAGCGTGTTGGCTTCTACTGCTGGGCCACCGGTTAAAAACAACAATGCATTTGGATATTACAAAAGTAAATGATGTACGTATTTATTAGCATATACTGCGCCTAAGTGAGATCACACTTCAATCAAAAGTGGTCACTCAAGACACATGTGGAGACGCATGTTAATGCTAGGTGTAAACAGATGATTCAGTCACACTTAATAATCTCAACAACTGACTGAACATGATGAAGTTTAAGTTGGTCATGTACAACCCAAATGCTAAGAAAAGTTGGGACACTGTGTAAAATGTAAATAAAAACATAATGCAATGATTTGCAAATCATTTTCAGTTTGTACTCAGTTGAGGAAAGTAAAAAGACAAGATATTTCATGTCCAAACTTATAACCTTCATTGTTTTTTGTAAATATACACTTTAATGCCAAAAAAGTTGGGAGGGGGGAAACAAAAGACCGGGAAAGTTTTGGAATGCTCAAAAAACACCTGTTTGGAATTACACAGGGAAAAGGTCAATTGGTAACAGGTGACAGTATCATGATTGAGTATTAAAAGGTACACCCTCAAAAGGTTCAGTTATTCACATGCATGTGTAGGGTGAGGTTCACCACTGTGTGAAAAACTGTGTGGGCAGATAGTCCAACAGTTTAAGAGCAACATATCAGCACAAAACTGCAATGTATTTAGGGATTTCACCATATACAATCCATAATATCATTAATCAAGAGAAATCTCTGCACATAAGGGGCAAGGCTGAAAACCAACGAGTGCCGCTGACCTTTGATTCCTTGGGTGGCTCTGCATTAAAAATCCACATAATCGTTTAAAGGCTATTACTATGTGGGTTCTGTGACATTTAGGAAGTGTCTTCACTGTCAGTAAAGACAGCGGAAGCAGAAACCATATATCAACAAAATTCAACAATCTTTCGGACTATTCTGCGGATGAGCTCCTCTGAGACAAACTGACTGAAAGTAGAAAAGTGTGCTGTGGCCTTACGAGTCCACATTTCAGATCATTGTCAGAAATTATGGACGTCGTGTCCTCCAAAATAAAGAGGAGAGGACCAGGATTGTAACTAGCCCTAACTTTAAAAGCCAACTAAAAGCAACTTTTTGGAGTGCATTGTAGGCATCAAATTCATGAGTTTATATTTCCAAAAAACAAATAAATATATAATGAATAAAACAAATAAATATCTTGTCTCTGTATGAAAAGTTTTTGCATATAATTCTGTTCTATTTTACGCAACATTCCAGCTTTTTCAGAATTGGGGTTGGACTTAGACACACAGCCATGTCTGCTGCAGGACCAGGCAGCTTTTTAATCTTTGTAATATTTCTAGGATTATCACTGCAGATCAAGGATTTGTTAAAAAATGTAGAAAAATTCAGTCTTTATGCATGACTTCCTGTATCAGCCAGTAGAAGGGCTGAGCACCCAGGTCCATAGTTTAAAACTCTGCAGCCAAATAAATCGACATAGTTTAACCATAATGTAACAGCCAAAGACAAATTAATAAAAAAAAGAAAAACACTGTGTTTTAAAAAAGAGCAGACGTAAGAAAAATGTGTGTGAATGCTTGTGTGCTTGTGTCTCAGTGAAGTCTGGATCCCATTAACACATCCACACCTGTTGCCTGCCAATCATTTCTGTCATGTTGCAGTCAAAGACTTCACTTCAAACGAACACACTGGAGGATACTAAACACGCTGCTTCTGGTCCTTGCATGTGTGTCAATGTGTGTGTGCATCCATTCACATACCAGCATTCACAGTACATCGCACACACACACACAGCCCTTTTCCCTCACATCAGCTTTCTCTGTCTGCCTTTGGGTGTTGAGGTGTTTATGTTACAGGATTCATGGCTCACCAGCTAACAAGTTGTTCCTGGATCTTTTTTTCCCCCCTCCCTCTGCTGTGAGACTGTTGATCTCATCCAGGAGCTATTTTAAGGGAGCGCTGTTGAAACCTGTCAGTTAAAAAACATACTAGGAGCCATTATGTTGAATTATTTAAACTGGATTTTGGAATACGTTTAACTTAAAGGGCTCATTCTCATTCAGAGTAGAGAGACGGAGTGAGAGTGTAGAGGGAGGTAGAGAGAGATTGGCCTTGTAGAGAGACTTGAAAAGAGAGGCTAATGTTCCCTCTGATCTCACCGCCTGAGACAATGGAGACCTTGATGGAGGGAGGAATGGTGGTATTGAGGAATGGAGGAGTCGCCTGCAGATCAACTACTACTTTTCACAGTGGCTCACTGAGGGATGGAATTCATTACATGGCTGCAGAGAAACAGGCAGGGACAGACGAGAGAAAAACTAGAAAGAGAAAGACGAGCAGACATGGGCAGAGAAAAAAGAGAGAAAAGGAAGTGATTAACCCTGCAGTGAAAGCAATAACTGAAGGAAACCTGAACACACTAGTCTGCATAAGGCGCTCCCTTTGCTTTGTTTTGTTTTGTTTTTACTTTTTCTCTGGAAATTTCATAAAGCTCTCAGCCTAAGTCTGTCTCTCCGTCTGAGGGCTTTACACCCAGCCACTGCTTACACCCAAACTGTAGGTGAAAAACAGAGCAACACTCAAAGTCACACACACGATACACATTTGCACACACACACACACACACGTTCTCTACACAGACACATGCACAATCAAGTCAAAGAAAATGTGTTGCTAACGGTCTTATCAACAGTTGAGGATTAGCCTCTTTAGCCCTGTTATACCGACCCCCTGACTCACTAAGCTTACTGGGCCTCTTTCTGTGTAAAAGTGTTTGTATACAGATGGGAGTGTGTCTGTACATGCACTGAATTACTCTGCATGTTTCTGGTTTGATTTCAGGTTTAATGCCTCTTTTAACAGACCTTAAAATCTGTTTTTGTGCAAAAAGACTATTTATATTTGTGAATTGAATGTGTCTGAGTGCATGAGGGTGTGTGTGTATGCATGTTTGTCATGTATCAAGTGTTTTGTAGAGGTCACATGTGATTTTTACAAGTTAAAGGGACAGTTCAGTTTTTTAAAAGGCTAGTTCAAATCACAATGTTGCACTCATCTTGCACTCCTGCCATGTTCCTGCAGCCTGCCTGAGCTTTCTGGGTGGGATAAGATTCTCATACAACCCTACTTCATATAATCCAAACTACTCCTTTAACTGTCACAACAGTAATGTCTGGTCAGCATCTTCATGGCACGGCTTGAGAGCTGAGACAGATTATGCCCCATGTGTTTTTCTGCAAACAGCGACTGGCCTGTTGGCTCCATGCAGGCTGATAACATCTACAGATGGAGAGATTTCACTACTGAACAAACAAACCACAGGGGAAAAAGAGAAGAGAGGAGAAGATGGCAGAAGGTACAAGAGCAGAGGAGCAAAGAATATTAGACCATATGAGACAGAAAACCGCCCACAGAGATTTTTATATCCTACAGAAAGTGCTGATAAGAGGAATTCTTTGTGTCTGTGAAATCTACAGCGACAGACTTGGTCTTAAGTGCACATGCCATGACCTCTCTTATGTAATTCAGCTTGAAAGGAATTTTTCCTCAGTTGACTGGGAAGCATTTTTTCACATTTACCTCTAAAGAGACAGTTCACCTAAAAATACATTTTTTTTCTGGCCTGTAGTGCTGTTATACATGTACTTTGTTTTGGTGGAGTTGCAGAGTTTCTGCCTTCTCTCGAATATAATAGAACTCAATGGTGCTCAAAGCGCAATACAAATACATTTGAAAAACACAACAGCAATGTCTCTTTCCAGAAATCATGAACAGGCTACTCAAGATTATCCAGACCTTGTTAGGAGCAGTAGGGACTCTTTTTACCATCCACCAACTGTTTCTCCACACAGAGGGAAGCGTGCATCTACTCATACATGAGAGGTTTCAAGCTGATTAATCAGTCTTTTTTTTTTTCAACTATTTTGCTAACTATTTAATCATAAAATTAATTTTTCTTTGTTTTTATATTAATATGAATTGAATATCTTTAGGTTTTGGATTGTTGGTTGGACAAAACAAGACATTTCATGCTGTGATTTTGGGCTCTTGTATCTTGAGATGGACTTTCTTCTTTTTTGAAATTTTATAAAAGAAATGATTTAGAAAAAAATAATTGGCAATTGCAACCCTAGATTCATTTTACTGCATGTCTGTATCATATCAAACTACTACATTTCTTAATTCTTCCTCTATATTTATTCACAATTTGTGAGCATACGTACGTAAAAAGGTAACTCTGGTATTTTTCAGCCTAGAACTAACTCTGTAAATGAAGGCTTTATACCAACCAAACCAGCTTTGGTGATTGTTTTAGCAGTCGAAAGAAGAAGCAAGACAGTTTTAGTGAGTTTTATTTTGTTTCTGTTGAGTCTGCATGAAGTGGGCTTTATGATGATAAAATTACTGCTCCTGTAAATGAAGTCTTGTGGCTTTGTCAAGAGCGATATAACAGCTGTTTCTAGTTAAACAAAAAAGATATTAATCTTTAACAAAAATGTCTATCTCTGTAGTGATTTTTTCCATAATGGTGGCAGATGAGCCTGTCAGTGGCAAAACAAGCAATTTTGGTGGACATACTTTGACGGGCACAACTGCCCATAAGTATTACATTTTGTGGCTGATGGTTGCACCAGTCTCACTCTATACTGGACCAATTTCAAAAATTCTTATGCCCATTTGTCACTTAGACACAAAAACATAGAAAAATAGGATCCAGGCAGAAAAATACCCTTTAGGAGTTTTAGATCACTTAGACCTTTCTCAAAATACTTGTCTATTCAAATTAAATTTAACATTCCACTTTAGTTGGGCATTTCATCGATCCTACTTTTCTTGGGTGAGGTCTTTTTGCGAGTGTTTTCCGTGCAAGGGACTTTGGGGCTGAGGGTTTAGCTGGCCTTGAGTAAATATTGATGTCTGTCTGGCTCACATTTGGACTTCACTGCAGCACAGGGCCAGTTAACCCACATTTCAATTTTATTAGGGAGTCTGGGAATTGTAATTAATGAGTGTATGCAGCCAAACTAACCTATGAACACAACCTAACACCACAGTTCATAAATTGTTTGGGCAGGAATGCTTAGCTGAGCAAATATTTGATTCATCCTGAAACCAAGCTCAGTTGGAAATTCTTGTAGATGGTGTGATGGTATTCTTGTGGGATCCTGCCAGAAACTGAGCCAGTGTCTGAATTCTTCAGACAAATAAAACACCAAGTGTGAAACAAGCTTTACTGGCTGAATCTGAAGAGAAACTTAAAAGCCAAGCATGCCGCAATATTTTGACAGAAGGAATAAGAATTTTTGCGGTCATAACAACCCTCTTACCTCATCATGCAATGCTGTGTACATATCAACCAGGGAGTGGCCCAGTGCTGCATGGATCTTTGGCAGCTCTAACCCTGTAACATGTTCAGTGATCAAGCTCCACAGAGACTGGCTGGGACACCAGAGCTGGTTTTCATCGGGAGACTGCATATGAATGACAATCTAGGGGGGAAGAAACTGCACAAACATAACAACAGACACCATGACTGGGAGAGGTTGACTAGAATGACACTCCACAATGATTTTACATAAAGACAATATGAAAGATTAAACTACGCTACAGAATGTAAAGTCACTGAAAACTAAGGCTGCAACTAATGATTATTTTTAATGATTATATGATCTTGTTTTTCTATAAAACATCATAATCTATATATGTCTAATATATTTTCCCACGACCCCTGTTGATGTATTTAGGTGGCTTGTTTTATTCAGTTATTGATCCAAAACTCAATCTGAATCCTCATTTTGGACATTTATGCTTGAAGAACACCTAAAATGATTAAGCGATTATCAAAATAACTGCTTATTTTTCTCCAGATTGACTAATCAAATAATCAACTAATTGTCGCAGCTCTAATCAAAACAGCTCCAATACTCCATTACAAGTAAAAGTTCTGCGTTCAAGATTTCACTTAAGTAAAAGTACTTAAGGAATAACAACAAAATATACTAAAATTATCAAAAGTATAACACTGACTAGCTTTTGCCAGTTTATTAGGCTATATTATTTGATCATTTGATGTATTACTAGGTCAGTGGTACTTTAATGTTGTCATTGGTCGGTGGAGCTACTTCTGACTACTTCATATACCTTTGGTAGTGTAATCTGAATAGATCATATTTTATAAACGATCCTCTGTTTTGTAAATTAAGTCTGAATTTGAAAGATAAAGTAAAACAACCCTTTACTAATCCCACACAGAGGAAATATGCATTGTTACAGCAACAAATGGCATAACATAAAAAGAATAAAACACAAAAACAGATTTAACGATAAAAAGCAAGATATTAGGCAACGAGTAAACAGCAAAATATACTTAATTAAATAATTAAGTAAAATATAAAGATGACATAATAAAACGTTAAGACCAGTATAGTATTTCTCTACTTCTATTACAGTATTTCTCTCTGAAATGTAGTGGAGCAATAGTATAAAGCCGCATGGAAATACTCAAGTAGGCTACAACAAAATTGTAATTGTACTTACTTCCACCACTGTCCACAGATAACCGCTAGTTAGCAGTTAGCAGTAGAAAGCACCGGCCTAATCATAGTAGTCTGATTGCCCCTCGGCTAACGTTAGCCAGCTAACTAGCTCACCACCTGTGGAATATAAATCTAACATTTCACAAAAGCGAAGGATCCTCACTGCCTATTTGAAACTCTGACGGACGGTGAAACGATAAAAAAAAATCCTTGTGAAACGCACGACCAAAGTTTATAAAAAACTGTGTGTACTGTGTTGCTGCAGACAAACAAACGCTCACCTTAATTGGTCCCTTGTATCTAGCGATGCTGTGGTATCCAGGGTCAACAACCCAGTTGCTAAGGGGAAACATCGCGAGATCTTCCAGACGTGCCAACGGGAGGTTTCTCAAGAAAATCGAATTATAGGCCTTTTATTTTACTGATACACAGTTCATGTGGAGGTTTATTCTAAAAAAAAAAAAAAAGCCACAAAACCTGTAAATTAAGCTAAATACCGATTTAAGTAATTACACACGAGACCACCTGTGCTCTTGTAAATGTCAAGACTAATATAATTCAAGCTGTTTAACAGGGGGAGGGACAGGCTTCAGCTGAGGCTGGTTTGTGAATATAACTTTCCCTCTTTATGCCCCCAACCTCCTCCTCCGCCCCCCTTCCGGGCTGTGTGGGTGTGCAGGAGTGTGCGCAGCCCCAGTAGACCGCAGTGGAAGGAGGACTGAAGTGACGCCAAGGATTTTTGCCTTCAGTAACAATGTAACAAACTAAATATTTTTGTGAACTTTGATCACCTGCCTACCAGACCTCAGCTGGACTACAGTGGCTGTTTCTTCTGTTAACTTTTTGCTGTGGACAAGGTAAATCTAATAAATACATCATGGTTTTCAGTGAGCGCCTCTCCATGGAGCGCAGGATACGCACGGCCGTTTTGGCACTGTTGTTTTGCGCACAGGCCGGTTTGGCTTCTCAGTCGCCGGGCAGCAGGAGAGCACCTGCGAGGCCAACGGCAGCATCTACTTCGTGGGGAATGGTACTTTCTGGACTCTGATCACTGCACCCAGTGTGAGTGCACCGCCGAGGGAGCTGCATGTTCCCGCACCGAGTGCACCTCTCTGCCTGCTGCGTGCATCCATGTCAGCCACTACCCCACCGACTGCTGCCCCCGGTGCGAGAAGATCGGCTGTGAGTACCGAGGAGTGGTGTACGAACTGGGACAGAACTTCCAGGTAAGCCTGAGGGGCGTAGTTACTTACAAAGATGGGTATGACCAGTGATGGTTTCAGTATGGATGGAGATTGCATGACCCTAGACATACCTCTTTTCTCATATGAATTCAGAATATAGACATAATATATTCACCTAAACTTGGACATAGCAGTAGTTCATATATTGATGATCAGGTTCCAAGGCGAATGTAAGCGAACATAACCTGTTTTTTTCTGACTTTTCTCTAATTTCTGATAATTACTCAATATTTCCTTACTATTTACGAATACTGGGAAGTATTTATCCCACAGGGTATCTAAAAATGCTTCAGACAGTCCATGAGGCTAAAAACTCTTGTTCACAACTTATTTCTACATTTAGGCCATAACCTGTAATTATTGGGTCTTGACCAGCTGATGTTGTATTTTTTGGGTCGATACTGATATTACAGAGTTAAAAAAAAAGATCTGATAACAATATATTGGCTGATATATATGCATATATAAGCTGTAGCAATTAACTGATCTAAAGAAAATGAGAAAATGTCGAACATGGTTCCAGCGTCTTAAATGTAAGATCGGACAAAAGAAGCAATTTTAAGATGTCACTCTGGGCTCTGGGAAATTGTAATGAGCATTTTTCACAATTTTTAAACATTTTATAGACTAAACGACAATGAAAATAAATGGTAGTTGCACTCCTAACATATGTGTATACATATATAAATCCAAAATGACATCTGGGCACTGATGGAAACTTTCACAATTTTAAAAAAAAAGGATGAAATATTCAAAAAATGCTGCTTATAAAGCAAAACAAAATAAAGAAATTAAAATACAAATTTCCATTATTAAGAAAGTTTTCATATAGCACATATCAGACAATATATACACCAATATGATATAGACCAGTAAGCTGTGTTAGGCCAATATCTGTCCAATAATATCTGCCGACCGTTATATCTGTCTGGCTCTAGTCATTAGTAAACATTTTAAGGGGTCACAAGTCCAAAAGTTTAGAACTACTGATGTAAAGAATTGTCTGCTTTTGCTATTATTTGTGCTGGCTCATAACTTTCATTAACGTTCAGCTTACATAGTTTTTTAAGGGTACAGGCGTAGGCTGCAGCCCCCTCTGTTTTGATAAAGGGCCTACACATTGCCACTAAATCCTAAAACTGTCCGTTTATACTATCTCAATATGAAATATTGCAGCATTTTAGGGCTCCAATATCAATTGTATTTTTTAAGAAACAGTTTAATGTCACTGTAAAGTTCTGAAATTATATTGTATTTGTACTGACTGCATGTGCACTATAGGACTAATGTCCAAGAGAGTCCAATACCACAAATTATTAAAAAGGACACTATAAGGACACTATAACCATGTTGAATGCCCGGACACAGAGGACTTAAGGTTTTTCTGCAGGAAAGTGAGCTTTAAATCATGAGCCATAGATTCAAATTGTAATTGACTAAAGTGTGACAGATATCCAACAAAGGTGAGCAACAGCTCAATACTGTTTATGTGTAAAAATCAGGTTTCTTGATCTGTTTTATGCAGGTTTCACTCTTTTCTGTGACTACAGCTCCTCATTCAAATGTGTAATAAAGGACAATAAAAATTGACCTCACAGCCATGAAATGGTTTCTGTAAGCTTGTTGTTATAAATGTATGAGGATAAGCCCATACAACCTACGTCTTTTCAGTGTATTTCTTTCCAAAACCAGTGAATTGCAGTGTGGTATGTTGGTATGTAACTTGAGTATACAGCAGGGAATTGGAGGTAAATGGCGCCCCCTCTTGAGATGGAAAAAGGAGGGCTTGGTAAGCAGCACTGCTGATAAGAACTATGGTCCATGTTGAGTCTGACTCTGTAGTATCTGTGTGCGGTTTTCCCAGCCATCAGAATGTGAGCAGTGCACTTGTGACAGTGATGGCATTGCCCGCTGTCTAGTTGCAGATTGTGCCCCTCCACCATGTGTCAACCCCGTCTACCAGCCTGGGAAATGCTGCCCTGAATGCAAGGATGGTAAGTAGAAAAGAAAAGAAAAAAAAACAGAAGGTTACACAAATAAAACACAGAGGAACAACAGGAGATTTATCTTCTCTATTGACTGAGTACCACTGTCAAATGTTTTTTTTTTTTTTTTAAACATAAGTAATGGTAGTTTTTGAGTCACCTGGTTGCTTTCTTAGTTTGTTTTATCTAACATTTCACTGTGCAGCCATCTCAGATCAGAGGGTTATCACAAATCCACACAGTCAGAAGAATAGTCAACTTTATTTAGTCCTCTTCAAGCATACATGAGCAACCATCCTTTTTACACAGCAGGACTGCATTTCACAATAAAATTATAAGCCAAAGAAGTATCCAAAAACCTGCTTTCCACAGAAAGGTCATCCAAAATATTAACGGTCAAAAGAGCTGCATCTATCCACACTAACTGTGGCACACCCTATACAATCAGCTAATTTACATTAGACTAGGGCTTGACCGATACTGGATTGTTGGGCATACTGCTAATGCAGATATTAGGGAGTAAATAAAATTCTGATATTAACATATTGTCTGATATTCTTTATTTATATAAATAACATGAAAAATTATATCAGGGCACTGAAACAATAAACCTTACTGGTATTTTTAATTATTATAAATAACAAAATAAATAATAAATAAAAATACAAATAGAACAACTTGAATTAAAGGAGAAATTTGTCATATATTTACTGCAATAAATCATAAAATGACCATGATATGTCATCTGAGATTAAGCAAGCATGCTAAGTTGAAATACTCACTTCTCTGAAAATGCTGTTTATAATGGTTAAATTAAGCAATATATTAATGTAGTGTGACCAGCAGTGAAACAGGCAGCCACTGAACTCCAGTCCAGAGTGTGTAATTTTGAGGCAGTGGGCTTTTGTTTTCAGGATAACTTGTCCTTGCTTGTTGCTGTCATTTTACGCTGTTGTGCTGGTCTGCGTTATTGTGGTGCTCCTGCAGCCTGCAGAGCTTTCTGCCCCCATCTGGGGAGGAGGGGGTGGAGGGAACAACTCCCTTCAACTATAGATCGTATATTGAATAGGATTTCAAGCTACTTAATAACAGTTTATGGCTCCAGCTCGCCATTTGGACTGCTGTGCTCATTTTTGCCTTGGCAATAGCTACAGATTGCTCCTTAAAGAAAAACAATCATTATACATAAAATGCTGCCTATAAAACTAAAAACAAAACAAAAAAAAAAAACAAAAAAAAAAAAAACAATTTGCATTAGGTTCTGTAAAAAAATATTGGACAATATATACAATGATAGCAATATAGACCAGTATAACTGTGCTAGGCCAATATCGGGCCAACAATATCTGCTGATCGATTAATCTGTTTGGCTCTGTATCTGACATATTGATTTTGACACTAGGAGGCGCACTTTACCCCTAAAAGCCTAGTAATACACACACAGTATCAGTATACAACTGACGACCAAAAATGTACAATTACTCTAAAAATGATCATATAAAATAAAGTATAAAGTTATGATGAATTTTGCTCATAAAGCATTTGATCATTTACATGCAGGGATGCGTGTGTGTGTGTGTGTGTTTGTGTGTGTACAGTACTATCCCTTTATGTGCTTTCCTGCTTGCAGTATCTGTTCAGCTCCCATTACACTTATACCTGACATTCATCTCCCTCCAGGTCCTAACTGCTACGTCAATGCATCACGCAGTCAGGTGATTCCTGCAGGAGAGCCCGTCTGGGTCGACTCGTGCACCAAGTGTCGTTGTCATGACGGCCAGGATGCTGGTTACTGGGAGGGAAATCGTCTCGCCACCTGTTCCCGCCTCAAGAACTGTACGCCTGAACAACCGTCAACCCAGAAAAACTGATTCACTCTGTCAGCAGAGGACCAGCTGTTACTCTGAAATATACAGTCCCTGATGACTGATTATCTCTACACCACCATGCTGAAGCCACCTGTGCAGCTGAACATGTCAGTGGTATATTCAGACTTAAAAGATGATCAGCAACTTCAAAAATTCAAGTTTTTTGGGAACAGAGCTGAACAAGAACCAAAGAAATCATTAAAAATACCAAAAGCCATCAGAAGAGATCAGATGTCATCCAACAAGGGCTTTTCATCCAGGATTTCTGCAATACTGATGAGACCCACTGAATATATCACTTTGATGGACAAGGCTGGCCCATTATCAAGCCTCGGCTGCATATTAGAAATGTAGAAATTCAAGGCTGGTTCACAGACGGTCAAAGCTGCACATCAGTGGGTTTTAGTTTGACTAACTGCAAATTTGTAATACAACATCAGCAAAGGCCCTGCATTATTATCTAAAGTTGTGGTCCAGGGGGCTGTTTTACAAAAACTTCCTATCTTTCATCTTAAAATACGAAGAGTCTGAGATAGGATTTTCCCCAATGTGGTATTATAGAACTAACTTTTGGAATCCTATTTCATCTTACTCTAGGAAATCTTCAGCATCACTTAACAACTTTTACGTTTGTTACCTAGCAACCGGCACTACTTTGTCCTCATCTCGCCGAGCTAAACAACTTTGTACTGTTTGGTGTTCAAACACGCTGAAACATATGTGGAAACATACAAATAAATGGAACAAAACGATGCATTAACTCAAGACGTGATAGAGTTGGCACACTGTTAAAACAAACAGTTCTTTTTGGGAAAATTATAACAATGCTAACTTAAGATAGGAGATAAAAGAAAGTGGACTAAGATAGCAGATACAGTCTCCACCATATCTGGCATCCATTGTGTAAAAGCAATAAAAGAGCAGCCAGACGGATGAAACAAGTTAGATAACACTACTGTCCTACGTTACTAACACTATGTTAGTTACTGGTAGCTATTACTACCGTTATCTACTGTTTGTGAACATTACCGTTAGCTACTTACAATTTACAATTACAATTGCATTAAGCAGACGCTTTTAAAGCACTTTTAAAGTGCTTTTATCTACTGTTAGCTAGTTGTACGTTGGCTACTTTTACACATAGAAAAGTGAAAGTTAGGACAGCTTAACAGTTATCCTAAAGTTAGGAGAGTCTGTTAAAGATTTTGGAAAGTTAGGATGCTTGTGTAATACACATTTCCTATCTTAGGTTAAAATAGGAGCATGACTCATCTGTGATGTTTTTGTTTTTTTCTTAAATGAGGTGCTAACCCTAACTGACCCTTCTTAAGTCCCACCCCTTTTTTGCTCTGTGCTCCAATAACAGTTGAGAAAACATGGTACCCGATAGAACCACAGTCAACTTTAATAGAATAATGTACAGTAACAGAGTCAGAACTTATGTTTGTTAATGTTAGCAAAACACTAACTAGCTAGCTAGATAATCAGTGATGTAGATTAGCTAGTTAGTTAGCTAACTTAAGATGGGGCTATGTTGCTTTTACAGGCCCCACAGCAACATGTTAAACCATCTTCAACATAGAGGAACCTCATACACAGGATCTCTAAGTATGGGAAAAGGCGCAGGACTTAAGAAGGGTCAATTATCATGGTTACCAAACAGTGAAGATAGGAGCTGTAAGGTAGGAAATTTCTTTAATACAGTCCCATATTCATAATGTTCAGCTGTAAGGCTTTATTATTGCAATTATATTGTGCTTCCATGGTCCACATTATTAGTAAAGCTGTCTTTAATCAAATTACCACAAACTAATGGAGGCAGAGAAATCTTGTGGCCAGGTAGTATTACTGTACCCCAAGGAATGCATAAAGGGTGATTGGTGGACAATCAATAGGGGTCCAACAGCATTTCTTTTAGAACTCTGTTGCCCCCTAAGGTTGATCTGGCCATAAGTAAAGAAGAACAGATAAGATTTCATCCCTCCAGCTGAGAACATGAATTGTAGTCTTTGAAAACCAGTGAAAACCGGATTAAAATTCTCTCTCTTGATAATGTGAACTGCAGCAGTGATATAAAAATAAGATGTTTGATTTGCAGGGCCTCAAATACCATCAACACTTGTGCAGTCTGCGTTCCTACAGAAAAATCCACAATTAACAAATCTGACAGGATTTAGAAAAAAACAACTACTTGAAACCTTGTGACCACACTTTGGTTATTTACCCCTTTTCGTTTTATCAGCCTGTCCCCACTTTCTGCTCAAAAAGGATTGATCAGACCCTTATGTTTTAAGAGAAAGAGACCAGCTAGCTTTTATAGAGTTACCCAGGAGGTATTATTTTTAAATTTTCCAGACACTTGCTTTGGAAAACAACTGGCAACATAACAAAGCCAATGAGATTATTGGATGATGAGAAATTGTAATTGACCTGTCACGGTTTGATGCAGCGCCTGAATGCATGCACAGCTGTGATGCAATTTAGACTAGGAAATGGCTCAGCAAACCAATTAACAATTTGTAACTGTTCTATAAATTCTGCAGTTCAATTTCCATGCTAATTGAAATATAATGTATGAGACTATGGCCTAACATATGACTGTACAGTAGTTGTAGACAGGCAGTGTTTGAAAACAGGGTTTCATTTAACGGAACGTTATTTGTTTATAGTACACTGTAAAGCAGCAACAATAATCTGTAATTTACTGCCTTATTAATTTTCCACAAGAAAGAATGTGTAGCCTTGTTATTTCCACTGTTGTCAAAGTGCACAGTCGGCATTAACTTTTTTCAAAGTGATCTAAATGTATGATGAAGTGTAGCATGAAGTGTCATTTTATACAGGTTTATATGCAGCACATCTTCCTACTGTTGTTTATTATATACCATTTTACTCATGAGGGACCTTTAAATGAACACCAAAAACAATATTGTCTTGTCATATGTTTATGTGCGGCGTTGGAGCCTTTAATAACATTTTCTTTACTGCATATTTAAGATTCCCAAGCTGCTGCTGTTGAATCAAGAATATCATCAGAACTGACCAGTTTCACAGTCTTACTATACTTAATTCTCCCTGAAAAGCTTCTTTATGCAAGGTTTGGCATTAAATTTAAACCACTTTATGAATGAATACAATTTTACTGTACTGCACATTTTCTAATAATAAATGAGGTCTGAAAGCTGTTTTCCTGCAGTGATCATCTTAATGCCTGAATAATCAGAATGAATCAAGGTTAAACAAACAGTTGTATTTGACATGTTGTTAAATACACTTAAGTGTTTTCTTGCTGAGAGTTAGAATGAAAGCCCGATGCCACTTTCAAGTCTGTTTCTGTAAATATGAAGGTACAGCCAGCAGCCGGTTAGCTTAGCTTAGCATAAAGACTGGAAACAAGGGGAAAGCAGCTAGCATGGCTCTGCCCAAAGGTACTAAAGTCCTCCTACAAGCGCCTCTCAAGGTTACTAATAAACATTTTGTATCTTGTTTGTTTAATCTGTACAAAAAAAAACAAAAAAAAAACCAAAGTGTAAAACACATTTCGCAGTATAATGATGCTTAATGCAAACTATTTCTTGGCCAAGACCAGTTCCTTCCTTGAGTCTTGAATGGCTTTTACACTTTGGTTTATGTACGGATTGAAGATAAAATAGGCAGGATTATTTGTAAACGCACCATCATCACCAAAGGTGGCCCCTCCTCCCCGGCTCAACGAACAAGAGAGGTAAACAGAGAATGAAGAGAGGGAGTGCCATTATCAAGAACCAAACAGTAAATCAGAGAAATAAAACATTATTTTCTGATTGTTTCACAGTGGCACAAATAAACACAACCTCACCTCTGCTGTGAACACAACTGAAGCGATCCTCAGTCTGCTTTGCCTGTTTGTGTGTATGAGTGTATATCTCTCTCTGCATCTCTCACAGCTGGGGGATACACACCACTGGGCAAAGGTCGATGCTTAGAAATGTCCTGAACACAACAAAATATGAGAAAACAGTAAATTATGGTATGCTTATGCTATACAAATAAAGTTTGGTGTTAGTAGGAGGATTTGGCTACATTTGGACAGAGTCAGGCTAGATGTTTCCCCATTTCCAGTCTTTATGCTAGGCTAATTTAGCCAGCTGCTTATATTTACTGTATGGACACGAACAAGGTGTCTATCTTCTCATCTAACTCTCTGCAAAAAAGCCAAAAATGTCAAATAGATCTTTTAAGTAGAGTTTTAAATGTACTGGCTAAAATTAAAGGGAAGTGATTCTGTCTAAATCAAATCCACAAATCACATAATGTCATGTTGGTGATATACACCACCTCTACAACAACATCTTGTAAAACACTGCAAATTAAAAAAATCTTTTCATGTCTGTTAAAGATCTTTCACCTCGTGTTTCCTCTTGAGATGAGTTGTGTCTTTTTTACTTTATTTGAACAAGTGTGTTGTTTTGTGAATCAGTTTGGCTTGTCTCTGAGAGAAAGACATCCTGATTTCCCTGCAGAGCGTTTCTGCTGACAGTTTGGGACTAAACCTCCGTGCAAAACAATAAAAGAAGTGGAAAGTAGAAGAGAGACGAAGAGATACCTTTACTTTGCGGCATTCAAAAATGTTTAAACTATTGGGAGGGTGACAGGAAGGACAGGAGAGAAAATAAAAGATTGCAAAAATCAAACTGAATGTAAACTGAATGTAATCCACCAGGTGGTATAGCATTTTAGTTTCTATTTCTAGTTTGACAGACTTTTTCAGTAACCTGAGAGACAAAAACAATGACAGTAACACACACGGTAAGCAACTGACAACACCATCATATAATCTTTAACCATCAGATTTATTGATTGTATAGAAAAAGTAGGTTTGATATGACATAATGCATTCTATATAAGATATAACATTTTCAACATTCAATGTACAAAAAAACATAGCTAGAGATACAGTAAATGTTTAAAAATGCCCAACAGGCCTGAAAGTCCTGTCTGCTCTGTGCAGCAGACAAGCAAAAAATGCATTTTCAAGGAAACGTTTCAAATACTTAAACCACCTGAGGTTTGCTTGACAACTGGAACAGTTTCAAAAGTCCAATAAGAAACATCAAGAGCTCCTCACGGTTGTTCTTGTTCTCAAGTAAAGGAAACGTTTCAAACACGATTTTTTGCCAAAGTTTCTGTTGCTGATCTTTACATCTAAATCCCAAGTTACTGTTTATACACACCGGGGCCGTGCCTCTCCTGCTATATCCTTCATCTCTTCTAATATCTGTCACTACTCAGCTCGTACTCTCTTCATCTAACTGACCTCAGGAAGGGTTGCCTGTAATTTGTCAGAGTAGTCTCCATGAAGATAGAATTTTAAAGGTGCACACCGCTGATTTTATGCATTAGGTTCAGCTTACTTATCATGAATAGTACGACTCCACCTGTGAAAACAGCTGCATAATGTCTTCTATGGCTCTGGGGGAGCCACTGAAGACATCACGGTTATCTGAGACCTCAAACATTTAAAAGAAAGTCTTTCATAAACTGGAGGTGTGGGAATTAAAAGTGGGCATTTAGGAGGGAGAGTCTGACAGAGTTGTGAGGTGAGAAGAGCTGCTGGTTCCAAAAGTATTTTCCCTCATTCTGTATTCCCAATTGGAACCTTTCTTTAAACAATACCCTCAATGTTTATTAACATAAAAACATAGGACTCATTTGGTCCCACATGTTAACGTGCTAATCAGTTTTAATTATTTCAGCTCAGAAAAATCATGTTCTGACCACTGGTTTGGCTGATATATTACAATGAGCCTGAGCCATCCTTGCTATGAAGAAGCAAGTCAGAGCTGTAGCAAATTCTTCGAGACTTAATTGTTGAATGTGTGAACAAATCACATCACTATAGTTGGCAAATTTGTCCATATTGACACAGACATCAAAACTGAATTTATTCGAGATGCAGATTCTAAAATAATTTTTCTCCACAGCGTAGTCTGTACCTTCGGCCCACCGTTACTGATGCTCGTAACAGAATTTTAGGCTCTGTGACTGGATGTTTCCTGCCAGAATGCACAATGGGAGCTGTAATTAACGTTTCCAAAAACGTTTTTAAAAACACTTTGACTTTTGATCAAAGGATCTGATATTTCTAACGTAGTTGAAGTGCTTAAACTGTGAGTCATGTTATCAAAGTAAAACACTAAATCAATGGAGTGCCCCTTTAATACTGTAAGAATGGGGAAAGTCAAGGCAACAGCTCTCATTTTATCTGTTGTGTACTGACTATAAGGATTTCACATCAACAAATGAATTAGAGGCAAAAGATGAAGAAATCATTTGAGGAAAGAAGCATGACTGCATTACAAAAGATCTGTTACAAATCTGTAATATTGCACAGGCTAGGCTGTAAACAGCATAGAGAAGGGATTGTATTGACCTCCCTACATGCAGTCTGTCCACTGAGGCCACTGAAACTCCCCAGGAGAGTCCTGCACTCTCAAACATCAGAATACAGAAAAGGAAAAGGACAGTCAGATGAAGAGGAGAAGACAATGAGAAAAGGGCGGAGAACTGATGGATTCACAGAGAGGGAGAGGATAAATAAAAAAATAAAAGTACAGTAAGTGGCACAGACTCAAGAGACACAAAGAGAGGCCCTGTCGATATCTATTGAAAGAAGACCTCTTGTGAGACACAGCTGTGCCTGAAGTGGGCCCACCACAAAGCACAACAGAGTGCCATTGACACACACAGCCTGGACTGGCAGGGTAAGAAAGAAAAAGGCAATGAAAGAGGAGATAATGCACAGAAAAAGGGATGACAGTGTGAATGCGTATGTGTGGCAGGGAGTGTGTGTTGAAGAGAGAAGGAATTATACCTTCCAACAGACTTGAGGCGAAGATAACGGAGAGCCAAACAGATGGGAACATTTTTGCCTCCAGGCTGACCAAAAGAGAAGGCCAACAATGCACAATTTTCACCAAAATAAAAGCCCTAAATTGCTCTGAATGGTACAAAATTCAGACAGTTACAGTACTGCGCACAAACTGACGGCCTGTTTTTCATGATCTTGACTCAGACGGAAACCTGTCTTAAAACACACATCTCATCGATTGATTTTACACTCAGAAATGTCCTTTAAATGAAAACCAACCTTCCCTGCCCCTTAGTATAGATAACGTCTGAAGGCATCAGTTTGGTGTTTAGGCGTCAACAGTAACAGCATCAACAGCAGAGACGAGGAAAAACAAAACAAAAGGAAGAAGAGCGATATACAAGTACGATATCAGGGCCACGCACAAGTAAAAAAAAAAACATAAGAGGAGGAAGATTTTTTTAATTATTTTGCATTTCAAGAATTATGTCAAATTCTCAAGAATAAAGTCAAAATGTTGAGAAAATATTAGTGCCAGGTATAAGAAAAACAAAGGAGAAGATTTCTTTAAATTTTGTTTTCATTTCCAGAAAAAAGTAAAAATCTTGAGAACAAAGGTCAGGTGTTAGAGGTTTATTCTCAAAATGCTATTTCAACTTCGACTTAATTCTGAAAATGACAAAAAAAATCTTCATCCCATGATTTATTTTCCTTTATACCTGGCAATAATACTGGAAGATCAACTTTATTCTTGAAATATATTACTTAATTTTCAAAATGACATTTAAACTATTTGACTTTTCCTACATTTCAACTTTATCAAAGTTTACAAATTTACCAAATTACAAATTGCTCATTGCTTAAAAGAACAAACACACAACTATTTTAACTTCTCGACATTTCATAATTTTGACTTAATTCAAAATGTAAAACAAAGGAGTCTAATTTGACCAGTTTTTCTTATGCCTGGCACTAATACTGAAAGTTCAACTTTATTCTTAACATTGAGATTTTATTCTTGAAATGGAAAAAAACAAAAAACAAACAAACAAACAAAAAAACCTCACTCCTCTCATTTTTCACCAGTATGTCCGGCCCAAATACTCTTCCACATGTAGGAAATCATGACCAAAGATTTTCTTACTTCCTTTTTCACGCAGGGAAAGTTATGAAGCTCATCAGACAAAAAAAAAAGTTTGAAAATTAAAACAATAAAAAAATGAAACTCTGACTGTTTGATTCACTTATGAAAACTGGAAGTGTGATGAAATAGAGTCCAATGCAGACCTGACAGCTGATGATAATAAAACCTGAAACAGTAAAAGAGATATCAGTCAAACTGCTAAAAATGATCACTTCTCATTACTGCCTTGAAATTTCACAATTTTCACCAAGACTATCACCATATCATTTCCTCTGTCCGGATATGATGGCCTTTCTTCTCAAAGATTGAAAGAAAAAGATAGAGCAAGAAAATGGCATAGGAACGGTATCAATAGAGTTTAAATGAACTGTGATTTAAGAAATCTGACTTCCAGGTTACATTGTAGGCTAAAAAATGACCTTCAAATTTAATTACTTTTGTATCCTTTTGTATCCACATCACCTTTTCCTGTAAAACATGAGTCATGACTTTATCCTGACAGCTAACAGCTGATGTTAAACCCCTCTATGCCCCATATATGTTCACAAAATATGGCAGATCTCCAGTTTTGAGATAAGAAATGCATATTTTAACCTAATCAAATCTGTACCTTAATGAATTAAAAAGGTATAGTTAGGATTATTTGAGGTAGGGTTGCATGATGTAATTATTCACATTCAGTGTATTAACTACAACAGATGACGGTCAACACGCCCCCACTGAAAAAAAATCAGTATCAGTTTATGTGTATGCTATATTTAGAATATTTTCACCGCTTTATCTTGCCTTCGACGGTCTTTTCCTACAGGAAACCACCATTATATAAACCAAATATTATTCTCTCTAAAACCACCAGACTCCATTGTCAAAATCAGTAATTTAACCTTGCAGAACACAGGAGTTGCTGCCTCGATCAATTTGTTTGTGACATTGTGTGACTTTGGTAAATCTGAACTAATACTTTAAAGCAAGGAGTCACACAAAACCACAAATACACTAACAGATCAATGCAGCGGTAGACCAGCAACACACATCTTTGAGGTAAAATTGCTGTTTTTGATGATGGAGTCTGGTGGCTTTGGAGAGAATGATATTTGGTTTATATAACAATCGTTTACCATCAGACCATGGCTGCCTGAGGGCACTTAATGTGGTGGAAATATTCTAAATATAGCATACAGTTAAACTGATATTAATTTTTTGAGCCTTTCTTGGGTGGCTAAAGTACATTTTGTTGCTGACCCTGTCCAAAGCAGTGCATTGTATAGTTTCCTACACCAGCACTCTTGCTGCTTCTCCAAACTGGGGGTACGTCAGCTGCCATCTACTGTAGGTTATGCACTGACTACGAATAATTACATCATGCAAACCCACTTCAAATAATCCAGACTATCCCTTCAAGGAATATTAAGGTACCTCAAGCCATTTTCATCTTGCAGAGACAAACATCTACCTGTAAAGCCCAGTTGACCTAAATAAACATATATATTTCTTCAAGTGTAGGGAAAAAACAAAGTTTCCATGAACCTAATTTCCAATATGCGCCACATGGGGTTACAATCATGACTGAGCTGTCAGTATATATCTGCCTTGTTGTCTTCACTTCCTCGATTTTGATTTCAAATGCATTCCCAAGGTAGTTCCAGCACACTGCGTTCAGCACAGGAGAAACCTTTTCATATATTCAATATGTTTACTTTTGTTGCAAAACTTTTCCATCACTCCGATGAGTCAGTTTCTGCTTCCAAAGTTTTAGTTTATATATAAAAAAAGAGAACAAAAAGAGAGTTCTCAGGAGTCTGTTGCTGCTGACGAACAGGTTTATCAGCGTGTCCCAGCACTGGTTTGAGTCTTCTGCGGTAGATGCAGGCACAATACACATTCATTAATTGATACCGGAGGAGTTAATTGAGTAATTAGATCCAAACAGGTGAATCCCAGACAAAAACGTCAATATTAAATTGTCTGTTAGCATCATTTGTCAAGACGAGAGACAGATTTCTTTGATATGCAATCCATCAGATTAAACTCCACTGACAGTCACTGCATGTCACCGTATTTCATTAATGTCACAGTTTGCCCCTAAAGGAAATCTCTATTCTCTTGAGTGTGATAGCTTGGAAAATAACATTTTGATGGCATTTATAAGCTTTGATGTCCACCAGGTTTGTTATTTGCCTGATATTTCATTTCCAAACCAGCAGGTATTTCTCTCGTCCTTGTATCCATGTAAAAAGCCCATGTTTTTCATTTTTTTACATGACCTTGGTCAACTATCCCAAGAAATCCCACTCAGTATTCATATGAAATCCTCCAACAATAGCTCCTGTTAATATCCTCCGTCGATATGTCACTGGATGCCCTCGAGTCTACAAACGATTGTTAATGGACTGACTCCAAGTTTCAGTTTCCAAGTTTGACGCCAACCTTCGGTCAGCTGCTGATATTCAAGCTTTTGGTCCACACTCTGTAATTTGAAGTCACTGATTGGTAACGGTCAGAGATGTGAAGCCACTGACTGCTTGAAAAAGTTGTAGGAGGAAAGAGCCTGAGTCCTGCTTACAGAAATGGCTGCAATATTCAAAAAAAAACAAACAAAAAAAACAAACAAAAAAAAAAAAAAACAGAGAGGAGGGGTAAAGAGGGAGAAAGAGACCATGATGTGCTTGTGACTTCTTTATTTCCTTCCTATAAGCTTCTTTCCTCTCGTCTTCTCCCCTCCAGTCAATGAGTCGACTCCTTCATCTCTCTGTCTTTAGCCCTTGAAAGGCCGGGGCGGTGGTTTGCCGATCTCCACAGAGATATTTGTGTACAGAGGATACCTCTTGACCTGCACCAGTCTGTAGGTCAGTGAGCTGATGCCGTCCTTCTTCATTGTGTTCTTCGTGTTCTGTATTTTATTAAATCTGGAGGGTGAAAGACAAAGAAAGAAAGAGAGGGGTGGAGGAAGGGGAGGGAAATGGGGAGACAATGGAGAAAATTTGATTAGAAACAATACGGCCAAAGATTTTTACATGAAATTCTTTGTATCAGTGCATGTTTGTGTGACTTTATGTGGGCGTATAAGTGTGTTTGATTGCTTGGGCACTGGCAGGTCTGGGTTATTGTGCAGGAAAATTACACTTAAGGAAACACAGATAATTGCGGGTCTGACTGTGGACATATTCTCTGTTGAACTGTTTTAATTTAGAGAAATCACTCCTCTTACAACACAATGTTTAAGTGCAATAAGGCCAGAAAAGAAATATGGAGGAAAAGGGCTTGTCACTCTTAGGTCTAATGCAAGAATTTAACGACAAAGCCAAGGTTTTTTCAGTCGACTTTAACTGGTGCAAATATTTGAAAAAATGAGATCCCAGCAGCTATAACAACATCAAACAAAGCAGTGGTTCCCAATTTTTTTTTGCTTATGACCCCTTAAAACAGAACAATGCCGACTGTGCATTTTTGTCTTTTGTTGCATACGTCTACCAGTTCAGAATCAAAACTGGGTTTTTATTACTAAGAAGGTTTCCACATAGAGGGAACTTGTTGTGGTATGTTGGCGCATGACAATAAGCACAGTATGAGGAAAATGTAAATAAAGATGAAAGCAAGTACTGCAAATCAAGAAGCGTAAACAGAAAAATAGAAAACTGACAGAAACATGACAAATATAAAAACAATAGAGCACAATATGTACAACATGACCATTGTTTAAAAGAAAGAGCTCTATAATTTGTGCAGGAATGTGCAAAATGTTGTCCAGGCAATGTGCAAAACTCCAGAATGTGTGTTAATGTAGAGGCATCAGTAATGACATGTAGAGGAGTGGGGTTGTGTGAGGGCAGATGAGAGACAGTGTCAGTTGGGGTCCTGGGCCTTGTTGATGAGGCCGGCTTCAGTTTGGGAAAAAGCTGTTCTTGTGCCGTGAGGTTTTGGTCTTTATGGACTGCAGCCTCCTGCCGGTGAGAAGCATCTCATAAATTTGTGACCAGCTCAGCTAAAATTATTTATTCATTTAAAGAAAAAAGAAAAAATCAAAGGCTAATATAAAACAAAATGTCATTTCTGCTTTCCTCTTTTATTAATCATTTAGTGACCCCTCAAATGTATTAACAACCCATTACTCAGGTCGAGAACCACTGATTTACTCAACTCAACTTTATGTAGCGCCTTTCATACAAACATGAGAACCTGTGAAACACTTGCAAACACACAATGAGCAAGATTAAAAGTTACAACAATAAAAGAACAGAATGTTAAAAATAAATAAAATGGCATTAAAATAAATAAACAAACATGGGATAAAAATAGTACAAAAACGAATGATTAAGACTTAAAAACTAAGGCAACAAATAACGAAAGCACCTTAAAGCAAACAAGCAAAGAAGTTTATCATTGATGCCTCTATATGACCTACATAAGCTAACATGACAATTCACAAGAAGGTTGGCCATTTCTGCATAGTTATTGTTAATCCCTGCCACCTGGTTGGAGTCAGATGAAATCTGTCCAAATCCAATATAACACAAACTGTATGTGCTTTTTTCATGCAGGTCCAGATTGGAAATGGAATTCAAAATAGATCCAAAAGTCCAAATATATGAGAAACAAGGCATCACAAAACTTTAGAACTAAGACAGGAAAAAACAAGTGTATAAACAAGGGGAAAGTCATTATAAAGTGCCAAAGCTTTACAGCATGAATGCTAATATCAAAACCTGCATTAAAATAAGAAAGAGTCTGATGTTTGCACTGATTAAAGATCTCTTTAATAAAGTCTGTAATCTAATGGCAGAGTTCTGTTTGACTGTTTAAAACCAAACAAACATCTGCTTTTCCTTTACCATGTAGATCTTGACCAACAGGTGGTGCTGCTGCATCGCACTGTGACTCTGCTGAACAGTATTACACTGTATACATCACATCCCACCTCAGTTTGTTTGAATTGTGCTGGAATCTCCTTCCCGATTGGCTGTGATTCAACAGTTACATCAGAATCTGCTCTGATTTTAGTAAAAAATAATTCACACAGTGTGTCAGACAGTTTCACAGCGCTGCTGCTGCACTTCACTTCGGTTTGTGATGCAACCTCTGCCATTAAAACGAATCCACAACACAAACTCTGCTGTCACTGTGGTAGTAATATCAGTTTTTGCAGCCAGTCAGGATGGAAATGAGGCCACGGCGTGAGTGTCTAACAGCATGTTTACAACACTCTTGTCTTAAAGGCACTTTTTTACTGTCTGCAAAGAGACAAGAAAAAGCTGATGTGTGCAAACGCTCAGGCTTTTCAAAAGACAGCTGTGACTGACTCCAACAAAAGACGTTTTCTTAATGATATGCTTGGACGTACAACTGGAGTTGACACTTCAGTCCGACATGGACCACTGAGTCTACGCAGCCTTGTCAGAACTGACTAGTGAGCATCTCGCTGCTCTCGCTGCATCGCTTTCTCCTCCTGTCTCCCGCAAATCAAATCAAAAACAGCTTTATTGGCATGAATGGAGGCAGGAAAAATGTTGTCAAGCATCTTTCCCTTGAACAATATAATACAATAAGATATAAATAGAATCACATGTACTCTGACTTCTATCTTTTCTTTCTCTATCTGAAAGAAAAGGGAATTAGTTTAAATGAAAGAGTGCAGTGAAAAGCATGGAATAAGGGCTGGATTTGTATGGAGAAAAATGGAGCACAAAATATGAAGAGGGATAAATATATATCTGAGAAAGAGAGTGACAGATGGAGGGAGCAAGATATACTGATATTAAAAATTAAGTGAATGAGAACTGGGGGAAAAAAGAGAAGTCTTTCGTCGAATCTCGCAGAGATTAAACGCAACAAACTAATCCCTACATACATCCAGAGAATATTAGATGCGACTACAGTCAATCTGTAGGCTAGAGTGTGCGTCATTTCCAAACTACTTTTATTTTAGAGAGTTAGAGGGCGAGACAAAGACAGTCCTCCTTACATATTCATTAGCCTGATTTCCAGGCTGAGTGCTAACTGGGCTAAGTAAAGCTCTATTTTAATTCCACCGAGGGTCTCACAGGAAAATATTTCTGGTTTAGGATCTCAACAATAGCTCGTCATGAAAGATACTGAGGCTTATTTTGTTCTCGTGTCATGTATTTTGAGCTCTCCCACTTGACCCTGTTGTAGAGGAATGTCTCAAAGGAGCAGCTTAATCGCTTTCTTACCTTAGAGAAGAAGACTGATACCCCTGTATGCTAAATATGATGCTACTCTGAGCAGCTGGTTAGCTTAGTTTAGCACAAAAGACTAGAAACAGGGGGAAACACCAAGCCTGGCTCTGTCTAAACATAAGAAAATCTGCCTATCAGCACCTCTTAAGTCATTAATTAAGATTTTATATCTTGTATGTCTAATCTGTCCACAAATCAAAGTGTAAAAACGACAATCTGCTTGATGGTGAGCGTCACATGACAGATGAACACAGCCAAAGGTGGCAGTAGGCTAGTTTTTTTCTCACATTACTGTAGAAGAAGGCAAACAGTGAAGAACTGCAAAACACAATTGCTCTTGAAAAATGTGTCGAATTGAAAAATTTGTTTGATTTGTACGTTCTGGGCTACCGTAGAAACATGGTGGTCCAACATGGCACCACCATGGAGTGAGTCTGCACCTTCTGTAGGTATCAAGGGCTCATTCTCAGTTAATGAAAAAAAATGATTATTATTTTCAGGTGATTACACACTTATGAAAACATACTTAGAAATATTTTATTCCATTTCTGCCATATTTTGGCAATCGAACCCCTTCAATCTTGCATACTGGACCTTTAAGGGACCCAAAAGACTTTAAGTCGTGTTCATGGTAAATACAGTTTTACAGAGGCCAGACACACGTGCACACAGACAAATATGAATCCAAACACACACACAAACACACCCCACACACCCTGTATTTGCACTATCCCAGGATGATAACATATGAATGGAATATTGAACAATGCTACTGAGAGACAAATTCA
Organism: Lutjanus argentimaculatus; assembly: GCA_034769285.1. Taxonomy (NCBI): domain Eukaryota; kingdom Metazoa; phylum Chordata; class Actinopteri; order Lutjaniformes; family Lutjanidae; genus Lutjanus; species Lutjanus argentimaculatus. The sequence continues at coordinate 244,883 of JAWZSL010000095.1, read as the reverse complement.
TTTGCAATGCATGAAGCGCCTTCGCTAGACAAAATGTGTGTGTATGTGTGTGCAACCCGATACTCAAGGCTGGTGATGAATGTGCCTCTTTCTTACTTCCGCTGGCCCAATATCTCATTGCTATGCCTAACCAGCATCTCGGAAAAGGCTGAGAGAATGGACTCCTGTGTGAGAGTGTGTGTGCATGTTTGACTGAATGTGTGTGCGTGTGTGTGAATGCAGAGAAGATAGTAAACATTCATCAAACAGTCGAGACAACGCTTCCCTTGGTAAACGCTGGACATTACGCAGGTACTCCAGATAAACTCTCCCAAAAGGCTCAATCATTAATCTGAATCTAAACAGAAAGGCAACCCTGAACACCTGAAGACCAGAAACGGAAACAAAAGCTCTGTTTATCTGTGTAATTGAGTGACAGACCTCTGTGTCTGCAGCCTGAGAGGTAAAAAATGGGGTTTTTAAGGTAATTCTAAGAGACAAATTGATGTTGTAGGTTGTTGCTGTAGATGTGAGTGGATTCGGGTTCACTTATACTCACAAAACTGTGATGTAAACACTTGTTGTCTGTACTGTAAACTATGGAACAGTGAAGTCGGTTCCTGGCATCTTACGAGTCACTGAAAGTGTTGCGCAGATCACAAATGGCCATTTGAATCGAAGTCCAATGTGTAGCCATGTCTCTTGGTTAAGTCATGGAAAAATGCACAAGTCCATGATTGCTTAATGTGATACAGTGTTCATCTCACAAATGACAAACATTGTCTAGAGCCAGTACTTGGTTTGTCTGTTCTTGGCTACTAATGATTTCAAACTTATATTATATTCCATTTCAACCATATTCTGACAATAAATTCCTCTAAATCTTACACACTAGTTCTAATAAAAGCTCAAAAATGCCCTGAAAGAGAAACACCTTTCTTTCTTGTACTTAATTATACTTACATGGCTAGCAGACAAGCAACTGTCAAAAGTCTGTCAGTTGATATGACATGGTATATTCGTGGTTCCAAGTTAATGAATCCTTGCATCTTTAATGATCACCTGACTTTTTCTTAATTGCCACCTTGAGGTTGAGGTTGTGTTTTTCTGCCTGACTCACTGATCTTTTTTATCTGACTGAGGTTTGCGCAAGTTAGAATTGAAGGTCCCGAACCATGGCTCAGAAATATCAGCTGCCAAACTGTGTTGTGCATTGGTGAATCTATGATGCCGTCTGTGGTGCTGAATTGGCAGACAGATTCTTAACTTTGTCTTTTTGTCTTAGTCCCACCATTCTGTTTTTTTTTTTTTTTTCCTGGAACTATAATATTCTCTAAACTATATAACTTACACAGAGGGTTACTTTAAGGAACTGGTCTTCTCATCACTGGGGTGCTCCAATTGGGTCACCACCCCTGTTAAAAATTAACAAATCGCTAAGTGAAATTTCGTTCATTCATTCAGTTCCCTTTATGATAAATTATCATCACTTTGGTAACTCCTCGAGTACTATCATCCAGTCCAAATTTCAGTTAATTAGCTAATTAGCAAAAATCAGTATGCTAAGTTGCTAAACTAACACGGTGAACATGGTAAACGTCATTGTTATTTTGCATAATTCTATATCACATGAACATTGTCAATCTGACCATTTTTACAATGTAGTTTAAGCAACTTTTTCGAAGTAGCTTCAGTTAACCAACCTAGATTTCTCCCTAGGCTTGCTTTGCTGCAGTTCTGTTTCTTCCAGTGTTAAATAACTGGTAACTTTCAAAGAGTTGCAAAACAACTCCCGCTCACCGTCTAACTTTCAATACAACATTTATTTATTTGTGACGTTTTTGTACTAAAAGAGATTTTGCCTGAAGAATGCCTAATACCAAAACATTGCAAATAAATGCTATATTGCAAGTTAGACAGTGTGCAGGAGTTCTTTTGCAAATCTTTGGTCCACTCGTCCCTCTCCTATAAAACTGTCTCATCAAATAGAAGTGCAAAGTGTTCTTTTCCTCTCAAAGCAATATTTTCCCAAACACTGGATGCTAGCATGTAGCTCAAAGTGTTGGTTCCTAAAGTGAGATACCACACTCATTTCTCAGAGACCTATAGGGTTAGCCTGGTAACTGAACAACCTTCTCGCTGTTACCTTATTTTCCCTCTTTCTTCTGAGGACTTTTTCTCTCAACTTTTTCAATCAGATGACTTGGTAGACTGAGGGTTTAACACTCTTTTGCAAAGAAATCAAAAAGCCCTCAAAACCGCACTGAAAGAAATTTAAAACTTCCTTCAGTAGATGAAAAGTGATTAATTAAAATTTTCCGTACTAAGAGAGATACAGAGAGAGGAAAGGAGAAAAACAACCACCCCCCTCCCCCACCTCACCCACTCCCCCTGAATACAGCCATGAGGTGGCCGTTCTCCTTTCACAAGCTCCTGATTATTCTGAGCCGCCACGCTCGAGTTAAGTCCAAATGCCACTTCTTTTCAAAAAATCCTTTAAGCTGAAATTTCCGCGACATTATAACGAGTGTCCAGAAGGGCTGTAAAAAATGAAGTTTGTGCCGACTAATAGGCCGCTATTTTCTGCCCCTCGCTGCAGTTATGAATAATGTATCGGCCCCAAATAAATAGTGTCCCTGTTGGTGTCACCTCTTATTGAGGAAGTCTGGTCCACCGACCAGAGAGAGTGCAGAGCGATGAGTGAGAGGAGGAGGAAAACAGGAACTGAGTATCAAGCGCACACACACGCACACTTACACATAAACACACATGCACACACACACACACACACAACCACACAACACACACACACCACACGTTCTTTCAGTCTAGTGGCTGATTTATTGATTTTGATGAAGGCAACTAGACTAGTCTGACCTAGCCGGCTCCCATCTCTACTGGTGTCATTTCAGCAGGCAATTACTGAGGGATCGTTGAATCTTTCTCTCTCTCTGAGAACACACACACAACACACACACACACACACACCACACACAACATGATGGATGACATATTACGCAGCCCTGGTTATTTTAGACATCTTCACATTTAAGTTATTGCTGCCATTTTACAGAATAGATTGTAAGTTTTAAAGTTAAACCACTTCTCGGTGGATGTATGACATCTCACTAGGAGTTTGTTTCAGGTCATTTATTTTCAGTTGATGTCACAGACTCCACTTTTGTCTTGCTCCCATACCCATGTAAGAGGTGGATTGGGTAACACTTTATTTCAAGAGGTGTGGATTTTTTAAATCAATAACATACTGAAATAAACACATTGTTTTCTGGAGCTCAGGATGGAATTAACTGAGGAGTGAATGATCTTCTCATCTCTGTTAAGAGTTACACATGAGCAGTATTGATCTGCACTTATCCCACGTCATGCTAGCGTTGTCAGTGTCTTGCTCAGTCTGGCCAAAGTTAGCTAATAAGACTCATTAAACCGGTGTGTCCTTAAAGTCATTAAACCGTCATGACCATGTTATAACATAGGAACACAGTCATAGGAATGTTTATGACTGTCGTTAAGTGTCATACAGTCAATTATGTCATTTTTAATGCAAAATTGACATTATTTGAGATGTCTTTGTCATGGCAACTTGAAATTAAGCCAATAAAGTCTTTGTTAGAACTACATGACATAAAGATGCCATTAAATGTTATGAGGCCAGTTTGACGACAAAGTACAGTACCAAGGTTATTTAGCTTACAGAGGTAGCTGATGTACAGATAGCGGTTAGCTAGTTTATTTGTTGCTAAAGTAGGCTAACTGCTGTCTGAATGACATCAAAGCAGTGTCATAAAACTTAATGACATCTTTATGACAAGTCTAAAATGTACCACTTTACTTGAAATGACACAGTTACAATGGTCTCATGAAGGCAAGTGTCACGACCAACCACATGTGACAATATAATGTAGTGTTACAACATCAAGATAAATAGTTTCTTTAAGTCTGATAATATCAAGTTGTCATAACAAAGACACCTCAAACAATGTCAACTTCAGATTAAAAATGACAAAACTGACTGAATGACACTAATGACAACAGTCATAAACATTCATAAAGACTCCTTCATGGTCATGACATGGTTCTAACAGTGTTATGACAGTCTTATCAGCCCCTCAAACGTGGTGTCACTGTGGATTTCATCTTTATTGGTTAATATAACTGGAGAAGGACACACTACATGTAATTTTGGCATCTCAAACCAATAAAAGGCCAATAAAAGGTTTATAAATGGAAAAACAGGAGGAGAGCTCTCTTCAAACAACTCAAGAAAACGTTTTTTTTTAATCTTCCTTTTCCTACACACAGGTTTCATGTCTCTGTGGCACTCAAGCAGGTAGAAAAAAAGCTTTAATTTCTTTTGAGTTTATGACACGGGCTCCGCTTTTGGTTAATTTTTCTTCCTCCCACACCTGTACCGTACGGGTGGGTGGATTTTGTCTTTAATCGTTGCATGGAAAGGTGCACACTATATGTGATCACATCAAAATGCAGTCAATGAAAAGGTTTGAATCTAAGACCAGGAAGTGAGCAACATTTTCTCTGTTTAAGCTTCTTAGAAACTAAACACTTCTCGTTTTATCATCTTTTCAAATAAATAAGTCGCTGGCTGCTTCTTACACGCTCAATTAGCATTACTAAAGAAGACTAACAGTCTTGTCAGTGAAGCAAAATAATCTGTGAAGATGTTATATCATATCCAAACCATTAAAAGCTTTTTTTTTTTTTTACATCAGTAATAAAAAGCTGGAATTAAACTTTTTAAATTGTAAATGAACAGCTGAACAATGAATTTCAAGCATCAACACAGTCATCTATTACACTAACTTTGTACTTAGCAGTCAGAAGTTTAATACAGAATGAATATGTCTCTATAAGTAAGATATAGAGCGATAAGCACAGTCATGTAAAGCTGTTAAGTTGATTTGATGGGTAATAAAAGTAATGAAGGTGTTGCTGTGATTTCTTTTTAAATTAATGAGTCAGCAACAATCTAAACCAAATCATCACCAAGTGTGAAGTTTAAAGGGACACTTTGGATTATTTGAATTAGGGCTGTTTAAGGTGCTCATCCACAGTCAGTGTATTAACTACAGTAGATGCTGGTCGGCATGCCCCTGTTTTGGAGAAGCAGAGAGGAGTACCAGCAGTATCATGTACTGTGTGTATAACACATTTAGGGATGCACCGATACCACTTTTTTTCAGACAGAGTACAAGTACAAGTATTTACATTTGGGTACTTGCCAATACTGAGTACCGATACGAGTACTTAATAATGCCATTAAGTGTAACCATACTAACTATACACATGACATTTTGGGGTAATTTGTAGTAAGTTACTTTACTGATTTTGTGTCCTTATTAAGCTGTGCAGTTTACTATGTACACGATATATTTCAGTATAATAATTTCACTACATTATTATGGACCCGTAGAATTAAGTTTACTGTTACAAATGTTGTTATATATGATAATTATTTCATAATCATTTACAGCACTTCAACTAGTATTTTAATTACACATTTACATGTGTAGTATTTAAGTTTCTTCTTCATGTCTCTCTTGTTTAAAAGCTAATTAGTTCCTACCTGCCATTGTTTAGGGGGGACAGGTATGAGTGTGGTGCCATGTGCAACAGTAATGTTTACCCTGCTGTGAACCCCAGAGAGTGAAATTGGGTGTACTATGCTTTCAGGCCGTTTTGGTGAAGATTAAGCACACAAAGAGAAGTTGTAGCAGCTTGTTACAAAGAAAAGAGGGTTACAGACTGGTGGCAGCAGTGTTTTTTCTTCATCTTCGGATTAATTAGTCGAGACATTCAACCAGTTTACACCCGCCGGGACTTATTGGACTGTAGACTGCTGGCTGCGGTCTACAGGCGCGCTCTGTGCATTTATTTCAGTTTTATATGGACTTACATGGAATTTTACGGACAGTTTCCAAAGTTTCTGCGATGTGATGTAGTGGATGATGTTGAGGACATTGAGTCCCTCGCTGATGATCACAACGCGACCAAAAAAAGAGGGTAAGCATCAGCAAACTCCTTGAACTCTGGTATGTGGAGGTTTTTTAGATGTTTGCTTGTGTCGAGTGGCTACTTTGTAGTGAAGTGGTATCGGATTTAGTTGTTTTATGAGTACAAGTACGAGTACTTGACAATATCAGACCGATACTTGATGCTGGTATCTGTATTGATGCATCCCTCATTTTTTTCCCTGAAGAAATCAGAAATGAAAATGACCATGCAGTATTTTTTTTAACATCTACTAATATAGTAATATTAAGTCTAATCAGACGGCAGGATTTTATTGTGAAAGTCTGCGACACAACCTTTGACCCCACGTCCTGCCAAACAATGGGACATCACTGCTTGATCTAACAGTGATGAAGGCTAGCTGACAGCTAAAACTGATGACATAAAGGCAAAATTAGCCAGCGGAGGATACCAAATTTTGGAAAATACATGGTTGAATGCCATTTGGACATTTTGGAAGATTTTGGTGCCCAAAGACTTTAAGAATAACACTGTCAGTGGTTTTGCTGCTGTCTTTGCTGTAAAAAAAAGTATAAGCTTTTGATGGTCATAAGTTAGGTCATAGGCGCTATGGAAACACGTCGACAGCTGCGGAGCTGCACCAGTCCGAGAACTCATGTGAGTGTCAAGTGAGTGACTGTGTGTTTAATCATGGGTGCAGGTCGGGTTGCAGGCCTTATATTAGCGGTTGCGGTCAGGTACAGATTTGACTATATAGTAGATGATTGTGGATAACAGGTCGGTTCTGGTTCTCAGCTTTGCGGGTGCAGACGGGTCCGTGTTTGCAAAACTGGACCTGTGCTGGTATCTTGTCTGCTTCTCCAAACTGGTGGCAGGTCGACTGTAATCTACTGTAGGTAATACACTGACTAAAGTACCTCATAAAACCCCATTTCAAACTTTCCCTTTAAGTTTAGACCAAACTTTGTGAAAGGGAATATTACATTAAACATACTATATATTATGTATCAAAGACACAACTTGTGTTTGGTGCCTGTTTGCAAAATTTAAATGCAACATGTCACAATTTGTTTGGCTGTCAGTCCTCTTTCACACACGACTCTTGCTGCCTGCATTTTTAATCTTCTTATAAACCAATTTAGGAGCCACAACTAAACTAGGCCTCCACTGTGAACCCTGACGTAGTTGCTGTCAAAATGCTATGATGTAATAATGTCACATGACATCAAACTAAAACAATTTTGGAAGAGGGAACAGAGTTCACTGTATCTCCTGCCCCGGCTGCAGCAGCTATCGATTTCCGTGTGAGAGGCATCGTTGCCTGGCCCATCCAGGCGTGAAAACGGGGGCTCTTAGAGGAGAATAAACAGTGATAATCCACGTTTAAGCAGCTTAATGTGAGGTGCTATACTCCTAGTGATTAATGTGTCTAGAAGGGCTCATCTCTGCATATTGGGTCTCATTCATCAAACCATAAAATAACACATTTATATGGGAAGCATTTTTACACATTTGTCTGAAAAGCAATTTAAATGGGTGTAGCCAAAAGAGCTACATTTAAGCCCCTGGGCCGTATCTCTGAAAAGCAATTGTTGATTTATTGAAAATGTTGTTGTCCGTGTCCTTGGCATTTTTAAAATCTCCCAATCTTTCAGTGACCAGAAAGACCGAACCATGGCTTTCAAAGGTTTGTTTTGATTTATTTTTCATCTGATGCCTTTATACATAAAACCCTGTCTTTATCTGCAGCCCACATCTAATGACCCTACGGCAAACTTAGACCACCCATTACGTAGTTTCAGCATCTGTGTCACCCTCATATTAGCAGAAACTAAATTTAAATAAATACCACACGTGTTTTACTTGTTTAGCATGTCCTCATGTCTTCATGCATTTCAGTAGTTTCTTCCATGAATCTTTTAACATCCTGTGATGAGAGAAATGTTTTGTCCCTCAAACAGGAAAAACACCTGATTCAGTCTAAGACCAGTTTTATTGCTTTTTTCTGACATTTTGCTCCCATTTTTATGCCTTGGTTGTACAAACAGTAGCAGCAGCAGCAGCAGTGACACTAGAGTTTGGTTTTTTTTTGTAGTTAAGACATTCAGTATTTCCAGGACTGCAGCTACCATTGACAAAACTGCAGCCTTCAGTTTTTTAGGGGATTTTGATGGTTTTATTAACTTGGGCATTTCGATATTTTATAGGCTGATTCCAGGATTTACAGCTCAATATACTTAAAAGGCCAGTGTGTAGGATTCAGTGTTGGGCAAATTACTGAAATGTAATACTGAGTTACAGTTACTAGTTACTTCTCTTAAACGTAATTGAATTACTTTACAAATTCCTGCATTATAAAAGTAACTAGTTAGTATGGAAAGTAACTTAATTAACTACTTTAATTTTAATGCACACATATCTATTATATTTTAGTGTAGTTATAAATTATTTTAGTCTACATATATTACTTTAGTGTAGTTATATTATCTAATGTAGTTATATTATTTTAGTGTAGCCATATTATTTTAGTGACAACTGTCAAATTTTTATTTTTATCATTGTACCCATATATCACTGATAGGAGTTACTACTACTACCAACCACCAGAGGACTAGGAGGAATTACTGAGGCGTTAATTATGCAAATTTACAAATCTCATGTACTCAAATACGCACAGACGGATCATTTACACAGTTATCTGAAGTTATGAGCATTTATTGAATCTGATGTGGCGTGTTCATATGACCTCTTTGCATGGAAAAAGTAAGAAACATTTGTGTGATATGAATATCAAAATGTTCTTTGAGGCCCATTGTCTAGAGTGGCCATGATGAGCTTCGGCAGCCGTGTTGCAGCTGGAACACGGCGCAGCCAAGCCCAGTGAAAAATAAAACATTTAAAGTGTATTATAGGGAGTTTTTTTTTTTTTTTGTTTACTTAAAGTTTCTTAGAAAAGCTTCTCAGTGGGCGTGAAGCATAGTGCTAGTAGTCAGCTCTCAGGTGTCAATATGCACAATGTCAGTGTGAAAAAGAAACTGATAAAAATAAATAAATAAATAAGTAAAAACGACAATGCTTGTCATTTAGCCATCACTAGTTAAAGGTTATAATATCTTTAACATGTAATTCTAGCTACAGTTGACTGGATGAAGGACAGAGGACTCTTAATAGCCTGCTCTTACCACTCAGTGCTGACCTTATATCGCTTGTGTTGCTCATGTTTCCATATAGTGCTCTGCAGCTAACTCTAATTATAAGGACATGTTATTGATAGCGTGCCCTTTGCAGCAGTGCCACATAATCATAATTCTGTGAAATGGAGATGAAAAAGTTGGAAAGAAACATCTGAACTGTGTAGCTATGAGACAAAAGCAGCGCTATCGATCCAAATGTGAAGCCAGAGAACGAGACTGGACAATGATGCAGTACCTCTGTGGGTTGGGCTCGTTGTGTTTGTCTCTCTCGTGTTTAATCATTCTGTAGCGGCCAATGCGAACGTCTGGCCTGGACACCTTCATCCCATTCAGAGTGATCCTGCAACACACAAAGATACAATATCTATTAGAGAGAGAAGAAAGGGAAACAAACAAAGGCAGAGACGAAGAAAGAGGCAGAGGGAGAGAAACCAAACCAAACAAACTGAGAAGGAGAATGAGGCGGGGGAGTGCACCTGAGGTTTCATGAAAAAATTAAATGGAGCTGAAACTAATTATAATTTTCATTATCCGTTAATCTGTTTTTCTAATCAATTGATTATTCATTTATGCATAATATGTCAGAAAATAGAAAATAAAATTAACATCACTAATTCTCACAAAATAAGAAAAAGCTGGGAAGAGAGTGTTTGAAACTTTGGTCTGAAAAACGACTTTCACGTTTCATCGATTTTCATATATCAATAGTTGCTGATTAATTTTCTGTCAATCAACTGATCAGTTAATTGATTTAAAGTTTCAGTTCTTAAGCTTCAGTTTGATTGTTTTTTGTCAAACAGTACAAAACCCAAAGGAGTTTAATAAATATACAAGAGAAAAAAACAAATCCTCACAAGTGAAAAACTAGAACCAAATATTTTGGTAGTTTTGCTTGAACTTTAACTATCAAACAATCATCAAAACTTAACTTTTCTGTCAATCAATTAATGGACTCATCATCTCTCCACAGAAAAGCATCAGTGGGAATATACTACAGGTAACACAAGTTTCAATATGATACAATATTATATTGATATGATATTTGCTGATATCACAAAATGTGCCGTGATATGATTTCAGTTCAACTCAATACAGAGTCCTGCGATGATATGAGACAATATGATATGTCCATTTAATAAATTCAGTTACATTTATGTCAACTCGCAAAAAGCAACTAAATTATGATTCAATCACTTTATGACTCAACTCTTCCAGACATTTATGACACGGACGTGCCATGGGAAGTACAAAATTAAATGCATGCTTAAATATGATCCCCACTTCTGTACCAAATGTGTTTTATTTGCACACAATAAGCAAAGTCAGTATTTTACCTGAATTTACTAACAATATTCTTGGATTTGTTGTCATGGCCGTGCGTAAGTTCAGTGTTTCAGAAGTGTCTGTTCTTCAGCAGCCACTTTAATTATATAGTTTAGAGCTGTTTTGTCTGCTTTCTGCAAGTGTTACAACCATAAATACACATTTGCAGCTAACCTTCTCTGTCACCATCACTTATCTTAGACGTCAGTATAACCAATCTCTCAGCACAGCTGTTGGCTGCTGTTCAACATATTATGAGCTGTAATCAAATTTCATGCTTGTTCAGTTGTCTGACAACAGAAAACAGATGTTAAAAAAAAAATTATGACCCCAATTCCCATGGGACTAATACAATCTAGGATCTAGGACTAAAGGTAAATAGGTAAATAGCGTTGGAATTTTTACTTTACTAATTACAGACATGGCAGATTTGCACAGGATTAAGATCATAGAACTCCACAATTAATTAGTAATTACAAATTACCGGAGGTCTCAAAGTACTATTAGTCCAGCATGAATAGGATTTTATATTCACTGTACTAAACCTGTAGAAGTCCTTTAAGTGAGAGGGGTGTGTGATACCACAAAATGAGGTTTTGATCTGATACCAAATAATACCAGGGTCAGGATCACTGATATCAATAATGATATTCATACTTTTTACTGTTAAAAGCAGATAATGTACGATCATGTAAGGGAGCGAAAGTTGTCATAATTTGCCACTATCCTACTTCTGAAATATTACCACCAAATAATTTGCCAAACATGACACATTTCTCTTTATTATTCTCTGTTAATTACCTAATTACATGCATGTCTAAACTCAAGACAGTTTTTAATAGAAAATAAAGAAATATTCATTATGTAAAACACTGCGTGCATGCTCAGAATAGCAGCAGACATACAAATATTGCAGCACTAGGAAGATTGTTCATGTGGCCAGGATAGCATTGTAGCATGCATGACAGCATGTAACACTTGACGGACCCATTTTTTTTTGTATCGATCCTATTGATGCTATCAATACTCAAATTAAGACTTTGTCACAACACAACTAAATAAGCATCTTTTGATTAACATGGACTGTACTTCCTTGCTGAGGTGCTGACCTCCATAATTAACGACAAAGTGAAATGAAATAGTGAAAACGTTTATTTAGTTTCTCTAAATAATTGATAATTGACAACACTGGGACTGGAGATGCACCAAAATTTCTTGCCCAGTTCAAACTTTCTAACCTGCTGATTATAGATTTCTTTCTAAGAACTATAATTAAAAGCATACACAAACATTTTTCTAACTTTAATTGAAAATTAGCTTGTATATTCATAATAACTTATAATCAAATAACTTTTACAAGTGCTCCAGGTTACTGACAGACCTTTTTTCTTCTTTTTTCTCCCTCTCCTACTCCTCTTTTCATTTTTCCAACTTTTCTTCTCCCCTCCTGTCTTTTCTCACTTTTACAATGTCCTCTTTTCTATTACTCCCTTGCTTCTTTCTCTCTTCTCTTTATCCTGTTCTTGGAGTCAATCGCTTCTCTCAGTGACAACATGTGAGTGTGTGGCTGCGACGGCGCTGTTGAATGTAGCTGTGATGTTACTGTTACTGTATGTGTATGCATGACTTGCTATATGACCATGACTCGAATGACTGACCATCATGTGGCCATGCATGTAAATTTGTCCAGCACTGAATCAGATGTAGTCTAGCTGACACACTAGCCAGTCACCAGTCGAGCTGAAACCCGGCCGATTCCAACTGCCAATTGATCTTCAACTAGAACTTGAGTGAAAAGTCTCAGGAATTAAAGAAAAAAAATCAGATGGGACAAGAACTCCAGGTTAGAAAATGAATTATGTCATTGTTTATATTCCCTTGTAGCTCATTTAAGCTGCTTTATACGATATGAGCCACTTCTAATTTTTGCATTTTGCACAGGAGGAGGAATGATTACATAACTCCTTCAATGTACATATAAAAATTGTATGAAGACATTTTACCATAAAATAAATCCAGACCTAACCCCTAGCTGCTAAGGTAGAAGAATTCCTGGTGGTATACTTGAAGAGTCAGCAGATTTTTTTTTGAATCTCTACCTATTAACACCAAAATAGGCTGTTTGACTTCTCCTGCTGGCTCGTGGCTTTCAAGCACTCGCTGTACTACCATACGGGGCTCTCGGGGCATATCATAATCCCCCTAAACACAGCACATTGCAAACAGTGTTGCACACAAACAAATGAACAAACAAACATACAGAGACCCCCTAGCTCTTACTGAACAACCTCAACTCTAGTCAGAGACTTTTATAAAACCAAGAGAAACAAATTGTTTAACTTAAGAAGCTGTGAACTTTGTGGACACCAGCTGGGGAAAAGACTTGGATCTGCAGTGCGTTTCAGTTTTAACAAAGCATGAGATCACAACTTGGAGACAAAGTGGTAACGTTGTATTACCTCTATGATGCAACACAAGGGCAAACCTGCAAAGAGATTTGTATCTAATGCAACAACAAATGGAGTGTAGGCAACACAAACAACAGATTTGTTCCGCATAAAGCCCGGTATAAACCCAGAGGTTGGCACAGGCATTGATATTCATACCTGCAATCATATAAAGGATTGTGTGTATGTGTGTACTGAATGAGCAATTCTTATTTGTCGCAACGCTCTGATTCGTGCAGTCTCGCTGTCTTAAAAAGCATCCATGCCTGATATTGCTCCTCAACAACTCCTCGTCTACGCTACACCTCCAATGCCTCATCTTGTCTCTTAACTCATCGTTTCCCCCTCCCCCTTCTTTTCTCTATTTTTTACATTCTTATTTTGTTTTATTACTGCATCCTCTTTTCTGATCTGCTCATTTCATTTCACTTTTTCACCTACTACAGCACTTGAAGAGCCACAGTAGCTCTTGCGCAGCAAATATAGACTGAAGGTAAGGAAAAGCCTCTGAACTGCATTTATAGTATATTATCAGCCAATAAAAAACTACATAACAATAATTAAAATGTTTTATGGGTGAGGCAAGGTGGTTTATTTTACAAAAAAAAACAACCATTACTGAACAATTAAGTGTTCCACTCTTTAATATAATGTAGGAAATGTTCATGTTTCATTTTTATGTAGCTGTTGTCAAGGAGCAACGTCTATTGCCTCTCTTCATTATTTAAAGCTGTGGTAGCAGTTTATTTTGGGCGTTACTGGGCAAAAATTCCAAAATAACTTTTCAACATAATGTCATTAAAGTAGTCTGAGAAAAAACTAGACTTCAGCACCTCCTCCTGGCTCTGTTTTCAGGCTTTAGAAAATCTAGCCTGTGACAGGAGACTTAGACCAATCAGTAAGACAGCTGGTAGTTGAGTCTCTTGTTAAATACAGATGCCTTGGGTTGGTAGTTCGGTCCCAAGGTGTTGGTATTTGACAGCCTTGGAATGTCTAGACTGCAAACATCATGTCAGCATCTCGCTCACATGATGACCTCATATATAAGATCTGTCTTTTCTGCACATTTCCACGTGTCCAGCAGAAAAGGGGCAGCCAAACTTTCTGCATAGGGAGCAGTTTTCCTTCGATGTGTGTTCAGTGCACATGACTGTGGCATAAGCTCAACAGTGTGTGTGCATGCAGTGAGCATGCATGAGCAAAAGAGTGAAAGGAAAAAAGAGAGTACCAGTGGCTGTGTTCAGAACAGACAGATGTTGGCAATCAAGTTTAGCAGTGAAGTTTTCTTGTGGCAGTAAATGTACAGTTTGCCCACACTTGGCACTCTGGCTCAGGAGCACATTCTGCTCTGCCTAGGTTACAAAATTTGGTTAAAATATGTTTTCAGTGCCTTTTTTTTTTTACTGGGAATCAACCTCATGTTTATGTGCGTATTGCTGAAAAAATAGACTTGAAGTCTAAATAAATGCTTCAGGTCATGTTTATGCTCACCAAACACTGCTGGGACCCAAGATGTACAAGTAAAAAACACCTCTGACTCACTTGTGGTCGAGACAGGGAGTCAGACTCAACAATGAACTATTGTTAGAATTGCTATACACTATACATTGCAATATTTTGATACATTTGTCTTATGGATGTATTAGGATACCAGATCCAAAGATCAAGCCTATTCAGTCCAATAGGAGTTGCTTGCCTGGCACATACATAAAAAGTTTCTATCCTTCCGGGTTTACTTCCTGGGTATGTGACCACTGAATGTAGTGTTTCTCCTGCTTGCCCATTAGCTCCCTCTAAAATTACAAATTGTCATTTTTTCATCTCTGCATAACATGCAATAAAATATAACTTGTTAGTTGGTTAGCATTAAGACATAATAGTTTAACTTCATATACAACCATGCTGACTAATTCCCCATGCCTTCTCTGTATATTCTAAGCTAAGCCAATCACCTGCTGGCTCTAACTTAATACACAAGCATGGGAGTAGTATCAGTCTGTTAACAACAGAGCAAATAACCAAATTTCTTAAAATGTCTACAGCTGAAAGGACAGCTAAAGTCAGGCTGGCTAGTTTCCCCCTGCTTCCAGGTGTTATGCTATAGGCTAGGCTAACCACCTGCTAGCTCTAGCTCTATATTTACTGTACAGACATCAGAATGGTATCTATCTTTTCATCTAGTTCTCAGTAAGAAAGCCAATAAGTGTATTTCCCAAAGGATCGAACTAGGCCTATAACTCCTAAAAGTGGTGGTAAACATTTGTTGTTATTGTTGTTGTTGTTGTTTTTACTTTGGACAGCTAGGGTCAGATGTTATGCTAAGCTAAGCTAAGCCGCCTGCTAGCTCTAACTCCATATTTACTGTACAGACATTAGAGTGGTACTTCTCCTCTAATTAGTTAGCTTTAGAGGTGATGGTAGGAATATTTTCTGAGCTTTTGACAGAGGCACCTATGCTAGCTATTTCCCTTTGCCTCTAATATTTATTCTAAGCCAGGCTGTATTGGTTTATTGGTCTCATTTCCTTCTCTGCACTGTCCTTTTTGCTCTCCTCTCCTTTATCTCTTTTCATATCCCCTCCTTCCTTCTCTTAGCTTCTTCATATATTTTCCTCCTTCCACCCTCTCCTCTGCTCTTGTCACCTCACCTCCCCTCAATGCTTTTCTCTTCACGGCTTGCTTCTTTTCACCTTTCTTCCACCCTCTCCTGTCCCTTCTTTATCTCTCAGTTTTGTCTCTCCTTCTCTTTCTGTCCTCCCCTCCTCTCTCTTTCTCTCCTCCTCTCCCTTCCCCTTCACCTTTCATTTTTCTCCTCTCCTTTACAGACCAGCGAAATGTAAATAACCCAGAATGTAGCCCTGTGCCATCAAAAGCACATCAGACCATAAGAGGCGAAACCGAAACTCCATCAAAACAACCCTCCCATAAATAAATTCATTGGAAAACTAAATAACACATCTTTGCTTCTTTTTCTCTCTTTCTCTCTCAAGTCTCAGTGACTTTGCTGACTTTGCACACATGCATTGATGATTGCCTTTGTCAGTGTGTCTGTACGCGCACATATGAGCATGCATGCATTTGCATAATTTCGAGATTTATTATGGTGCAAATAATGTGAGAGCGCGAGAGCTAGCGAGACAGCCCTTTCCTTCTCTTCCTCAGCTTTTCAGTGCAGTGAGCTTAGTTATACATTATGCACAGTTCTGCATCTTTAAAGTAATCTTCTTTGTGCCCGTTGCCCTGCAGAGTGTGTAAAGCTCCACTGTGGTGATATTAGCTCAAAATGTGAATCCATCTTTCTTAGTCTCATTCAGTATGAATCTCAGTATGTTATTTCTATATTTTGAGATTCAATTCTTGAAAGATGCAACATATTTTAGAGCAGATCAACAATTTGTTTTGGTGTTGGTGGTTAAGAACTTTGGCTGTGTTTTGACCAGACTTGGTCAGAGATAGCAGCAGATCCTGTATTTAAGTACCGCAGTGTAAAAATAATTAAATGTCCTGCCTGTAATACCCTATACAGTATACGTAAACAATTATTATCAGCCCTATCTTAATGCTTAAAGTAAGTAAAAGTAATTGTTTTTGCAGAAAATCAGCCTGTCTGACAGATAAATTATTATATTATATTATTACATTAAACAGTATTTTACTATTATAGCTGGTCAAGGTGGAGCTGTTTTTACATTTTTCATTTCACCAAAATTGAAACATTGGGAGGAATATGAACATTTTCACGAACAATAAAGCCAATCATCCACATCATAACTTAACACTGCACTGACATAACAAAACATCTGAACTGTTGTGCTTGTGGTCTTATGGTCGACTTTGCAGGTTCTGATGTAAAGCCAGTTTAATGATGTACAGTGAAGCACTAAAGTGAAATATATCACTCACTGAGCAAATGTTAAGTATGCAGACAGTGAGTGAATTGAGTCACAGTCTACAGATGACAGATAATTTGTGGTGTTTGATGGCTTGAAAAAGGTGTGAAAGAACAAACACGTCCAAGTGTTCAGGTTGTGCTTTAAAGATCTCTAAAGTACTCTTTGAATTATCACAATTTAGAGCTGCTCTGATCAGTATTTTTATGTTAAGAATGGATCACATAATGTGTAATGTGTGATGTGAAAGGGATCACTCACAGTCATGAACCCACAAAGAATTATTGCATGATTCTGCCATTCCAGTTTTCCCATTGTTTAGTTTTTTATGATCCATTCACAACAAAAGCAAAGCAACATTTTTGCATGGCACAATCACATTCAAAGTAAATGCAATACAGCCAATGCAAATGACGTGATTCGCTTCATTTGCATATTAGTGTGAAATGAAAATATTCAAATTGAGGAAAAAAAAAATCTGTGCAAATTGTGGGCCTTTGCAGAGTGTTGTGTGGTGAGGAATGGGCAGAGCTGATGGACAGAGCCACTGCTCGCTAACAGAAGCTGATGAGTGCCGGGGAGCTCTAGAGTAAAGAGCAGGGGGAATGATATGGCAAGCCAGGCTAAACACTCAGAGTCACATGGGTTTCTGCTCTGATCTTAGCCTGTTTACCTGGCGGGAGGAGAGTTCAGAGTCTTTTGTGTTTTTTTTCAACTTTTGGTATAAAAGTGGATTTATCTTTACTCTTGCTTCTCAACCTGTCTGCAGCAGTAAACCGCAGAGGTGCCAGCCTCCACTGTTGGGTGTATAACGTACTGTAACTAGTTCCTCTTTGTACATGCTGACTGCCCGCTGGAGGGAAATGTACTTTATTTCATGAACATACAGAGACGAGAGGAGAAAAAGAAGAGAGACTGTAGAAAAATAACAGAACTGGAGTCTCTGGTGAGAGCTGAGTTCAGTCAGAGGCTGAACTGAACACAAATGCACAGACACATACACCCTTGGTGCTCACTGTTGCTTAAAACCTTACGGCTAATGTATTCTGGCGTTTGAAGCCAATAAACATAAACAATCCTACAGTATGGCCAAACTCATGCAAGTATCCCAATGTGAAAATTTTCTTCGCTTTCTGTGCGAACCCACCATTAGACCACAACTTTACTATTTTGGTTCAGTCTCATTAGTCTCATTAACCTTGTTTGGAGCAGCAGCAAACAGCTGTTTTCAAAGAAAACACTCTGATAAACCGGCTGCACACTAAATTTTTCAGCAGAAGTGGCAGATTGCTAAATTAGCAACTAGCTGTCGAACAAAATGGAGCATTTAGCAACTAAAGAGCCAGATATTTTTCTCAGGAGTTGGTGGAGACCAAAACAGAGCTGAAAGGACAGTGAATATCAGACTCACAGGCACCAGATGACCACAAACCCAACTAACTCCAAATGAATGCTAATGTTGCTCCATATCTGCTTCATGTACACATTAGCAACTGTTTTCCAACTCATTCGCTATAACAACTAATGTTAATGTGATGTTTACAGCCTCCTGAGCTGGCCCTAAAACAATTAAATTAAGTCCAACACATATTCAAAAGAAACTAGAACTAGACTAACTAGAACCTTGTCTTTTGTTTGTCACATTCAAATTTTGTTGCTGGATTTAGTTGAGCTTTATGTTAAGTTACAGCAGAAATGGGTATGATGGGTGACTCAGACTCCTAATACAAACATGCAGATGAATGAATACATCACATTAATAATCAGTTTGTGTGGAGAAATGATGAGAGGCAGTTTCAAGCCTGCATGTGTGCCCACTTTTTAGAGTACGAGCTGTTAAAGCCTCTGAGGTGATGGTCAACAAGACTGCTGCGTTTTAAGTATCCACAGTGTAGTAAATAATCCTCTAGAGAAATGGAAGCGGTTTACTGGCTTCTCAAACATAAGTTGATCAGAGTGTGTTTGTGCTTGTGAAAAATATTATCAGAGCTTCCTTGAAATGTTTTGCAATGTGTCGTATCTCTGCCTGTTAACTTCTCTGCCTGCTTTCAAAAAATCCTCTTTGAAAGTCTCAGAAAACGCTCTCTGAGGGTGGGCTGGCTCTTCATCTCATCATCCGTCAATATGAAACTTGCACGATGATTAAATGCTGGTTCACTCCTCTTGTTCACAAAAGCAACACACACACCAAGACAAAGCTGTTATTTTTCCACACATATGCACGCTCGAACACATTCGCAGAGTATCAAACATTGTTTGATATTGTAGATGAAGCTCAGGGTTGCTGCATCTAATAGAGTTTGTTTGGTGCAGAAATTGTCAAAACGAAACAACCACTGCAGCTGTGACCTTGAAGAGTTGTGTGTGTTTTGTGTATGCATGTGAGTGTTATAATGAACTGTGCAGTGACTAATCAACTTCTCTTCATTCTTGTAGACAGAATCGTGTCCTTGAACCAAAACAAAACTTCAGCTGGAGTACCACACACGACAGTAACACACACACACACACACACACTCCAGCACCACATCAGTGCAGTCATTATTTCCCACTCCTCTGACAGGCAGTAGGCAGTAACATGGCGTGACAGCGTAGTGTGAATATTATGTAAGGGAGAGGAGGACACTGAGGATACAGTGGAGCTGCAGCATGGAAAGCCTCAGCGTCCCCTGTGTGATGTATATAATCCGGAGCCGACACATTCGACAGCCACCTCCACCAAAACACAGCAGGTGGGTGGCTGCTGTAAAATTCCCCACTGTGTGGGACCTTAAGCATTTTTGGACTTTTTTTTTTTTTTTTTGGAGAGTCAAGTAAAAGCAATTGGGAACAGCAGGATAACAAAAGTGGAGGCAGAAGTGGACAACTGTTTTTCAGAGACTGGGTCAGAATTAGATGTTTGAGCCATAAAAAGATAAAAAGATGAAAGAAACTGTCTCTGATTTTTGCCAAAGTTGCAGCAAACTGCTGATGCAAACCAACCACTTCACATTTCTGCTGCTTCAAAAAAAAAAAAAAAAAAAAAAAAAGTTCAACTGGTGAAATGCAAAATAGCCTTTCAAGATTCAGGAACTTTTTTTGTCATTGTGCAAGCACAACAACATTGCAAATGAGTCATCCTCAAACCATACACTGTATAAAGATTCACACTTATTTACAAATTTTAAATAGTCAGGAACTAAATAAGATTAACACTAGAAAAGCACAGAAAAATACAAAAATAAGCATCTGCAGTATAAAGTACTATTAACAATAAAACAGTGCAAAGCAGTCTCTGGAAATGAGATGTACTTGACAGGACTTAATTCTTACAACTTTATATAATTAAGCTGTTGCTCTGGTCATTATTGAAATAAAAGGCTCCATATAAATGCAGCTACATTTGGACTCCTGCAGTGAATTCATTAAGCATTATGTCTACTTAATTAACAGTGTCGCAAAGTCCAGAGTCCGAGTACCCAGACCACTTAAAAATGGTCCCCAAATCTTATTAAACTGTTCACCAGTGCCAGCTCTTTCATAACAAATTTCCTCCAACTGTGGTGAGAAAGTCATTTCATGCAGTCGCTGTTAAAAGCAAGAGGAGGTAATATACTTCCAAAGCATTATCTGTTAGATTGTCTTCACATCCTGACAGCAATCAATAAATCAAATGCTCTGAACAAAAAAAAAAAAGAAACAAATCACTGGCTTGGTGGCTTGGTTTGTTGAGCGTGTGCCCCGTTTGCCGTTTCTCTCCCTCTTTCCTGCCCTCACCTCAACTGTCCCTATCAAATAAAGGCAACAATAATAATAAATAAGTCATCCAATGAAATGATTGGCCTGCCTGCCTTTCTACACTGCTGCCTTGGCAGACTCACACTATAATAAGTAACAATGGTTTGAGAGTTTGATCTGAGTTTTGTGAGCAGTGTGTGTTCAGATGCCGCTTTCTTTTCCCCCAACTTTCTTGAGTAAACAAAGCGTGCAGTTGTTTTGGTCTAAGATGTTAGTGGGCTACCATGACCTCAAGTGGCAGTGAATTTCACAAACAGCACTTTTAAATGTTTACAACATCAGAACTTATTCAGAAAGTGTTTCCATCTCCCTTTAAGTGCATCAAATCTTTTTTGAAAAAAGGCAAAAACCACCTCAAGCAAGCGTAAAAACATTTTACGAAAGATGAAGGTTCTTCAAATTTTGCCATTTCCATCAGCCTTTTCTAATGCAACACTTCAACATGCACATAAAAACATGTCGATGGAGACATGACTACTGTTTATTGCTCAGTCTTCTAACATCAAATCAGGGCTGTATTAACTTAAATTGCTAAATCGAACCAAACATTTCATGCAGCACCTGCTTTACATTAAAAAAATTCAACTGGTGAAACACGTGTACCCCTTTTCCATACACGTGCTGGCCCGACTCGGTTTGACTCGGCACGTCAGCCCAGCATGGCAGGGATTTGTATTTCTATTATCACAGAGCTACACACTTGACAACGTGTCTAACTGAAAACAAGCTAGGCTCAAATCAAGCGGCTGTAAAACGGAGAACAAATATTTTTCTATAAATTCTTCACAATAAAAGTCCCCTGTTATTTTGTTATTTTAAAGCTTTTAATATGAAGCAGCAAAATCAGGAAATGTTGGGTTTTCATCAGCAGCAGCTCAACACAACTCCTATACAGCTGAAAGCAAACATGGCACAGTAAAATGAAGCAGACAACTGAAAGGACAAACAGTGATGCAGAAGAAGACACTAAACTTCAAACCACATAGATTCAGATAGAAACTACAAAAGCATTAGGAGCTGAACACACAGACACTTTTAAAAGCATCTGTCTCTCTACTTTTCTGCTCATGAGTTGAGTCTCGCAACACACACTTGTTTGTGGGGGTGGAGAAGGGGGGTCAGCGAGATGTCACCGCAGCCTGCTTGGAGGTGGGTTGGGTGCACTTTGACCCCACTCTGGAGATTGTCCATCTCGGGTACAACTTGGCAAAGCTTGGCATGTTATAAGTGGTAATGGATATGCGCACCAGTGTGGCATGGTTTGACTCCGTGCAGCCACGTGGTTGCTTTCATTGTGAAGCGCTCAAAGGAAATACAGCGCACATGTCAGGACTGAACTCTTACAACTTTATTCAAGGCAATTTTATTCTGACTGAGCTGCTGCTGTGGTCATTAGTAAAATAAAGAGCTTCATATAAAGGCAGCTGCAGCTGGACTCCTGGAGTGAATCCATTAAACATCATGATCTACTTAACTAACACTTCGTCCATTTGAAGTTTGTGAAGTCAAGTGGACTGTCCAGCTCTTCTCTCTCCTTAGAAAAATATCTGCCCGCTAATATGATCTACCGTGAAAAGTTTCATTTGCAGCCTGAGGCAGAAGAGGACTCTGTGTGTGTGTATTAAAGAACATTATTATAGCACTTTGGACAGTGGTCTGGACACACACACTCGCAGAGAGCATGGACCTATTTGATTGGATTAATCAGGAGTTTCTCCAGCTCTCCTCTTCTATTCCCACCAGTGGAGTTAATTGCATTAAAGCAATGGAGTGGAGGAGAATTGGGAGCTAAGTCTGGTGTCCTGCCTCAGTTCGCTCTGCCTGCAAAAATGAGATGGGAGAAGAGGAGGAAGAGGAGGAGGGAGGAGAAGAGGAGGAGGAGTGGGTGGTGATGATGGAGGTGGACTGAAAGATGCACAGCAGAGACAAAGCAATAGAAAAGTAAAGGTGTGTGGGTGTGAACGGGAGAAAGAGAAATGATTTTTATCTGGGTGCTGAATGAGAGAAAAACTTTCAAATGGCCTTTTGTCTTATTCATAGACAAACTGAAAAGTTGCACACACGGTTGGGTTGTTTAATGATAGCATAGCCTGTTGAAATAACTGAAACAAAGTATAACTGTGTCTTTTTTAAAAGCAGAAGCCGGGATGTGCTGTAAGTAGGATAAACTGTGACCTCCAAATCAGTCAATCTGAAAGATAATAAAGAAAAATCGGTATTATCAGAAAAGTGTGGATCTCTTGAAAATCCTGCTGTTTTTGCAAGGATAAAGTATGGATAATGGGGACTGTTTTAATGTGTAATGTCTTCATTTTTTGTGCTAAATTGATCTTTAGTTTTAGTTTTCTAGTAAGTTAAAAGCTGTAGGGATGATGATTTTACACACTTGTAAACATCTTTAAAAAACAGCAGATTTTTATTTATTTATATCTATGTTGTTTTTACACCACTTAGGTCTGGATTTTTTAAAATTGTGAAGTTCTTTGCAACGTCTGCTGTGTGAGCAGCGCGACTCACAAGCAGCTGCAGTCATGCTTTTTCTCCTTGGTTTTCTGTAAAAAAAAAAAAACAGTGAAAATTATCTATTGACAGTCATATCAGCAACGTGTCCAAATTTGTAGAATATGTAACAGATATTAAAAAATGGGGTGCAGGGCAGGATTTTTCCAGTGCACTTTCTTTCGCTCTTTTCGTTCCTTCTCTCTCCCTTCACCTCTCTCTTCCTCTCTCTGAGAAAAATCCACTTTTTTCCAGTTACAGCTCTTTTCTTCTCTTCAAAACTCTTCTTCAAACTTAATGTAGAAAGAAAGGTAAGGCAGGCAGCAGCAGCCCCACAGCAGAAATGCTGCTTGTGTGGACATCACAACTGTACGAACGCAGCAGTTCAAATCTCCCAATACCAGATCATTGTTATAATGCAAAGTTCTTGTCAATACAATGCAAATATATTGCACGAGAATGCAAAAGTATGTCTATTTCTTACCCAATCTAGATATTTTTATCTGAGTCCTGCGTAAAAGCACTAATTTATATTTTTACTCTTCCTTCAGAAGGCTAAATACTTAAAATAATCCCCCTGGCAATTTAATACCAGTTCCTGACATTCACTTTATACAGTAAATATTTGTGCCTCGATACAATGGCAGGGAAATATTTCAGCAAATGAAAAGGTGAGTAAGATGAGTTTTGGTCAGTTTCTGCTCCACTGCTTCCTTGCATGTGGATTTCCTGCACCAGTAGCTGCTGACTGTGGCTGTTCTGCCAGACCATACCTTCCGCTCAATGCTTCATTTCTCTCACCCTCCCTCCTTCTTCCTTCCCTCTGCCTCCACTCCACTCTCTGCACTTGCTTCTCATTTTCTTCCTGAGAATCTCTCCATTTTTCTATCACTCCCTCGCCTTGGTTCTATTAGCGTGTCCCTCATTATTGCACCCTCTGAAACAATTCAACACAGACAAGGGACAACAGAGAAAGAAAGAGCTGCGTGTCCAGTGCCCAGTGTTAAAACTTGAAAAAGATCTAACTCTTACGAGGAGACACATGCCATAAAAGAACACATTTCGGTTCACTGCAACAGCAATTTAAGGCTCCCAAAGTGCCTCAGAATCTTTGAATTCTTCAGTAACAAATGTATAATGTGATCAGAAACCAAATTTAACTTTGGAAGGTATAAAATTGCTATCAAATACATATACACATAATTGTATAATACATAAATAAACAATCTTGTTCTTGCCCAAAGTATGTAATAAACCTGCTGGTACACCATGACAGTGTCACATTTTGCCTTGGCATGAAAAGTCAACCCTGTCTCCTCGAAATTAAATTTGTATATTACTAAAATTTCTTCATAATTACATTGTGGTGACTACGTAATCCCTGCCAGCAACAAAATCATCTGGGTTAAGGTTAGAGAAAGATCACAATTTTGATTACATGTTAATAAAAAAATGTCTCAAGTGACTACTGACTTTTGAATAATGCTGTAGTCACTATTATTTTGGTAAAAACAAATGAAATGTGTTTACTGATGCATTCAGTATCAACATTTTTGCGACCTGCCAGGTAACAGACACGTATTTTGGTCAGCATTATGTTTCCCTCAAAACATATTTGCTGTTGCAAATTAATTGTAAATAATGGGCTCAAAAACTACACGCATGGTTATTCAGCAGGCAAGTTCGCGATAGCAACCTTTCAACATCTGGTTAGACTTTCAAAATAAAGCTTGGTGAGAAAAGTTTCAGGTGACTGTCACAGGAAAACATGGTTTGGGTTAAAATAATTACTTCTTTAAAACATTCAATTCTAACTATTTGTCTTATGTGGGATTCAAACCATTGTCTCTTATATGAAAGTCCTGAATCATCCCCTTATCTTCTGTGTGAAAGTCTGGAATCTAACTCATATCTCCTGTGTAAAGCTTCTGTATTTTACCCAACCATCCATCCTGCCCTCTTCCGGTTGCCCCCTGCTGGTACAGCATTTCTGTACATGCATGTAGTTTTCATGCCGAGCTGGGCCAAGACATGACACCACCACAGTATCGTCTACTGTTATTTATGTCAGCATAAGGTCCATAGGTGGGGTTACAGACGACAGAATTTTTAATACACTGACCACCTGGCGTACTGTTTTACATTTTAAGAAGTTAAACAACAAAATATATAGTTTTTCTGATATGACACTCCTGTATTTTGCTACTAAAAACTAAAAAGAATATCTGGCCTGTGACCTGCGGAATCGGCTGGGTTGAGAAACTGGAAGCATATCAGAAACATATTCTGAGGTTGGATAAATGAGGCCTTTACAGAAAAATGTTAGAATCAATTCTGTAATCAACAGGTACCCAGGGGAGATGTCTGAGCATCAGAGTGATATGATCAAATTTTTAATTTCTTTGGTCCTAGTTAAGATGCTGATGGCCACATTTTGAATTAATTGGAGTTGGTGAATAGATTTTACAGGAAAACCAGTTAAAAAAGACGTTACAATAATCTACTCTGCCGATGACAAAGGTATGAACAGGTTTGGGAATCTGACCGAGATGGAGAGCGTTGAATTTCTGAGATATTCCTGAGAGGATGGAGGGTTATTTTGGTGACGCTGCTGATGTGAGGATAAAAATTCAGGTCAGCATCAATAATAACTCCTCTGCATTTGACTTGGTCAGTGGTCTTGGGGATTGGGACTCCAAACAGGCTCAGACCTGCTGCCTCCAAGCCTTTACACCCAAAACAATGGTGAAGCAGTGAGAAGCACCACTTTTATGCTTCATCAGCCTTAAAATAACATTTCTGACGTCAAAATGAAACTTTCTATAATTACCTCTTTTTGAGCTCATAAAGTTTGCAGAAGATCACACAGGACGCTCATTTGGGCACATTAAAACATCTGCTGATCAATGATGAACACCAACCACTCAGCTGACCTCCCCCACACTCATCTCCGCTGCACATTCACGCAGCTCTTTCTGTTTGCTGCTGCTGCTTCCCTCCGTCACCTCGCCTTCACCTCCACATCGATTCTACTCCAATATCAAGGAGGAGCTCTCTACTGTGTCATGTTGACTTCTGTTCTGTGACTGTCGTACTGAAAGTATCACATCATAAGGAAAATGTGTCTCCTGCTCTCGTTTACCAGTCGTTTCTTTATAGAAAGAAAAGACTATAATGGCAGGTATAACTGAATTACAGCTTGCCAGAGAGTGTGTGACTTGCTGGGTGTGGCAAAACCAACAGTTTTGGTACTTGAACTGACTGAAGTTGCTGAAATGTGTATGTAAAATGCTGAATCACTGTTAAACCATCCGCGGAATAACTCAGAGGAGTCAACCTTTGTACACTCGTTGACATGAGAAGAAGTCCAGACTCAATTTCTTGAGATAATAAACTGGATCTGATGGGATTTTGTTGCTTAGAGAAGAAGACATGATAGATAAGAGAAGTCATTTTTTATGACTTTGTTTTGTGAGTATCTGTGGCCAAGTAGAATATTTGTTATCAAGCTGACACAATATAGTAAATTGTCTGCTTCCTGGGGCCACAACTAAAAAAAAACAAATTCAAATTCAAATTCAACAAGTGTTGTTTTATTCATAACTTTTCATGCAGACCTGTGCCCTCTTCTTCTACAATGGTTTAAGGGCACCTGACTAGAAAATTGTGCCACCTACTGTTTATCTCAACAAAACAACTCATAATAACATTTGGATGTAAACCAATGTAAACTCTTGGTCACTTTTCCATATGCGTCCAACAAATTAGGCCGCATGGCACATAATGTGACCATGTTTAAAGGCAATAGCCTTTAAAGCTTTTCTGAATGGCCACACTGAAAGGTGGGGTGAAAAGCTGGCCATTATAGGCCCAATAAATGAAACAAATTGGGATAATAATGCACATTTCCTGAGAGAAAATCCTCAGACATACACAGAGTTGTAGTGCAAACTGTAGTGCACTCTTACCTCAGCAACTGTGGCCAACTGTGGGCATCAGGTTTTGGAAAGTTTGTATCAAGTAGCACCAGCACCTTTTAAAAGTGACTGATGTACTATAATGTTTTATGAGTTTATTGCATTATTAACAGACATCTGAGTACATTTTTATTACTACTGAGAGACCTGTTTGTACTATTATCTGTTTATTACTTAAACACATACCACCCAAGACAGTTTTTAACAGTAAATGACAAAATTATGTACTGTGTCTTTTAACTAATGAGGTCATCACTGCCTGCATGCACACAACATCCTGAATTCCCTCCGGGTATTAATAAAGGTTTATCTTATCTTAAACTGAGAGTGCACACAGCAAGATGAATGTTCATGTCCCCAGAACACAAAATTAAAATAATAAAGACAGACCTTTTTTTGTATCTATCTTATTGATTTTTGTAATGATACTCAAAACAAGACTAAATGTGTGTAGTATCCATACTTTAGGTATCGATCCACCCATCCCTAGTTCTCAGGGTTACAGTTTAAACAGAGCTTTATATAGCCCTCTTCAAAGCCTTAAAAAGTGCACAATTAAAGTCACAATGGAATGAAAAGAAGAAAAAAAACACACAGAAAAAAGAAAAGAAATATGTTTGACAAACAAGACAAACAAGGACCGAAGCATTAATCGAAGTAAGCGAGAGCATCAATGAAAAAGAAAAAAGTAGGTCTAAACACGAGATTTAAAACACTCGACAGTGTTTGCTGACCTGACCCAAGGGTGGTGACAGGAAGCGTGATTGAATTTATCAAAGCCTTGGCACTCTGGAGTGTTCAGCCCAAAATATCCTGACTCGTACACCATTGTTAAGGCTCCACAGAGACACGTGCAGTCCTTGTGCTTCCGTGGCTGCGTGTGTACATGATGCTGGCTCAGGCTCTGTTGAAAGCCACCGCTGGGAGGTTTAGAGGGAGGAAGGGGGAAAGGGCAAGGAAGAAAGAAGAGAGCATGTGTGTGTGTGTTGAAGGCTGGTCTGCCATGGAAGCCCTGGGGACAGGTACAGTCTTTGCCAACGGCTACTGATGCACGTTCAGAGAGGGTGAGAGGATGGTGGGAAAGCAAACCTCTCCTTCTCTCTCTGTAACATTCACCAACTTTTTCAAACGGGGGAGGGAGGGGCCAATTGGCACTGGCAGTTGTGCAAGTGGCATGTGTCCTCTCTGCCACGGGCTCGGGCCACACTGAGCAGCAGGGACAGCTAGTTCCCCTGGGGTGGTATTACACTAGCAGGGCCCATTTCAAGCAGTGGCAGTGCCATGGTCTGTGGCATCAAAACCAGCATAAAAAAGGAAATCGCTGGAGCGAAGCAAGCGAGGGAGATAGGAACAGAGACGTGGAGAGTTAGAGGGGCACAGGAGAGGGAAAATAGAGTGCTGAAGGAGAGAGTCAAAGAGCAATTTAGTCATTTAGTCGATGCTTCTTTTTCCAGCTTTCAAAGAACAAACAGATGGAAGTTCAGTGTCGTGTCCAAGGACACTTCGACTGGACACCAGGATGATGGACACATCGGCTGTTTACACAGTTCAAACCTGTGAACTCTGCTACCTTTTGACGACAGAGAAGAAAAAAACAAGGAGCAGATTTCATGCTCTGATCTATACCACTGCTCTTTTATCTCTACATCCCTGCACACTGCTCCTCCAGTCGTTCTACTGACTACTGAGGGACTGAGCCGACTATACCCTGTTAGTTCACTCAGCTGGAGACTCTCCTCCCCACTGCAAGCTACTACAGCTTCAAGTGTTGGGACTATTTCTGCATCACATCTCATAAGAGCGATGCTCTGGATTTCAAAAAGAAATTGATAATAAGCTTTTCTCAACTGATAACTCAAAAAGTGAAAATGTGCCTGTATAGGACCAGGCAAATTGCACGATTACAACTGTACCTGTGTGTTCTTTGAGCTAATTGCTAATGTCAGCATGCAACAAAGAGGTTGTCCATACCTGGTATTAACATGTATCTTGGGTGATCAGCTCTAAGTAAATGAGATCCCACCAGGCATTACAATGTGTCTACAGATGTGTTCAGATCTCACTTCCCCGCTCCACGTGCAAGTAAACAAGAGGGCTGTTGTCAAGGTTTCAAGGTGCCAAGGTAATTTAAAATCACCATACAACACCGGGTTGCATAACAAAATGAGTTATAATTCCTTCATGCTACACACACATACAATACAGATAATTAAATGAGAAATCTGTATTTTTTTTACTGTAATAAATCATAAAATGACCATAATAAGTCATCAGAGATTAAGAAGACATGCTAAATACTAGCTCTGACAACGAGTTCACCTTTGAAATGTCCAACTTTTTCCAACAAAGGGGACAAACAGACACAATGTTTTTTTTACACAAGGAAAGAAATAACTTCATGTATAATACTTGCTGAATTCAAAAGAAGAAGAATAATTTGTTGTAGACAGAGTTTCACAAAGTTTATGAAGTTTCTCCTCAATCAACAATTCTCAAAATTGCAAGTGCAATTTTTAAGAGAGTCTGGTGTTACCAGTGTGTTCACAAACATCATCTGCTTATCATGGCAGGTAAGAGAGCCAAAACACACAATCTGCATTACAGTGAGCCAAATGATGCTCTTACAAGACATCAGGTGAGTAGGTGGTCTTTCAACATGGCCCAGAAACACTGCATACGTACTGCAGAAAGAACGCAGCCCAGACCACTTCAAAATGTGGTCTGAGTAATTGTATCTCAGAGCGTCCTCAATGCTTCTTGGGCAGATTCACACCTGTACTCAGGCTGTCCACTTGTGATCAAATCACTCAGAACGCGTGTTAATACCGGGTGTAAACAAGCTCAGTGATAATACTGATGTTTCAGCAGCTCAGGTTTAACAGGTTCACAAACCTAGTGTAGCATGTTTGCATGCTAGCATTTGCTAATTAGCACTAAAGACAGTACAATGGAAGCATGCATAAACATACAAGTATTGGACAAGTTAAGACTTTGACCTGATGATGGCACTAGTTGTCAGATGATCAGCAACGTTATAAAAATTCTTCCTCTGGGCACCTGAACATCTGAACCAAATTTCATGGCAATCAATCCATCATACAGTTGTTGAGATATTTTAGACTGACCCTAAAAATCCACAAACATTAAAATACAAGATTTTACATGAGAAAAGTGAGTAGGAGCCTATTTTGCTTCTTTCAATAGCCTGAGCTACATACTCACACCGTTTTCTAACAGCTTGTCCAAGTGTGTTTTCAAGGGCATTTCCCTTTTGATTGCTCCGTGCAAGGCTTAAAAAACAAGCCAGCCCTGAAAAGCGAAGGTGGATGGTGGGAGGGGGTGTGAGCCTTGGAGAAAAGCAAGACAAAAACCTTCATGCTCAGCTTTATTCACTTGTTTCTGCCAATGTTTTTTCATTAATTTATTATAAGATTGACTTGGGGATTTTTACAGTCTCAGTTCGTAATAAACAAGGGGAGAAAAACAGTGGAAAAGATGACTGACTTTAAGCTCACTACTTCTAGTTTATACATACAGAGATTTATGACCAGCTCTCTAATGTATTGTATTCTTGCACTGAGATATGACATCTGTCAATAAATCTCTGAGACAAGTCAAATCACTGTGTAATTATAGCTAAAAATTCAGGTTTTGCATCTTATGCCTAAAAATGATGCATTAATCTGGTCACCTATGCCAACGTCTCTCTGTTGTCAGAAAAATGCCAGCACTAGCAGAAACTTAAAGGTTCCATAAACAGCATTCCTGAGATGCTGCACCAGAGCACCAACATCTCAGACCAAAACAGATGCGTCAGTGTCAGCCACACCTAACCAGAAACAGCCCCTATTTCGCTCTCCTCAAAGCCACAGACTCCACTGACAAAAACAGTGATTTTAAGTCATAAAATAAGCTTAATTCAAACAAAATAAAACTCATAACAAAAAAAAAAAAGACTAAAACAGTCTTTGTTTCCATTGTTCTGACAATCATCAACTCTGGTTTGGTCCAAATAGCCCT
Source organism: Lutjanus argentimaculatus (assembly GCA_034769285.1). NCBI lineage: Eukaryota > Metazoa > Chordata > Actinopteri > Lutjaniformes > Lutjanidae > Lutjanus > Lutjanus argentimaculatus. The sequence goes on along the minus strand of JAWZSL010000095.1, from coordinate 213,769 downwards.
TAACTGACCATGTTAGAGCTGAAAATATTGACTCCACACTCTATTTTTGCCCGCTGTGAAATAGTAACATTAATACATTCTGCTTGGTAAGTTACTTTTTCTTCTCTCTAGTGACCTAAATCCATGTAATAGTATTATTAGCTTGCTAGCTATAATGCTTGGAGACAGCAACGTTGTGTAGAACCTTTAAATCAGTCGCTAAAGTGTCGCTTAGAGGTGTACTGAACCATTTTTTAACGCTAAGAGGTAAATACACAGAAAGGTTAATCTGTTTGAGCCAACTGCCAAATTACACATCAATCTTACACAGAGCAGCACGGACATGAACGTCTGGCCACCTGATGAATGTATGACCTGTATTTAATAGCATTTTAGCTCCGCTTTGCTTAGCTTGTAGCATACACTTGGCTGAGCTCATGTGCAGCTGTCTACAGTTTTGTGTGTAAGGGTTGATGATGGTGTGAATCATCCAGCTAAAATAATTTCTTAAGATTTCCCAGAGTTAGGTGTACATTTTCTTCAGGTTAAGAGTTCACTCCACCAAAAACATTTTGAGTCACCAAATACTACAGACATAGCCTGCAGGCTTGTAGCTCACTCCTGCAGATGACTGTTATTATTGTCGACTAACAGCGAACCAGATTCATGTTGAAAAAAGTATCAAAATGGCTAAAGAAACAACTCCTGCAGCAAAACCCAGTTCTCTCCCACAGCCCATCTGTATTCTCAATAAGTTGCAAACACACAACACAGTTAGCTTTTCACCTTTGTTGAACCCAAATATGTTTGCTGGTTGCAAAACTACCCTCTCCCTCTACCTGCAACATCTACTGTAGTTATACTTTGGTTGGTGTTTTTCTGATTTTGATCTTCCTGCATTAAGGTTTAAAGTAAAAATATACAGGAGTGGGATTACAAGTGGTTGCATAGTTACAATGTGCTCTGTAAGTTTTTGTGTGTTTTTTCAAATAAAAGTGCAAGATCATTGTTGACTGTGTACACTGAGGGGTTTACAGCCTTACCTGGCCCCTTATGACCAGTAGATTATGGTGGCTAATGTTAGCTAGCTTAAGATACATATTGCTGGTCCATAACTGACATTAGTGAGACTGCATGCTGACTTTATCACTTTTGCTTTGGTTACACAACATTTTATCACGTAGCAGATAAAATTTCAAAAATAAAACAGGAAGCAAACGTACTTCACTCTCACTCATGGATTCAGCAAGCTATGCTATGAGCTAAAACTCAAGCCCTTATTTTTAGCCTGTATTTATTTAGGTTTTCTAGAACTGGCACCATTAAAATATGCCGAATTAGACATTAGAAGCTCCTGTTTGCTATGTGTTCATGGATGTACAGACAACTATCAGTGAATTACTTTGATTCTTAACAAATTGTGACCATTCTCAGGAAAGGTCTGATGTCATGGGTGTGTTTTTTCTCCATAATTTCTAAACGGTTTTAAGGATGTTTATACACGATAGACATTGCAGAAAAGTTACACTGAATCTAAAAATGTATGTATCAGAGTTTAAAAACCTCTGATATGCAGTGACGACCTGACAGAAAATGAGGGAGAGAGGGAGTTCCCTGGATGGACTCATCCAGGGACATATTGCACTGTAGCGATTATGTAGATGAAATCTTAAATCTCGACGCCACCAGGATGCCCCACCAATATCATTAAAGCAACTGACCCAGGACAATCTTGGGAAATGAAGGGAAATTCAATTAGCCATTATCCTGTAACTGCCACATGTGACCAGATTATCCACTATTCAGCAAAATTACATTACATACAGTCTTACTTTAAGTAAAAAATGCTACAAAGGAAGCGAGGAACCACAAAAAAAAACAAAACATTGCTCTTTGATTAAGATGAAACAATATCAAAATTTCTTGCTGTGCTTGAAATGTATCAACAGGACATCTTTTTGTTTATATTTTACAAAGAATTATGAAAATTTTGCAGTGTTTACTGTACATACTCAGTGAAAGATATCTCCTTTGGGATTTACACTTTCTATCTAAGGATTGTCGCATATGTCAAGCAGTGTAGCAGAAAAGACAAGAAAATGAACCCAAATGCAGACTAGGAGACAAAGCTGGTGCAGTGTAAATGATAATACAAACTCAAAGTCAAAATACAAAGGGCTAACGGACAGATCAGGGAGGCACAGGTCTAAACCAGAATAAACAATCCAAAGATGGCAAAAAAAATATAAAAAAATAAAAAAAATCCAACAAGGTTCAGGCTAAAATTCCAAAAGTCCACAAAGCCACCAGAGTCAAAAACCAAGGCAAAGATTCCAAACAAACACTGGGAAATGTAAGGAAAATGCTGGACACTTGACACTATAGATGCATATGAACTGGAAAAGAAAGGACCAAATACACAGTGAGACTAATCAGGGACATGGGAAAGTTATCAGCAAGAAGGGAAGGAAATATACAAGCTTAATACACAGGGAGACTTATCAGGGATGGGTTTAACTTAACAGCACGAAAGGAGAGAGACACACAAATTCAATACTCAGGGAGACTAATCAGGGACAGGACAAAACTTATCCACAAGAAAGGAGAGAACCACAGACTAAATACACAGGTAGACTATTTAAGTACAGGTCAAACTTGCCCACAGTCAAAAAATGCAGAAAAAAGACGAAGACAAGGAGAGAAGTCAACAAAGACAAATTCAGGAATATTTTTTCAAGAAAATATCTCACGGGAAATCTACTGCAGCTATCATCCAATAAAAAAAGTTAAGATTTTCAACTTTATCTGTCATCCTTAGACTCATAATTGTACACAGAAACAGAAACACGGACACACACACACGGAGAATATGATTATTCAGTAAACCACCATAGCTCTCTTTTATCACATCTTGCCAGATGTTGACAAACAACTGTAATCTCCTGAATTTCATGTTGACTGACACAGTCCATTCTCAAAAATACCAATTTTCAGTTGCTCTATTTTCAGTTTTCTTATAATGCTATTACACTGAAAGGAGAACGATAAGCTTCACAGTGTGAGAGTGACAGCGGGACACAGACAGAGAGAGAGAAAAACAGATAGACAAACAAAGAACAGATACACAATAAAGATGGAGGTCGCATTTTGTCTGTGAGGAACCATCCTGCTGTGTGAGTCTGTGTAGCTGTGTGTTTATAATTAGTGTACTCGAGTCCACTTCTTTGAATGCAAATGTATCTGCTTATGTGACTAAAATAAAATTTCTTTTGAAGCTAATTCGACATGGCATCTGACAATTTCTGCTATTGTGAAAATCTTTATGCCACCTTAAATGTTTATTTCAGCAATATGAAGCAGACGTTTCAAGTTTGTTGACGTGACTGATGGAGGTAACGTGTAGCCGAGCGCTTATCAGGGGATATATGGAAAATGTCAGCTGTGATTAAGGTGCAATGCAAAGGTAGCTTCATTATTCCTATGCTAAATGATTTGTTTAGTAGTCAGATCATCAGTTCACCAGGTAATTAAACAATTTTCAGTCCAAACAACCATCTGAGTAGAACATAAATTAAACTAATGTCCCTGTAAGTGGTTCAAAGCATTTAAGTCATCTTTCTGTCTTCCTGTCAGACACAAATTCTTCCCCAGGATTTGATCAGCAGCTCACTTCCACAGTAATATTATTAGTGAACTTGAGCAAGTCATTAAAAGCTGACTGAAGTGCTTCAAAAGGTTAATTTATTTGCTAATCATTCTCCGTCTCCGAACAATTACAATAAATCACCCACTCCATGAGGAACTTCGGTGTCACTTCCAGTTGAGAGACTTGATTTCACCACGTTTTACTGCGGTACAGGCCGAAATTATGTGCATATTTGTGTGCATGTGGATGTGTGGGACTGTGTGTGTGCATGTGTTGCAGTTGGTGGTCTGACAAGGATTTTATTCCAAACAGACTACCGAACATAACCCTGACAGATGCTATATTGCTGTTTTTTCTGTGGGCTGTACTCGTTGCTTCTGCAATCTTGACAAGTAATTGAGCCTCATTTGGGTTTTAAAACTTCACTCATAGCAAATTAAAGCAAAGTCTATCAGGTAGGTAACATTTTATTGGTGAAGAAATGAGAACCAGCAGCTCATGCTAGACGCTTTTATAGTTACCTGTTGTAGATGTCGTCATCCTCCCCTCCCCAGCCCCAGTACTCATTGGGGAAGCCGTTGATCTTCAGAAACTGTTTTTTTACTGAGGCCTGAAACTCCTCCAAAGTAGCCTGCATAGGGCAGCCTGCAGGAGAGGAGAGAAGAGATCGGACAGATGAGCGACCGAGAAAGGGTGAGAGAAAGGACAAGACACATTTTCTCAGACCTTCTCTGGTAACCCACACACATAATAGTTAGTAACAGTAATAATTTACTTTTTTTCAAATTTCAATAATAGTGAAAGATGCAAGCTTCTGTGCAGCAAAGACTATACTGTCTCTGTGCATGTTCTCAGTGCCTGTTAAGATGAAAATGTCCATGAATCATGGATAATTTAAAATGCATGATGTGATGCATTAGGAGGACTTTATGTTTTTATGTGTGGCTCTTAGAGACAGCAGAATTTACATTTGAATAACATCTCAAAGTGTTTTAGGCAATCAGATCTTTTCCTAATGTGTCTTGTCTTGGATGCGTTTTTAAGTGGATAATTTATGGGTGTCTTTTCATAATAAGTGGATAATCCATATCCATATATAATCCACTCAAGACACATGAAATGACCGCATATAAAGAGGGGCCATCATATTTCTGCATACTGCCTCTGGTGCTTCAATGCAGCTGAACAAACATCAAGTACTTATAAGACTAAGTTACCTTGTTAGCTTGAATGCTAGAAATTGTTCAATGACAAGTTTCCTACGTGCAACATTTACGAAGGAAATTTAAGGTAAAGCTAAATTTAATTCCACATTCCCAACGTGAATCCTGTGATTAATGATGAATTAAAAAAACACAAGACAATGAAAATTAGAGGTTAGAGAAGAATGAATGAGAAGATGAGAACAGAGAGGATGAAGAGAAGATATAAAAGAATGGATAGACATTTTAAGAAAAATGTGTGTGTGTGTTTGTGTGTGTAGACAGTGGACAAAATTGGGCGGACAGGCTTTTATTTTTTCCTCAAAAGTTGTGAGACTGGTGGAGTGGGACGGACGTCGGCTGCGAGTGTCATGACAGGGGCCTGGAGACTAACCAGAGGGTGATGTATGTGTGTCTCTGTGTGTGTGTGTGTGTGTGTGTGTTTACATGTGTGTATAACAGTATGTGTTGTCAAATGTATGACAGCTCCCTGTTGAAAGATGACAAGCAGAAACTAATGAGACCGTATGTTTCTGCAGAAGTTCTTCCTGCAACAATATGGTGAGGGTGAGGGTGGTGTGTGTGTGTGGGTGGTGTGTGTGTTTGTGTTTAAAATGGACACATGCTAGGACAGAAGAAGAAAAAGTGAAACAGAGAAAGAGACAAGAAACTATTTGAATGTTTTTCTTGAGAAATTTCATTAAGTCTCACTGGAAGGAGAATAAACTAAATTATTACATAATTTCTTCTTCAGCTGTGACTCCATAAAGTCATATCTATTTGATAATTTCCAAGGAAATTAATCATCATCAGACACAGTGCTGACATCACATAAATTTGCAGATAATGATATAATGTCAATTTTATAACAAATATAAAAAAGAATAAAAACTTCTTGTCCTGTTTCATTCTATACAATAATTACCATTAAAATATCCTTCCTTTCTTTTTCAGGTTTTTTTTTTGCGTCCTTCAGTCTTAATATTTTTTCTCTTCTGAGTGACAGACACGGTCAAAGGTCACCTCAGCTCCTCTGGCTTGCTTGTTTGCAGCCAGTAATAACTTGGAGATGGCAGATAAATAAACAGCTGGGGCAGGTGATTAAGCGACGTCTGGTTATATTAAGTGGACAACTTCAAGCCATTTAAAAATACAATTTTTAAATACTATCTATCAGACGGCACTCAGCAGATGATTAAGTTTCTAATCATGTTCTACACTGATTAACTGGGCAGAGGCTGACAGCACTGATTTGACAAACAAGGATAACGTAATTAAAGGTGAAAATACCCTGAGATTGTAACATTAAAGGCCCTGAAAATGCATTTTCCTCAATTAGCTTCTTTATATGAGTATTGGGGAACAAAAACTGTTCTATCAAAGTTGAAAAAGTTTTGGTTATTCCACATGAATTTCTGTATTTGTCTTAATATTTGTGGTTTAAACTGGGCATGGCTCGTTTGCTTCAGTAGCCAGCACTATTAATCAACCCCAAAGACACCACGACCACACAGACCTGATCAGGTTTATTAGCAGAGTTTTGACTGTTTAACTCTTCATAATATAGAGGGTTTGAACGGGACAGCACACCCCAAAATCCAAGCGCCAAAAAATACATTTGAAAAAATCTAAACCAGTGTTTGTTCTCATGACCTGGTTGCTCGAATAATCCACAGACCTTGTTGTGAGCAGTTCCATGTAGGAACTACTTTCTTGTAGTAGAATCTATCAGAACAAAGTTGTTTCTAATAGAAAGAATGTTTTTTTTTTGGTTCAACACAGGACTTGTGCCATTTAGTCCCATTATATTGGAGAGTAGGCAGACATCTCTACGGCTGATATCTCCAAAACTCTGCAACTCACACTGAAAAAATCTAGATGGATAAACTGCGCTATAGGCCAGGGAAAAAATATGTAGTTTTGCTTTTGGGGGTGAAGTGTCTCTTTAAACTTAAACACTTATTTGATAATGGATATTTAATTTAAAGGACCAATGTGAAGCATTTAGTGACATCTGTGATTAGTGTTGATCTAGCAGACTGCAAACATATCATGTCACCTTCCCCTTCAAACCATATGAGAACCTATAATGGCCGCGAAACTTATCTATCTAAAGCAAGTGTGGCCTGACAAGTTAGAAATATTCAACTTCTTCATATTGCAAAACTTTTGCCAGGTGTTGGCTGTCGGCTGGCATGAATAAACACTTGTGCGAGTAGCACGAATAACTACAAATGTTCCATAAATAGTCCCACAGTCAAACACAATGATTCTCATAGTCAGGTGATTTAACACTAATAAAAACATACTAATGAAGATTATATTCCATTTCTGCCATATTCTACCAGTAGTTCTTACAGACTGGACCTTTAACCTGTGAAATTCTCATTGTGAAGAAACATGTCATATCTATCCTTAAACTCCATCAAAAACAAGTTGACTGCACTTCCTGTGTCATATAACATTTGCAAAATCTTCACATTTTTTGTGGTCTTTTTCTTCTCTTTTACTGTTGCAATGTCACCTTTTCCCAGTTTCATTATTTGACATATTGAATGTTTTTAATTTTCTCAAAATTTACAGCACAAGTTGACCCATGTAAATCACAGAGTAGTGTGCTGCTGTTGCCAGGATTAGGTCATAACCTAGAATAAATGTTCTCTATGTAAATGTGCAAATGAACTGTAGCACACTCAAACTGTGCCTATAGCAGGGGAACAAGTACTTAAACATTCACAAAAATCTATACATTATAATGGTAATATAATTTAATAAATTGCATAAGGTCCTTTGAGAGGGTATAATTTGTGGAAATGTTTTGGAAAGAGCCGTGTTTTGAAATGGACTTCAAGGTGACCCTTTCTGCTCACAGAGCTGTTAGGTATTGTGAGGTGCTAAGGTAATGGAATAGCACTTAATGTGACCTGACTTTCACTGGCAATGTTTTCACCATTTATCACAAAAAAAAAAAAAAAAAAAAAAAACTCCCAGTGCTTTTGAATTTGGGAAAGCAGCTCAGGTTGTCTTCCAGAAATGACTCAGCTAAAATACAAATATGCTCTCTGCCCCGAGTCAGCGTCATGATGCCTAAATCAAATTTCATTCCATTAGTTCTTTGTTTGTTTGTTTCTTGCTTGTTTGCTGATGTTATTGCTTTAATTTGAAAGCTTCCCTAAATGAGACCAAACAAAATGGGAAGACCAGACTCAGAACACTTTGACCAATTTTCTACAATGATCTGATTTTTTACATCAGCAGTTAACTGCACTCTTAGAAATAAAGGTGCTAACTGGAACCATTTAGGGTTCTTCAGCTTGTCCCCAAATTAGAACTCTTTTTGGTTCCTTTATAAAGGTTATACCTGGAACCCTTTCATACCCAACATAAAGGGTTATACCTACAACCATCTGTGAAAGGTTCCACCAAGAACCCCCTATGAGGCTCTACAGAGAACACTTATATGATGTAATGGTATTAACCAGAACCTTTCCATCTTCTAATGGTTTCATCTAGAACCCAGCAGAGGGGCTCTACCGAGAACTCTTTTATCGTCCAGGTTTTCAACTAGAACTCACCAAGGGGGCTCTGCGGAGAACCCTTTTATATTCCAAGGGTTTCATCTAGAACCCATTAGGTGGCTTTACCGAGAACCCTTTTGAATTCCAAATGTTTCATCTAAAACCCACCCAGAGGGCTCTATCAAGAACCTTTTTATATTCCAAAGGATTCATTTAGAACCCATGAGAGGGCTCAACCAAGAACCTTTTTATTTTCCAGTGGTTTCACCTAGAACCCAGCCAGGGAGATCTACCAAAAACTGTTTTATATTCTAAGGGTCTCATCGAGAACCCACCAAAAATGCCCTTTTTTAAAAATAAAGGTTTCACCTATAACACCTCTTTTCTATGGTTCTACCAAAAACCCTTTTAGATTCCAAGGGTTTCATCTAGAACTTACCCAGGCTGTTCTACAAAGAACCCTTTTGTATTCCAAGGGTTTTGTCTATAACTTACCAAGGGAGATCTAAAATACCCCTTTTTATAAGGGTTTCACCTGTAACCCTCTTGTCTTCTGAGGGCTCTACAAAGAACCAAATTATATTCTGCAGATCAAGCAAAAACACAAGTAAAATGAATTGATTAAGGTCTAGGGTTCCACATACATCTGCATTTAAACGTACCATTTAAACATGGATAAACATTTGAATATTTGAGATTGAGGATCTTTTAACACTCATGCCTTCAACAATCCTTGAAAAAGTCTTTCTTACAAAAATGCTTCTTTAGATGAAAATACTTCTTAATGAAACCCTTAGTCTTGATGAATCCATTCTTGAAAAAAAGCATTATTCAGAAATGAATGGTTCTGGGTAGAACCCCAGCCCTTCAGGAAGACCATTTTGGAACCATTATTTCAAAGAGTGTACAATCAATTCTGTGACCTTCCCCTCAATCAACCCACCAGGTTTTACTTTCATCCCATTTTTTCTTCATTATCTAGGGGCCCAAAACAGTCTGGTGAAACAATTTAAAGTTTTAACTGATTCAATGCTAATAAGAAGTGTTAGCTACAGCCGTGCTTACCACCTGGCATAGTATTTGTTGCCAGATAGCATTAGCTTATTGAGCAGTATATCAGGAGCCCCTGAGGGTTTTCAGTAGGATAACTCTTGTGGACTGACAGCTCTTGGATTGGTAGGTCACATTCACTGGCCATGTTTTGGTCATTAATCAATGCTTCCAGTGCTTTTAGATAATTAAGGGCAGGTGTGGTGTCATTAAGCAAAAACACACAACTAAAAGAGGACCCAACTATTCAGAGTTGGCTGTAAACTGGGGAACACTTTCAGTTACTTTTCATTTTGGTGACAAGTTTGAGAATTGACCAGATTGAGTTTCCTTACACATTACAATAGACTTTCTTAGCTTTAAACTGACACGTCTAAAGCTAATGGTGCTGATTATAATAAAGTTTTTTTCTGTTTTGTTGATGGGTTAGATCTATTTTGGTTTTTATCTTTTCCCAGTTTCACATTTTGTTATGTTTTTCTTTCTCTGTAAACTCCTTTGAGACTTTTTAGCGGTGAAGGAGTTTATACAAACTGGGATGGCTGCTGATCCCACTGCACATGAAGCCAAGATGAGTGACATCTACTGCTGAATACACAAAATCAGTCAAGTAGGGAGGTTTTCCTTTTTTAACCAGTGATTCTGACTCTACAGTATGTGTCTATTTTTTCTACTCTATGCATATTGGGATGCAGCAAACAATCTGCTGATTATTTTCGAGGTTGATCGATTAATTGTTTGGTCTATACAGTGTCAGACAATTGTGAAAATGTCCACCACACGTCATGTATTTTAAGGAGATGTTATCAATTTGCTTGTTTTGTCTGACTAACACACCTGCACCCACAGATATTCAGTTTATTAGGGTGAGGCTTAGTCAAAGAAATGCAGAAAATTGAGCAAACACACTATTAAAATACTGTATCTGCAAATTATTTGTCTGGTTGACTAATCGTTTGAACCCAACTATAGTGTGTATTTATTATTTTTACTCAATATGTTTTTAATCTCCCCAGAAACCTGGGAAACTTAAGAAATTCTATGTTTCCAGAACAATCTGGGAACAGCAGATAATGTATCATTCCCTGACATTCCCAGATAGTCATGATGTGGAGTTCTTTAAAAAAGTAGTGGGATGTTATTTAGCAGACTTTTGGTGAACATTCACGACATTCTGGGAATTTGCTATTTCTAGCTCTGATGGTCCCCCGAAATGTTGCCAAAATTTCCTGTAAGTGCGCAAAATAATGTCCTCCTAACATTTAAAGATCTTAATACTGGGACTGTTTGGGCATTTTTTCTGGGAATCCAAAATGTCCTCTTTCTAATGTTGCAATGTGACCATAAAATAACCAAAATGTGAGTCTCCCTTAAGTCATACAGGGAACTTTGCCTGCAGTAGCTACAGTAAACTGCTCAGCCACTTGCTCCACAGGTTGGTCCAGTCTTCAGAGTTAATAAGGATCGTTTCACAAGCTGGAGTCTAGACTTGTTAGTTACGCCTTGCATCATGTGCTCCTGTAAGGACTACAGAAGTATGACCAAATAAAAATTGGCAGCAGTGAACTGGGGTTTATTTTAATGCTAATTTAGGCTTCAGACAAGGATTTCAAAGTATAATGAGATTTAGTCAAATTAAATACTGTGAATTGTCTGTCAGAACAAAGACTGTAGGCCATCCCTTTTTTTTTTTTTTTTTTTTTTTTCTTGTTAAGCAGCACATTGCATATTTAAATTACACATATTTGCTTTTGACAGAGGAGATGAGCTCAAACAAAAATTGGAAATTACACTTTGGCAAATACCAAAACCCATATTGCATTCAATAAGGCTCAAGTGAAGTGTTCCTAATCATCACGACTTATCAAGGTAAATTCAAGCTGAAACCTCTGCGTGTGCTCCTTCGACGGTGCTACAATCATACCCCAAGTTGAAAATCACCACTGTACCTGAAGCCAAACTTGTCCATGGCGATGGCGAAGTGTCTCGGCTGGTCGTAGCAGTGGTAGAGGTTGCGGTCATCCATTGGGATCAGGTCCACATCACTGAAGATGAAGCAGTCGTACTCTGCGTCCTTCAAAGCCTCTGTGTAGCCAACGTTCAACAGCTTGGCACGGTTGAAAGTGTCCTCACCCAACTGCAAGAAAACAAACAAGAAAGATCGTTATAACACTGTTGACATCGATGAGGACGGACGATAATGTTGCTTCATCAGGACATGTTATCTGCTTAAGAGGCTCTTTGTGAAAAAAGAACGTGTAGTCGTCTGAAACACAAATCAGGATGTCTGATATTAAAATATGTTTAATTAACTAGATAACAGATAACTTTGTGTCAGTATAATGTACAACATGTGGCCTTTGTAAGGTTAAATGTAGACTGATAGAAGAGTTTAAGAGCATTGAAAAGGCGCTGATTAGAAAGAGAGAATTAATAATGCCAAAACATATTAAACATGCTATTTTCACTCTGCTTCAACACTGTAAAATACAAATCAAAGTGGTGTAGAAGCCAGCTGCAATTATGAATTGGGCTTTTACATGTTTATGTATGGTAACAAACAACCGGATGCTTAACTGCTACAGGCAGTGTTACCATAAACAAAGAGAAAATGAGTCAGACCAAGCCAAATGAGGTCAGGCTCACATCAAAGGTGTTTTTTTCTCTACTAATCCTGTATGAACTGATGTGTTTATTGACCCCAAGAAAAGAGCAGTTGCCTGAAACAGTCAAACACATCTGCTTCGGAGCCTCTGCTTCTTTTCAGTTGAACACCTTAAAGACAAATTCCAATATTTTTCAGCTGGTTTTTGTAAAATCTGTTTACTTCTATGGTCCTCTTGTTCATCTGCAACTACACACTGCTACTTATCACTTTGATCATCAAGATGACGCTACTCTAAGTAAAGGCAAAAACATAGTACAGATTTGATTACTTATAGTATATAGTTTAGACAATATTATAGATCCAAGATGAAAGTGACAGAAGGGTGACAGAGAAACTGGCACAATTACAAATCTGTCTGCTACTTCAGCACTACGGACAGTTCCCTGGATTTATCAATACACTGCAGGTAAAGCCTACTGATATTTGGTCAGGGATGTAGATTCTAACTGCAAAAAACACAGTCAGATAAAGGATCAATGAGTCAGGCAGACTAGACCAACAACTAAACAACCCCTCTGCCCCTGAACTCCTCTGCTACTACAAAGGGATGGGGAGGAGGGGTGGCAGGTTAACAAGGGGAATGCATTTTGGTCATTTTGCTAACATGTTGGATGCCCCCTCATATCACCTACTGCCTCTGTGGAGGTAGAATCATGCTCTACGAAAGGATAAGAAACACATGTTTATATTACTACAGATAAATGGGTGGCTTGCTAGCCAAACAGCTAGCTTGGTTAGCTGGCTGCCTGCAGAGAGTAAATAGAGTATGCATGCTGCTAGCAAAAATATTTGTTTGAGGGGGCAAATTTCTGTGTTTACTTATGTTTGGACACAGACACAAAAATATGAAATGATCAATGAAATGTGAATTTATCCAGAAAGCTTCAGAAGGTGTCACTTGCATATATGTTTTGCCGGACTCGTGTTTCTCAAATCTCAATAAAAAAAGGAATGTCTGTTTATCTCTGTTATCTGTTGAGGTAGAATCATGCTATATTTGAAACTAAAAGTGATCAGTGTTTGTTATTGCTGCAGACTGCAAATGGACAGGTAGCTCTCTAGCTAACCAAACAGCTGGCCCAGCTGGTGGAACTGGAAGTAGATTGGAATCCCTAGAAACCTACTGCAGTGCCTCACGTCTCTGTCCACAGAGAGTGTCGTGTACGTGATGTGCATTGTTGCCAGCTTGCATCGAGTTGTGTCGTCACTTTTTAGATAAGCTGCTACTTTACTTTTTACCCCTTTGTACTGCTGGCATGGCTTCAACTGTGACTAAACTTCCCTGCAGATTTTCAAATTACTTTCACCTGACTGTTGATGAATTCTCAAACTGACCATCATAATGTTATACTGGACATATGTACAACTAAACAGTGCCAAAATATATTGACATTTAGATGGACTATACTCAGATGGGGTCTGTATTCTGATATCAATGTGAGGTACAGTTGTAGTATCATCCAGCCCAAATGGGCTTACAAGGCAGACAATCAATTTCCATGTACATAGGTAGGACACCAAAATTATAGGAAAACATGAATAGTTTATTCTGCGTTCCTTCTTACTTGATATGCATTAAATAAACAGATCTTATGTTGTATGTGTGAGCTCAGAGCAGAGATTCTTATACGATTAGCAAAAACAGCTCATTTGTGTTTACACCCCAAGAAAAAAATAATATGCACTTAAACAATTTAGTAATTTAGTTAGTTCAGCTGCGATTATCACATTATTTTATGATATCTAATAGCCATCTACACCCAAGAGGCACGTACTGACAACATGTTAATGGGTTCAGAATGGCCACATTTCTTTTAATAATAGACCGATGTTGAAAAATAGCAGGATTTTCTTTTAACAAAGCCAAACATACCATCACCAGCTAAGGTAACACTAGGTCTAGGTTTAGAGCCTCATTAAACATCATTTTTTGGTGTCTGTAGTGCTGGTCTGTATTTATCCCTACATGCAGTGTGAACTGTGTGCATCGACCCTGAAGAGCCGTGTGCTGCAGTGAAATACATCTGTTTTTCAGTTTCTGCATGGCCCAGGTTCAATCTTTTGGCTGAGATAAATGCACTCTTGCCAAGCATCACAGCTGTGTAAAATAGTCCAGGTTAATATATATATGACAGTTATAAATTCAATAATGTACCAGCTACTGTATGTCTCTTTCTGCAGAGTCCTTGTGCAACAGCTTGGCTTGGTGAAATCCAAGTCCTTGTCAAGCTGCAGGGAGGTCAGCGAGCAAGAAGTGAAGCTACTGTGCAACCTGACACTCTTTGGCAGACACTTTTCTGACGCACGCTGACAGTTCACCCTCTTCGAACATTTTCTCTGAATTTATTCTACTTTTCATGACAAGTGCAGTGAAGAAGCCCAGGAAGTGGATAGAGAGACAGAGATGTGACATCCAGCAGGGAGATAAAAATTCAAAGTCTTTGTACTGTCAGTACCTGGTACATGCATTAACAGGCTGAGTCATCAAGATGATTTCCCCTCAGGAAATGCTTTTATTCACTTACTGTACAACTGTTCCACTTATTTTAGCACAAATGGCCTCATGTCCCTCAGCAAGTTCAAGTGCAGTCTTACTTTGCACTGTAACAACTAAACTAAAGCCCCTCTTTCTCTGCCCATCGCGTGACAAAGCTGCAGAGAATTAAAAAAAAAGACTGAATTTAGTTACAAAAGACGGAAACAGTTGGTAGATTTAAACTGCAAGTTAAACACAAAAGGCAAAAATGATCCTTATTCCAGTTTCTCAAACACTGTGCTTTTTTTCTTTAAGTGAAATTAAACTGAATATTTTTGGGTTTGGGACTTTTTGCGAGACAGAGCAAGCAACATGAATATGTCACCTTGGGTTCTGGGCAGTGTTCACACTTCACAAGAGTAAAAGTTCAGTTCACACAAAATTTTGAATTCTGAAGTTCACAGACCCCCAATTTAACTAGTTTATGTTCGTTTTTTCTATTTTCTTCAGTGTAGTCTAGCACAAGGTGGTCGGCTCCAACTCACATTCAACATCTACGTAGTGCTCTCAGGAATGCTCCAAACTTTGCTTTAAATTAACCTCATAAAGCAACAATATGAAATCCATCAATACAAAACAAAAGTGCAAGAATAGTTTCTATCTCAACCACGGCTTCAGTTCCCAACGTATACTGAAAAACCACCCACATCACCTGTGTCAAAATAGAAAAAACCTGACCTGCACAAGAAATATCCATAACACAAAAACTTACAATAAACAACACAAACAATAAACAATTCATTTACAGTAAACAAATTCATATTAAACTTAATTTGAATGCCAGAATATATTCTCATAATTTTCACATAAAAAAATAAACTTTAATTTAAACTGTTTTTTAAACGGCCACAACATTCTGACCCTGAACTGTGGTAACAATAAACTGAAATATGAGCCGTAATAAGCTTCTTGAATAGACGACCTAAACTTTTTTTTTTCTGGTGAAGATGGGCTGAGGTATAGATACGACAAGTCTCACTCCCAAGTCGTTTCATGCAGCAGCTTGGTCAGTGCCCTTACGCTTTACAGTATGACGCAGGGTATCCCTCTAATGTCAGTTTTACATGTGCAGGTTTGTGGTTAGATTTAGGAAAACATCTTGCTTTGGGTCCAAATAAGTATGTTATGATCAGTAAGTTAACATGAATAAGTTGGGACACGAACAATTGTTTCCTGAGTGAAAGTCCAGTGTTTGTTTGAGCCTCCATATGCAGACTTTCTTGCTCTTCAAACTAGATCACTTGACTTTGACAGCACATCAAATCATAAAGCTAGAGAGGCGCCTTCTGAAATTTTTCTAAAGGGGGTAACTTCAGCATTATAGTTTGAAGCATAGCAGCATGCATATTTGATTTGTTGGCAGTGAGAACAGGCTGATACTTAAAACAATAATAAAAATTTTATTCATTAATTCATTGTAAGTTATTTTGAAATACCGTTAAAGTATATGAGCAACAAAGAAATCTACTGTATTTACACTGAAAAATTAGCTTTTTGAGTTCATGACTGTGATGTGGACTTTCATGCAAATCTGACCAGTTTCATACTGTTAAGTCCTTATGCAAAATCTCTGAAATGTGAGGGGCCCCGCATGACAAGATTACATTTGTTTATGTAAATGAGCCCGGGTCCCAGTGAGAAGCCTCATTCCTCATATCATAAAAAAAGTTCTTCCCTGTTGAACGAATGTCTCAGTATCCCCAGTATATCGCAGAACAATGAACCACTGTAACAAATTTGCTGCAGTCACATATTCCTCGGCCATTAGGGAAAACCTCCCACTTTTGACAGCACATAAAATCTCAGAGATGATTAATGCATCTGCTGCCTGTCCTTACGTCTCTTCAGGATACACTGCTTTTTTTTTTTTTTTCCGGAGGTACACTTGCTTCCATACGGGTGCATTATCTGTTCGGACCGACCGTGAATCAAATACAATGCGTAATCCCCCTGGTAAGCCCACTAATACCTGAGATTTGAGAGCATAATCCCTGTGCAGGTAACAAAAAAATCTATTGTCACAAATCCACTGGGGCTCCAAATATCATCTAAAGTGGTCCTCTGTCTGTTTTTGCACAACAGTCGGTTCAAAAGGTTGGAACAACATCATAAGAGGTTATGAGAGCAAAATATGACTGATGTCAGCCTGGAAAATACGGAAAGTGGGATCAGCAGCAGATATTTCAGGGAAAAAAAGTGAAATTAATCTTCAAAAACAATAGTATTTTAGTAATGTACTGCAATATTAGGGGATTTTTGGGGACTGACAAAATATGTCTCACAAATAAACAAATGACTTGTGGTTAAAAATGATCAAACAATCAAAACTTTTAAAGAAATCATAGTTAAACTAAACCAAGAAAATCTCATTTCAAATTAATCTTAAATAGTTCTGCTTTTATATAATTAAATGTCTACACTGAACCTTTTCCCCAGTGTTTGGTCAATTCTGCCATGTATGTTAATCACTGTGACATCAGTGGTGCAGGAAGAGCAACAGATTCTGCAGCAGGAGAACTCGGCTTTCTCATTCAATACAGCGTGCACCAACGAATTTATTGCATCAGCTGACTACATTCACCATCAACACTGACTGGACATCCACATGAAATGTGCCAAAAACACAAGTAACTGGCCATAACGCCATCAATAACATGAGCGACAAAATCAATTCTCAATTTTCCAGAACACTATAACTGATATTAATATCTGACATGCCATCCCAAGAAAAATGACAGAAGAACCTGTTTCAGCAAATTCCCCAGAGGGCTTATGGTCCAAGTGACAAAGCCCTCTATGACCACGATCATCTCTGAATCTTACCAAAGTGTTTATTCTTGTAACCATGACGACAAAGGTCCGAACCTTAACTAGGCACTTTACTCTTACCCAGACCATTATATTGTGTGGTATTGAGTGATATTTTTTGTGCAAAAACCAAACGAAACCTCAACCAGAGCGTTTTCACATCATACAACGATTATTTTGCATGACATTTGTAAAAAAAAAAAAATAATGCATAAGGAAGCAGAAATGCACAAGAAAATCTAAAAAGAAAAAACAGAGATAAATAAATGGAGGAAATGACAAGGGTAATAATACAGAAAATAAATAAAATTAATAAATGTTATAAAGTAAATAACAGGGTAATTAATACAAAGGTAAATAAATACAGAAGCTAATTAAAACAGAAATATTATTTTTTGTAAATTTTATAAATTAATTAAAACCTACATTTATTTTTTCATTATTAGTTTTGGTACATTTAATGGAATATTCATTTATTTATGAAGTCCTTTATTCATTAATTGCTTGCTTTCCTTATTATGATTTTACATCGTTTCTACAATTCATAAATGTTGATTTTCCTGCTTTTGCAATAATACCTCATGTCTCTGCAAAAAATTAGAGTTCCTTCTTAAAAGTTGATCTTTTTGTGCTGCAATCTACAATCAATATAGTCATGGATTCCAAATTAGCTAAAATATATACATTTGTTTTTGTGTTTGAGAGCCAGAACAAGAAATTAATGGAAAGACAGAAACAAAGAGTCAGAGAGTGCAGGAGAGAGAAAAAGATTGTCTACTGAACCAATATATCTTTACAGAAACCAAGCCACTCTTTTGGTGCTCATAACCTCATTAAGTATTATTGCGGTCATTGTATATTATTTTAATAAGACGTGTGTGTGTGAGCCTCCCAGCTTCTCAGTTTTATGGCCTCTACATCTTCCCTAATCACTTCCTGCCATGAGCGAGTTCACATCACTTGCAGGATGAGGTAAACTGACACCCATTATATTGGACAGGCCATTTAACCAGTGTGTGTATACAGAGGCAGTGGGATTCATAGATACAGTGGCTTGCAGGCTTGTGGTGGGAAGGTGGGTTTTACAATATTTTGTATTTAACAATTTAAACCAAATATTGGTATTTAACTAAATTTGTAATCTGTTGTATTTTTATTTTATTTCAAATTTAAATCTACAAAAGCAACATCATTATCTCACGATATAAACTGACAAGAGGCCATCTAGAAGGTGATGTTGCAGTTGTCCTCTCTGTTTAAGCAAGAGTTTTTTTTTCAATATTGGTTGCTTTATTTTGTTGACGCAGTGTTTTCTGTGGACTCTGCATTTTCCCTTGCTGCCGGCTGCATTCTGCAGTTTTTTTTCCTTCTCCCTCCTGCTTTAGGGCTGTTGTTTCGTGACCAAAATCCGTCCCCATTTTTTTTCTCACCCACAATGCACTGGAAAGAATTGCTAAGCCACAATTTGCCTACAGAGACCCGCAGGGGACAGTCAAACCATTCACGTGTGAATATTTGACAAATCAACAAATTACATGTTGACAGGCTGAAATGCATAAAGTGTACTCCGGTTTAGCAGAGCAGAGGCGATTTTTGGCTCCTCATTTGCAATTTCACAGGCATCTTTTAACGTTCAAGGACATTTCTGCTCCATTAATTTTTTATCAGGCTGTGTATATAACACAGTGTGCATATGCATGTGAAAATGTGGTCTCAGCCTTGTATAAATGAGTTTACTGGCAAGTATGACAAGTATGGGTGTGTCACAAATATGGTTTCTTTGATTTAGACCTCTGTCTATTCAAGCTCACAGATATTTGAAGAAAATATCATCAGAAAATGTGGATAACAAGATCCTGACACAGACATTCAACTTGCATCAACTCTCGGTTTAGAGTATTGCACAGATGCTTAGTATGCTTAAGCAACTTCCCCACATTTGTCACATAATTAATTCTTAAACCAAACAGGTGCCAGTCACAATGACAGACTTTTGCAAGCTGCCCACGCTGCAGGAATGCTCTTTATATTAAATGCTGGTTTTGATTGTTTTAATCCAGACAATAGTCTCCAAACTAGAGGCTTTCATTGGTTCATTGTGCAGTAACTGGCAGTTAAATAATAGAATCATCATGAGTTCTATTGGCAGATGCCTTTTTTTCCAATGTGATTTACAATAAGAGGATTCAACCTCCACAGGAAAGAAAACAATGTGTTTATTGACTGTATGGCACCTGAATTTTAACTGCTGTGAACTGCTGCTCTGAAAAATGTAACTCTGATTTATTTATTTTTAATATCCATGTTTAGATCTGTAGGTACCCAACAAAAAGTGGGACACTCAAGTGTAATCTTAAGTATTAAGACATACAGCAACATTATCATTCATTTGGAGTCATGTTTTTAGGCTATTTGAGGAATCAAAGTCCAATATTCACCTTCCTTCTGGTTCTGGTTTGGTCTCCACCAACTCCTGAAGGGAAATATATGTCTCTAAAAGCTCTGCTATGTTCACCAGCTTGACGCTAACTTTGTCTGTCTGCTGTTCAGTGCTGAGTAGGTGGTGTGCAGTGAATTGATCAGATATCTTTTTGCTGAAAACTGCTGCCCGACTGGAGTTGTGAGAATGAATGAATGAAAACAGTCAAAACAAAACAAGGAGCTGAAAGATGCTAAAATGCTGTGCAGAGCTGCAGAAACTGCAGTCGGGGGGAAATTCCTAAGCTTTTAAAACACAGAAGACACCAGTAACACAAACCAACTAAACAATTAAGGCAGCAGTAGACCAGCAACTCCTGTGTTCTGCAAGATAGAATTACTGTTTTTTTTTTTCCAAAGGAGTCTGGTAGCTTTGGAAAGAGTGCTATAACAGTTTATATAACAGCCGTTCCTTGCCAGAGAGGGCTGTCTGATGGCAAGGTAAGGTGGTGAAAATATTCTAAATATACCTTTACACTTAACGATATTGAGATTTTTTAACTGGTCCTTTTTACAGCACTTTGCTTTTGTACTGCAGTACGTTGCTCAGCTTTTTAAACCAGTACAGCTGCTGCTTCTCCAAACTGGGGGCGTGCTGACCACCATCTACTGTAGGTAATACAGTGATTATACCTCATACAACCTCCTTCAAAAAACCCAAACTATCCCTTTAAAGCAGCTTTTCAAAATCAGGATGCCTCGATACACAAGATTATAGACAAACTTTTGCACCAGCACAGATCACCGATTCCCAGTACATCACGGACGGTTGATAACCTGGATTAACTGCAGGCAGCAGCTGGGAAACGGACCTCTGACTGGAAAACCACTCTGGTGAATCAGTGACTGCCTGGCAAAATACAGGTGGGGTAATTGAGTGGAGAGCACTCATCATCTACCATCAAGGTGTCCAGTTGCTCCAGTGCCGCGGCTCAGTGACTGACAGCAGGAAACTGCGGCTGTGACGCTCCCTGTTGTGGTTGTTGGCAGCTCCCTGTAATGTGTTCAATAGCGTGTGTGAGGCAGGACACGGCTCAAAGAAATGTGGGATTTGGAAATGAGATTTGGACCATCTGGAGCTGGTTATCAACTTCAGTGAAATCGATAATTAACCATCTCAACAAGCCTGAAGATAAATCTGACTGTAAAAAATAAATAAATAAATAAAAATCTGATTTTCAGAGTTCTTGTGAAATATTCATGACACCGGTATCTCAGCTGTCTCGAAGGCTCGGCTCGATGTGCTCTTGAAACTTTTTCAAAAAGCCTTCCTGAGTGTTTGAAATCCCTCCGCACCCACCTGTCGAATGTGATGGAAGGTGTAAGTCACTTTCACAACAAAGCAAAGATGTGTAAATTGTTGTTATAGTGTCTAGAAAATCTGTTGCTCAAGGAAACAGAGGCATAAATCTAAAATAGTTCCTAACAACAATCCCACTGCTGTGTCAATGAAGCAGGAGATCCCAATGGAAAGTTATTATAAAATTATATTGATGTAATTTAGAAAAAGTGACACTTGCAAAATCACGAGAGTCTAACATGTTATGTCTGTGAAGATTCTCCAGGTCATTCAGGTCATGATATATCAACAAGTCAGGAGGAGCTGGTCTTGCCAGATCATTGAAGACGTTTTGTCTCAAGAGGCTTCTTCAGTTCTGAGAGACTGGTGGGGAGTCATTTAACCTCTGGAGGGTCGTTTTTTTCTCCTTGACAGCTGTTGCTCAAGAAGCATCCAGAGTGCTACTAGATGAGAGTCGAAATGTCTTCAAAGATCTACAGCAAATCCAGTTGCCCTTGACTTTGCACTCCTAGATATAACATACTATGAGTCATTTCAGAGGCATTGTGTTTTCCGGGTCATTCAATCATCTGTCCAATTCTTGTGAATGCTACATCAAGAACGCCTTGACAGAATTTCTTCAAATTTGGCACAAATGTCCACTTGGCCTCAAGAATGACCTGATTAGATTTTGGTGGTCAAAGGTTTAAGGTCACGGTCGCTTCACGCCTGTCCCATTTTTGTGAATGTGATATCTCAGGAGGACCTGGAGGTAATTTCTTCAAATTTGGTACAAATGTCCACTTGGATTTAAGGATGAACTGACAAAAATTTGGTGGACCAGTTCAAGGTCACTGTGACTTCACAAAAGATGTTTTTGGCCATGACTCAAGAATTCACAGGCTGATTATGACAAAGGTGAGGCTGTAATTTTAGTTTTATATGAAAAGTGAAATGTTTTCAAGGATGGCATCATCAAAAATTGAAGTTCTTGTTTGTTTGTTTTTTTTGTTTTTTTTTTGGCTTTGTTAGAAAGAGCGAGAGAACTCACCCACACCAAAACAACTTTAGACCAGGTGGGTGGGAGCCACAATTGGAGTTGTTTCCACTCTTACTCGTTCATTACCATGCCCTCGTTGACCTTCTTTCATTACTCACCTTTGGGGGAATTTCTGCTGCCATGATAAGTGGTATTTTGAGTAGCACTTAATATTACAGTTTGGTAATAACATCACAATTGGTAACAGAGTTTTAGTAATTTGATAATAAAGAGGTAATAATTAAGTATGCCATGTAATTACAAGGTAATAGCTTAGTGTTAACAATGGCTATATCTGGGTGATATTAAACTTAAATGTATGCAACAGAGTAATGAGCCAAAAACAAAACGTAATAAATGGGAAAACATTTAAAGATAGCAATATGATGATGGAGACAATATGGCAACCTACTACTGTAGGTATCAGTGTATCAGTGCAATATTTGGATTAAAAATGGTAATATGGTGGCATTAATGGGGTAATAATCTGATTAATCTGAGGTAAAATGAGTTGACCTTATCACAGTATTATACGCTACTATTGGCACAATACCTTCAAAATAACAAGAAAATTCATAATAGCAATATTAATACTGCATTCTTTCTGTTCCAAACATTCTCTTTTGTTTCATGGTAATACTGTACAAATTGTTTAATGCTGTGACTTTTTACCTTGTTACCTGTGGTAGTTTCAGATTAATAAGCATGGCATGGTATTACATTTTTATTACCAAATTTTTACCCTGCTATTACCATGTTACAGTATTAGTGGCGTAACGCATAGGCTCTGTAGTTTGTTTAAAAGTTCAAGAAAAGTTTGTGAGCTTCAGGAGACAAGCCTCCATCAATAACAACGAGTGGATAATTGACTGAAGCGGTGCATCTTTCGGCATAATTGTGATTTTTTTATCTGCACCCTGGAGGATGACAAGTTATATATGTGTGAGTAAACTAATAACATTGAGATGATGTAGATTTATTCATTAAAGGAACTCATCTGGAAAATTTAATTTCTCCCGTTTCTGTTAAATAGAGGAAGATGGCCCTGCAATATTACAACATTGTCTTCATAAGTAAGTACAAACAGGCTGTCCTGTACAATCCTGTCTGGCCTGCACAATGAATTCACCAAGGCAAGTTCCTAATATTTGTTGTGATGGCTATAACTTTAAGCTCAATTAAATACATAATGTACAATCATGTAAGGAAGCTACATATGCTAAAATTTACTCCTGTTCTTCTTTTGAACTTTTACCACCAAATAATTTGCCAAACATGAGGGATTTATTTTTGCTATACGGGATGATTCCCCGTTATGTGGTTCTCTGTTAATGACTTATCTACATGAATGTTCCAACAGAAGAAATTTTTTGATGGTAAAGAAAGAAACTACTTTTATGTGAATAATCACACATGTACACAACAGCAGCAGAGCTGCAAACATTGCAGCATTCAGAAAAATGTTCTTGTGCCAGGTATTCATCTAACGTGATGGATTTTTTTGGTATCAATCCTACTGATGGTAGTATAGATACTCAAATAAAGGTTTCGTATCAGCCTCTGACTGTAACCACCTGCTATGCAAGTCATCTCTGGCATTTACGGTAGGTATGATGCTGCATATTATTATGTAACAAGAGAAAGTGAAGAAGGAAAATGTAAATGGCAAAAGGTACACAGTGCTTTCTTAGCATATTGTTATATCACGATCATTATTGGAAATTTTGAGAAAGAAATTAAGGAAACATATAAACATTTGCTGCATCATTGCTTCCTCTTTTGACTCTACGACTTCTCCTCAACTCCTGAGGTAAAAAGTAAACCTTCTCCCCCCTCCCTGCGTCTCCTGCTCTCATGTCAGCACTTACATTTATTTTCTCTGTGCTCCTCCTCTCATGATTCCTGGGCTTTGTGTGTCTGGTCGGTGCTTCCCCGGTGTCTCTGCGGTAATCTGGTCAGTGTCAGTCTCTTTCTCTCTACACCCCTCTGAAAACCAATTAACCCTATCAGCCATATCTGAGTATCACCAGATAAATCCATTGTTGCTCCCACTGTGAGTGAGTGTGAGCATGTGTGTGTGATGAAGACCAACACATAACTGTCTCCCATGTCTGGTCACCACACACATTCACAACATACCTGGACTGTTGCCATGGAGATGGATTAAGGCCTGGCCAGTGCCCTGCCTGAATGATTGTCACCACACAGCAAGCCGGTGTGTGAGTTTGAATGTAATGAGTTGTGTGTGTGTGTGTGTGTGTTGTGTGTGTGTGTGTCTGTGCACGAATTTTGACTGTCCGTGTGTGTGCATGAGTGTGTGTTGTGTGGCAGGATTTATCAGTCTCCTGCAGATAGACGGAGGTGGGGCCACTCATCCTATCATTTGGCCGGTCGGTCAGTGCAGGAAAGAGAGACCACAGGAAAGGCACAGAGATTGCACCTTATCTTGCTTAATGGAGATTGAGTTGAATGTGTGTGTGAGTGTGTGTGCATGAGCACATGTGTTAGGAGGAAAAAGGGACTGACCTCTGAGAAAAAGCAATTGTCCACTCATTGTTTAGCAGTCGTAACCAGCCACAGCAGACCTGTCAACCTTTGGGGTTTTCCACAAGTTTAGGCGCTGTGCATGAGGCTGTAGTCAGACTGACACTCAGCTATAAAGGAGCAATATGTAGCAACTGTGCATCCAAAAATGAGTACTGTGGTCCAAATAGCGAGTTAGAGCTATAGATGGTACATTAAATAGGTTGAATCCTTACATAGTATACAATCTATGGCTGAAGCGAGTTGTTTCCCCGTGCCTCCTCCTCCCTAGATGCTTTGGAGTTTGAGTTCAGTGACTGCCTGTCTCACTGTCTACCAGACTCGAACATATTGCTCAATTTAACTGTTATAAACATCCAGTCCTTCTAAAAGATTATCAATAAATTTCTTACTAATCATAAACAGTCACTAACTCATTAACATTCAGCATTATTTTGAACTCTAATTAATGTGAAACAGACAAACTAAAACAGTTATTCTGGCACGGAATATAAATTTCAAAGCTGTAGCGTTGTTGTCAGAGAAGTCAGCATTTCAACTTAGCATGTTTCCTTTGTCATGTCATGACAAATACACTACAGATTTCCTTTAAAGAGTGTGGAGGGTGGTGTCCTTTTTGCCAAAAAAAGGAGAGCAAGGAATGGATTAGTCCCGCTGTAATGTAAACCATGGTCACTATGTTTAGCTAGTTTACTACTTATTGTAGAAATCCAGCATTACTTCTAAGGCCAAGCAGCATTAAATTTGCCAAGCCTATCAGTTAGTCCTCATCACGAAGCATTTACTCTACATCGGATCAACACTATTTTGGATCAACACTATTTTGCCACTATATTTTGGCAATAATTCTAACCTCGTACACAGTCAACTAGTTCAGGAATTAATGCAAAACAATCACATTTGCACTGTGATGTGTATCAAGGATAAAACATGAGCTAATTTTGCTAAAAAGAATTGAGCTGGCTACGAGACCCGGTTAACAGACATTTCCCTCATTGAGAAGCAGAATATGGAGTTATAACTAACTGTCTGATGTGTGTAGAAGTCTGCATGGTTATACTGCAGCAGCCTGGTATTATTTTCAGGTGATTTAATGAAGGTGAACACAGCGAACAGCTGTGTGTAACAGCACTGTGCTCTGGCAGGGCACTTCTCAGAGGCTCCAAACTTATCAAGCAATCCGTCCTGCTGCCTTCAGGTGCTGCAGGGATTTGAAGGATACTGAACTGAAGGAGAAGCTTTTGGTATAAAGCAG
This sequence comes from Lutjanus argentimaculatus, assembly GCA_034769285.1. Classification (NCBI taxonomy): domain Eukaryota; kingdom Metazoa; phylum Chordata; class Actinopteri; order Lutjaniformes; family Lutjanidae; genus Lutjanus; species Lutjanus argentimaculatus. Next base: position 187,767 of record JAWZSL010000095.1, on the reverse strand, counting down.
CTTCACACAGCCCACATTGATTCATAGATTAATCCAGAATAACTTTGCTGCTTTAACCACATTAAACATTTCTGAGCTGATTTTGGTTGTAGACTGTTTAATTAAAACCCTCTCATAATCTGAAACCTAAATGTTGGCAGGTACGCTTATTTGGTGTGAGATTTGTTCTGGTACTCTGAGAACATGAGAAAGAGCATAATTAGCTAGCTAGCTGTAGCTAATGAATCTGTTTGCAACAGTTGCCATTTCAGATGGCAAAATTAACAGTTGGAAGAAGCTGCTTTCGCTACTTCTGTCTGAAATCAAGGATCAATTGTTCATATTAATCAAATATTAATATGAATGAATATGAGTTGTAAATCTGTTACTGTTATCTTTGTAAAATGCATATTTCCTGACCATCCTGACCAACAGAAAGTTTAACAGGCATAGCAACAGTAACTAAGGGAAGACTTAAGTGGTATAATAAAAGCACATGAATGAGAAAAGGAGAAAGAGAGAAACTGCGTTCATTAGAGCCTGTGTGAACATTTGTGACTAAATGCACTCGGCCATGCGTTCTTAATAAAAGATGATGATCCCTTCATTCCACCGCCACCTGGGAAACAGGAGGCTCATCAAAGCTTGATTAGATACCGCAGTCAGCCGTGCACACACTAACACACACAAACACAAACACACGCCAGGCTATGTATATCTAATTCATAACCTTACAGTCTTCAATCATACTCGCAGCAGCGTGTTTTCTGTTTTATGAGAGCTTGGCACAGACCACAAAGAGTGAGGAGGGAAGAGCGTGACAGAGCTGGCATGGAGCCAGAATAACTAATTTGCTGTAATGACTTTCTGGCAGTCCGGACAGCGAGGAGCTCCCAAATAAAGCGGAAAGCCGGGCCACGACGGGCAATTCAATTACCATTTTCCTGCTCAGTGTGGTCGATAGACGCAGATCAGGGCAACATCAACACAACAGCCAGGTGATGATATGCTACTCTGCTGCACTGAAACAATGGAGCAAGTAATTTGTTGTGAGTAAATAAGTACAGGACAGAACTCCAATATAAACTGTACAGTAACTTTGTTTTATTGCAGGGATCTGGACCGAGCTGTCCGCATGGAAATAAAAACAGTCCACAATGTTCTGTTTTATTTCTGGGTTATTGTGCAGAGGCTTCAGTGCTGACATTAAAACTGTTGGAAAAGAACATATTAACATTTCATAAGAAGTGCAAAAGGAGTGAGGGAAATCACAGTTATTCTCCCCTCTATATGATACACGGACATATACGGTAAATGTAATGGTTTTATTCCTAATTAAAGGTTTTCCTGATTTGAGAGGTTCAATGGAAAGGCCAAACAGTCTCAAGAGACCAAAGCTGAAATAACACTGGAAATTAAAATCTTTACTGCAGCCCTAATTCACACGGACGGCTGAAACCAGTGGAAAAGATTTAATGCATATACAACACATATTGGTTTGAAGATCAAACAACTGTGCAATTACAATCTCCACCATCTGCTGAAGTGCTACACAATAAAAAATAAAAACATCAACACTACAACATATTTTACGACAAAACGTTGAACAAAGAAAAAGTCAAATAAGTTCTAAACAAAAATTCTCACTTAAAGGATACATAAGGCCTTTTATATTTTTTTCTTGCTGTCAACAAATAACACAAATTACCCAGCCTGTCAACCACTGAAGCTGCTTTGTCACATCCCTCATTGTCTCTCACAAGGTACCCTTTAGTGTCTGTACGAGATGCTGCCAGAAAGCCTTTTAACATGAGGTTAATGTTGTGATATGGTTGCAGTTTGGTTACAGTTACACAAAATCTACTTGGTTAGGTTTTGGGAAATATCATGTTTTGGCTTTTAAATAAGTGTATCAGATCAGGTAAGTCATGTCACATCAGTGATACAAGTTGCAGAATGCAAGCCATGTGATGCACAGAACATTATGCACCTTAAAACTTTTAATAATGTTTTGGCTTCACGTGGTGCACGAACCCCAGTCTCCTGGTTGAAAGTCCCATGTTTGTTTGAGCCATCTATCCACCCCACCTCCTTCAGATGTACACTTTCCTGCTCTTTAAAGTACATTGAAAGTATGGTGCATCTCATAAAGAAGCTAAAGGGTACTTTGTGAGTCTGTATGAGTCACCGAGGGGCGTGACACAACATCAGTATCTGATGACTTGGGAATGAATGGCTGCTTTATTCCACAAAATCAAAATATTCTACATATCATTTTAAGAAATGTTGGGATGCACTAGCAAGTATGGTCTCTGTGACTGTCTATCTTTTCATTATATTACTGTTCCTGCTATGTTTGTTGACCCTGTGTATTTAAGCCATGAGTACATTTTAGCACATTAGGTGCCTCAAAGGTTTGATTTAGTTTGTTTTTTTTTGAGGCCAAGTCATGAAACGGGCTACAAACTTGGATGTGTGGGAACCCAGAAAAAACTGAAGTATGTTGCAGAGACACGGGCACAGAGAGAATACAGTGTGGTGGTGTTGGACCACAGAGTGACAAACCACAGTACAGTTAGCAGCACCCTGACACGACAGCATCAGTCAGAAAGAGAGAGAGAAACGAGTGAGCAGCATTGAACCGGATATATCAACGTGACAGCATGAGCCAAAGAGGAAAAGGGTCATAAACAGAAAGAAAGACGGACAGAACAAAAGACTGACACACAGAAGTAAAGGGTGACGATGAGAGAGAGGGAGGGAAAGAAAAAGATGATGATGATGATAATGACAGAGTAGCTGCCAAGAGAAATGACAGCAAAGGTTAGAGCTGCCCTGTAGGAGTTGGCCGCCATGTGTCACTCAAAGAAAAAGCAGACTCATGCAGAAAAGACACACGTGCACGCACACACACAGATATTGTGCTTAAGAGCGGCCACCTGACATGCATAGACAGAGAGACTGGCATACCAAAGGAGCGCGGCAGGGAGGTGAAGGGCAGGGAATCAAACCCACCTGACACTTTGACAAATATGGGGCCAGATGGTTGCTGTGGCCTGTTGCTTTGACCCGCTGTGCCAGACCTGCTCTCACAGACATATGGGGCTCTGGTTGTGACAAAAACAACTGCGATGCGGTAAAAACCAAAAGAGGGGCGCTCTCCAGAGGGAGACGAGCCTCTCGCTCAGGCGTCACAGCCGTAGCGTGCCTCATCACATCTAACCTCTACAGCATCAAGGGCGCTCCATACACACTAACTAACACTCCCAGCAGGAAACCACATTCCTGCAAACCACCTTTGTTGCAGTGTCAGACATCAGGCTCCAAGCAGCACTGACTCATTTCTAACATTAAGCTTGTAACAGTCAATAAAAAGTGCAGATAAAAATACAAAACGCATCCACAGTGAAACATATTACATATCCACAGAGGGACTGCAGGTAAGATGTAGCAGCTGCTAGTTTTATTATAAACAAGCTTGTATTTAATAAATAATTTATGATGGCAGCATTGCATCCACTAAGGAAGGACACCTAAGAAAAAGCAACAAACTGAGGCCAAGGAAAGAAGGAACAGAAGGTGTCTGAAAGTAGTTGGCATCTTGGAGCATTTTGCAAAAACTGTATTACTATTTGTACTTACTATCTGTATTTGTTTTCAGATCCACCTGCTTTATGCACACTTTCAATTTGTGCACCAGTAAATCACACTACAAATCAAAAAGCTCACTTGGTAGAACGTGTGCTGCGTGTACTCAGCCCTGGTTTGATTCCAGCCTGCGGCTCTTTGCTTCTGTCATCCCTTCTCTCTCTGCTCCCTTTCCTGTCCCTGTCTTTGGCTGTTTCTGCATAATCAGGGCAAATAATAAGCCGAAAACAAATTTTTAAAAGAATCAAAAAGAGATGTTTTAAAGCTTGATGGGAAAAAAAAAGATTACTTTAAAATATCTTGATTCTGTGGTTCCTGCATCTTCTACTGTGGACAAAGCATTCATGCAGGGTTGCAAATATTTTCATTATTGATTATTCTGTCGATTATGGTGATGGTGAATAGTTTAGTCTATTAAATGTTGGAGAACAGTGGAAAGCGGCCATTATTAGTTCCCAGAGACCAAAGCGACGGCATTAAATAGCCTTTTCTAGGGTACAGAGTGTTTTTAAACTGTCTGAATAGTGCTATATGATCCCCCTGTGAAATGTTTCAATTCTGTCAGTTCTTACTGTAAAATAACAGTCACATTAAGAGCAGCACATTCCTTTTTCCTGAAGGACACTGACACTTAAAGAGCAGCACAGGTTCAGATTGCATGAAAGTGCTGAGTGCTTGTTCAGGCGCTCGAAATACGGAAGCAGCTGTAGCGGGAAAAACAAGTGACTACTGAGGTGTGTATTTTTGTTTATGTTCAGGAAAATAACATTATTAACATTGATAAAACACAGAAATAGTTACCAGTGCCAGTAGATGAGAGTGTAATGAAGCTGTCAGACTAAGGATGATGAGTGATGATTTTATATTTTTGCCGATTGCAGTAGATTTGTAAAAAGTGTTGGCTGTGCGATATCTCCACCACGCTGAGGGAGAGACTGAACAGCGGGTTGGCGTAAGTGGTGATAAAGTACACTTAGGAACAGAATCATATCTTACTGGTGTAAGCTGACTGTTTTGATACAACTCTGTGCTTTTCTCTGACTCAGAGGGGAGATATAAAGCCGTGTTGAGGTCCAGGTGTGCGTGTCTGAGTGAGAGTGAGTTCCTTATTTTATAATGAGGAAATTTGTTTTGCTGTTCAAGTAAAAAATTTCATAAAAGTTGTGTTTTTTGTGTATTTCCTTTATTTAGAAAAGCCACTACTGTTGTCTAGCACTGTCTAGTTGTCTAGTATTTAGAACTGTCTCTTATTATCTAGTGCTGTCAAGTAGAATCTAGTCTGGTCCAGTATAAACAGCAAAACTGGATTTCATCAGTTGTTAAGAGGAGGCACTGAGCTGTCTATTGTGAATGTTCCTATAGTGTGGCACTACCTACACCACTATCTCAAGACATTTTTCTGTTTTGTGCCATTTGTGATTTTTGTAAAACTCTCAAAATTGCAGTGTTGATGCTGCTCTTTTTTTTTATATGTCTGGGATTAAAAGACACACTAAGTACGTTTTGTGTCAGTGTCGTCATTACTGACCTGGCCACATAGAAATAATAAAATTTCTGTTTGCATAAGTAACTAAACAGTGAACATCCACTGCAAGTAAACACATCAGGTGACAATGCCTCCATCCTTGCTTTCTCCTTGCTGTGTGCATACAACAGAGGGATCCACAAAACTACAATATCTTTTCATCCTTTTCAAAGCAATTAAAACTTCCACAATTACACAAAGCTATTTGTTCACGTCCCTATAAATACGGGAAAACTTTGTGCTTATTACCATGAAGACCCGTTAATATTTCAGGGCTACAGTGATGTCGTGCTGCTAATCATGTAACATGGCGCCTCTCCACTGGAAAGTTATAAGAATAAAAGATCAGCTGTATTGGGGGATCATGTAACCTGGCTCACCTCCAGACCATGACCCTTTTTGTATGTCAACCCTCCTCTATATTTGGGCTACTGAGTGCAATGATGGGACAATACGTACAATATTCATGGACCTATACTTTATATTCTCATACATACGTATTTGCAACTCACCAAGAAGCAGCTTGGATTATGGGCAATTCATGATCCTCATGTTAACCATAATTTTGTTTTTGATGTTGTTTATATTTTAATCTTATCTTATCTTAGCTGATCTCATATCACCTTAGTGGTTGATGAGAGAAATTGGGTACATGTGAGGGCTAATTTATTCATTAAAAAACACAAATGCCATCTTATTGTATGTAGGAAAAAAACAATGAAATGCTACGATGTGCACAAAAACATAACCTCTATCATGACTTTTTTCTCCCCTGCTGTGGACTTAATTTTTCCCTCCCTGTTTCCACCTCCTGTTTATGTCAGGTAAGACACAAACACAATCTCGCACAGGAACAAGCAGACAAAGGCTGCATTAGACGCTGCATGTCCCTCAAAACTACAGCTCCATACAGTCAGATGACTCATCCTTCCCCAGTTCCCATCACGAACAATATGGGAGACCATCTGCCTCACCCTAATAATGACACAGCCTTCTCCAATTTCCCCATCACTGTGAGATATAGCTCGGCTGGAGTGGGTGAGTGTGTTTGAATTTGAGCTCATGTAAATGAAGAATGACTTATTCTCCAATCTGCTGGGAGAATCTGGAAACTTTTCTTTCTTAGTGTAGGAACTAAGACAGAAATATGACAAGATAATAATGATATCATTTTCATAAGTTTCAAAATATTAACACTGAGCTGAGAGGAAATTGAAGAGTTTAGGGGTGCTATAGGATTAAATCAGGGAATATAAAGCTCCATTAATCAATACTTTTATACTACAAAGAATCAAATGACTACATGAAATGTGAAAAGGGTCCCTCATAGTGACAAACCCATAGAGAATCATCACCTGACTGAAGTTCACTGCAGCTTTATGGAGCTTATTAGCCTCTTTCAGCTCATTGTTTGCAGATTTAACATATAGCTGAGTCAGAGCCACTCTCATCAGCTTGTTTCCAGCCGCACACATCTGTTTTCAGGAAACAAGCTCAGATAAACCAACTGTATGCCCAGAATACAAAAGCTGGGCTTCCATCCAATGTATTTTTATGCAGATTTTGAAGAACTACATCAGAAAAGGTTGATGGAAACAGCAAAAAAAGTTTTTACACTCACTTGAGGTGGCTTTTGCCTTCTTTGAAGAATAGTTAATTCACTTAAGCAGTGATAGAAACACTTTTTCCTGAATAAAATAAATAAAAATTTAACTCACATGACGGATCAGGTGTTTCTGTTCTGACAGTCTTCAAATCACTGTAATGATTATAATTCATCCATGATGGCTCCAAACAGACTGTTTCCTCACATTAATACATGAATCAAATGTTCGACTTTTTAAATGATGTCACCTCGTTGTGTCCTCTTCTTCTGAAAATGGTATAATGATTTTCTAACAGGAGAACTGGTACAAACTACTGTTTATCTTAATTAATCAACTCCTAAAACTTGCATAATGGCATTTTCCGTTGCTGACATACTCAAAATTCAGTTAAAATCTGCAAAACATTTGGATGGAAAGACTGCTAAACATTAAACATTATATCTTATCATTATCATACAAGTATTCTATAATATTATATTATATTCTCTGACACAGACATGTTTGCTGAATGTTAAATAAGCACCTGTGTGCTCATACGATTGTCATAACAATTTTATTGTCAAGGTGATAACACGTCAGTTTTACGTGTCTGTTAGTTTGTTGTTGAGTTTATGTCTGTTTCCCACTGACAGCAGGGGCATCAAATAAAGTTGAAAACACAACATTAACATAGTGTCACCTAATTACATTGATGTGGCAAACTTGTTTCTGATGAATACAGCCTGTTACTAACAAGTACAACACGGTTTTGGTCTCCACCAACCCCCAAATTTTTTAGCTGCATTAACTTTGTCTGTGTGCTGCCTTGGTGCTGCGAGAGAAACATAATGAAAAGCCTTTTTTCTTCACTATGTCTGTCACTAACTTTGTCTTTGTGCTGCCTTGGTGCTGGGAAGTGTAACATCATGAAATCCCTTTTTTCATGATTAGAGTTTTTATATGAGAAATCACTTGCTAGAAAGTTTGGTGAGAGCAAAGACACCAAAACAGTAAAGTTGTGGGTGGACCCAACATGTTTCTCAATGGATCCCAACATGGCACTTGTAATTAGGTGTTTTAATTATTGATTAAGCTTGTGTCATGGAGGGAGACCACATTCCTTGAGCCTGAACGTCTGAAGCAAGACAGATTTCTCAGACTACCTCGAGGCTTCTCTCCACATGTCTCAAACTTCTGTTGTGATTTTTCACAAAGTCACATAATGAAAAATCATTCAGTGAGACGAAACCCTGTGAAGCAGGAAGCCCTTCATTTTTGTCAGTCGGAGGACCCAACATTAGAAATTTAGTTTCACCCCAAGACTTGAGTGTCGGAGGTCTTTGGTCGTCTTCCAAAAGGATTGTGCACCATGAAAATTTACTGTTACTGTTGTCAGAGAGAAGGCTGACCCAACAGTGAGAAACCACACCTCCCACTGAGAATCACTACTAAGAAACTCATATGAAACTCAGAAACAGATGATTTACTGGCACAGATAAAGGAAATGATTTCACCTCAAACAGATGTGGATAAGGTCACATGTATTAACCATATTACTCAAAATCTTTCCCTTCCTTTTTTCTTTTTCCCTCCTTCGGTCTGTCTTTATCTTTTATTCGCTTCCTTCTCCCCTCCAATCCTTCCTCCTGTCAGTCGTTGATTGTCAGTGATTAGTTTCTTTTTCTCTGTCGCTGATTTCTTTCTTTCTTTTTTTTTGTTTGTCGTTCTTTGCTTCTTCCCAGTCATCCTTTTTATTCCTTTCATTTCTACTTTTATTCGTCTTGTTTTTTTCTTTCTTTCCATATTTTTCTTTGTTCTAACCTTCCTTCCTACCATTCCTACATTCCTCTCATCCTTTGTTCCTTCCTTTCTTCTTTCCATATTTCTATCTTTCAATTGGTTAATTTTATTTCCTTCATTTTTTTTTATTTCTTACTTTTCCCCTTTCTTTTCAGTCTTTCTAACATTCTTTCATTTCTTTCTTACCTCTTTGTTGCATTATTTCCTTCTTTGATTCCTTTATTCCTTTCCTTCATATTTCTATCCTTCCATTGGTCTTTTTTTTTATTTCTTTCATTCCTTCTTTACTTCCTTTTTTCTTTTATTTTTATTTCCTTCTTTCACCATCCATCCTTTCCTTCCATTCCTTCCCTCTTTATTGCTTTGTTTTCTCCTTTGCTTCCTTTTTTCTTTAATTTATCTCTTTCTTTTTTCTTACCTCTTCCCATCTTTTTTCCATCATTTGTTCTATTCTTCCTTCTTTATTTCCTTTGCCTGCTTGTTTGCTTCCTTACTTTCCATCTTTCCTCCTTTATTGCCTTCTTTCATTCTTTTTTCCTCTCTTTTTGCCTTTCCTAATTTTGGTGTAACACTGTTGTCCGGAGTCAAGAGCTAAAACGTTTCACGCCACAAAATCTTTAATGATGGCGATGCTTCATCACACAATTAGATTTTGTCCTCTGCTTCATTAGTCAGACGGCACATATTTGCATATCTTTTTTACTTGCAGTCATTAACAGCATTGTCTCCTGCTGCAGTTTTCACTTATAAAAAGAGTAAAACTGTTTGACATTCCTGGCTGCTTCCAAGCTAAAGTTTGACAGCCAACCTATGACATATTTCAGAAACAATTAAGTTTATTTATTTATTTTTTTACTTGAAGCTACTGCAAGTTGCAGCACTTCTTGACAATTAAATTACACTTATGTCAGCCGTTCTTGCCATCAGGAGGGTGTAAGGACAAGTATGAGGATCTAATCAAAGCCGATAGCTGTCCGAGGAGGATTTATTAATTAGTATGTTGGTGTGAAAAAAGGGAAGCGTGGAGAGCCTGGGAGTTGTCAAGGTTTTTTTGGTAACATGGCTGCAGTGTAATGTGGTATGAATACCAATCATCTCTAATTAAAATAATTTAAGTCATAGCAGCATGTTTTTCTTACTTACTTTCTCTCTATTTTCTTCTTTTTTCTAACTCCACATTCAGTGATTAGAAAACTCTTTACTTCACTTATTATCAGCACGTCAAATAAGGTTCTCATGAGCGAAGAAACATAAATCAGACTTTTAAAACAAATGTGCAGGCTGATGTACTCTGAAGAGATAGGCAGAATGATCTATTGGGACGTTAAAACTGCTCCGTATTATTCATAGCCATGTATAGCTGGGGTCAACAACATGGCCGCACTGGGAATGAGAGGTCTAAAAGCACAGTATCAGTCTAGATAAATTTTACAGCCTTCAGCTTAATCTCTTCCAAGTGAATTATGTGCCATATGTTAACTTGATGTCTCCAGAAGGCCAAGAGGGCCATAAACTTCATTGGCATGGATCTGTAACCCTGAGGATACTGCTTGGCTGGATATTTCTTATGATACGGAGCATGCATGCCGGATGATAAAGTTACATAGACAAGATACAGCATAGCTTCAGCTGAATAATCTGATCCGGTCAAAGCTGTCTTACAGCAACTAACTGCACTTTCTTGGCTGCACAGTTCTTAACTCGTATGGGTAGAAGCAGGCTCTAAATAGTGTTTACTAAAGCCTTGTTTCCACTCTGGAGGTTTCCTTGCAGGAACCAGGATCTATATAAATTTCCGGGTACCTTATTTTACCACCCAAAAAATTCATGCTCGAGGTAGTATATTCCAAAAGGGCAGGAACTTTTTGGGTGTGATTTGCAACACTGAACATTTCTGATGTGTCAAGTACTCACATCATTTTATTTCAGCCCCCATTTTGAAAAATCTACAACTGTAATTCAGTCATTTTGTATGCAATTCAATCGCTTAATATGATGTCATTGTTGTTGTATACTGTCATGCTCAAAAAACATAAAAACAGCCTCTTTCACTCTTTCATATGTCAGCAGACTAATTTGCCTTGTCATCATGGGTCTGCAGTGGAAACAAAAGCAAAAAATGGACGAGGGAACCTTTTAGTTCCTAGTAAACTAGTTCCTAGGACTAAAGGTTCTGGGTACTTTGGATGGAAACGCAGCATGGCATGTAAATACACATGAATGGTTGCAGTTATATTGGTCACAAGCCGACACGAAGTTAGCTTGTAGCTGCCCATTAGCTAGTTCGCTGTTGCATAAAAACGTAAACAGGGACTTTTTATTTATTTTCTGTGGCAGCAAACGCAGCCTTTCAGTAACTATTATACCACAAACTGAGTTTATCTATACACTTCTCTTCTTTAGTCGACTTAAACAGTCTTGATTGAGCGTTGTTCGTGTCTACAATGGTCAGCATTTTTGTCATTACTCCTCCGTGGTTCTGTCGCCCAGCATGACAGAACCAAGTGGCTCTGATTGGCTAATCATTAGTCCCCCTGCAGTGTTCATTGGCTGGTCATTTTTCAGTAGAGAAAGAGCTTTTACACGTCACGATGCCAGAGAGAATCACAGTGGGTGGTTTTGAAGGTCTAGACCTAGGCAAACACCCAGCTCTACAGGTAACTGTTGTACAGAGGCAATAATCTCTTGCTGTCATTCTTTCCAGTGATTACGGGTACTTTGGGGTCACAAAAGGCAAAGCTGCTTCTCTATTCAAAGTAAAGTGCGTCCTTTTATCTCACTGAACACTTTTACACAAACACCAAGGCAGGTTTTATTTGTGTTTAGGATTTGGAGTGAAACTTTAGCACAAAAAGAAAGAATTCAGAGGAGAAGAATAATCTATTTTGATGTGCTTTGTACTGAATCACAGGCCGTAACCTTTGGCTTATAACTGGATGGAAGCATGTTGTTCTGTCATCCAATAAAGTAATATGCCCGCGGTCTGCCCTTGCCTGAGCTGAGCACAGAGCTGAGATATGAGACAGAGTGGAGATAAGGAGTTTTCAGGCTGAGCACTGCGAGGATGGAGCCCCATGGGGCACGTAAGCCCAGAATGTGGCCAGTCAGCTTACAGCACAGCAGGAAGTGTGTGTGTCTGTGGTTACATGTTTATGTGTTTGTGTATTAAGGGTAATGATGCAGCGAAAATAAGAAGATGGGTTCCATCATCATAGAGTAACAGTAACAACAAACCATAAACCACAACAGCAGAACTCACATATATAGAAAAAAAGCCAAATAAACAGGAAGCCGGTGCCGTTAATGAGCTTTGCAATTAAATGTAAGATGCTACTTGTAGGATTTTCTCATAAATAATGTTGTGAAAGATGTTGTGACATTAATATGCTTAAAGCTTCATCAAACTTCTGCAGAGGCTGATTCAAAAAATAGTACAGACATAAAACTCCACATTCAAAAGAAACTTAAAATGATTTATCACAAAAATCGATATATTTTACTACTGAGACAACAGAAAACTTAACTCCTGAGTTGATAATACTCGACCCCTCAAACTGAAAAATTACTGAATGCTAAACCTCTGAGGACAAAGTAAGGTTGGTCCTATTTGTCTGTGTTTTAATTTGTTTCATAGAAGGACATCTTTATGAAGTGCTTGAAAGATTCAGTAACATTGGTCAAAATGGTGAGAAAGAGAAGAGCAGTCAATGTTTCAGATCAAAACTCTAAACAGTAGAAGCAAAATTCATTGTTACTTGCATTCCTTGACACAAATCTATCAGCACAAACCCCGAACTTTTCAGTCAACTTTTCAACATTTTGGCAAAGCAGTTTTTATCACTCGGTAACAGCAAATGTTTTCAACACTAAAAAATGGATGAATCATCACAGTAGACATTCGTTTCGCATTCAGATTCATCATTATGGATTTATTTTACCACGACTTCAAAAAGACACTGCATTTTGAGACTGGATTACAAAACTTCTGAAAGGGATGCAATCACATCAGAGCTGACATTGTAGGCACAAAGGTAAGTTAGCCTTCCCGCTCAACTTACTTCAAGGCTAATCCCCTTCACTTTTCCCGCAATTGGAAAATAACAGACAAGATTTTTCTTGGTCTTGGTCTTACTGCACATTTACTGCCAGTCTAACAACTGCTAACCCTTTCCACTGCTGCTTGCTCTCCTACAAAAACAGACACATTACACGCTGTCCTATTCTTTAAAGGAGCTATGCTACTCTCATGGCAGAATCCTTATATGAAGTCCATTAAAATGTAATTATTTTGGCTTTTGTGGTAAACCACCATCCCGTGGGAATATGTTGCTTTTTTTCCAGCACGGGAGAAAAAATCCATACCATCACAGCCCTAACTCTGACCACAATGTGTTCTACGTTCATTTACATCTTGCATTAACGTGTGCTTTTCCTATAAATATATAAGTATAAATAGGTTCAAAAGTAGTAGTGGCCCTAACATTCCTGGATTCTGGTCCAACATCAGCCAGTCAACATTATTTTCTATAATTACGTGTGTTTTTCATGCATGCATATCCAGAATTAAAAAATTGTCAGCATTTTCAATCATTAAGCTATAATTAGAGTTTTGTGCAACCTCAGTGAGTGCGTTTGCGTGTTAAACCACCACAATAAACTGCACAAACAGTTGTCCCTGTGATGAAACAAAGAGAGGAGAGGAGCGTGTGTAAGTCAAATATTGCTGGCAGCACTAAAAACTTTCATTAAGCTGTTTAATTCACAATACTTTTCCCCTGAGCCTCTTTATTCTTTATACCTGACATAATGTTTGGAACTTATGCTGCAGAAATAACTGACAAATATGAAGTCTCTATTGATGCAACTTGAGAGTCTAAACAGTGATACCAGCACACACACTGTAACTCAATATGTCTCGTTATATTAACAGCTTTCTTATACCACATTGCAGCTGCAGTTTCTGCTAAACTGAACAAATATTTTAACTCACAAATGACTAGAAGAATATTTTCTGATGAATGTTTTAAGCTGCGGCAGGCATATGCAACATTTGTGCAACATTCATGCACCGGTATCTGTCAGCAACAGGAACATTAATACATTGGACTAATTGTAACATAATCCTCTCACTTCATCAACATCTTGTATACATTTGAAGAAATTTACTTACATTCAGCTCCCTTTGAAGTACCTTAATGCACTTAATAAGCATGCAGACTCGCACTTCTCACGTCAAAACACCCACTTACACTTTAAATTCAACAGCACTTGCTAAGCAGTCAGTGCAACAGATTTTCCACTTTTCACATGCTCAGAGAAATCAGCCGTTCTTCTTTTCCACCTTTATATAATCAGCTCATATCATCCGCCAATTTAGGGCGAGTGATTCTAATGATGGAGATGATGGAAATCAACTTTTATTATTGGCACTCGATCAAACAAATAAAGATGAGAAAGAGAGAGCAGATTATTGGCTTCACATACTGTGAAATGCAAATAACCGATGGATGCTACTTTAATCCGTTGGTTCATAAGATCATTTAGGCGTACTGATCACAGAATATTGACCAGATTTCCACAAAGATGTGTTCACACGGGAAGGCAGATGTTCAAGGATGCAAGCAGAAGGTGAGAAGCAGCTCCTCAAATACATTTTGATGGTTGAAAGACATAACTGAGGCTAAAAGACACTCAAACGGCAACTCTACACCATCAAACAGGACAGAAACATGATCAACTCAGAGCTGACAGGGTACTGTTGCAGAGTCTGTTCCAGCACACAATATCTGAGACAAGAGAACCAACTACCTTGTAAAATGTGTTGAAATAAATTTGTTAATTTCTATGAACCACTTAATGAGTTGTCAAGCCAGTGTCTTGATGTCATGTGATTATGTTAAAGGATCCAGTTAGTTATTAAGCTTTTATTACACAATAAAAAGCAAATTACCCACATGTAGTCATAGCTGTTGTTTCATTACGTTGGTAGTCCAAGAGGAGCTTCTGTCATTATGGTTACACAGGCGGAGCGGTCCATCTGTTTAATATTTGGGCCTTTAATAATATTTAATATTGCAAACACAGATTCATATTTGATTAATGCTGAATGATTTGAATAAAATATAAATTTGTCCAAACAATATAGGAATCTTGCGATTATTTTTGGGCGTCAATTAAACCTGAGGGGCCAGATGTAAGAACAATGCATGGTGTCTGTGTACAGTATATAATAGAGCTGCAATTATTAGTCGATTAATTGATCTGATAACTGAAAGCTAACTGAACTTCACCATGTCTCCGCGGTTGAGTTTCCCTCTCTTGTCAGTTTTGCCTTTTACTTCGTCTTCATCCTGCTTTGTCTGTTGTGTGTGATATGCACTGACGGATACAACAAGTAATCATCATTAATGTGTTATTGTCCCATCCAGTTAGGTTCAAACCAGTCTTGATGTTGAGGAGGCAGCGTCCAGTGATGCAAAATAAAAATAATCAACAATTCCCCTCAAATACATTAAAAGTAAAGTAATGAGCCTGTTTTGACAATGTAAGGAGTAGAAAGTACAGATATTTGTATTAAAATGTGGGGAGTAAAAGTAAAAAGTAGTAGAAAGAGAAATACTCAAGTAAAGATATCAGAAAATCAGTTTAGTATCAGCTCCAAAAATTCAGTCTCGGTAGGGCTCCAGTTTCAATGTGAGCTCTATAAATTAATCTCTGATCATCGACTGATGTGAAATTGTGATGACGCGGATATCACCGCTGATGACAGTTCATGTGATGGATTAGTGGTATGGGCGCCATAAATAGCCACAGCTGTGAGTAATGATCTCCAGTGCTGTTGGAGACAGCACAGGAGACAAGTGTGCCAACTTGTTGAGACACTGTAAATTATGTAAATTATACTGGAAAAACGAGGCTCTTGTGATTTGAAAACTGCACTTGTAAAATTTGCGAATTTGATATAAAAATTATGAATCGTTAAGCTCTACATTTTGTCATCCATAAAAGGTATATTATTAAGCACTTTTGGCATGGTGACCAGAGAATCCAACACAGTGCTGATACTTCTACATTTTGGTCATCAGACCTTTAATATGTAAATAAATGAAGGATTCTGGGTTACATGCATGTGTATATTTGTGTCGGTGCTGTTTGTCTGTAGGAATTTTACCTGATGAAGGTCTGTGGACTGACTGTTAATTAAAATGAGTCAAAACTATTCGCAGTGGACAGGATTGCTGGTGTGTCTTATTCCAATTTTTTGAATTACCATTATCATTATAATAGTTCTATCATTTTTATAATCATACTGGCCCATGAGATACAAGATCAAGATTTAAAGAATTTAGCAAGAAAGAGAAGTTGTGAATGTTTTCCCCTTTTTTTTCTAACAAAACAAAGTGATGTTTTGCTCTTCAGGAAAATTACGTTACCTCTGTGCTCTTTAGCGTTTTCTCACCATATTGTGCAGGATGTCACATTTTTCACTGTTGCTACTTACAGCATGTGCCAAATCTTACTTGACTGATAAAGTTTTTAGTTTCTTAAGTCCCTTGGGGGTTTGAAGGTAAACACATGCATTCTACGCAACATAATTACGTGGGAACAAAACGCTCGTCAGTTTCATTTAGTCCAGTGCTGGAGCCCTAAGGCTTGATTACAATGTCTGTAATGACAGATTGATAATTTATGCCTAAAATGCAGCAGAGACACAATATAATGTTCCAACAGAAAGACACTCACTGGAGCTATACAGCAAAATAACAGATGCTATTATAAAAATCAGTGTCTACTCTGAGTGTTTGGAGAGTAAACACTGTTATGGGAGACATGCTGCTTTGATGGAAGATAAACCAAAATAAAATGAGGATAACATTATTATTTAAAGTTTGGATTACTTGAAGTTGGGTTTATGAGTCTTTTTAATAATCAGTGTCTTGCTACAGTAGATGATGGTCAGCACACCCCCAGTTTAGAGAAGCAGAGAGAGGCACCAGCACAGAAGCTAAGAAATGTAGTGCTGTGGACATGGCCAGCAACAAAGCATTTAAGCCACTTAAAAATAGTCCAACTTACAAAAAAAAACAGATGTAGAATATTTTCACAGATTTTACTTTGGGAAACCTGCTCTGTCTAAACCATCTAAACTCCATAGCCTCAATCTGTTCATTTGTTTGTTATTATGTGACTTTGGTATAAGGTTAGGTTAAATTCACTAAATTAGTCCTGCACCGGTTGGTTACCTGGCAGGTGACCTGCACAAACATTGTGTAACAGGTAAATACTATATTTATATAAATTCATGGGTGGGCACAGATGAAAATTAAATAATTGTGGGCAGGCAGGAGGTGAGAACTGTAATATACCACATACATGCAGTAATATGTGTTTTTCCCTGGAGACATCAAATATAAAAATGACAGCGAAACATTAATATTTGATAATACAGTAATATCAGGCCTTATTAGCCAGCAGACTTTTATTGTGAAAGCCTGCAACCCAACCATTGACCTGACATCCTGCCAAACAATGTGAGTCACTGTTTGATCTGACAGCAATGAAGGCTATCTGACAGCTAAAACTGATGACATACAGGCAAAAATAGCCAGTGGAGGATACCAAATTGCCGTCAATACATTGTCGAAGGCCAAGTCGGACGTTTTTGGGAGGTTTATGGTGCCCTCAAAGACTGGAGAATAACTTTGTCAGTGGCTTTGCTGCTTGTAAAAAGTTTCAAAAAGTATTAGCTTTTGATAGTCATAAGTTAGGGTCACTGACACTATGGAAAGACATAAACATCTGCAGGAGCACAGGTGAGTGACTGTGTCTGTGTCTTTAATAAGGGTATAGTTCAGGTAACGGGGCTTATATTCACTCTTCTAGGCAGATGTACATTTGACTTTAGAGAAAATTGTGGGGAATTGGTTGGTTCTGGGTCTCTGGACCGGTGCAGACAAACAACAACAAACTAAAAGATTCAGACAGTGGTAGACCAGCAACTCCAACTCCTTGTCCTGATTTTGTCTACAGAGTCTGTGTTGATCAGTGTTTGCCAAGGCCCAAAATGACATCCTCAGATGGCTTGTTTCACTTATTTTACCAAAAGATATTCAGTTTACTGTTGTAAAGGAGTCAAAAGGACTTTTTGTACTTAAAAAATTACTCAAACAAGTTTATCAATTATCAAACAGGAGGTGATTCATTTGAAAGTCAATTAGTAATCCACTAATTATTACAGCTCTAGTACACTTAAACTACTATTTTATTAAAACAATATTTTTGTGGGTGGACCTTTTTAAGTGGCTAAATTCCTTTTGCTGCTGACCCTGTCTGCAGCACTACATGGCTTAGCTTTCACGCTCCTCATACAAATCTACATCAAATAATCCAAACTGTTCCTTTAAAGTGTATGGGGTCTGTTCCTGTTAAAGGCCTGCAACAATGCTCCTTCTCTACTTTTCTTCTGGCTTAGATGATAATTTAGAAAAACCTGAACTAAATGTGCTCTGGTTCAGTCTTTGCTATATGGAAAACAAGGGGAAAAAAAGAAAAACAAGAGCAAATACATTTCATCCAACAAGCTACCAAGTTCAATCAACATGTCTCTGCCACTGTCTCAACAAAAAGCAATTATTCCGGGGTTACTGTCTCAGACTGTGCAGGTGTTCGTGTCATTGTGTCCACCCCCCCTGCCGTCAATAGAATAAGCCGGCATCCAGCATGTTGGCAGCAGCGTAGGTTGGTGTGTGTGTGAGCTTCACCTTCACTCATGGAAAGATAATCAACCCACTGGAGTGTTTAATCTCAAATATGTCTGCTGAACCATAAAGCACTTCGTACGTTCCATACGGCACAGAGGCAGCGCTGGACGTAATTTAGTCCTTGACAGGCGAGCGCGTCTCCTCTGTCTTTGGACCGATGTGCTGCTGCTCCAAAGGGAGCGCCTCCTTTTGAGCCGAATCACACAAATATTCTACTGTACTGTTATGTTTTCTGTTTCAACTATGGCTTCTCATGAAATGATGGAATTGTTTCGGCCGGCGGTTACATTTGGCTGCTGAAACCCTCCTGGAGGATTGTTCAGTCAAGTGCCTCAGTTGGAGTTTGAACTCCAGCTGTCAGCACCAGTTTACCAACCCAGTGGTGGAAGCTGTGGTGGAAGAAAATGTTATCCATGCGGGGAGGAACAGAGAGCTTAGCTGGAGGTCTGAGGGAAAGTTAGGAGGGAGAGACAGATCAAATAAAAGAGGGAGGGAAGAAGAAATGAATGAATGGGGAGCATTTAGAGAACACACGGATGTAACTTGAAGCCTCAATAATCCTCTGAATTTAAAAGATGTCTGATCTGCCTCAAAACACACACATTGATAGTCAATCAGGGAAAACATGCCAGATTTTTAAATCAAGATAAATGTGTTTATGGGTTAAAGTTGCAAAAACACTCCAAACTGTCTGTCAACGTATAAAGAACTTATTCAGAAATGTCAGAAAATAACTGTGAAGTGCTACAACAAATACTTGGATATAAGGTCCCTGTGTAGTCAATACTCTATCTCTTTATTTTTTCTGAGGAACTTGTATAAGGCAGTGATTTATATTTAGTCTGAATAGTATTTGTAGCAAGTAAAAAAAGCTATTAGGACAAACTGGGAAAAAATATCTCCTCTGACACAAAAAACACAAGAAAAAGGGGGAAAGAACAATATTCAAGACCGAAAGCAGCAACAACTGAACAAAACAACAAATCAACAACACTGCGAAATAAACGTTATTATTGAATGTTGTAAATCTTTTGCCAATCAAGATTTGCATGTGGACAAATGAGTCACTTCTTTATTGGCTAATGACTCAACTTTTACTTTTGGGACATCTTCCCAACTGGCAGACAAATAAAACAGGGTTTAAAACACATTTTTTAGTGTATCAATTCAACAAGACTAAGGTGTGTTCAAGACAACTCTGCTCTCCTATTAGAAAAAGTACGGTGGAACACCACTTAAAGTCCATCTACTCGACTTCAACAAATGTCAGACTGCTATAGTGTGGCTAAAAATGAATGACTTGTTCTTTGGCCTGTGACTAAAATTTCCACCTTATTTCTTTGCAATCTGCTGTTATCGTTTTGGGATATCTTGCCAACAAACACACAAACAGGGCCATAAACACCCCCTCTTTGGTGAGGCAAAACCATTGTGATAACAGCTGCTGCTGCTGCTGCACAAAATAGACTGAGTGAGTGAACAAATGCAAATGTCACTGAATAAGGTAAGCTCAAATTTACAGCAAATATTTTTGTTGGTTAAAAATTAATGTTGCTACTCTTTGTGATCAACCTTTACACTCGAACACTCTTTGTCTTCTCTTTGTTGTAAGCAGACGGCAGCTTTGTGGCTTTTTAAGGTGTCTCCTTAAGCCTCCGCCTGTCTGCTGTCCTCATTATACCCTCTCTATATGATAAGCCAAATAGGACTGAGCCACCGCTGTGAGATACTGAAGGCCATTTGACAAAAGGTTATTTTAAGATAAATGTCACTATTCCCTGTTGGTTGTATAAAATCTGGTCCAAATTTCCTGCCTTATAGCACTCACAAGAGAGAAGCAGAGGGTTCTCATGCCGCATATTACAAATATTCAGCACTAAGAGCTTTAATATTTTGTTGTTAGTGCCCAGCAGGGAAGCATAAACAGAGATAACCAGTTTGAAATTTAATTTAGAAAGTAATCAATATAGAAAAACAAGCTCTGATTGAAAAATATGAACCCTGCTTCTTGCTTCTCCCCATCTAGCAGTCAACTATACATCCCCGTGCTCTGCAGTTTGATATGTAAATGCACCAAATGTGATTCAATTAATAATTCACAAGCATATCATTAAGGTCAGTCGCCCCTATGTTTCCCAGGAAGTTTTACACCTGGTAAGCGGCTGTTGAAGAAGTCCATGTTATTAAGCTCTATGTAGAAAATTAGAGCACTGGTCCCAGTAGGGTTAGAGTCTTGGAATGTGATCAGGATGCCATGAGAAATTAGCTTGCAACCATCTGCCTGCTCTCGTCTCAATATGTTCAAAAGTGTGCACAGAGGAAATTATGTCAATTTACCACCAAAGAAATCCCAAACAATAAGAGACCAACCATTAGAAGATGTCACAAAGCAAGCATTTAGACTACTGGTTTCAAAGCAAATTAGGTTACGAGCATAGAGAACAAAGTTTCACGTATGCATATGTTGGAGTTGTTCAGCTGGTGAAGAGGCTAAGTTTTTACTTTGAAAACTTAGCTCTAGCATCAGTCTCTGAGCATCCTATCATGTATATTGCCATAAAGTGCATATTTAAGGCCCTTTTTACAAGATTCCGATTCTACGAGTCGGATGCAAACATATTAAAGTAATGCAGAGTCAGATATAGACGACTCAAAGAGTTAGTGTCTGCTAATTAGCTGATGCAAGCTAAACATGCATCTAATACCTTGACATTGTTATTGGCATTTGCCAAAGTTGCCGTTTACTTACTACTCTACTTCTACTATATAAAATCACAGACCCTTTGACTGTGTCCAAAACGTCCATACTAACATGTTATTTAGTACGCTTCGCCAGCATGTCCAAAACCTTAACATGAAACCTATAGCATGTGAAGTGCATACTGTTTATAGGGAAATATTGCAGTATGCAAGCAGCAGACACAACGCCAGCATAAAAATCCTACAATGCAATGCAGTAATGACAACAACAACAGACGA
Source organism: Lutjanus argentimaculatus (assembly GCA_034769285.1). Classification (NCBI taxonomy): domain Eukaryota; kingdom Metazoa; phylum Chordata; class Actinopteri; order Lutjaniformes; family Lutjanidae; genus Lutjanus; species Lutjanus argentimaculatus. Next base: position 166,489 of record JAWZSL010000095.1, on the reverse strand, counting down.
TGGCGACAGCAACCACGGCAGCCCTGTTATGAGGTCAATAACGCTTCGATTTAGTATAAAATTAGAACATAAAATACTATAGTTTATCATTTAAGTATAAAGTCAGGTTGCTGTCTGTATATTACAGATGCTGGTAGAGGTGAGGTTGGCATTGGTCACCATCGTTACCCATCTCCAACGGGCAAGGAGGCTCTTAGGAAGTGATTATTGCGCACTGAGCTTTGCTACCTGATGCATACCACTGTTTATTCACACAAACATATGTTGAACAACAGTACACATATTGGGTATGTAGTGCGTAGACAGGCATAGCAACAGTAACTAAGGGGGGTGGTTCTTCGCAAATGGTCAATTGGGTCGTGATTAGAAAGGAACCCATGATTTGGGAAACTTGCGAGATTTGTACCTATTGTTTCTCCATTGTGGAGACAATCTCATTATGTTTGATGTGACAATGCTGTGGATGAGATCTGGTTTAGGGAGAAAAAACACTTGGACAGGGTTTGGGAAAGTTCATGGTTTGGGTCAAAATGATCACTCTTGTGAGGTCTTTCATTGGTCTTGGGTTCCCTTCTAGACACGACCGGTTAATTGAGGTTGTCAGAAATCAAAAGGTTTCTGTTTTAACCAGCTCCCACTGGAGACCCTCAAGAGCTACAAGCCTACATGTGGAGAATAAAAGCGGCATAATAGGGGCACTAGAATCACATTCAAGATTATCTTTCCAATAGAGGTTTGACCCAGTTTGGTCAAGTATATTTGCCATCTGTTGCAGATAAAGAACATGATATTGGGAGAGATCAATTTAATTTAAATTGAGTGCTGTCTGAAATGTCCACAAATCACTAATTTAATCCATCTTTTAATGACTGGGCATTCCTTCTCAGGCTACAGAGTTGTTTTATAGCCGGAGACACCTCTGAAACTTCTAATTAACAGTCCAATTAGCGTTCACCATGAAATTATAAAGAAAACCAATCTGCGGGAGAAATTTAATCATAACTAAGTTAAAACCCCTTTTAGACCAGACATTGATGTTTCGTTTGCAGAAAGTTTGCTACAGTGGATTAGAAGGGATTTGATTTAATATCTTTGTTTTGGATTTAGAGGATCAGTATTGGTTTGATCATAAGGGGATTAGAGTGAATTAGTTAATCTTTGTAGTAGAACCTTCTTTTCAGCCACATGCTGGGAACGTCCATGAATTTCAATATTGGGCACAGGTTTGAAACCAAAATACTACACAGCACAATATCTTATCTATTATAATGGCATAATTTAAAGCACTTTGGATAAATTACGTTCCTGTCTTTCCTTCTCTGTTAGGCTGCTTTGCTTTATCGTCTGTCTGCTCGCAGTAGCCCGGCAACAGGCCGTCATTGGTCTCAAATCCTTGAATAATATGCAAGAGCCCTCGGTGATATGATGTGACCTCAGGTCGGTTTATAATTAAACCCCAACAGAAGCTGCCCTCTATTCTGCAACGTTTTAAAGGTCATCCATATGATGGGGTGAAAAAATAAAAGAAATAAGAGGGATGGTGGAGGGAAATGGCAATATCCCACTGAGCAGGCTAACATAGCCTGTGACCTCCCTCTCCCCAGTGCACATTTACCACAAATTAAGATCTTTCAGAGGAATGTACAGTACGAGGCACTGATAGCTCAGGGAAAAGGGAGTATTGTAAGGCAACATGAAGCTGTCTTCATCTGAAATTAACTTTAAAAATGTCTTGCTGACCTCAGTTTTTTTTTCGTTTGATTTTTCCTCCTCACAAAAAGCTTGACATAAAAAAAGAAAAATTGATTATTTAAAATATTATGAGCAAAGAAAATTAAAAATTAAAGGTGTCCTTGAATGAAATAGTTATTAGGTGGTTAGTGAGGTAAGCTGAACATTTTGAGTTGTTTATTTTTCAAAGGTTTAGTGTGATGTGTTTGTCTGCAGTACACTGTAAAAAATAATACAGGAATTTAGTGAAATCGACTAATCTTTTCACATTAACTTAACATAAATATACAGGCTTTATTTATTCAAATTAATCAAACTTAAAATTTCAGTTTGTTTTTGGAACACTTCAAAACTCATAAACATGAGTTCTTCTAATTTTAAGCCTTTCTAAGTTGGATGAATTAAATTAGATTTCTAAAAAAAACATGATCAGCATGCATTGTTTTGGAGTTAAAACTCTTCCCATACGATTCTTTCTTATAGGCTGAAGAAAGCATATATCATGAAAACTTGCCGTTTGTCTCTATATCACTTTCAGTGTATTACTGTAGACACAATCAGCTATCTTTTTTTTCACACTAACGAAAACACGGCACAGTGATGCAGTGGTTAGGACTGTTACCTCACAGCAAGAAGATCCTGAGTTTGAATCCTCCAGCCCGCTGCGGGGCCGGGGAGTTTGTGGTTGGGGCAGGGCCTTTCTGTGCGGAGCTTGCATGTTCTCCTCGCATTTGCGTGAGTTCTCTCTGGGTACTCCCGGCTTTTAAGTTAAAACAAGTTTACTTTTACAGTGTGTGTGCGCGTTGGTTCAGTTTTTGCCTTGAGCGCTATTTTTGTCACTTTTATGCAACCACTGAAATTATGTGCAATATTAAACTTTCCTCCAAAGAGCTTCACCATTCATGCCCAGAAAACAACATGTCATTGGGATCCATTTAAAGACCCAGTAAACCTTCAACTTGCTTTTAAAGTGCTAAAGCATCTCTTATAAGGTAGGGACATATTGCATCAGTACTGTTTGGCACCTTTCAGTGAGTCTGGGAACAAGAAGAGTTGTTCAACAAAGTAAAAGTAAAAGAATTTATTTTCTCTGAGAGATGAAAGAGGCTTTGTGCAGATCTGATAATCTCTCCTGATTTGTCATGTTGGAAACAGACTAGTGTGCTGAATAAGACCACAGAGTTATTGAATCTCATCAAGATTAGTTATGATGGATAGAGTTGTGAGAAACTTCACATGACTGTTCAGATTCTGTCTTTAATATTCAGCGGTTTTCTGTGCAATATGCCAACTGTACTTTTAAACACCTCAATTATTTTTCCCATTTCTAATATGCTAAATTACCAGTACATTATTGTTATCTGATTTCTTTTACACTTATTAAGCAGTTTGCCCATCATCTGTTGTCTTTAAAAGTGCTCTGTAAACCAATTGATTAGACTTCCTTTACTGTTTTTGATACCTTTATTTGGAAGTGAGCATGCACTTGGGAAATTTCAAATTGCACTTTTTGCCTGCTCACACCCACAACTGCCAGCATCAAATAAATGTCATAATTTGTCCATGTTTTTGAAGATATCTATTTACAGCCCAAATATTGCAACCATGTCGACTGGGAATCTGGGCTGTAGACTGAATTCGATTTAGGTAGGTGGACATAATAAACTAGACACTGAGTTTATGTTTCACGCATTGAAAAGCATGTCAAGTTAGTTGTACGTAAGTAAGTTGTATTTGAGTTGGTAAAGTGTCCTGAGCACAGCAAAATAATGAGAAAATAAGAAAATATAGAGAGAGGGCAGGATACATATCCCTTTGATCCACACCAGTGGATCAAAGGGATTATGAATCTACACATTTTTCTTTTCTTTTCTTTTTTTATTTAACAAAAGGTTGCATAATATGCCTTTAAACAAGTGTATGGTTCTTCTCGATAGTGAGAATAAACACTACAGCTCAGGAGAATTGTCACTGTTTCTTTTTCCCTCACTTTGCTTCTGGTGACAGAGGAGTCTGTGAAAGTTATGGTACAGTAGGTGCAGGCAGTCCCAGTGGTAATCAACACTCAGGACCTACGGTACGTGACCCAGGGTTGTGCTGACCAAAGTATTACAACCAGAAAAGGGTTCATACATGAAAGACAAATCTATTATGTTTGCTTGACAACTATTTAAAAATTCTGTTAACACAGCACTGCGGGTGAAGACAGAATTATTTGTATCAAGACTATTATTTTTTACTCAAGTAGAAGTACAAACAAGGACTGGTAAAAGCAGAAGTACTGATTCAACATCTTTACTCAAGTGTTTTTCATCTTGTTATGTCTCTGTGTTATTTTTATCTTGTTATATCTTTTATGTTTCATCTTATTACATCGTTTTTGTGTTCATAGGTTCATAGGTCATGTTACGTCTGTGGTATGTGATATGCACTGACGGACACACCAAGGATTCGCCTTTTCTATGTGGCATTATCTCATCCATTTAGGTTGAAATCAGTCTTGAGGTTGGGAAGGCAACGCACAATGATGCAAATTTAATATCATCAATAATTCCCCTAAAATGAATTAAAACTAAAGTAACAAGCTTGTTTTGAAAATGTAAGGGGTAAAAAGTACAGATATTTGTGTTAAAATGCAGGGATCAAAAGTAAAAAGTTGTCAGAAAAATAATATACAGATAAGACACTCGGATACATACATATATACCATAGGCTCATGTAGACCTACATTATTTTATTTCTCTTTGTTGAATAGTTTGTTAAAAAGCTAATTTTATGGACTCATGGCACTGTAAGGTGGGTCTTCAGGCTCTGTGAGGTCTCTCCCCTGTTGGTAATCCATCATGCTGGAGGACAAGGGAGAATGGCCATGATTCCCTGAATTACCTCCCCTCCCCTCCCCTCCAACACACACACACACACACACACACACACACACACAGCACACACACACACACAGACACACACAGACACACACAGACACACACACACACACACACACACACACACACACACACACACACACACACATTCCCCTGAGTCATCAGCAGCCACCACACTCTCTCTGGGAGATGCCAGGTGGTGAAGAGTGAGGAGAGGGATGAGGGGAGGAAGGACAGAGAGCAGGGAGAGAGTGAACAGAAAGAAATGTACAGAAAGACAGAAACAGACAATGGGAACAGACAAAAACAAAGACAGAAGGCAGGAGGAAGAGCGGAGCGCGAGGCTAGACAGAGATACACTAGCCCATTACACACTGTAGTCAGGGTTGGATGCCTGCTTCCTTAGCGACAGACAAACCGTCTCAAATTGCTGCAAGTTGCTGAAATAAACCTCCTCCCACAAATCCACACTCACTCACACAAACACAAAAGAGCTTTTGTTCTTCATATATCAGAGTGTGTTTTCTTCCGAGCGCGTGTCTCAGGCAACATTACATTTCAGCCTGTAATATGACTTATGAGCTATAGCAGGTGAATGAAATGGTATCAGTGAGGTCAAGGTGCTTGCCCTAACTTAGCCTCCATTAGTCCTGTCTCACGTCCACTCCTTTTATTTCCAATAGGCGAGTCAAATGTCACTGAGCTGTGGCCTTCCTGTGTGTGTAGTGTACATAAGCATATTATGTGTGTGTCTGTGGAGACAAACATATACAGCACAAAGCACAAAGAGGACATTTTGTACTTGAAAAACTGCTTCAAATACCTAAACTTTGGGGGGGTTGAATCCTAATGTTTGTCCCCATTTCTTCCCTTCAACGCAAAAAGTATGAAGAGGAGGAAGAATTACTGTGATCAAAGACTCCACCAACACTGTGGGTACACAAAAGTCAGCTCTTAGAGTTAGTCTGCTGCTTTGTTCAAATTAATCTGGAAAAAAAATATCTCAAAACAGAGTCAGAATGAGAGTGAAAAGTGCTTTACTCAAGTACAATAGGCTAACTATTCAATTGAAAACCCAGTCTTTACTGAGTAGTTTACAATGGATAAGGATTATTCTACAGGCTGTGCCCGTACCAATGGTAAGATGATTATCTTTCCCTCTTTGCTCTGTTTCTCTCTGTTGTGCTTTCAGGTGGGGCATTAAGGGCCATCAACACAAAGGACTATAACTATAACAATAAAAACTATAGCACTAAAATCGTTCTAACTCAAGTAGATGGAGGAGTCCACACTGCAACTATGAAACTGCAGTTCAGACCATCCACTTGAATTAGAACTTTTTTAGAACTATATTTTTTTTATAGTTGTAGTTAAAAACATCTGTTGCTAGAAGCAACCACTACTGACAGAGCTCCATAGAAGTTACAATTTAACAGATATTGTTACATCCACCATTTGTTCAGATCTGCGACTAAGCAAACATTGACAGGAATGTTTTTATCTACACCCTAAAATGTTCTTGTTGCAGTTTTATCGGTTTCATCTCTGTTCTGTAATTGCTGATTGGTTAATTTAGTTTTTCTGCTAACCAAACTAGCCTTTGTATTACATGTTTGAGGCTAATATCTTGCAACAATCTCAGTGACTGGTACTTACTGTTGGCTTAGCTGTTGAGCCTAGGGATGTGTGCCATTAGTCGACTACACGATTAAACATTGCCACCTTAGTCAGCACCAGATATACTAGTTGGTTAAACTATTTATCAATATTTTATTTCTGCACAGTGCCAGTTAACTGTTGCCTCTAAGATGTTATGCAGCCGCCCACCACTCTAGCCCCTCCCGCAATGCAACCCCGAATGTTTTTATCAGCAAAGTCGGACAGATGACAGCTTGTAAAACCTGCGCAATTTGGCAGTGTTTTATTCTAGAAAATGTAAATAACATTGAATCTAGACTGTGACAGAATAAACTGGAGCAATGTGTAACCACATTCCGCACAGATGCAGACATTAACCTGAAAGCAGAACTGCTGCTGCAGCTAATGTCGGCGCTGAATCGTTTAACTTGCAGACACTGCAGACTTTCACTCTGAAAAGGTGAATCATTTAGTGACTGTCATGTTTTGTAGGCTAATATGCAATGTTTGTATTGCACAGCACAAAGTGGCATGCATTTTAGCATTTAAAATACTATTTGGCAATTGTAGACTGAGATTAACGGCTTCAAATGGCTCTTAATACGCAGTAATTTTTTCAGACACTGTTTATCATGATCAATTATTAAATTGTGCTCAATTTTGACTGCTTTCTGAGTGTCTTCTTACTGTTAGACTAATCGACTAGTCTAAATTAGATTTTGTGTTTAATCAACAGGGAAATTAGTTGCCAGGAACATTCCTAGTTGAGGCAGAAGCAAAGATTGACTTGAAATTAATCATGAGCTGCACTTCCACTACATGGTATGGCTAAATTAGACTCAACTTGCTTTTTTTATTTTCCTTTACAGATAGTACCTGGTACTTTATTTAGCATCATATCCATCGAAGTTCCATGCAAGTTGAGCTAAATGGGGACATGAAGACACTGCAGACCACTAATGGGTCCCACACAAAATTAGTTTAATAATGCCAAGATACCGTCAATAGCCACTGCAATATTTTATTCACTCAGATGGGGCAGATCTGTTGAAGTGCAGACATATCCATTCTTTCATTTTCTCTGATATAAGAGCAGCATGGCTCCTTCTTGTATGTGTACTGAGGCAGAGAGAGAGAATGAGCATCAGAGAGTGATGGTGTTTGCAAAGGAAAAGGTTGTCACCTTGGCAGTAAATGTACAGTGTAAGTTACAGTTTGTCCGTGAAAAAAGGCTGCAGCTTGCAAGCACTTGTGTGTGAGTGTTGTTTCTCAACTGCTGGTATAGCATTGCTATGACAATCAGCTCCCTCTGTTGGACAAGCACTATCTGCAGTGAAAAACAAAGACGTACCAAAAGCGAGCAGAGTCGAGTTAAGTCAAGCTGTACTATACAGAGGAAATACAGGCTGTTTTTCATGAGATCAGACAAAACATCATCAGGCTGCTGTCAACAGCTGAACACTGTTATGTATTTGCGACCAAATGTACAGAGTATGACATAAAAGGATATTTCTTTTACCAATAAGGCAGCGGTTTTTATTGAGTTTGAATTAATAAATCAATATGTTGTGTCATTTACACACTCAGTGGCTTTGTCCAGCCAGCATCCACTAGCTTGTGGGTGCTCTACAAAACAAACAACAACAACCTGTCATCAGGTCCAATTAATGTATTGGCAACTGCTACCACACCATTCATTCAAAGTTATTTAGAAAATGACACAATTATAGAGCTGCTGAGCACTATCATTGCTGTGGAAATTGAATAAAACGTTTAAAGTCAAGAGCTCTTAAGTGCTTTTATATACTTAATTCATTTGAGATACATAAAGACAAGGGAAACTGGTGTGTGGTCAGTCATCTCACAAACATTTCTATAGAGACTTCTTGACATTTAAAACTAGCAAATAATAACAAATATGTAATCTCTGCCTTCTTTCTCCAGCCTGGGAAAAATCTTTATGAAGGTTTGAAGGTTATTCTGAAGCAGTGTGAAGAGGATGGTTGGGGCACATATAAATACAGCTACATGTCATCATTAAAACATAGTTTTTCCTGTTCATCATCTCATCTGATTAGGCATTTGAGAATTTGAATATACTGTTCTTTTCAAGTGTGAGTTTCTATAATGTCCTCTATGACATATATCTTAATGCATTTCTGTTTTCATGTCTGTTTACTGTATTACTTGTCTTGTCACATTTGTATAGTTTTTGAAAGATAGAAGGTAGGATAAAGCATTTCATAAAGAATAAACCATCTGACAAAGTTGGTAACTAGGATTCAGCAGACTACATTAGAAAACTGAAATCACAACATTATTGTTCTAACCAGTTGTCTCCATCTTCTCCTGTCCTGTTTGAGATTTTATACACAATGATTGTGGAGTAGAGTTACATATAGTAACTCTGCAAATTCAGAATAAACTACTGCTCCATTCTCCTCCATTGTGAAATCTGTGCCATCATAAAAGTTTACCTCAAAGTTCAATTTAACATTTGAACCTTAACTGCAAAACCTGGTCAAAGATCAGTTTAACACTCAAAAACATTGGGTGCACATGTGCATGTGATGTAAAATCAGGGTTATTCTGATAAGCTGAGATTGTTTAATCGACCTGTTTACATTCTTTGAATGCCCAAATTAAGCAATGTTACACTCAAGGGTGTGCTTTAACGTGATTATTAGCATGAAAGTGATGCGGTTACAATTTGACCTTACTTATAACTAGAAAACAGTCAGCCACATCGGTAGAACTCCTGTGTAATGACACCTAATTTACTATTCCAGCATGTAGGCCAGCCCTTAGTAACGACCAACAACAGAGATGATTTCTAGTCCCCATTGAGTCAGCAGCCAACCTGAGATGGTGTTAACGCTTTCTATAGACTGTGGGATTTCCCAAACTGAATATATAACTTCACATGTATTTTTAAGCTAGTTGCGCCGTGTCGCAGACTCACCAGCACAGCTGATGAAGGATGCTGAACGGAGTTTCTGTGTGTGAAACATGTCCAGTACTGTTCCCATATTCCACATTTGTTAGTGTTTATCCTCTCAAAAACAACAGTTTCACTGCGGTCACAAAACTGTTTGCTCCACAACTTGTCACACACAAGGGAGGCAGCACCTATATTAAAGGGGGTGGTCTGCAGCAATCTAACAGCACCATAAATTATATTCACTACAGAAAGTTTATTTTTATTATTCTATAAATGTTACTTCAGCAGCTACAAGAGATAGTCCAACAGGAGGCTGTAGTCATATACCACCATTGTGGTTCATTATTTATATTCATAAATAAAAACAGTTCAAAAACATCCTCAGATTGGGCGGAGTGATATTTTTAGTGAGCTGTCATGCTGATTTGAGCATGTTCTGAATGTCTAGTCCAACCAGACTGCTTGGTCAGAACCACTTGTTGTATAATTAGTATTTGAGTACTGCTTTAATTGATAATTAATCGATTAATTAATTTATTTATTTTTTGGGGAAAAGGAAATAGACGTGGCTGCACCAAAAAAAGGGAAAAGACTGACAAGGACTGAGAAATAGAGTTGCTAGCAACAACAGCTCAAATCTCCAACAAACAGTTTTGTCTTTATTTCCTTGATTTCTCTTCTTCTGCTTTCCTTCGCAGAGAGCAAATCATAGTCAGCCTTCACTTCTTACTCCTCCAACTCCCTCTATACAAAACCACACCACCGAGAGACAGAGATGCAGAAAAACTGAAAAAAGAGACAGAATGGTGTCTTTCACGGAGCGAAGGTCATGTCAGATATCTTGACAGTGTGCTCTTCCCTCCCAACACACAGTACAATCCCTCTCTTTGTTTAATTTTTCAAAAGGAAGCCTTTTCTGTGCTGGAGCTTGGAGTACAACAGGCTTTTTCCACTGAGACCCTGAGAAGAACAATATCAGATCCATTTTGCAAAATCAATATGTATTATTTTCAAAGATGTGTTAGCTGCTATTGACGGGGATTTTTTTTCTCACGCATTTAATATGGTGCTTTATATCCCTGCTCATATCCTCCTGGGTTCCCTCATCAAGATGTCGAATGCCTTTTCTCATTTCACAGAGATTCTCTGACTGCTGGGCTGCTGACACAGAGACGAAGATAAACAAGATGAAGGTCAGTTCACTCAGAGGGGCTGGTTCTATACCGCCTCATATAGCACTTGCTATCATACTACATCCCATGGACACTACATTATTGACTGCTTAAACATCAATCTTCAAAAATGGAAACAGAACTGTCCTTGGCATCAAAATATAACTTTTACCACGCAGAAGGTCACTGAGATGAGAGAAGGATGGCCAACATGGCATGGAAGATGTGAAAGCTTTAAGGAATTGACAAATGGCATTGTACATCATTTGCGACTGATTAAAAATTCCTTTTCAAATCTTTGTCCCCAAGTTTTCCTTAAAAAGAAAAAAAAAGTCAGTGAGCCAAGATTGTCTGGGAGGGTTAAGTAGGCCCATTAACACTTTTCTAGGGGGTCACTGCTCCATCCAAAGGGGTCAGTAAACAATATTATTGTTTACTTTGTGAAAACTGTGAACCTAATGATATTTGACTTATTATGGGGCTTCAACCTACACAAAACTGAAATGAAATGTAAGTTGTACTTTGGCGTCACACATTTCTTCCAATCTCTTGCAAAAGCTGTATACTAATAAAAAAATAATTACTTAATCATCGTCATAGTTTTGGTCATCACTCCAATCAATAATAGCAACGTTGCACTTACAAAGTTAAATGCTGAGATCTGGGAATGTGACGGCATTGCTACAGTGAAATAAAAAACTTGAGTAGTCAGACAATCAGGTTATAAACAAACCTCCAAGAAGAAAAAGCAAAGACAAACAATAATTATTACAGCTTGACTGCACCAGGCTGGCTATGTCACAGCAGCACATGCAGCAGTTGTCTTGGTGTGCATTTAGGAATAATAGGCATCACTTCTGGTGACTCACTTTCAGGTGACCTCCAAATAAAAGCAAGTTTGACAAGTAGTAAAGCAGTTGTTTGTGGTGTTTTGATAAAAAGCCTCTATTAGTCAAATGGCTTGCTCAATGAAAGTATCAAAAAAGTCAAGATTTGACCTGAGCATGTCGTCCTCAGGCTTCAAATTTGGATTTACAACTTTTTGAACCTACAACCTGTATAATCATCTGACCTCTCATGTTTTTTTTTGCCAGCGAGTAAATCTATGCTGCAGTGTTTCCAGATATCAGCTATTACTTTGGCGAATACAATTTTATTAACTGATGAAGATGCTGGCCAAAACTATAAAAATATGAGTCAAGCTGTAATAAAGTGGTTTAATATCTTGGTAAAACACTGCGGGTATTTGAGACAATTATTCCAAACAGAGACAGAAAAAAGAAGGAATGAAATCCTTCTCATTTATCTCATCTTGGCAGCAATATGTTGAGAGTCTGTGTCAAGTAAACTACTTAAAACATTTGTCAAAATCTTATTCATATGCAGATTAGCTTCATTTACTTCTGGTTTCCTCTCTATTCGAGTGTTGGTGATTAATATCACAGTGTTGGAAGTTAATCTCACTGTCACAGGATCAAACAAACATTTCATAATAAAGCACACTGCAATAAATATATGTAATATAGTATTTCCTCTGTAGGAAATTAAAGATCTAATGTCAATAACTTCATGATAAATATTCTACAAATGGTACAAATGCATGCTGGCACAAACTGTACTTTCTTGTGATTCTGCTGCGTACTTATAAACCTCATCTGGCATGCCGAAGCACAACACTATCACACAGATGAGATGCTGTGGTTTGCAGAACTTAATGTGCTCGAGAACTGGGTTCACACACACACACACGCACAAACACACACATAAATCCTCTCAAAAACAACACCAGTGCTGACAAAGGACTGTCTGGAAACAAGAGAGAGAAAAAAACAACAAAAAACAACAAAGGGCTGCTCTAATAAGAGAGAATTGAAAGTAACAGGAAGACTCACTTATCCTCATCTTGCTTTGGAATCATGCTGCACTGCCATTAGGAGGAAACGACAATAAATGAGAAGCATTTTTGGGGCAATTTTCTCAACAATTACGACAAGCAGTATTTTTTTTTTGTCCCATTCCACTTTTGTGTTTTATAGCTTTGCACAGTATGTTTTACACAATGATCTTGTCCCCGCTGGTAATCTCTAGTACTGCTGACATTATTATAACCTATCTTCAGTGCAGCCTCTTTTCTTCATGCCCCTAGTAGGCTCAAGGGACGGCAAAATGAAACAAAGAGAGGAGACAGAGAGGTAACTAAAAAGGGATGCTTGTCTTTATCATATAATGCATTCAGAGGAGTGTGGGTTGAATATTAAAAACGTGTATGTTGTTTATAATGTGTCTCCTTCTTCAAAAATAAAAAATAACCCTCAGTCCCTCAATTCTCAGGCGTCTCTGTCTATGATACCTGAGATTAGCATGTGAGTCATATGCACACTGTATCTCGTCATTATTATGTTCACACTCGCATTAATATTGATTTCCTGAGACCATACTGAAATCAGATTGCTGCTCATGTCTCCTCGACAATAACAGTGTCATTAAAATCCTTTACTGAGTATTTACAGAGCCACTGCGTCTTTTGTGTGAGAGGGTTATCAAGTCTGTGAAAATAATATATAGCTTTGGCTTTGAAATTTTCAACAGAGAACCTGGGGTTACAATCTGGGGTTAAAGTGTTTGGACCATTCTTTTTTTAATCTCTGCAAATTACCACAAAAATTTTTAGAAGTCTGATATTAAATTGCTAGAAAAATAAAACTGAAATTACAGTTGCATACTTGAGGTTGTTCATTGACGTTGTGTTGTTTTAATCTAATAATTAGTTTGTTGGTTATAGACTATGTTTAACTATTGCCAGTTTCTTCTTATAAATAAGTTTTTGGGGGCTCATCCTGGATGGAGACGGGTAAATGGATTTTTTGTATAGACCAGTGATTCTTCATTAAGCTTTGCATTAGATAAGCTTGAGATTTTTTTGCATTTCTGCTCAGAAAATGACTTGACATATTTACTGATGATCAAAACAGCCAATCAATTTCTAACATTAATTGACTAATTGATTAATAGACAAATAGCTCTACATCTAACACCTCACCCTCTCCCAGGGTACTATCTCCTTACCTTACTTGACAGTTCTGCTGAATCTTGTTTATTATTTGGATTATGGTATTATAAAATTATGTGCAGAGATTTTTACAGCACATTAGATGCAGTATGCAATAAGAAAGAATGATGGCCGGTTTAAAGTCAGATTCACTGTACTGTGAGCAAACAAAAAATCAAAATAAGATGCACATTTCTGAGGCAATGTGACATCTATGAGCTCGTCTCAAAACACAGTGGTCCAACTGTGAAATAGTCTGTATTTTAAAATATTTGTTTACAGGCGACTGTTATTTCCTTTCAGACGAGCATCAATGCAAACGTTGCTTTTTGCTGAATATCAGCAACATTCAGGCAGCCGCTGAAGCCACCTACAGGCAAACATCCCCATTAAAGCAAGGGGAGTAGGTTCATGATTTCTCTCCTCTCGTAACCTTTACGAGCAAGAAGGAAGGGAAACATTTATTTGTCTGGCCTTTTCTGCCAAATCAGTGTACGCGAGGGAAACATAGCGGAGGTACAGCCAAGCAGTGTCAGTGAGAGAATGGAGGTGAGCGCTGGGGGGAACAGCCGAGCAACGAATGGGTTTGAATCAGAGTGACATTTCCAGGCCGTTTTAACGAGGGCTTGTCAAGGTGGTTAGAAGGGTTCATACAGCTGTTCTCAGCTCTGTGAATAGCGAGGTCGTCAAGTTTGGCTGTTTGGCTGACAGCACGAGAGGGAAGTGTGAACAGTGAAGGGCCGCTGTCCAAATATCACAACAGAGTGGCCCTGAGTGGAGAAGAAAGGAGAAAAGAAAGGAAAACGGGGTGATTTCAGAGTCTGTGGGACTCAAAACATGTTAGCGAGTTGAGATATTAAACACACTACTAAGATCTGATTGAATTTATTAAAGGGAAAGATCTGATTATTTGAATTGGGGTTGTATGAGGTCAGTCTAACTACAGTAGGTGCCAGTCAACACTCCCACGGCACAGAAGCTAACAAAAGTACTGCTGTGGACAGGGTCAGCAGCTAAACGTACTTTAAAAACAACCACCTAAAAAAAAAAAAAAAAAAGAAAGAAAAAAATCAGTTCACGTGTATGCTATTTTTTGAATACTTTCACTAGTTTACTTCGCTGTCAGACAGCCGTTTTCAACAGGAAACCACTGTTTTACAAGGCAAATGTCACCCTCTCCAAGGCTACAAGGCTCCTTAGGCAAAATCAGCCATTTTACTTTGCAGGGAGTTGCTGGACTACCACTGCCTTGATTGTTTAGTTTCTTTGTGTTATTCTGTGACTTTGGTGTTTCAAGGGTTAGTTCCAATTCACCAAAGTCACACAGTAACGCTAACAAACTAATCAATTGTTGCAGACTCCTGTGTTCTGTGAGGTGAAATTACTCATTTTGCAAAAGGAAGGGAAGGCTTTGGCTTACAGCTTTTTCAAACCAGCCACATTCTTTTGTTGTGTGCAATGAATTCACTCGTTTATAATATTTTTTGAACCTGTATGCAGTCAGTGCAAGCTTTCACACCGATGATTGAATTTCACTGAGCGACACTGCAGCTTCTATTTTTTCAGACTGAAGCCAATTTTTTGCTTCTGACACTACGACATCACGTTAAAAACAATCAACATGGCGGATGGCTTTTTTTCCCACAAAACTCTGTTTTATATGATAAAAAGGTGGGGACTCCTTTTTATTAAGCAAAAGAAGCCTCAGGTCAACATCTCTGATGTTGACCACAACTTTTTTGCTGTGGTGCAGTTTTTTTTTTAAGCTTAATTATTTATTTGTAAAATGGTGTTGCACTTGATGAGAATACTCAGGCAAGTCAAAATTTCAGGAATATTCACAATTTTGTGTTATTTGTGTTGCTGTTGGTGTGTAAAGGCCTATTGGTGGTTTTTGACTCATATAACGATGGTTTTCCGTTTTGAAAGTCCATCTGATGACAAGGTAAAGCAGTGAAAATAGTACAGCATAGTGCACACCTTACAATAACAATAATAATAATAATAATAACAATACAAATCATCCTCAATATTGATTTTTTCATGTGGGCCTTTTTAAGGTGGCTAAAATTGTGTTGTTTCCTACAAGTTACTCCTCTGCTTCTCCAAAGTGGGTGTGAGCTGATCGCCATCTCCTGTAGGTAATGTATTATGGAAAAGTACTTTAAAACCCCACTTCAAATAATCCAAACTATCCCTTTAATTCAATCCTTTTTAAAGCATGTGTTCTGACGCTTCTGTAGTCTTTGAATTCTTTTTGGCGTGTACGAGTTAAGGATTGTTTAAATGCAGTGATTACAGAGCAAAGCATCATCCTCAGCTGAAGCACCGACATGCTGGTCCTGTAGATGATGAGAAACAAAAGATGATGTATCTCTTGTTGATAAGTTGCATCAGTGTATCAGTGTTTACATTTACTGTACAGTGTGCGTGTGTGTGTGTGTGTGTGGCCTTTATGACATCCAAACCTGCCTCTGAAAAGCTGTTCTATCCTCTAAATATTGGTTTAAGTCAGCACCTCCAATTTTATGTTTGTACATCGCATACTGTTTACCCTGGGGTCTATGTGGAGGGTTGTGTATTTATTTTGTATGCTTGCTGCAGCTCCTGTTGCCCATTTGGGACAATAAAGCTGACTAGAACTTTAACTGAGTGTAGAAGTGAGACAAAACTCCCTAAGTAAAATAACCACCGGTGTGAGGAGGGACCATATTTGTCTTTTCTCCCGCTGTCTTTTGCTGTCTCGACAGCTCGGTGTTAATGGACGCTTGATTGAAGGGGAGGCTGAGGGAAGAAAGGCGCGTTAAATTATGCATCACCAAAACGCTGAAATGTCAAATCGCTGTTGCACCATGCTTCAAATTATGACTTTCCACAAGTATCCAAGTACACACGCAGCCAATGTTTTGCATTTTTATTGCAAGGAGCACCGGCACTTTAAAAAGATGCATGTATACTGGGCTTGGAAAATGTGAATGTGAAAGACATCATTATTGTGGTTGATCAGCTGCTAAATTTAGTCTTTTTTCCCCAGGATTTTAATATTATACTAATACTAATACTAATACTAATACTAATAATAAAAATACAGTTCACCAAAGAACTGTACATAACACACGTTCTGTCGTTATCGACTATGCGAGCTGCGTCTCCCTGTACTTGCCACTACAACTCAAAGCAAAAGTCCAAAGCATCAAAAAAAAAAAATTTAAAAATGGCTCACTTCAGTCCGGACTGAGACCAACTGTTTTAATTGGACATGCCAGAAATTCAACCAAGAAATCCAGAAGCCACATCGTTTGACATTCAAGCAAGAACCAAACTACAGAAATTCAGGGGTTGGGGTCAAACCTTTCAGGGCTAAAATCCTTTTTATCCATACAGTTTTTGCCAGGCTTACTTCTTTTTCAAGGACTACTCTAGGTAAAAAAAAGTCAAATAGACTTGCTGTACACAGAATAAGTTTATGGTCAGACAGTTTTTCTATTTACTTCAAGCGTTGCTGGAGTTTTGACCTCTTCAGATTTTTCCCTTCTCCATGCACCTTGAGATGATGTTGTGCCAGAAATCACGACTCCGCTTCTACAAAAAGAGCTTTGGATTTAAAAAGGTCACAGTTTTTTATCTCACTTTCTATCCACTGTAGAAGGTGTTAATGGATATCTGGACCTGAAGTCATGCAGACATCCCACATTTAGCGACTTTTATCTCTGACACTAAGTGCTCCAAAAAGTTTGTGAATTGAGAACAATGCAATTAGAAGCTGCTAGAAGTTTAACTTAAAAACAGTGCTAAAGGTTTGAATTGCTGTGAGAGGAGAGGAGGAGTTAGCAGCTAAATCTATACTTCATCACAGCACAAGCTAATGAAATCACATCAAGCACTTTGTACCTGGGACTCAGCGGGGTCTAAGGGCACAGAGAGTGAATAAGGACATTACTTTACTGTAAAGTTCCCCTACAAAACTGTAACAGCGCTCCAGCAAACACCGCAACATAAAGTTGAAGAGGGGACGAGGTGGAGGAGGAGAAGGAGGAGGACAAAGTTGCTGCTCATCAGATCAATAGCCTATTCTATGGTCAACTGCACAAAAACTCCCTCATTTTCTTTTCTTGCTTTTAACATTTTCAATTTCTAGCAGAAGAAGATAGAAAGGGCATTAACCATGCATGGGCTGGAGTGGAGAGAGAAATGGAGACTGAAAGGAGGAAAAAAAAAATGAAGCCCTTTCTTTATTCTAAGAGGTTTATGTCTAAATATCTCACCCACCCTGCACCCTTTCCTAGAAGATAAGAAAATAATGAATGTTATAATTAAATAGCCTTTGTTCCGTCTATCACCTGAATAAAAAAATTGCTAATACAGACTAAAGATAAAGAGTACCATAGATTGAATATTCTATGCCAGTGAATGGATTTTACTATCGCACTCTTTTTATACATCAAACTGAAACTCATCACCAAATTCACAAACACAAAGACAGACTTTGTGTGCTTTGCTATAGGGTCACTAATTTTAGTCACAGAAGCAGTGCGATGTCCTTATGCTCTTTAAATAATCTCCAAAGGCTTCTTCACATAAGATTAAAAAAAAAAGAAGCTTTAAACTGATCTGGTTTGGTTTCATGCTATTATGCTACTATTATTTTACAAAAAGTGTCGAGTCTTTATATATTTGTCAAGAGCTGTGTCTGATGTTATATAACAAAGTGAAACATAGTCTTATTCATTGACCATCAATTTAATTATTTAGTGTGATTTTGCATATACTGTATTTCCCCTCACGATTCATACTGATGCTTCACAAATATTTTTCATTACATCAAGATGTTGATTTCCTCCATATCACCCTATCATACTAATTTCTGAAAATAATTTGAAAAACCTGTAATGTAATCTCATTAAATGTAAATGACGTAAAGACAACATATTAATTATAGTGTCTCTCTCTCATTTTAAATATTGTAATTAATGTTTTTAAAAGTAAACTTTGGCAATCAATCAATCAAAGAGGGAACTACGTTAAGATCTTGCTATACCATGTTGTATAATGATAAATAAATCTCCTTGTATCTTTGTATCCTCATGTTCCTCATGTTGACTGACAGAAAAATAGTTAATAATAGGTGTGTTTTGGGCATAACATGAATGAAGCCAATCAGAGTGTCATTTTCCATTCCCTTTAAAGAGCCAGGTGTGCCTGCTTCTGGTGCATTGCTGTTGAAATGACACATTCAGCAAGCTGCAGAAGTGAACAGAGATGCTGAAATGTGCAACTCGTTCTGATTCATGCACTGCGATTAATCCGCCAGGTCTAATTAATTTAATTAGTCTAATTAATGCATCCTTTAAATAGCAGTAAAATACTGTGCCACTGACTCAAGACCAGGTTTTTGCTGTTCAATGGCACAATCGCTTTCTGCTGCCTCAAGACAGCAATGCGCCAGCATTGTGCCTGACCACCTCGTTTTAAGACCAAGACACCCATGGACGCACAGATGGCCGCAAGTACATTTGCTACCTACACAACGGGCACAGAGTGAGAAAATTACAACTGCATCCATCAAAAATAGCAATGACAGCTGTGCTGCGTTGTGCGCTGCTTTGAGCAGTGCAGAAGACAGAGCCCTAAATGACAAAGAAAAGCTCCAAATCCTCAAATTTTGCTTAAAAATTAGGAAACAATTAACTCACTAGCAAAATTGTTGGCAACTAGTTTTCTTTCTATCAGCTAATTTATTAATTGACTAATCATTGCAGCTCTACTGTTTATACCACACATTACTCCTCCTTGTCAAAACCCTGGTACCTGCATTATCCACAATGCAACTCAACTGCCAACAGTTTGGTCAGAGATTAAGATTAAGGCAAGTACAGTTGGATAAAACAACATAAATAGAAAAGTAGAAAATAAACAATAACACGAAAAAAAAAACCCAACAACCCCAAAATGTACAAAACAGTAGAAAGAATATTGTGTGACTGCCATTTAAATGGATGACGAGAAGGGAATGCAAAAAGTTTGACATGGAATGTGCAAATTCACAGTATAGGAGGATTCTAGTAGTGGCTAATGTAGCCTCAGGCAGCGAGACTCAAGCAGAGACAAGGAGTGAGCTACAGAGGTCTGGTAACTTCACTTCTTTTGACCAACCCATGCTGACTCAATGACGTCACTTTAGGGCAAATAAGCAAACTCTGATGTATAAAATCCAAGAAGTTCCCCTTTAAGAAATGATGATGGACAATGTTCACTAAATGACACTTTACAGACCACAAGACTGACTGTCTAATCAATGAAATGAATATTGTTAGCTGCAGCCATGGCTGGAACACTTGCCAGTCCGAGTCAGACATCAGTTTGTTCATCTTTAATTTGCACCAGCACAGCAGAGCATGCTTATCGTTCCAACACGAATCAGATATAGCAACAATCAATTTTTACTAAGAGCTGATTTCTCATCTGGATTAATAAAAAATGTTGGCAGGTTGCAAAGAAATTCAAAAAGAGGAAGAAAAAGGTGATAACTGTGGATAAAACACTTTACAGTAAGTGACATTTTTGCTTTAGTTTGGTTTGTTAGCAATACATGAGCCTGGTCTCTTGAACAGAGACAGCATAGCAAAGGTCAACCAGAGAAATACAGAGGTGGGTTTATCCAGACATATTTTGGCAGTCTCAGACTGGCTGCCCTTTCTGGCTGTTCCTAGACCAATGAACTGCCTTAATGCGACCTTCACTATGAAGCCCAAACAAATACAGACAGAAATACACAGAGCTTAATCCATGATGATCCTACAGTGTCCACTCAGTGCTGGACACTGCTGGAGCTGAAGTGTAGACTTGAATAAGAAGAACCAACTGTGTAAAGGCTGACTGGATTCTCCTTCTGCACAACACAACCTGAGAGTCTGGACAGATGTAGAGGGGTTACTGGAAAGTCAGAGCATGTGAGTGTGTGTGTGTGTTTGTTGAGGGGTGGCAGAAGGAGAAAGGGTGTAGCGGGTCACATCTTGGTGGATTAGTGGAGCAAGGGTCCCGGCAGAAGCTTACGCTGTTGTGTGTGTTGACACCAGATGTCAGTATGTTGCATTTTATCCTGCTTTCCCTTTTATCCTCTCGACTTTGTGTCGGTGCAAAAATGCCACAAAAATAGAGATTAAGACTACTTTAGACTCAAAAACACAAAACTCAACAGACTTACAGCCTAAGCAGCATACTCTTCTGTAGCAATTTAGAGTGTGCATATTTTGTTTCTTTCCTATCGTGTGCTGCAGGACGGGATCAAACATATCTGCTGCCAAGAGATATCAGGTGGTGGAAAGTTTAGGTACAGTTACTCAAGAACTGTACTTCTGTCCAACTTAGAGGTATTTGGACTTTATTTCCATTTTCTGCTACTTTATAATTCTACTTCACAACATTTCATACACCTTTTTTAAGCCAAATTCAAGCACTTTTCAAACATTTTCAAGGTGCATGTTCAAGTTTTTCCAGCACGTCACAGCTGTGGCAAATTACATATTTATATATGCAAATATATGCAAATATATGCGAAAGTAATTAGGCTTTTTCTGACTTATTTTATTTCATCATCTAAAAGGTGAATGATTCAGTCAGAGAGCGATTTATTATGAGAGTAATGCAATTACAATTTCAAGCAGTTTCAAGCACTTTATCCAAATCCAAGCACTTTTCAAACCTTTAAGACATTACATTAAAATTCAACTAATTTCAAGGATTTCCAGCACCTGTAAGAACCCTGATAGAAAATATTATGCTTTTTATTCCTTTACTTTTATCTGACAGCTTAAGTTACTGGTTACCTTGACCAGAAATTTACACAAAATAGTTCACAAATACTTTGTTCAAAACAGTCCCGTGTCCGATCCATTCATCCGTAACAACACAACCTCCTCTCTAAACTTCTCCCAACTGCCAATATCTACACTCACAGTACAGCTGTGCATGTAGTTGGTAACTAGATTTTCACAGTCCAGACCAACTCTGCTGTGAAGAATTTCGCTTCTGTGGCTGAAAACTGAGCTTAGCTACACACTTAACAGCTGACTAAAGTAACTTTACTACCCCAAACAGCATAAAGCACCTTTCTGTGGCAGTGTGTTAGTACATCTCTCACACACCAGAAGAAATGACCTACAACAAACCTGGAGGACTTCTTCAACTTTGAAGGGACATGGAACCCAATGCCCCCCCCCCCCAATAGATGGGGCCAGTGTATTGTAATGCTCCCTGCAAGAGTTGTAAACACACTCTAATGTGTAAAATCAGAGGAGTTTTCTTTAAAGCAGCAGTCCCTGTCAACACTTTTATTTTGTGAAAAGCAGTGTTGGAGCCCCTATGAGTTGTTAGCTGTTTTACCAAGGAGACATTTCCTCTCTGAACTTCTCATAGTTTTATTTTAATTATTTTAAATACCAAATAATTCTCAAAGACAAGATGAATACAAATTTGTAAGGCAGAACTTAAGCTCTTCTTCTTTTCTCTCCTATTTAACATCTTAAGACCCCTCAGATTTATCTTGTGACCCTTTGGAGGGGCCAGAGCCATATGTTAGGAACCACTAGATTAAACACCATAACTGTATAAGTAGATAGTTAAAACTAGCTCCACCTTCACCAGCTCCAGCAACAAAAGGCTGTTTACACATTAAAAAATCAGTATTAACGATTTCATATATGACAATCTGGTAAGTTGCTGCCACTGCTGAGGACAAGGGCAGACTGCAGTGCATCATTCACTCTACTGAGAAGCTGATTGGCTGCAATCTGCCTTACCTCCAGGACATGGACTCCTCAAGTACCCAGAGGTGAGCAGGAAAGATTGTGGCCGACTCCTCCCACCCCAGACACAAACTTTTTGAGGCACTCTCCCCGCGGTCCATCAAAACCAAAAACCTCACCCACAAAAACTACCTTTTCCAACTACAGCTGGCTTCATCAACAGCAAAGCCAGAGACCCCTACCGACACTGACTCTCAGCTCCCTGGCCACAGGGACACGACACGTTGCGTTAGAGTAAGGACTACGCCATCTGACTAAATGCATTACATTAATGTATCATATTCTTTGAATAACTATCCTGAAAATTTCAAATATTCTTCAGCTTCACACTGTGAAGTTCTGCATATTCCCGGGGGAATACTGTGCACATCCCTCACTTATATAACATATTATACATGTACTTCCTTCTATTGCATATTTATGCTTCTTGACTTAAAGTACATTTATTTATGTTTTGCAGAACTTTTTACATATTTAAAAATATTCTTCTACTTACTTTGTTATTTGTTGCACCAGAATTACCCAGGCCAATTCTTAATGTAACGTAATCTAATATAATGTGAAAACCTACTGGGCAATAAACCTGTTTGTGATTTGGATATCAGTCATGATATCCAAAACCATCAGAACCACTACTTTTTCTTTTGATACCTCAAATATATTATATTTTTTGGATAATACTTCAGTATTTTTATTTTTTTAAATAATGGCCTTTACATGTAATGCAGCATTTTGACATTGTTGTTCTGGTACTTTTCCTCAGGGATCTGTATACTTCTTCCACCACTGCAGCTATGAGGGAAGAAAGGCAGAATATTATGTGACTTTTGCCTTATAGACCTCCCCTACAGCTGCAGCGTATTAGATGCTATAAATCAATAATGATACCCAGTTTTGGATCGACCTTAAGTTCCCATAAAAATCATAACAGAAGTAATGAAGAAAGAAGAGCCATCTGCTGTCGCTCACCTCCCTCCCTCACTCTCTGTTTCTCACCTACTTTTTTTTTTTTTTTTGTTCTTTTTGTCCGTCTCTCTGGGCTTCCCTCCAGTTTACATGATGAGCTGATGGCCAACAAACAAAACATTGGCCTCGGTCCTCGGCAGGCAGAGAGGACACAGAGCAGCGGGGCAGAACAGCAAGGTTGCTATATAACTTCCCGCACGATCCCTCTGCAACGCCTACTCACCGCACCTCACCAGCAGCACCACTTTTCAGAGCGAGATGATAGCTGCTGAAACATGTCTGGGTGAAGCAAAACAACGGCAGCAGGATTGTGCAGCAGGCAGAGAAACGAGCCTAAAAGCTAAAACCATTTTCACAGGAATTCAGCCAGTTTTAAAATTAAATGAGGGACAGTTTGAGACTGTACGTGACCTCTGACCTGTGCCCTTATTAATAAATCATTACTATCACATCATTTCCTGGTAAACAGGCAAATATTTTGCTGATCAAATACAAAGAATTGCTGGTTTCAGCTCCTAAAATATGAGGATTAAACGTTTTTCTTTGTCAGGTGTGATAATAAATTGAATATCTTTGGGGTGAGGACAGTCACTCACGCTCGTCTCACCCTCTGCACTTTCACCAGTGGTTTCTGAAGTGGAGGATTTGTCAGTCTCTGCTCGTGAAGTTACTAAATGATCCATTGTAGCTCATCATGTCTGTATATTTGGGATAATAATACAGTTAACTGACCAACATGTTTCAAATAATATGTTGCATTTGTGTTAATGTGAATATTCAGACATAAAGATCAACTACTGTTGCAGTGGTAATTTATTTAAGATACGGAAGATGAGGCTTTCTAAAAAGCTTTAAATTATGTTTTTGTAATATTTTTGTTTTTCTGATAAAATATTATGCTGATTAGCTGGAGGGAAACACTGTCTGTGTTTTTCAGTCAGACCTAGGTTGAGTGAGGCCACTGCACTTCCATTATTAAGGATACAAGAATAAATATTCATAATTTTTGTTCACTTTGGATGTTTCTTCTGCACCTGTTTCTTCTTCCTCACAGCTCAAAAAGGAGTATAAAGAGTATACATGCTTTATTTTCAATATTATATCGATGCATACACATAAAGGTGCAACAATTCATCAATGAATGGATTATTAATCAATTATCAAATTAATTGCCAACTGTTCTGAAGAATTGATTAGTTGGTTTGATTCATTTTTTAAGAAAAAATTCTTTGATTTTAGCTACTTAAATATGAATATTTTCTTGTTTCTTTACTCCTCTCTGACAGCAAACTGAATATCTTTGGGTGGTAGACAAAACCAGACATTTGAGGACCTCATCTTGGGCTCTGGGAAACACTGATCAATATTTTTCATCATTTTAAGGACCAAACAAGTAATTGACTGATGAAATGAATTGATTGATAATGACAATAATCGTTACAGAAACAACTTGAAAAATACAACCGACAAGATTGTGACAGGATTAATTAATCAATTAATCCAGAAAATGACAGATTTATCGATAATGAAAGAAAGCATTAGTTGCAGCCTTACATATGCATCTCCTGTTTTCACACACAGAATTAACTTTCCTCCAGAGAAAATGCGCCTTTCACACACTCCCTCTCAGATCCACCTTATCTCTTTATCTCGTCCTCTTTCTCACCTTCGCTGTCCATTTTTTCTCAGCGACTGCTCGGCCACGCATACTGTGGGGGCAGACAGTCTACAGGTCTGAGTGACTGTAGCTGCCTTATTTTAGCCTGACACTCCAATTACCAATCAGCTGGCCAGGGCACCAGGAATTCTCCCAGCGCTCCCAATAGCCAGTCAGGGTGTTGATGGGAGGAGCTGAGGTGTGATGGAGATCTGGCTCACATCTCTGGTTGTGTATGGGTGTAGCTGTATCTCTGACTTTCATTGAATGAGGCATCAAATACATTCAGCTTGCTATAATCTTTACATTTAGTCAACATAAAGCTACTTAGGCCAGTTCTTACACACTTTAGAAGGTCATCAGTGTGCGGGCAGACATTCATTTATATCTGTGTGTGTTCATTCATGTGCGTGCATGTGTGGACCCAGGACATTTGCTTTTATCTCTAAGGAGTCTTTTGTTTTTTTCTGCACAAAATGACTGTTTTGACTCTGAGGACATGACAGCCGTTATCTGTTAGCAAGGATGAGACTGGAGGGGGGAGAATTATCACCGCTCAACCCCCCCCCCGCCGCAATTCCCCTCCAGCGGCTCCGTGTTAAAAAGGTTCCAGACTTCCACTCATTTAACACTCGAGCGAGCACGATAGAAAAGTGCTCTCCACCGTCCTCTCGGAAAGTGGCGCCAGGTGTAAAGGTTTAATCGCCCATCGTGTCAGATACATCAGGACGTCGTGTCATCAGAATCCCACCTCTGTCGCTTTGATTCGGCTCCTCTCAATCTGTGGGCTCGTCCATCCTCTTTGTAGTCTACCTGCTTCACCGTCTGTTTTTGGGACTCCCTGTCAGCTTGTCTGGCAGTTTGAAATCAATGTGTCCTGCCTGACCTCTCTAGAGGAAACCCAGGAAGGTTTGAGGATTTGAAACAAAGTAACAGTGAAGAAAACAAAACATAATGGAAAGATTATTGGCTATTCTTTGATACATGCCCCGTCTATGTTTTGTTTGTTTGTTTTTGCTTTTAAATGAAACAGTTAGAGCTGCCTCAAAGCAAAGGCTGGGAGACTTTTTCTTTTTTTCCAATTTAAGGCCATATCAGGATTTCTGTGGGTTCTTAAAAAGTCTAATAATGTGAATTGCAGTCCTTAAAAAGAGTTTCAAAAATTGTTCACAGTGAGCTGTGAACCTGGTTTGTCATGTCTGGGTGTTTGAAAATTAAGCGGTTACAAGTGAAAATGTTAAATTAGTCACTTTCACTTTAATGAATTTACTCAACAACATTAAAAATAAAAAAAATAAAAAAAACACAACTCAAAGATTCAAGTTTGTTTTTATGGATGGAAAGTAAAAGATTATACCGTAAATCCAGGCTCCAAGCTAATTTTGCAGACTAATTGGGAGAAAGCATTTGGCCAGAGCTCAGTCTAAACATAAATCCTCGGTATAAAAGTGCACTAGCAGTGCTCAGATTGGGATCTAATTGCTAAATTACACAATGATAATATTAGATGAGCAAGTGGTGAATAAAAAATGCACAACCTCAAGATGCCCTTCCTTACCAATTAGTATAAAATCTAAATTTCAATCAAGGAGAAATGCAAAGTTTCACACCCTTAAGCAGTTGCTGATGAGTCAGACCTTTTGGAAACCATCTACAACAGTTTAAAATACTCTCAGCAGTCATTATTACCGGTAGTGGAGGTGAAGTAGATACTTCCAGCTGTGGTATTTTAACTCACTAGCAATCTTTTGGTTGGTTCAAAACACATCCAAAAGTGAGAGGCAGGAATTAACCTCACTGCACAATGCACCTGCAGAGCTGCTTACATGAGAGAATGTATCTGGTTTTAAAATACTCAACAAGTTCAAATGCATTTAAAAATATACAAGAGTAATTTCCACTTCAAACAAAGCCCTTGTCTGAACTTCTAAATCATAGAGTGGTAGAAAATTGTGATGGTTTTACAGATAATTACAGCCAGGCAGTGGATCAGTGTCTATTTGAAGTGCAGGTGAAAGAGCTGAAGATGCAACAGCAGCTCCACTGACGTCGCTGTCAACTGTAAAATCACATTATTTAAGACTTCTGTGGGTAAAAATGCAACACATGAGACACAGTTTGCTGAACAAGTAGATCGTCCTTCAGCTGGATTTAAACTCCTGTGCCAACAGTCCGCACTGTAACACTATAAAACCTGGTTCTGAAGGGTTTTATATGATGCTTTTAAGTTAAACCTGATTCTGTGGTATCAAGGGGCAAGAGCAAAAAGACAATTTTCCAAACTAAAATGTTTTAAAACCATTCTTTTAATGTGAGACATTAAAGATTTTGAATCTTTCTGAAAAGCCCTTTATTAATGTTATTTAAAGATTTATGTTTCCATTTTCAATGGGTTTTATTTCTTACTGTTTCATTTGTTTGTTTGTTTATTTACTGTTTTGTTCTCTTTTAATTGTCTGATTTGTTAATTACATTGCATATGGTTTTAATGTTGTTTTTCTCATGTAAGGCACTTTGTGTACTTTGTTTTGACAGGTGCTAAACAGATAAGGTTTATTATTGTTGTCATTGTTATCGTCATGTTTGCAGAACCTTCAGAGTTCAGACTGATTGGAGACAAGTATAGAAATCAGAAATTAAATTAATCATGTAACACCAATCATAAGCAGCGGTGGAACAAATGTTCAAATCTGTCAAGTAAAAGTACCAATACCACACTGAAAATATTCTAAGTAGGGCATGTGCTATCAGCTAAATGTACTCTACCAGTGTCATACTATTATATATGATGTTTTTTCTTCATATTACCAAAGATGGTCTGTGCTGTAACAAGATGATGTATTACAAGCTGTGCAGGAGGTATGAAATGGTAAGCACTTCCTGTCTCCTAAGTGTGCGTGGTCACAAGTGTTGTGTGTATTGAGTGGATTGATGAAAGGAGACACAGTTCACTATATACAATACAACTTTTATATTTGTGCCTTATTTTGCCACTGCTTTTATCTGCTACCTTAATATGCTTAATATTGTTATTGAGCATTGTGTTTTGCTGAGACAGAGACCAGTTGAACAAATTACTATTACTTTTGAGCAGCATAAAATGTTTTACTATTTTTAGATTTGATGTAGGAACTTGTTGTCATTGTTGTTATAGCTGTCATTTAGCTTTATTGGTGTTGAATAGCTATTTGTTTTTTCGTTGTTTTACATTATGATGTAATGTTTACTTGTGGACAGGAAGAGCAGTTGCTACCCTCGTAGTGGCAAAATAAACAAATTAGATGCGTTTTTTGCTACTGCATGTTAAACAACTCAATTATCTCGAGCCTGAAAGTGGTCGTCAACAGAGTGTCTGGAGCTGTTCTCACCAGGAGGAATGGACACTTGACTCAAACACCACAGGGGATGTCGACCTCAGTGGAGAACAGAGAAACACCAGAACAGTGGGACTTCATATCACTTGAAAACAATAGCAACTCGTAAAGTAAATAAGGATTAATGCTAAACTAGTGTGCAATACAAAAACAATAAAAGTAAGATCAATTTAATAAAACAAGTAAAGTAAAAAAAAAAAAAAAACTATAGTAAAGTAATATTGGCAATGATATTTGAAAGTAATTAATAAAATATCAATATATTCCTGTCACTGGACAGGAAAGTAGAAAAGTATAGTAATTAAAGCTGTCTGACAAATGTAGTGGAGTTAAAAGTAAAATATTTGCCTCTGATGTGTCGTGGAGTAGAAATGTAAAATTGCATCAAGTGGAAACACTCACTTGCTTAAGTAAACATATCTCAAATATGCAATTCAATTTTATTTGTATAGCGCCAAATCATAAAGTTATCTCGGAGCACAACTGGTCCTAAGTTAGTCAGAACTACATGCATGTGTGAGGACCTCTAAGCGAGCTGCACAGTCTCGAGTGAAAAGTCTGGCAGCAGTGATGTAAATTTCAATGAGAGACGATCGGAGTCCATTCTCAAAGAGATAAAAAGGAAAGTGAAGGTTAGGTTAAAAAATGCTCCAAATGTTGTGCCCACTCTAACAGCTCTGCACACCCTTACCCTCACTAACAGCTTCACATCTGAGATAAGGCAGATTCAGAGATGCTCAGAGAGGATCAGTGTGTTTATGTGTGTGTGTGTGTGTGTACATAAGTGTAAAAGTGAGAGCGGGAGAGTAAGACACTGGAACATAGCCATATCAAGAGCAGAGCACAGCAGGGCAGGCGGAACCAAAGGTCTGTTCCACAGGGGGAGTGATTAAGGCGTTGCGCGAGGCCCACAGGGGAGAGAAAGGGCAGAAAGGAGAGCTCATTACCCATAATGTAGAAGAAGAAGAACTCTCACCCAACACAGCGCGGAGGACTCGCACACACACTCTCACAACATTGCTTAGAAAATCAAGCTCTTTGTGCTTCTGCTGAACCGAGCGCGGTGAAAGTAAATGTGTTGCTGATTTACTCTGCAGATTTGTTTTTGTCAGAAGAAGAGACAGTCAATGAAGTTACGGATGGAGGAAAAGAGGCCTTCAGGGGCCTTGAGCACCTGCAAATTGACTTATTCTCAATTTCTACAAGCAGTAATAGACGTTTTCCAGCATATTAATGGAGCGAAATACCTGATGGTAGAAACAGTGTTCTAATTAGTCTTTCACTACTCAGAAGTTAACCTGAGTTGACAGATCTAGTTCACATCTAGTTCTCGTCATACAGTAATGTGAACTATAAGATATTCTTACTGCCTTTAACTTTGCCTCTAACACAGTTTATCATAAAACAGACGTCTTGGCAAGTAACCATTATTCATGTTTTCTGCCCATGACCCACTTTACATCCCTTCTCATACAGGATTCATATTTGAATTTTCTTAATTTGGAGGCTTTGAATGCTGATGGAGGTAAAAAGCTATTAAAAAATGCTGGTCCCATTGTAGCTTTTTAAATGTGAGGGAATTTGCTGGTTTACTCTGTTTTCTATCAGTGAGTTGGAAAAAAACAAGCAATCTGTATCCTATTAAGAATGAATCGATTGTGTAAGGTTGAGTGGCAGGTTCGTAATTTGTCTCACATTATCACTTTTTCTCTTTTTTTGGCTGTCTGGCGGTGGGCAGGGCTTATCAATGAACTCATCTGTAATAATGCTGCAGTCATGTTTGCAGTCAGTTTGCAAATATGAATCAGTCTGGAATCAGATAACCTACCGTACAACCACTCAGAATAACGAAATGTCTGACATTAGAGTGCTTCATCTGTTTTCAGGCAGGACACAAAATGGCGGCTGCTTGGTCGCAATCTTTTCGGTATTACAGCTAAACAATACACTAAAATATTTTTCTGAACATTTGAGGAGGATCACCAATGACTAATTTTTTTTTTTTCAGTTTGATGTGAGTTTCAGCAGCCTGAGGTGTTGTGCTTATCAGACCTGCTGATTGGACAAAAAGGGTTAGACCTGTCTGCCAGAGCAAATGATAACATGAGCTTTATTTGTCTGGTTCCCGAGCTAGACTATCCAACTCAGTCCTTATTAATATGGAAGTACCTGAAAACAAAACAAATATGGACGCCTCATACCAGCCAAGGACCAAAGTTCAATGTGATTAAACCAAAATTTGATGCATATGCTGTTATACTGTCAATGCAGCAGTATTTTCATCCTTATATGACCAACTTTGTCATCATACAACCATCTCCACGTGCAAGTCCTCAACATGGCAATCTTTCCCATGTGAGCAAAGCAACCAGCCAAACCAGCCCACTTTTCCACCAGTTTTGTGCAGAACGATCAAAAACCCTCACCCCCCAAGGAACACCTGCTTTTTTTTTTGGTTCCAGTTGGAAACTAAATTTTTAAGTTCCAAATCGATTTATTTTTGATGAAAATGCTTAGAACGGTTTGAAATTGGTGAAAGAGGCCTTGAGGAAGTCTACACACGTTTCCCTTCTTGTCTTTTGCTGAAAGCTGTTATGGCTCTACCTTTGAGATCATTTCCTTCTTAGACCAACCAGAAAGGACCAGACTTGAACAAGAACATTTTCGAATATATGTCACTGGGTTGGCCACTCATCTAGCCTGTGATTGAGCTCATCACTGGATGCAAGACAGTGAGCTTTCACTTTCTTTTCTTTAGTCTGAAGTAATTTCTTTTACATGCAAATTTATGTTACAAATAACTGAAAAAATACCATGAATATAATGGGTACTTGCAGCCAAAGGGTCTAACTTTACATTATATGTGCTTT
Organism: Lutjanus argentimaculatus; assembly: GCA_034769285.1. Classification (NCBI taxonomy): domain Eukaryota; kingdom Metazoa; phylum Chordata; class Actinopteri; order Lutjaniformes; family Lutjanidae; genus Lutjanus; species Lutjanus argentimaculatus. The sequence continues at coordinate 135,405 of JAWZSL010000095.1, read as the reverse complement.
CAGGTTCTCTCGCCTACCTGGTTGATGATGTAGATGCCGTAGTCAATCCTCTGTCGTCTGAGGATCGGGTGGAGGTAGTGGAGCCAGTACTTTAGGTGGTTTTCTCTGTGACGGAATGGGATGATGATGGCCACCTAAACAGCAGGGACACTTTCAGACGGGAACGTTTCCTCATAACTATGCAATGAAGTAAGGACTCGCACACAGAGAACAAAAAAAGGTTCAGACCTGAGTCCTGATTTGAGATATTTCTTATTAAATTCATTGCAGGGCTGGACAGACAATGAAAAATTTGCAAAAGTGCAAACTTTTGAGTCCACACTGGACTTTCCTCAGTGCAGAATGAAGCATGCATGATGGACACCCTATTTAAAGGTTGCTCTACAGGTGCACCTGTTGCTTCATTAATCCCACATGAAGCCAACTGACGCTTCACTAGGCTCTGCACTGTGTAGTTAGTGTTGCTACTCCTGTCAAGCTCTCCGTTGTTGCACTGCACAGATGCAGTTTACAGTGATAACAGTGGCACACACTGATGAAGGCTAAATAGCTGAAAACTTTTTGCATGATATTCTGCCAGATATGATCGAGTAAAAAGTTTGTTGGATGATATTAGTCCTGGATGCCCACCCACTTTTCTCTTACGCAGTGCAATTAACACTAAACTGGGAGTAATTGTTGAAACATACAGTCTTCGATTCCGTAGAGGAGTAAACAAAAGCAGCTGACGCAAGCTAATGTAAGCTAATGCTAATGCTTAAACCCCCTTGAGTCAGCTTAGGTCCGTCGCAAGTGGATGACAGATATACACTCATTTACTTGGCAAAATGTTGCACAGGTATTAGATTAAGTGCAGTGGACCTTGAGACAGTTGACCAGCCGGACCAGCCGGACCACAATCGCTTCCTGACTTTTTCCCTGACTACAACACCAGAGAAAAAGACTAACAAAGGACAGTTTTTAAGACACAGCTCAGTTCTTGTAAAGCAAAATATTTACTATATTACTACATTCAGTACATTCAGTACTACATTCAGCTGAAGAACCATTCAAATACATAAATAAACACTGGCAAAGAAAATAAGACACAAGTATAATGAGGAAGGTGAAGACAATCTTCCTTTTTCAGGTCTCCAAAGAGTGTTTGTTTGAGTAATTATGCTTAAATGAGCTTTGTTTCATCCTGCAGTGAACTGTTCTGCACCAGAAAGTCATTTCCGTAGAAAATCCCCCTGGTTAATGTCACAGTGTACATAAAGTTGGTCCTCATTCATTATGAATGAAGCAGCTTAATGAAGGAGCTCTCAATGGCTCTGCAGATTTGTGGCAGATTTGAGGCCGTCCTGTATCTCCGAGCTTTAAGTGAGTTGTTCTCAGCTGTCCAAACAGTCCAAGGTTGAGCTGTAATTTACTGTGTAACTTCATGGTAATTCTGCACTCAGACAAATTGACCTTGGTTTCTGTATAGTTAGCCACTGTAATGGGTGCACCTATTTTAGTGTTATCTCCGCTGCTGAAGGAAGCACCCTGACCTCGGTGAAGTGTTATGTAGAGGAGACAGACTTCAAACACTTCAATAAACTCATCTTTTTTTGGCCTTCTAATATGATGCCACATTTTTCTGCCAGACTGCCTTCTGTACAGAAAATTAAATTTAATTCAGTGTTGACAGAAAATATTGAGGCCCATTTCTGCCAGGAAAAGGAAAAAATAGATTAAAAGACGTGATGAAAATAAAAAAATGAAAGCCAAAATTTCAACCTGCATACTAATAATTCTGACTTAGTCATTGAAATTTTGACTTGACTTAGTTCTTCATACCTTTATATTTTTACTACTCCATAATTTTGACTTAATATCCTAAAATTTAGATGTAGCAGACTCAGTATCTCTTCAGTTTGAGTTCTCATATTTTGATTTAATTACTCATATTTTTGTTACTTATTATCTCACATTTTGACCCAATTACTCATAATTCTTAATATTACACATTTTTGACTTAGCATGTCATATTTTTTACTTGGAGAGGGAAGGAAGGAGAAGGAGAAAGGAATGAGAAATGTGTATTTTATGTACTAAATCATAACATGGCTGTGATATGTCATCAGAGACATTCTGCAACTCACAGCAAAAAAAATCTAGATGGATAAATAGCGCTACAGGCCAGGGGGAAAATATGTCATTTTGATTTTGGGGTGAACTGTCCCTTTAACATTTTGACTTAATAACTCATAATCTTTATTTACTAGATCATACTTTTTTATTATGCATAATTTGTCGTCCTCTAGTTTCTTTATTTCTTATACTGGCAGAAATGGGCATCCACGATAAAATGTTTGACTGCACATAATTTATTTAAAATATGTGAAATACAGACTGAGATACACGAATACAGACCTTCCATCTGGGCCGGCAGTCAGGAGGCATGTAGCGGCCGCCCTCCGTCACGTTGGGGTTCTCTTTCTGCACTCGTTCCATCGTCATCTGGGAGCTGAACTCGATCAACAAACGCCCCACTGTGGAAGTGAAGAAAGAAGGAAGAGTTAGTGAGATGAAGTGGATAACAGAAAGAAAAAAAAAGATGACGGAGAGAAAGAAAGCAAGAGAGGGAGTGAGGGATGTAGGGAGTGAGGGACAGAGAGAGAGAGCTTTTAGCTTCAAAGCAACACTGTACGTGTATCAAAGCCATGTGTGCAGAAATAATGGTTTCAAGGGATATGCTCTGCATAATGCAGCATTTAATAAGATGCACAGGCTTTGGAAAACATATATTCCTAAAAAAATAAACAAAGACTTTGAAGTCAGTCAGTGTAAACACAACATGAGAGATAATTACGCTGCTCAGTGATGAAGGCACACCATATGTTATATCACTACAAATCTATCCATTATTCCTTGGAGTACTGACGGATCAAATGCTATCTAAACTTGTGTGTTTGCGTGCGTGAGATTGCGGGTTCAGACTAATTTAAAAGAAGGCTTTGGCTTTAAATCTCTGGCCTGGACGGTAAGTACAGACCCTCATTCAGGGAGCCAGGATCATTAAAATATATGAGCAAGCTTTGCTGTTTGGGCTCCAACCAAAGCCCTGCAACCATAACCCTCATTTTTAACAAACCAGAGTTTCAGCACTCATTCTGTGGCAAAATGTCACTCATTAGTGCATGTTTTTCTTCACGGTCAATGCCAGAAAAATAACTCATTAGCATCACATATTTAAAAGGAGAAAGAAAAACTTAGATGATTATTATTAGATGACGTTTGTCCCTCAATACCTGTCAATGGAGACAATCATCAGTTGAAAAATGTCATTTAAACAAAGAAGGAACAACATATTACATACCTATAAAGAAGATATCATACTATATTTCTTGTTAGTTGTAATTGTCAGAAATTAAAGCTGGAGGAGACAGTTGATTTTTTGGTGTCAACTTCCACAATAACCTTTAAGCATAATTTTATTCAAGTGGTCTGAGAAAAAATTAGAATTTATCCAGTCTCAGATCGATAAGATAGTTGATTGTTGATTGAAAAAGTCAGTATTTCACAACCTGGGAATGAGACTTAACAATCAACCATCTTCCAGCCAAAGCTTCAGCAGACATAACAGTCAACTGTCTTTCTCCAGAATCACTTACTACACTTTTAATCAATTGTGCATGTAATGTATTATCCTGTTTGTTTACATGTATTTTATTTCTTCTCAACATGTAAACAATAAAACCAGCAACTGATTGATCCTTTTAAAAAGTCTTATCTGTGTTTCCAAAGTCTGATATAATTTATTCCTCTGTGCCATAGAGCTTCATTTCTGTCCAAATCCAATTAAAAACACATTAATGAGTCACAACGCACTGAGTATAATGTTCCTTCATTACAATGAGTCTGGGCACTGCAGTTTATTTTGAGCCGATCTCACATACACAGTTCTGCTGCTGTAAATACACACATGGGTGCCTCGTTGTAGTTAAAAGTGGCTCTACAAGATTAGTGACAGACAAGGGGATGTACTGTAAGAAAGTGCCATTCCTGACATACCAATATAGCTGCTTTTTGGTTATAAAGCTCAGTTTATATTGCATTATATATATGACAACCTTCATTGGTTAGCTGTCCTATTTAAAATGGGAGAAGACGGTGGGAATTCTCACATTTTCTCACGCTGAATTAAACACAGAAACTTAACACTGTTAATTCATCATCTATCATATGATGTGACGGTATTTGAGGGGTTTTTTGTTACAGAAGTACTACAGGGTTTTCTGCTTCCTAAGTGGTCTTTTCTTTTCTTTGTTCTTCTCTTTTCTTTTGTCATTGCAGCAAAGATTTTTGCCTTGCAAAGCTGAATAATCAAAAAGTAGTGATGTAAAACCACTTCTTTGCTCCCCAATGTCTAATAGTGGGGGTGCAGCTGCTCCATTTGCTTCATTGCTCAGCTGTTATGAATAGACATGGTATGTTTATCAGTCTGTGGCTGGAAACAGTCCTCAACAATTGTAGGATTTACTCCTATTGGAGTAATATTTGCTAAAAACTACAGTGCAGAGCTGTTTTAGAAGTTTATTCATACTATTTCTTTAGACAAAAGAAACTATATTTTTCTTTAAAAACAGTTCACTAGCCATGGACATGCTGGTAAGGCTGAGGATCAGTTGGTGATTTGTTCATTTTTAATAGGGGGGAAAGCCCAGTGGGACAGTTAAGTCTGGGTTAGGTTTCCCCTCACGAGTTTGGGGGTTTATTTTCAGCAGCACAGACACTATTATACTGTTACAGGAATATCGTAGGAATACTACAGGCTGCAGTGTGTCTCTATAAAACTCTCTCTCTCTTCTGCAACTACATGTTGCTACTCGTCACTTTGATCGTGAAGGTGACACTATTCTATAAAGTACATATATAATTGAGTATTTATCATATGTAGTTTAGAGAATATTATAAATTCAAGACTAAACTGATAGAAGGGTAGGACTGAGAGACAGAACGAGAAAGATAAAGTCACAATCACAAATCCATTTACTACTTCAGCACCACAGACAGCACCATAGATTTATCAATGATATTTCAGAGCCATGGTCGGGCCCATAGATTCTAACTTGCACAAACCTCAGTAAGATAAAGGATGAAGAGGCAGACTAGACTACTATATTCAACCTAACAACCCCTCTACACCTGCACTCTGTTTCGTATTAGAGGATGGAGAGATAGTGGGACAAGTGGGATGCATGTTGGTCATTATGCTAACAAGAGGGGCGCCTTCCCCCTAAATCGCCTACCTGGTATTGGCAGAGGTTGGAGTGAGTCACACATGTGTGAGTCATAAGAAAGTCTCAAGTCTTAATATTCATGTCTCAAGCAAATCCAAAGTTATTGAGGTGTCGCTGCTGTAAGTCAAGCAAGTAACAAGACAAAGTAAAACAAAACTCTAATGATCTCACCAGTTTCCACATTTAAATCAGTTGAAACATACTGTACTAGTCAAGCAAAGTTGAGTTTTATTTTCAACATTAACTCAAACTGTTGCACCCTGCTTACAAAACAGCCCCCAAACAGACAAGTCCCCAAAATGAACAACAATGGAGACTGATATCATGAGAGTTGTTTGGATCAGCTCCATGACAGCTGCCTCGTGTGTTGGCCTCTGCTGGTCTTCAGTAGGCCGTCAGTTTTGTGTGCACTGCACGAGAAACTCGATCTTGCTTCGAAAAACAAAACATAAACCTCTCAATAACTAAAAATAAAATGCTAATTTTTAAAAAAAAGTCTGTCTCAAGTCTGAGTCAAGTCTCAATTCATGATTACCAAGTCAAAGTCAAGTTGAGTCCTTTATCAATGTTAGTCAAGCAAGTCTCAAGTCCTCAAATTTGCAACTTAAGTCTGACTTGAAACAAGTCACATGACTCAAGTCACTCAAGGATATTGGTATACTTGAAACAAAGCAGCCTGTTAAGAGAGATGTTCATGACTGCTGAAGAGCTTGACAATCATTCAAATTAGCATAAGGGCAGGTGTCTTTTTAGGGGTTTTAACGTGAAAATTATAGTCATTTTTTACAGGAAAAAATATCATTGTTACATTCAATATTTTTCCAAGCACACTATCCTAATACATGTCAATACATTTGTGTATGCCTGGAGGGGATCTTTAAATCTGGTGCTTGTTGACTTGTCAGTTTAGCTACGAATTGCCAGATACAGATATCATATAAAAAGTGTGTGTAAGGGTGTTTCAGACACTGTTTGATCATTTTTTTTAAGTAGACTGGTGCCTTAAGTGAGAAAGAGAAGATAAACTGACACATTGTTGGTTATTCGTGAGATTTGCTGACAAGAAGAAAACTACAGAATGATATATTAAAATAACAGAATATTCTTTTTATCACAGCTACCAGATAAATGATTCTGTCATTTCTGTTCAAACTGATGAAAAGTACATGTAATGTGTGTCTTGTGTATCATGATATGTGTATGAGAGTCCTCTACTGCAGAGAAAAGGAGAAACTTAAGGCCAATGCAGGTATATGACTTAATAATCCACTTAGCATTGACGTATGAGCTGTGTGTTGAGAGGTCTCCTCCAATCAACGCTGCTCGGACGAGAAGTGTGATCGATGCCAACAAGGTTACATGTTCATAACACGCCTCTTTATCATACTACAAGAGCTGAATGCAAATAGTCCCAGCAGCCTTTTCTCCCCTGACCACTTCTGTCCGTCACCCTCCACCCTCTCCACCCTCATTCACACTCATGTCTCTGCTTTTTTCCTCTTCCTCTTTCACACTAATGAGACAGTAAGTGGAACATGGTGTTTTCATCCTGTCTGATGCACAAAACTATGCTATTTTTAGATCACAAGTTGCATTGTTGTTATTTTTTGACATTAGAATTATTTCATTAATTAATGCAGTTACCTTTGAGAACCAGGCAAGTAGCACAGTGACGTCCTCTGTGAACCCACTTACCAAATATACTTTTTGCCCACCATCTCTTTTAAATTTACACAAATAACCCACTTCACAGACCTATATTATGCTTTATTTAGGGCACACCTTAGATCTAGCACAAGGCAATGAGAGCATTGTGTGTTTTTAGTGCACTGTGTCTCTGCGGCAGACAAGGCTCCCTGACTGTAATATGACTGTGTGCTCAGTTAACAGTGGTTCAGTATACACCGGGCTTTCTGGAATCTTTAAGTGCTGCATTCAGTGTTAGAACAGCCCTTCATGAGGGTTAAAGACGAGGCTTGCAGAGAAGCTGCAATCCAAACAAGTATGCAGCAACACAACTGCACTAACGTCTAAGATACGTGAATCAAAATCTTTACATTCATCTTTAAAACTTCTGGAGAATCAAAGCTTAGTGTTGTTTAAACGATCAATGTTTTTGCAATGCTTGGCATTCAAGTGCTGTTGAAGAGCTTTCACATCCAATATTTGAGAGTTTGTTTTAAATGAAGTTGGACTTATTCATTTTCTTGCCAAGAGTCAAAACCAGTGTTGGTAACATTGAAGAAACTAGCAGGACTAAACTGGATTTTGAAAGTATCCAAATGAAAAAACTTCCCCTTGCCTTTGATGTTTAAAACTTTAGTTTGGTTTCATAGAAGTCACACACTGATACAAACAAACTAACCGACTGAGGCAGTGGTAGGCCAGCAACTCCTGTGTTCTGCAAGATAAAATGACTGATTTCACCTATGGAGTTTGATTGAGCAAGAAAAAGTAATATTTGGCTTGTATAACAGCAGGTTCCTAATGGAAACAGCTGTCTGACGGCAAACAACTTTTTGATTTTTGTTTATCTGTTTCCTTCTACTTTCAGGTTTTATGCTAAGCTAAGCTTATCTCCTCCTGAATCCAGCCCTGTATTTAATACACAGACATGAAAGTGTTCTCATCTTTTGACAAGACATAAGCGCACTTCCCAAAATTATAAATTGTTACTTTGCTTTGTAAAACGTCTTGTTTCTCAATATTTGTCTTTTGCATTTGATTTACCACCAACACACCTCATCAAGAGAAACAACAGGATATAGATTTTGTTCATAAATAAGTCAGACCAGCTTACATTTATTGATCAGCTGCACAGGAGGTGATGCACTTCACTCACATGTTGTTGTTTCAGTTAGAGAAGACGGTGACAGGTAGAGGTCAGTGAGCTTCCACATAGTCCAGTGATAGAGGAAGCTTTTAAAATAAACACTGACATCATCCTGTTTAGCTCTGATACACAAGACATGAATAATACAAAGTGTGTGTGTGCGTGTGTGTGTGTGTGCATACTGAAAAAAGAGAGACAGAGAGGAAATGTGCACGGATGTGGATTGAAGCTAATGTTGGTGAAGGAAGAAGTGATGAATGAGAGTTGTAATGTGTGGTAGCTTTACAGCAGTACAATTATCACATACACACAACAGACACACACACACACACACACACACACACACATCTATGTGGTGATATTACAGTAATACATTATAATCACACTGCTTGATCGCTCTATCTGGGACACCCACCGCACTTTGGGGGATACATCACTGCTTTGTCTGCAAATATACACTATACAGAGGCATCCGCACACAAATGCACACACACACACACTGTATACACACCAAATTTTCTCCACCACAATAATAATGAACCAAATCTCTGAGCTATTAGGTTAGTAGCACATGTACCAACACAAAACACTGAGAGCAGACCTGAGGCAATAAGCACTCAAAACACACATGCACACACACACACACGCACACACACATAAGTACACACACACTGTGCATCGGCCTATTTGAAGCTGTGATTCAGCCCGGGTCAGACTCGACAAAAAGGAAACAGAAAAAGGAGAAAAATGGGAGCACTCGTGTGTTTTTGTTGGTTCTGAGGGTTTTGTGTGGTGTGGCATCTATTCACAGTTCTCTCATTTTGTTGATTTGTTCTGCACTTCTCACCACATTATAGTGGTGACACTCATACTGTAGACCAAAGCTGAAAGATCACCGATCACACTCCTCCCTTCCTCTCCCTTGTACTCACTCTCCACTAGAGGTTGTAACGGGTTCACCTAGTTCCTGGTACTTGAGACTTGTTCCGAGACAGACGTAGGGTCAGGTTTCTACATCCCTGATTTAAATTTTCCATGTGTTCATTTTAAATTGGGTGCACATATTTGAATGAGTGAAAACCTTTAATCCACAGTCTCTAGCAGGGTTTTAAAGGGCTGGGTGCCAAAAATGTTAAATCACAGAAAAACATTCACTGACTAAAATCTGTTCCAATTACAAAATGTCTTGTGGGGCTGCGACGCTGAGTATTTTCATAATTGATTTATTTATGGACTACATTTTCCAATTTATTAATTAATCATATTGTGAATAAAATAACTTTATTTGTGCCCAAAATGCCAATTTTGTTCACCAGTCAGCAAATAAGGCACTCAAAGTTATATTATATTGTATTAATATTATATGTGGAATGTTTACACTGTGATGATTAATTTAATGATTAACTCGGGGTGTGAAGTTAGAAAGAAGTGAGCTTTCCAGACCTCTGCAGCCTGCTCCTCATCTCTGCTTGAGGGTGAAGGTTTTGGCTTGGTGGTGTCTGTGTCAAAGTGAAAAGCAAAAGAGCCTATTTGGCAACATTTCAGATTTAAACCCATTACTAATAGGGATCTTGATAACATTAATGAGCCATTCTGTAAACTTTGTCTGATGAAGGTGTCAGCATCAGGAGGCAACACCTCTAATCTACACACAAACACACACACACACACACACACACACACACCTTCAAGTGCACCACAAGAGTGAGGCTGCCAAAATGGTCCCTGCAGCAGACGCTCAACCGGGGAGGCAAGAACGTTAAAGCTCTACAGATATTTACAGTCATAGACAAGTATGTTTTCTTGTAAAATGTAACATCAGTGTTGTCAGGAGTCTCACAGTGGCATCCTTAAAGTGCAGGGGTCTGCAACCTTTACTATCAAAAGAGACATTTCTTGGGGGAAAAAAAGAAAGAAAACATCTGTCTGGAGACACAACTATTAAATTCTCTTATTTTGCTCGAGACTTCAGCGAGATTCAAGACTTCCCACTGGCAAAATTTAGAGGAAACGGTGATGAGCCAGAGATGTAGGCTCTTACGCACATTTTAGTTGCATTTTTAGTGACTTTTTTTTATTTGTTGTACAGGCTACACATTTTCACAATTGAAGAAAGTAAGAACCACTTTAGGACAACAATGAGAAATTTAAGTTAAAGTTTTTTTAAAAAGCCATCGTTCATTTCAATATAGTTTTTGTCCAGGCCACAGGGAGCCACTGGAGAGGGGCAAAAGAGCTGCAGTTTTGCTGACCCCCCCATAGTGGTTACATTAGCAGCTACTACGATAGTATAACACAGACAAATCGCAAAACAAACTGACAGTAATTGAGTGCATTGTGGGTAATGTAGGCAGGGTTGTTATGATAACCGCATTACTGCAATACCACGGTCATGTGATGTGTTGAGCTCATTACCATCATCACCGCTAATTTTATTTGAAGGGTCAAGTCTCGTGTTGAGATCAGCGCATTTGATCGGCACTGCAGCACACAAATCAGAAAAGCAGCCTCTGATTGGTTGACAGACTCAACCCACAGTTTGGCAAAAACAACATGTTTAATTAAAAAAAAAGATGATATCTCTGGTTTTGCTGCATTGATTTCGAACAGGTATGTTTAAACACTTCACTGAGTCATCAAGTCTATTCGCCGCATGGGGTCTTGGGGAAAAAACACTCATGATCTTGTTAAAGACCATTAAAGCTTAGTCTGTGAACTCTTCTATGCATCCAAAATAAGACAAACTTTGAACTGATGTCTTTGTTCAGCAATAAAATTTTCTGCACTATTACATCTTCTTGCACAGGAACTGAATGCTGAATTAACACCAGAAAACCTCCTCCTACACTAGTTCTTGGGATCAAATCGCAAAAAAATAAAAAAAACAACAGTGATTCCATTTGGCAGCTTGTGACAACCACACAGAAACTAAACAACTTTCTTTTTCCTCTAAGGTTTGAATCCAAAACACCCTGACATGCTGTGTCCTTACAGAGTCCCTGGTCAGGCCATCTGACCACATAAAATCCACGACAGGCTGCTTGTTAATCAGCAGAGACTTTTTGTGCCTCCATGTTACTTAAGTGACAACTGAAGCAGTGCCAGGGTCAGATTTCAGGGAGAAATTCAGAGTTTATAATTGCGTTTGGTTCTCTGGCTTCAGGGTGAGTGAATAAATGGAAAGAAAGAAAGAAACTGGAGAAAAGGAAAGTGAAAGGGCAGGAAAAAGAGGGAGGGGGAGCTTGTTCCTCTCCTCCTGCCTCCCACTGACACAGACTCTGTGACAATGGAGACTTTCAGCTCTCTGAATTTTATTAGCCTGTCCACTCCCTCCTTCCCCTCTCTTTCTCTCTCTTTCAATCATATACAAGTGCCTCTACCGACTGTAGACTGTAATTGCTATTCTTCCAGAGATGGGGAGAAAGAGAGGAAAAGAGACAGAAGTAGAGGACGACAAAGAAAAGTAGATGTGATGGAAGGGGAGGGTGAGAGGGAGGAAAATGTCTTGTACAATGCATTTTATATTTTTCACTTTGTTTATCTCTTTCTCCTCTTGTCCTCACGTTGTGATCCTCCTCTTCTCTTGTCACCTCTTTTTAAAAGTCCTCATTGTTGATCCATCCTCTGAAAATCATTCATGGCAAAGGCCGTGTTCAATGATGAAATCCCGTTGGGGTGTGTGTGATGGTGTGTGTGTGTGTGTGTTGTGTTGTGTGTGTGTGTGTGGGTGTGTGTGTGTGTGTGTGTGTGTGAATATACTGGATCAGAGGATTATTGGTATCTAAGAATCTCCTCAACACGCAAAACATCCAGTCATCTGTTTGTGTGGGTGGTTATTAATGCGCAACACCCGATGTGTGCGTGTGTGATAAAGGGTTAAGAGTGGTGCATTCACAGCTCACAAACGGTTGCAGAGAACACTGCGACGTCAACAAATTGGCAGCTTTGTTGTCACAAGCAATATTGCTGGAAAATGAAATCCAGATGATGAAAAGAAAACATGATTTATAGGAAGAGGATAATGTGAAATTGGTCTGTTCTTGGATTTAAAAAGGTGCTGCAGTTTCCATGAGAGCACAACAGAGACAATTTCACAAACAGTCCACTGAATTTTCCAGTGACTGGATTTTTAAGGGATAATAACATCACCCTGATGAAAAAATGTACTCATTTCATGCAGTGAAATGAACAAAAAAATCAAAGGCTTATTGGATGATAAGAAAAACTTGGGGTGACCTTTAAAATTGGTAAAACAAAACAAAAAAAATACAAAACAGTAATGCCAACCAACAGAGATGATATGGCATGCACCTCCTACAAGTCAAGAGATAAGAAATACAGACTCGCAAAGCTGGAGGATTATGTCTGCATAGACAATTTTCTGCATTTGACTGACAACTGGAACATGTCCAAGGTTTGGATTGTATGACTCTCTCCTGATTTATGCATTAAAAAGGCAAAGTAACATTGTGCACATAAAGAAGTACTGTAAGGACAGGATGCCATGTCATTGTTCCGATGGCCCATCATTCCCAAACCCAATAGTGTGTTTTCAGAGAACATCATCAATCCAGAAGTCGGCTATTTTGGAGGTACTGAATGCAAACAACGCAACCAAACTCCCAACTGTTGCTGATTACTGTTGCTCAAAATGGTCAATTTTTGCAGTCATGATAGGAAACAGAGAAAAAAAAATGTTGGATCGTAATTCCAAGACAAAGAAGCCAGCTTGCATGGCTCTTCACTACTTCCTTACCTTAGTTTCTTGAAATATTGCATCTTTTCCTGCTGACTAAGTTTTCCTCCTAAAGTTTTAGCAGCTTCCACACATTTTCCTGAAATCTTTTGCAGTTTAGACATCTTAAAATTGGCTTAAATTGAATATTCATTGTGTAATCCATTCTGTCGTTTACACCCCAGCCTTTTCAAAATGGCCGCGCATCCTGGTTACTGACCAAACTGTGATGTAGGTGCAAACACTGTAGTCCGAAAAAATGTCCCATTTGTCTAAAGGTTTGTTATCCCATCCATTGCTCCAAAGGCCCATTGCTCCAAAAATATGCACTCTCCCTTAAGTTGCTAAGCCTAACCCTAACCCATGTAATGACTTGGGTGACTGAGGTAAAACACAGCAATGGAAATTTGAACGCAACAGTTAGTACTCTATCTTTCTGGCCTTAACAACACGTCCAACAATTTAAGGGCAAAACCACTGCTGATTCAGCACCATGGACAGGTCCAGGAGTCACTGAACTAACAACTGCAGGAAGAATTGGCAGGAGTTTTGGCCTTTATATACTATCTCTCTTGTTTTAGGGTTGATCTCGAAAAGCACATGCTCTCCTTGCAGTTGCTAACCCTAGCCCTAACAACGCAGGTGACTTGGGCACCAACTGAGGTAAAAATCTCATGGTTCTACACTGACACTGGAAATTTGTCTACAACAGCAAAATTGCTTGAATTGTCACTGAATTAACAACTGCAAGGGGAGTGTGTATTTTTGGAGCAATGGGCCTTTGGCACAGTGGACATTTGTTTGAGGATAACAGGCTGTCGAACAAATGAGCCTTTTTTTTTTTTAAAAACATTTTCCTTTTTTGAACTATCGGGTATTGGACTAATGAGCTGTCATAACAATAGGCAGTCACCAAGGAGAGAAGTCAACCAAGACTTCAATTTTGGTTTTTAGAAACACCCATCCACAGATCTCAAAACTCTCCTACTTACTAAAACTGCAAGTGGAACCTAAAAATTCTGCTTCGTAGAAACATGACTCATTCAGAAGCTTACATCAATTCACTTTTGGATAATATTTTTTTTTCCTGCCTTCTCCTTTGCAGCAACAGTGTTGAGGCCAGCGCTCATCGTAGTGTTTAGAGGCATCTGCCAAACCAAACTGATGGAAAAAAACATTATTCCTCTGATTTAAAGTTGCTCATTTAAATTATCCAGGAGACTCAAGTGTTTCTGCTGAAAAACAGTGAAAGAAAACTTTCAAATGGGAATGTAAAGTGGAGAAAATTACTTCCAGAACCAGCAGTTACTACTACTTTGCATCTGAATACAAAGCACATCGTTACACAGATAAGACCAAAGCAAAACCAGCAGAAACGTATTATACACTTCATAGTCTTCTGTACAATGTATTTATGTATAAATAAATTATCAAATAATACAAGTTTTTACAAGATCTCTTTGTTTCTACATAACCTTAATCAAAATTTCATTGAAACTCATGACGTCAAAGACACACAGCTCTGTTGCAGTTCCCCCTTGGACTAATTGTATTCTCATGTTCAGACATGTTAGTGAGAAACAATCTTTAATCATCGGGAAAATTATTTTTATTTTCTGGTGTGATGTGCAACAAACGACCTGTGTGTACACAAACAAATAAACAGGAAATGTCATTAATGAGTGTGAATTTCAAGCAAGCCGATGAAAGTAATTATAGTGTGAAACACTTCAGATGAAAGTAGTGATTCTGGAAGAAGTCTTTGATTGTGCTGTTTCTTATATCAAGGCACAGCATTTTTATCAGCGTTTATTGAAGTACTACTCAATACTCTATTCAAAACCAGCGTTGTGGATCGTTACCCAAACAAACAAGGCAAAAAAAGCACTTAATGGCTCGAATCCATGTGCACAGTATGTTCACCGATGTGTTTTTGTTCGGAGACGGAAGAGGTTGGAAGTAGGGGGCATGAAACAGATGGAGAATGCATGTAACACAAGATTGTATCCTGGCACGAAAACAGGGCGTGTGAGAGAGGAAGAGGACAAAGACGGCATCAGAAAGAATAGAGGAAGGACAGAGCATGAAAGAAAGAAGGAAGAGTGATACTATTTTAGAAACAGAGGGACAGCGGGGGAAAATAAACAGATAGAAACAGAAAAAGAGAGAAATGAAACAGCGGAGGGAGAATAACAACGGAAACACAAAGTGAAGGGGGATGACAGATAGTGTGAGGCTGTGAGCCAAATTCCATGGCAACACAAAACCAGCGACATGAAGGTGTTGTTTCACTACTCTGCAGCGCTGTTATTGTTCCTGTTTGCTTTGTATCACAGGCTGTCATCCATGAAAATACCCAGAGAAATTTGTATTGATAAAACCAGTGCAGAACAAATGATAAAGAGTGTAGGTGCCTCAACAGCCTTAATTTACTACATCATTGAACTACTTACTATATTAGTTCAGAGTTTCTGCAGAGTTCAAGTTAAATGTTAGGTTTTTAATACCACATAAAATACAATTTAATACCTCTTTCATGGTTACACCAAAGTATGAAAGTATGAAGGAAAACCAGCAGGGAATTATTTATTATTAAGCCACATTTTTCACTACTGCCCACCAGCACATAACAATAATTTGTAATTATATAATTCAAGAGTTTTTCACCTTTTCTAACTTCAGGCCCACTTCTGAGGCCCAATTTTCAAGGACTGGCTTGAAAAGAGGCTCAAAATCACTACCTGCCATTATTAATCAAAATTTATTGTCTTCAGGGTTACTTATGGTGCAGGGTTGTGTTTCAAATTACTTTGCACTTTAAAAAAACTGATCCATTTTGTGTCACTACATCCAAATAGACATTAGCTAGCTAACAATGACAAAACACGTGGTGATGTGTTGTGATTGGCGTGGTCATATTCAGACTTAACTGGTCATTGAAATTATGCATTTTTAATTTGATGTTCAAAAAAGTTAACTGAACCATTTGGCAGTGCCGCTGCCTCTGCAGCCCACCAGATGGCGCTCTGAAGACCACTGGTTGAGAAAGTTCATAAAATTGTATGATCAGGACCGGACTAAGCAGCTGAAGATGGGTGGATGAATTAACCAATGAAAAATGATTGATTCATTTAAATTCAATTTTTTGCCAAAATCAACACTATCAAACAATCTATTTTTTTATTAAAGACCAAGATTAAAAAAAGCTTGAATTTAACCACTTTATTGTGAATTTAACCACATTTATTTAAGCACACAGGTAATAGAAATAATAGACTTTAAAAAACAAAACAAAAACTGGCAAGCTGACCTGTCCTTTGTTATTAACAATTTCACACGGTCTGCGCTCATTTTCTCACTCCATGCTGTTTCTGTCGTTGCATCACATGTATTTGTTAAGTGCTTTCATGGTGAAACTATTGAACATTTGACTGAACAATTTTCTTCTTGCTAATAATGAAGAGTTTATTGCTGATACATGTCACTATGGTTTTTTTGGCCTACTCCTAAAGGCTTTTATGAAGAAATCTTTACTTTTTAAGACTTGTCCAGAACAGCAGATACCCTGTAGTTATGTCTCAATTCCATAATATATACTAATTATAATCAGTAGTGACAAAACATTCATGTTTTCATTTGTATATAATCACCTGATAATAAGAACATTTGTATTTTCATTACCTCAGAATGAGACATTTAAATCTACAGAGGGCATGTGTCCTCTGTCCCAGTGGGTTCGACTACATACTTGGAAGGGGAAGGTGAGGCAAGAGGTGCTCAGTTGGTTGCAATCTGCAACCTTCCCTCTTGATACCACTAAATCCTGTACACTAGTCCTGTAAAAAAAATGGAGGAGCTGCTCACAGCTGAAATGAGAAACAGACTGCAGATGTTGTTGAGACAGCTCCAGGAAAGTCTTTGGCAAAATCTTTTGCTTTCTCTATGTGTAATCACAAATTATGTGATAACAGCTTCTTGCAAAATTATTCACAGGACAAACAGTAAGTTTGTGTCCATAGAAAAATTAGACAGTTCCAGTAAAAATGGGTGCAGTTACATGTTGCT
The DNA here is from genome assembly GCA_034769285.1 of Lutjanus argentimaculatus. Classification (NCBI taxonomy): domain Eukaryota; kingdom Metazoa; phylum Chordata; class Actinopteri; order Lutjaniformes; family Lutjanidae; genus Lutjanus; species Lutjanus argentimaculatus. The sequence continues at coordinate 118,505 of JAWZSL010000095.1, read as the reverse complement.
TACAGCCTCTTTACCTCAGCGTCCTGGGATGGCTTTCCTTTACCTCACACGAACTAATCAGAGAACTTCCTCAATCACAGGAAATGAGGAGCAGAGGAAAAAAAATCATGTTGTTTTTAATCACATCGACTGTTGTTCAATTGCCTCTTAAAAAAAAAACAGACAATTATGCGAACGTAATCCTTGATTATCATCATCCTATTAATCTGGAATTAACCTATTCCAAGTAATCTAGGGACAGCAGCTACAGTAAAGCTGTGTTTTGTGCTGGCTCTGACAGCCGTACAAACTTGTGTGCATTTCCCTAGACGCTGTTTTTGGCATGATTTGGACTGTTCTCCCTATTACATGATATCAAATCTGCATGACTGGCAGAGGAAACGACATGAGAATGCCAGCATGTGTCTGCGTGTGTGTGTGTGTGTTGTGTGTGAGCATGCGTGCGCTTGGCGGTACAGCTACAGGTCTCACTGCCACTGTCCAGCTGGCACACTGATGTGGTAGTTGGCACATATGCTGACACACACACACAAACACACATTACAAACACTATTCTCGGAAGAATCAGTATCCTGACACGACTGTAGCCAAGCGCATGAAGACTCCAAGGTCGCGATGCTGTCAGTGTACTGCGCAGCTTGGTGCGGTCACGGTGGACAGACATGAAATGGTGCAGCGAGCTGGGTTCAGGCTGCCAGAGGATTACAATGTAGACTCAACTTTTGATGCTGCCAGGACACTTCAGCCAGAAATAACACTGCAGAATATATTCATCACCAGTCCAGAACTGTGTCACATTTCAGAAGTAAAAATGTCAAGTAGCATGAGGCAATTTTAGTGTAGAGTATAATGTGTAATGTGTATTTTACGAATTTGAAGTGAGCTGAAAATTTTCTAAACAAGCATCTTAGACAGACAAAAAGTACTGAACTATCCATCATCAAGGCTAACATTAAGCAAACTTGATACAATGCCAGTACAAACTGAGATAAGACTGAAAGTAATTGACTTTAGCTGACACCTTTGTTGATCATAAAAGCTAATGCTAAGCTAAAATGCCATTTTGTCAGTTATTTTCGCTGCCTTGTTGTTTATAAAGGCTAACAAGAAGCTTAACTGAGATGTGGATTTTATCCACTATTGATGCTAAATGTTATAGTGAACACATTTTAGAGACCATTGTGCACAAAGTGAACAGGACATGGGTGGATGTGAAGGGACACAGAAAAACAACTTGATGGTTTAAAACAACTTCAAATTAAGAAAAATATCTGCACTTATCCCAGAACTGTTTGACTTAACAAATGAACAGAAACTACAGGAAAAGGAAGAGAAACTAGAAAAACATTTCACAAAACACAGCCTCACTCTGCACACAAATGGTCAGTGCGTACAACTCTAGGCCTGGCTGACACCTACAGGTAACATTTCAACACTTGGCACACTGGTTTTTAGTGGTGAAAAAAACAGCAAAAACGATCTGAATGCACCTGTAAGTCCTTTGACATGCAGGAAGAAGGGTGAATTTATTGTCTGTAAATGCATCTTCAGTGTCAGAGAACGGCTGCTGAAGAACTTGCCCACACATATTTCAATACACAGTCTCAGGAGGCACACAGGAGTCTTTTTCAGGCTAATTGAGGGCATTCAGTTATTTACTCCAATTAAACCTTTAAGATCAGATCTCCTGCTAGAATGTCAATCTGGACAATTGGATAAATTGTATATCCTACAAACATGAATTTACCAGTGAGTGTATCATCTTTGCCTGACATAGACAGATTTTTAGTAGTGATACAAAGAGAGAAGGAAAATCTAAATACTCGAATAAAAGGAGGAGTTCAAGTCAAGCACACATTTCTTGCTGAGCTGAATCTGACATTTGACATTTCTGAAGGCTGTACCTTTGACACTTCTTGCATGCATGTGTATATTTGCATGTTTCTGCACACACACACGCAGACATCTACACACAAACGCACACATAAACCCATCTGAGAGTATCAGTGTCAGTGTATCAGTGTCCCTCTGTTCACGTCCGTCTTGATCTCGCTCCGCTTTAATCTCCTTTCCTTCTTTTCTCCCTGGAATTTCTTTCTTCTGTCTGTCACCATTAAAGGCTATCCAAATACGTCCGAATGTGTGTGGACGCAAATGCTGAACACACACACGGACATCAGACGCACGCCCCGGTGGACTTGACTTCTTGAAAGATGCATTGCTCGGAAATTAATTCAAAGCAGTCAAGCCAAGGTGGAAAGAAGAAGGGAGCAGATGGAGAAATAGAGGAAGAAATAAACACAAACACAATTTATAGTGAGTTGAATCTTAAAAGTGAACAAAAAAAAAGAACAGGAGAGAAGATCAAATGGAAGAGGGAAGGGGATTTGATAGTCTGGGGTCAGCTTTTGGTTAGAGGACCTCAGTTCTCTAATAGTGAGGGCAAGAGTTCAGAATTGCAAGGAGAGCTTTCAGTGATTTGTAGACTGGCAACAAAATTTCTCAAGCTAACAGGATGCCATTGAAGAGACACAATAATCAGAGTAACATGGTCTCTGATTTTGATCTTGTTAAAAGCTTTGTAAAATGGGACAAACAAGGACAGGTGAACAAAATGTCATGCGATCCAGTAATTCTCAAATGGGGGTAGGCAGGGGTCAGTGGTCGATTTCCTGTTCTACAGGTCTGACCCAGTGTACAAATCAAATTTGTAAATTTTAGGCTGGCTGACTAAACCAGCATTTGTTCAAATGTGATTTTCTGGTAGGGCACAAAGATATAAAAGGACGCTCTCAGCATTGATAACCCCTCCATGAACAATTGCAATGAACAATTGCAGGAACTATACTTGCAACCACAGAGGCAAAATACAGCTGGCTTTAAGAAATTAAGAGCCACCTCACTCATGGTTAAAACTATAATCCAGCACAAAAATGACAATTACTGACAAAATATACCACAACACTGTAAACAGACTCATCACAGACACAAACAGAAAGTAACATTTGCATTTCATGGAGCACAAAACAGCAAACTTTAAAAAAAACAAAAAAACACAGTAGTTTGTTAAGTTTGCTTATGTTTTCGAAAGAATAGTTGGGATGTCAGGAACACAAGAGGTACAGTAGAACCAACCATCATATTTACGGTGGAAAGGGGCAACCCTGCAGCTCAGTTGGTAGGGCGTGCACCCCGTGTACTGAGGCTGTCGGTCCTCTGCAGCAGCCGCCGGTTCGACTCCCGCCTGCAGCCCATTTGCTACATGTCATCTTCTCTCTCTCTCTACCCCCTTTCCTCTCATATCTTCAGCTGTCACTATCAAATAAAGGCAAAAATGCCCCAAAAATAATATTTAAAAAAATAATAATACCATTACAGTTCTTACAGTGACTTTAAAACACATGTATTACTTTTATCACGTTTCTCACTTTCTTTCGTTCTTTAGATGTTTTATCAAATTGCTTGTGTTGCAGAGGCTGCTTTTTGTAAAGTGGTGTCAGGTGTGGTGGTATCTGAGTATTTTTTATGAGTATTGGTGCGTCCCTATTCAACTGTTTACTGCCCTAAACTGTCAACTGCCCTCACAGAATGAGAAAACAACAAACACAATCACAGTCACAGTGAGAGGGAAGCCAGTTTTGTCATTGAATGACAGGAAAAATCATGGAAATGGATTCGTAGTTGAAATACAGCATCAATACAGCTGAAAACATGGAGAAAGAAGTTTAAAAGAAAGTGAAAACAGTGCCATTTAATAAAGCTGTTTAATAAATTAGACACTGGCTGCACTGTACATTTTCATATATAAAAAAATATTTCAAAGGGGAGGGGGATCATTATGAAAGATGTTTGAGAACCACTGCAGTAATCAAAGAGGATGGATAAAGGCACAGATGACTTTCCAAACACAAAGTGAGACAGAGATGTACTATGCCTTGAAAGAAAATGAATGAAAGCGTTTATGTCTCGAAAACTGAAGGGATCCTCATTAAAAATGGAGCTAAATCCTCAAATTGGGTGTTTTCTTCCATTAAATCATGACTTGCACAAAAATCTCTTCTTCACTACAGCAAACAACTTAATTTGACCTCTAAAAGTGCTTGCACAGTGGCTTGCTCTTTAATGATTTCGCACTCCATTGTAATTACATTTGGTGTAAAATGACTTAATGACTGTGAGGCTAAAGTGCAGTCTATATGTTTTAATTCAAGAGCCTTGCAGCTACAAGATATGAGCAGAGCAGCTACAGTGTTTTTCAACCCTGCACCATATGGCCCTCTTTTTTTTGTTACTCAATTAAGGAAACAAGTGAAGAAAAACTGAAGTCATCCATGCCTGTCTCACAACTCGTAGCTACTGTAGCAGCAGCAGTGAATCAAAAGCAGCTTGATAAGTCAGACCCTCGTTTACTCCACAGTGCATCACCGTAATTAGGAGCCACACAGAGTCACGGATGAATCCTCGCAGTAAATAGCAGAAAACAGAAAATTTTATGAGTAACCAGAAGAAATTATGATTTCAACTGTGCTGTGTATATACCAGATAAGTTTTATGTCAAAATTATTTCAATCATTATCACAGGTTTTGTATTAGAAATAGTACAGAAGTGAAGTCACTGAAGTATCAGTTTGAGCTTTATAAGCAGAGAAGGTGCTAATGGTTCTTTGGCCCCACAGGAGCAAGTTTAAAGGTGGTCAAGAGGCACCATTTTACAGGTAACAGTGTAACGGTACGTCTACGCACAAGGTAATTCAACTGCCTTTTTCAGTCGTCCACCTCACAGAGGTTACGTTAGACTTTCTCATTGTCTGTCATTTTGAGAGAGGGTCATAAAAATAGCATCATAATCTTCCTCATTTTCATTTTTTAATGATAATGAGACACAGCCTATTTAATAGCATTTAATTTAAGAAATAACTTGATCACAATAACTTTTAATACATACACCAAACTTAAACATATTTATAAGGGCATTGAGAGAAAAAATGAGCAGAGTGAACAGCTGCTGACAACACTAAGGGCTCTCAGTTAACCACTTTTGAAGTGGGTGGACATCCAGCTTCGGATGACAAAGTGTTAATATGCTACTGTATGTCAGAGGTGCGTTCACACTTCTCTACTGAACAGACAGTTCATCTTCTAACACATGATGCTGTATATTTCTATGACCATTTCATTTTGTTGGAGGCTAGATGTGAAACTGAAGAGCAAAACGAGGTAAAACTCTACACATGACAGTTGTGTTTTGATGTCGGATGTGTGTCTGTGCGCCTCTGTCAACTAAAGCCCCACAAACTGTGTGCTTTTGAGTTCAGATTTGTCTTGTGGCACAGAAATACAACTGAACATATGATTATATTTTTCATGAAGGAGCGACTTTGAGGCTTCCTTTTATTTGGCCTGAGATTTGGGAGACTGAAAAATGAGAACGTGTTGTCAGCCTGTACGCTGTCCAAAATGCAAAATGATCTTATATTCCTAGATTTCAGCATTGAGGTACAGTTACAGTCATGATTTTTTAATAGGCATACTAGCCTAAAAACGTATCTTATCGTAATGGTACTGAAAATCATGAGAAAGTTTTGGAGTGACAGAGACACAGTGTCCCTGTAACCATAGTAACTCACTGTTGTGTGCACGGTGCAGTTGAAGAGGCAGAGACGCTGCGCTGTAGAGCTGCTAACTCTGAGCAGTATGCAGTGGAATGAATTACAATATAACGGATTTGTGTACAGGCTATTTCTTGCTTTCCCACTGATGGTCTGAAAAATGCTCTGTCCGCCTGTCCATACACTGCCGGTGCCCTCTTTGCACCACAGCGTTATCAGTCATGAATTCCTTTTTCATTGCGTGAGAAAATGGGCGAGTAAATAACAATAGTGATATTTAATGACAGATCTGCAACTAAACTCAGATCATCACTGCATTACACTGCATATACTGAAGGCACTGCTGGAAAGGCATCATGTATGACTGTGATACCTGAAAGTGGGGGGACAAAAAGTCTTGTTCCCCCTTTTCTGGTCCCAGTGCAGATGAAAGTAGTTTTAGTTACTTGCTTGTCCTTCATCCTCCATCGTATGGATCCATCTTTTTTCACCTTGTTTATCAACCACATTATAATTATTGGGCTCAGTGTTGAGCACTGAAGCTGCTGCTGGTTAGACATGGTGATAAATTGTGATTGTGTAACTTGCTCCTAATTGGCGCAGTGCCATTTTATTTGAAATTTCTGCACTATATAGAGCTCTAAAAAAACTCTCCACAGTGGAACAACAACAACAAAAACACTAATGACAAGCACTTTCTTCTGTCTCACGATGCAACAGGTCACATTTTATAGATGCAAAAATGACAGAATATAAAGCTTTCAGCGATGATACACAACAGTCAAAAATCTCAATTTATTACCGACTGCATGCGTAAACTCTTAAGCACACAGCTGTTGTTTAGGAACCAGCTCAAGCACCAGACCTGCGTCAGAAGAAAAGCCTTATGAAGAATAAAAAAGAAACCAATGTAATGCTCTCTTTAACAAAAGCCGCCAACGTGGGTGCTTCCCTTTCCTGTTAAATTTTGCAGTGCGCCAGATCAGGGTTAAGGTTTGGGGACACAAGTGACACCACAAACTAAAACCTCACTAGCTCCAATGAAGCTTAGCCCACAGGCCTCCAATTTTACACAGATGTAGTTAACATGACGTAAAAAGTATGTGGTGATTTTCATAGTTATAGCATGGAGCATTAATGTAACTAACAGATGAGTTACTTAAGAAGAGAGCCAAAAAAGTACATTTCCCATCATGTTTGAGTGGATATGGTGTAGGCTTTTAGCCTCTTGTGAAATTAGTACATTTTCACAAACTAGATCATGTTGCCTTTCAAATGAGTCCTCATACATACATTCTGGCCTTCAAGTTCTTCTGTTACAAGTGTTTTAATTTGGGTATGCCAGTGATGAAATTTAAAAAAATTTAAAGGGGGACTCCAGGGACTTTGATGCTCCTTTGTCTTTTTCTGTTATTGTTTCTCCCTTTGGGTATATTCTGCTGTTTATCTAGGTCTCTTGTTAAATAGTAAGTTCTTAAACTATGGTTATTCCAGTATATTCTTCTGTTCAATCATGTGCAATATTAGTACATTCAAATTTATGAACACTGGAAAATGCTTTTCTCTAAAGCCATGTACAAATGAGGCAGAATCCAAGCCCTGTAAGTTCAATAGTACAACAGAGGGATCGTATATGCTAATGTTTTTCATTACCAAACCAAGTCTTAATCTCTACTTTATTGAAAGAGCTGTGGAAATCAGACCTTGGTTGGTGTGCCCCAAGTAATAAGAGCACAGACTGGATAAAAAGAAAATATGAATGTAATAAGTAATAAGTGCCCTTCATAATGGGAAATAACCAAAGAGGCTAATAAGTTTAAATGAGTCATTTAGAAAACTACAACAGAAAATGTTATTTAAGCAGAGCTGCAGGTAAGACACAGACAGATACAGTATGCTGGCAGACAGAGTGGCTGAAAACAGCCCGAGGGATGAAGGAAAATGTGAGACTATTAGAGAGACAGAGCGTGAGAGAGACGGGGATGCTTTCCATCTCTCCACCTGGTGGTGTTTGCTCAGCCAGCAGCCCTGACAGGCAGGTACGGACTTCCCCACACCTGAGGTCTCTCCCGCTCGCCTCTCTCCATTCATAAACCCGATGACTTCCATGATAAAAAAAACATCCTCTACAGTCCAGAAAGAAAAAAAAATAGAGGTACAGTATTTTTCTTATTTAGCTGCAGCGTACCTGCATACGTTAATGATTTATGCTTCGAGCCGCGGCTTAAATCAGCACTCTGCAGCCGCCATTAAAAGACGTTGCATTCGACCCGACAGCACATTTGGAACCTTTGTTTCTTTGCAGTGGTTCTGCATTCATTTTCATAAAAACAAGAAGGAAAAAAATGAATAAATTTCAGCTCCAAAACCTTTTCCTGGAAATCACAATTTTCATTGCTTTAGCAGCTGCTTCTGTGTCCTGCAAATGAACAGTGATAAATGACTCTAACCTGCATACAAAAAGCAATGCAGTGCACACACAAACACACAAAAAAATGAGAAAGAAAGTGGACTTTAGGGTTTACTTACACCGTGACAGAGAGATATGATGCTCATGGCACAGTAATATAGAAGCACAGACATTACCAACACCACACAACACATCACAGTGTGTTTTCTGTGCGTGTTTGTGTTCCATGTCCGCAGCTGATGATGATATCTATCTGAAGGAATGAGAACAGACAGCCAGGTGTGATTCCCTTCAGTCTTGACAAAACACACACCTCACCCAATTCAATTACAGATACACACTCACACACACAGAAACACACAAATATACGAATACAGAGCAAACCGCTCAATAGCAATATATCATAGCCTTCATAACAAATCAGCTCCTTTCAACTCTTGTTCTTGTAAGTTCTTGTTCCAGCAATCACAGATTCAACTGAACAAAATACAGAACAAAACTGAAAACATGGCATGGCGTGCTAATAGGACTGCCTAAAGGAAAAATACTGCAATAAAAGCATAATGAATGTATGGTAAAGTCAGCCGAAAGAGAGAGAGTGTTACATTTCCACTAAAAGTAGCTAATGCATGTTTGAATTAAATGTAAAATTACCATGTTTCAGCTGCTAGGAAAGGAATAAATTGGTTTCCTCCATAAATAGAAAATAGAAGGTCTTTCAAGAACTAATTTATATTTACATATATGACACTGACTGACTATAGCGGTGAAGCTGGTTTTCAATTCCTCCTACATTAAAACAAACTGGCATTTTTTGATTGTTAGACTCCAGACTGCTTTTCATGTATTGAAACATTTTTAGCCACACTAGCTGCATGGCACTAGGGATGGTAAGGTTGGTCTTTTTGTTTTTTGGTCCACCGCTGTGGTCCAGACTGAAATATCTCCACAACTATTGCATGAATTGCCATGAAATTCTATATAGACGATCGTGACCCCCCAGAGGTTTTAATCCTACTGACTCTGGTGATCCCACTCGGTTTGCCTCTAGCACCAACATGAGCTTGACATTTGTGGTATTGAGTGAAAATGCCTGACACCAGTTGGATGTCGTCTCACTACCTGTCTGACGCCATTAACATATTGCTCAATTTAACTGTCCTACTCCTTCTAAAAGATTATAAATGATTTATTACAACTAATAAACAGACTAACTCATTCTGTGATCATTTAATATAATTGGATATTAGTTTTTACCTCCATAAAAAGGTGAATAAATGTGAAACAGGCAATGAAGCCAAAATGCATGTTTCCTTTATCTCTGGTGAAATGTCATGTGCAGTACAGTAAATAAATAACACACAGTATTTTGACCTTTAAATTGTATTGTGATATAATGTCTGATATTTCTATTATTTTGTCCAACCAGTTATCAATGAAGGTACATAATAGAAACACAGCTCTTACTGACACCATAAACTATATCTTCAAAATGGCCAAAAAGTTGAATAAGAACAGCTTAAAGAAAAACTGAACATTATATCCTTCATGAATGTTGCCTTTATTGCAGGCTGTTGTATTAGATTGTATTAGTTTGGCCTAATTGTAACTAACAAACTGGCAACTGAGCAAAAGAACTAAACTAAGTGTATATGTTGCACGGTCATCTTCATGTAGCCTAACTTACACTGTGATTAGTACTGACAAGCTGTTGCTGCTGTTTTTGGAATTTCCTGCTGGTGGAACAGTAATACATATTTAAAAAAAAAAAAAAAAAAAAAAAGATAATATAACACTTAATTAGACTTTATTTAACAAGGACCATGCACAAAAACATTTATTTCAAAATGAGAAGAGATGATTTATGCCAGATTTAGCAATTAGCTAATTTCCATCTGCATTTGTTCAGCATTTCAAGGAAAAAAGCACTTATATATGTTAATTATACAAGTATTAATTAACATATATCTTATTTGAGAAATGTGGAAAAATCTCCACTCAAATAAGCTTAAAGAACATTTTTGATACCTCAGAATTACTTAAGTTTCTGTTCCACTTTTCTCATTTGAAACATCACAGTCGATGTAAACTTGGACAACTTGGATGTAAACCCACCTACAGACAGGCAGAAAGTCTCTCAAAGCCACATTCACAAAATTACAGTACACACACACCGCGCGCACACACACACACTGCTCGGACATTGGCTACGGCTCAAACGGGAGCTGATTTAACTGATGTAACTGCAGTTTTGCTTTTCTGCTAGGTTGAAACCCTTGGCAACCCAACTCTATCCGTCTCCAAAGACACAGTGACAGATCCGATTTCAACAGAGTGCTCTGAAAGACCTGAAAGAATAAAAGGGAAGAGGAGAACGCTGGAGGGAGGGAAAAGAGGAGGAGGAGGTGAATGGAGGAGAAATGGAAAGCTGAGGAAAGTGGGAGAGAATAATGAACTGAGGGAAAGATATCAAGTGAGGCGGCAGAGGCAGAAACTAAAGCATTGCAGAGGCAGAGAGAGGAATGAATGGACAGGAAAGAGGGAGACAGACAGAGATAGAGATAGAGAGGGAATGCATGGAGGAGGAGGAGGAGAGAGGAAGGACAGAAGGCTTCTTTTGTTTCCTCTCCATCAGCAGCTGTCCTCTCCTCCCTGTTCAACACGCTCTTTCATCTCCAGCCACGCAGAGATAAAGAGAGGGAGAAACAGAGAGGAGGAGAGGACAATGCAACTGATCATCAGCATCTCTCAGAGTAATCTGATCCTTCTGCCTCCTCTCTTCTCCTCTCCGGCTCCTGTGGAAACCTGAGTGAGTGAGTGCTGCAGCTAATGTCACTCAACCGATGGACCTGTCAAACATGGTCAACATGTGAATGAGGCAAATGTTTTCTGTTTTTCATGCATTCACACTTCCTATATTGGAACGTATAAGGCTAGAAAATGCACATATGGATACAGGAAAAAAATGGCAGCCAGCTAAAAAAAACACCACATAATCTGTGGATGGAAAAGACAAATTCTTTCATTAAAGGAACATAAATGTCTTTCTTTGGAAGCAGCAGTAAGAGAAGAGTTACTGACGCTCTTTCAATGCAATGTAAGGTTTTAATCTTGCTGCTCCCTCTTGACAAAAAGTAATAGCACTACGCACATGGATCCACCGTGTCTCCTACAATATCTCTCTCTATACCAGTAATTTGCTCTGCCAAATACGTTTTGGAGGAAATTTAATTGCTGACTGGATTAAGTTCACTGGCGGTGTTTGTTCCAGTCAAACTGTCTTGTTCTCAGAAGTCATAAGAAGGAGGTTGATTGGGTGGACTTTTGGGTCCAGCACTGTGCATGCTTTATGTTTAAGCTACTAAAAAACTTGTCATTTTACAAGTGAATGTCACAGAGATAAAACTGTCAAGTGATGTTTAATGAAGAACTTTCACCAAGGAGACTGCAGCAAAAACCAAAAGTCAGTGCTACCCTCATATTAAATTTAGTATTTGACTTAAGGTGCGTACTTAACTACTGAACTGTAACAACAATCTTAATCTTAAATCTGACAAGGAGGTTTTGTTGCCTAAACCTAACCAAACTGCAACCATTTGTGTTGACCACAATGATGATCATCATGATGGTGAAGGTCACCTGAAGGTCACCGGGACTATGAAGATAAAGCTCACCTGACTCACCTTGTTACTTATCATGTCCAAAACTCATAAATTACTCTCAAAGCTCTGTTTTTGGTCTCCACCAACTCCTGTGGGAAATATCTGTGCTCTTCAGCTCCAGATATGTTCACCTGCTGGTTTCTAACTATATCTGTCTGCTGTTTGCTGCTGTGTATCGCGCATTTAGCAGGGATTTTGTTTTTTTTTTTTTTTTTTGCTAAAAACAGCTGCCTGCTGTGTCTAGGAACGAGGCTGAGGAGAGCAATGAGACTGAACCAAAACAGTAAAGTTACAAGCCGTAAAAGTGTCTGACATACAGGAACTGCACAGTCACGTGGGTTCATCGCTATGACAGACACCTTTCACAATACATGTGTTCACTTGATCCATTGTTAATATAAAAATATTGATTGGAGCTCCTTTAAGTTATACTGTAGTTATAATTTACTCCCTTACTGTAGACAGTACCAGGATTTCAAGGCTACAAAGAGAAGATAAATCTGTGGGGTTGTAATTTACTCCTCTGCACCGCATCCTTCCTTTGTGATTCAGCCTGACAACAGGGTGTATTTCCACATAAAACATCTCGCCTCATGTGGTTTTCAGTGATGTATTAAAGAATGACCGATACTCTAACAAGCAAGAAATCACTGTGAATATATTTGGAGGCCACCTCTAAAATATTTATGCTATATTGTGCCTCAGCTACGACAAGACAGCAGGAAGACAGGGTGATGGGGAAAGGAGACAGAAAGTGAGAAATAGTTAAATATTGAGAGGAGAGCACAGGAGAGGAGGACAATAAAACTACCAGCACATCTCGTGGTAAACCGATCTGTGTGCCCCCTGTGCTGCGAGCTACAGTTGCTCTTCTCATCGACAACAAAGCCTGCAGGTCTCGGGCCTCTCTTGTTTGCACAAAACCTGCATTCAGACCAAGTGTGAGGGTTTGTTTATCGGAGACTTTACTCCTCTTGTTTCTTCTTTTTCGCCTCTCATGATTTTGATGAATTATTAATATTGTTTCTTGTACTTTCTTCCATCTAATACTTTTCTCAGTAAATGCATGCAGCATTTTTGAGGCAACATAATGCGGTGCTTGCTGACAAAAAGACAAAATTTAATGTAAAACTTTTTGAATAAACTACAAACTCTTGACGTCAGACTTAAGGGGAAGTCATGAATCTATAGACAATCAGTAGAACTTGATAAATTAAAGGGATAGTTCTGATTATTTGATTTGGGGTCGTATGAGGTACTTATCCATCAGAGAAATACCAGCTCAGCAATGTACTGCTGTGGACAGGGTGAGCAACAAAAGGTATTCAGCCCCTTAAAAAGGTGCACATACAAAAAACAATATTGGTTTAAGTGAGCACTATATTTTGAATATTTTCACCACTTCACCTTGCCCAAAAGGCTTTTCTGATGTGAAATCACTATTATATAAGCCAAATACCAAATTGCATCTCAAAGAACATGGGAGTTTCTGGTGTACCACTGCCTCAATTACTTAGTTTGTTTCTATTATTGTGTAACTTTGGTGTTTTATCAGAAAAGGCAAAGTAAAGTGGTGAAAACATTCCAAATATAGTGTACACTGATATTATCTGCGAACTCAAAATACAAGTATAATTTATAAAAAAGGATATTTTTTGTATTGCAGCATATTTTCAGAGGACTGGTCAGCTGGGGTTTGAATGAAAAAAAAAAGAGTTTCCATTGTTGTATGAAATGTGTCAGGCAGCTGCATGAAAGCAATATGAGTAGGAAGGAGAATTTGAATGTGATGTATTGCCAGACATTTGCTGACGCAGGTGTTATGGGGCTGATATTCAAATGCCAGCCTGCCACATACTGCTGCTGGCATACATCATGCTGTCTGCAGAAGTGTATCACCACAGTCTCCTGTTGTCTGTTTACAGTGTTTCTTGTTTGTCATAATGCATTTTCTACAATGTGTCTTCCAGTTAAATGGGGGTCAATATCTGCTCTAAAAGCACAGCAAGACTATGAGGTTGTTGCATGATACAGATACAAAATTTCAGAACTGAGAAGATTTCGTCACTTCATGAACAATCAGCAATGAAACATCTGCATATACGGGATGGAAATGTAACCACTGATGCAAAGAGAGAGAGAGAAAAAACACTACAAAACCAGAGCTGGAGGTTTGAGGAAAACAGATGCCAGACATGTGCAGGGGTTGGTAAAGGGGCATCACTCTTTGTCTGTTAAGCCGTGCAAACAGGGAACACAGACTGTTTATGACAGCACAAGCACCACATTAGCATAACCCGAGCTCTGTGAGGCTTGATAAGCTATGTGACAGACACTGGCTGCATCACAGATGATGGATGGATGGATGGATGGATGGATGGATGGATGGATGGATGGATGATGGATGGATGGATGGAAAATGAGACTGGCAAGCAGGGAAATTAAAAGAGAAAGGGAATTAGAAAGGGTAAAAATGTTTTTTTTTTCTTCTTGAAACCCATCACACAAAACAGTGTTCGTGACTCGAGGGTGCACGTCTGAGCAGTTCGAAGAAAGATTTTATAATTTCCTGCGAATAACTGAAGGCTTGAAGAGGCCATCTATTCTCACGTATGGCCGTGACAATAACCGCATTACCACAGTCATGAGATGCCTACTGCAGGGTTGAGCGCATAACATCAGTAACACAAATTTTATTTTGAAGGGTCAGTCTCATGTTGAGATCAGCACATTGATTTATTAATGCACTTACGGATCAGCGCTATCACACACAAGTCAGGAGCGCAGCCTCTGATACCAATATGCTAACAACAAGCGTTTTAAAGATGGAAAAAGGGATAAAAAAAAAAATGACCGCAGACATTTGGTAGTAGTGATTTATTTTACTCTGTTGTAATGGTACAATGTGAGCATTAGCGCTCAGCTTACTTTGAGGCAAACCCTGCCACTTCTCCAGCATTTGGGACACAACAGATTAGAGTTAGACGATGTCTAGCAAACTAGCATATGACCACAGTCAAACTTTGAGATGAATGATGATATGGTTGTTTGGCATATAGTTGTTTTTTTTAACTGGCACACTGTAACCTGCACTGTACATTTACTGCCAGATTGACAATTTAGTACTAAGTTTAAGTTTCTGCTCTGCTAGCAGCACCGTTCCTCTCAGCCTGCTGCTCGCGCTCTCTCCCTGGCCTGAGCACACACACGTGCTACAAACACTTCTCGACTGCCCTATTCCTTAAAGGAGCTATTCTACACAGTAGAATAACAGTATTCTTCAATAAAATCCAATAAAATATAAGTATTAAGGCAGTCACAGTAAATTGCCATCCTGTGGGAATATGTTGTTTTGTCACTGCAGAAAAAAATCAAACCAAACAACCCTATACTCAGGGTGGTTTTGGTGGTGATTTTGCAGTTCCCAGTATGAGACAGAAATCTTTCTAGGCTGAGCAAATTACACCAGAGTCAACTGAGTCTGCCACAAGTAAACTATGATGAGAACATCTCTCATTACATTGACAGTTTTAATCACTATGTTATAAAATCATATAGTGACTGGATTTGATTCCAACCTCTCCACAGGCAATAGCTTCAATAATGGTGCAATATAGCCCTGAGACAGTATTTTCAGTAAGAGTTATATCCTCACTAAAAAAAAAAAAAAAAAAGCTCTTCTTCTTCTTTTGTTATGACCATTTCTCTCGCTCACATTGCTAAGTGCAAAAAGAACAACTGTTCTTGGGGAGCTGTATAATGCATGCTGTGAAATGTGGAAAAACAAAAACTGAAGAATAAATATTTGAGCCGTGTTGCAGGAAAGTGCGACTGCAAAAAAGGAAATGATGATGCTTCATCATAAAACAGCTTCCAGGATGCAATACACAATACAGACTGGTGCTGGTAGCGGTATACTGCACCTCAAGGTAGAGATGCACCATCCACTTTGTTTCAGTTCCAATCTGATTCTGATACCAGAATTTGGATATCTGCTGATAAGTGATATAACAACTTCTGAACCCTGGAATTTGGGTTAACAAAAAACAAGTTCCTTTTTTGCTTTTATGTGTTTTGAAAATACCTTCAAGCTGAGGACATGCTGAGTTAGCCAGCTGTTACTAGGTCATACAATTACACACTGTCTCATGTTATGTTACAGCAAGTTCATGGTCCAGCCCAAGCTCCAGACAGCAGTCTGTGGAATCTGGATCAGTATGCGGATTGGTGATGTCAGTCTTATATCCGATGAGTAAATTGAGTCATTATCTGCAGTATCAGTATCAGTACTGGATTGGATTGGTCCAAACTCCAGCTCTAGAAAGTTATCACATTAACGATATTCTTCCTCTATTCAAAGGATTGTGAGAGTTATAAAGCTCAATTTCCAGCTGTTTGGTTTGCCAGCCCTTAAAATCAAGCAATTACTACTTGTGACCCGTCATCACAGGTTATTATGTTGACATGAATATGACCAGTTTAACCAAGAAGTCATTTTTTGAACCTTTAATCTTAAGAGGGAGGCTTTAAGATAAAAGGTTCAACTATTTGACAGAATGAGAAGCACAAATTCATAAAAAGTCAGAAGAAACATAATTTTGTGAAATCCTCTTTCTCTCTGAACTCTTTAAAGGATCAATGTGGAGGATTTAGTGGCATTTAGTGGTGAGCTTGTATCGCCCTCAGCTTCCAAGCATGTAGGAGAAACTACAGTGGCAGTGAAAA
Organism: Lutjanus argentimaculatus; assembly: GCA_034769285.1. Lineage (NCBI taxonomy): Eukaryota > Metazoa > Chordata > Actinopteri > Lutjaniformes > Lutjanidae > Lutjanus > Lutjanus argentimaculatus. Next base: position 102,099 of record JAWZSL010000095.1, on the reverse strand, counting down.
TTGCAAAAAAAAAAAACATAAAAGGCTGCATATAGAGCCAGACTTTGGTTTGGTCTGCTCTGGCCAACTATAGAAACATGCCAGTGCAATATGGCAGCCTCTGTGCCCTCTGTAGATATAAAAGTTTTTTTTCCAAAGTCAGGAAAACACAGTTCTCTCTCTTTATGCGCTAATAAAAAACTACTTATGAATATTAGATTGTGCTAATAAATCCCCATAAAGCTTAGACACTGGGCCTTTAATCTTGTGCAGTGTGTTTATTGATCCATAACTAATGTTGATCTGGACATTAAACTGCTGGAAAAAGAACATATGTTCATGTTCACATAAGTTCTGATGACATAGTTTCTTTCAGTGATGAAGAAAAAAACACATTCTGCAAAATCAAACTATATGTGCGGCAATATACTGTATGTATTATTTTCATGTACTGTAGGTATGATGTCTAATTACATTTAATCAACTTTCAGCAATTATAACATTCCTACAAATTAATTTTTTCCTTGACGAGCCATCGTGGCTCCTTGACTCCACAGTTTAACGACTTTTTTTTAATAAGTAGCTAAATTACGGTTCAGAACTGCATCCAACTGGCTACTTTTCTGCCAAAGATGCTGGCAGAAGTGACCGTTTCATCACAGTGAAAATCTGGCTGTGGGATTTCATGGCCCAACTGCAAGGATCACATCCATGGCACAGTCTCTGGTGTTCATATTTGTTATGCTGCTTCAGTCAAAATCAGGAAAAAAAAAAGCCTGACACTCAAGTATTTAATTGCTCCGCTGCTTTAATTTCCCTCCCTTTCTGCAGACCAGCGATGGCAGAGCTGTTCTCTGGAGGTCAAGTTTTATTACTATATCAAAACCAATCCACAGAAAAGGACATTTTTTCTAGCTTTCTGTTGCATTTGGGTTGCTAGCTGTCAAAAATGAAAATCTGGGCTTGTGATATTTTTTTTTTAAATGAACACATGGATAAAAGCTCTGCCTGTGCCTCATGGTTTTCAAATTGACTTGATTAAAATCCCTGCAGTTTTGAGAATAAATACAGTTGAACTGGTCACATTTTTTGTTCCCTGTCTTCCACGCCCGAGTAAACACACCATGCCCCCTCTCAGCAGTGTACACAGTCTGCAGTGTTTTCCAACCAGATAGATCCTTTTAGAGATAATGACTTTGCAAACAGCCATGATCACTACTTAACATGACAGATAGTCTTCCTTGTATAACAGCAGGGTAGCAGAGGGGAAAATTCACACAGTTTTTAACCTCACAGAGAAATGAACAAAAACGCAGGGAAATGTCGTGGATGGATTCGGTATTTCAGCTTATTTAAAACTTTAATTATTGAGAGAGTATAAATAAATTCCTTCTCTTGACAGGAATGAAAAGTCAGTGTTTAAACACTCTCATCATGTATTTCATGAATTTATGTATAATTTTTTCATCAGGATGTGTGAGATTGAAAAAGTCGGCTACTAATACAACTGTGATGATAAAGTAACTTTCTAACTTTTTTCAGGCTCGTTCATTTCAGACGCCTATTGAGCACAACAGTGCAGATTTCATTCATTACACTGAGTTCAGGGAGTGTAAACTAGAAGAGAGTACTTTGGGCTTTTTAACTTTGCAGACATTTTACATGCACAAAAAGCGTTGTGTTGCGCCTGCCTATGCCTAAGCGAGCCACTCTCAAAATCCCGTTTCATCCGGACTTCATAACCAGTTCATAACCAACTCAACCCTCAAATTCACACCAGATACTAATCTCCATCTGTTCAGTCCACACTGAGTGGGAGCCTCTGTCGCAGCTTCACCGTCCTCAGAACCAGCTGGACAAACTGACTTTACTAAACTAATATCAGAAACTCAATGGACAAAAAGTAGTTTTGAAGTTGATTTAATGAGAAGGAAGCATAAAGAAAATGACTTTTACTTTGCCTCACCACTGAAACTCTACATTACAAAAGCAAAAAATAGTGAAACTGGAAGCCTTGTTCATTTCTTACAAAGGGATACAGTATAACTAGAAGGACACTTGGAGAGCACAGACCTCCACCAAGGCCAATCGTCCAGTCCTCTAATGATATGCAAATCAGCGAGTGCAACCACTATGTATGACTGGATATATTTAAATAGGCTTATTTTGAAAAAAAAAAAAAGTCAGGATGATTAAGACATTGCTTATTTCTTACATAGCTGCTGTATTTGTTTCTATAATGATGTTTGAAGTGGCTGTTATCTTTTGTTGTATTTTTAGTTTAATGACATGCAGTGAAATCATTTTGCCATGAACACCAGTATTACAACTGAGCAATGCCGCAATGTTAATGAAAGTGAACAAACCAACAAACTGAAAACAGAACGTCCTTGGCTGAGGTCATTAAAGTAGCAATATTTTCATTTTCTTCTAGAGGACAAAACAGGGGAAAGTGTCAGTTTTGCTCTGAGGGGTTTAAATAGGCAAACATGTTCTTCATATCATATCAAAGGGGAATTTGTATTGGAGGAACATTGGCATGTCGGGAGGCGAACTCTGGCATTAAAATGTCTAAATCACTGCAAAAAAAAAGGTTGCGGCTGTTAGCTTGTTTATGTTAGTACCATTAGCATCCCAGGCACTAATTTGCTGTTTTCAGTGTGTAGGCTGCAGCTCGGAGGTTGTTCTTGTTTCCTGGGGAAAACTTAAAACAAAGCAACTGATGGCAGGACTTACACCAGTAGTGTGCATCCGGTGAGCCAGACTAAAGCAGCACAGATACAGGAAGTTACTTAAAAGTGCACTGTCTTCTCTCTGAACTGTCTCTGTCTTCATTAAAAGTTCAAAAAACAAAAAAAACAAAAACAAAACAAAAAAAAAAAACTGTGTCTCTAAGGTGGAGTAGATTGTTAAAATGTAAATCTTGTTTTTTGAGATGTGTGAACTGAGCTTGACTGTCTGACAGATTACAAAAGTAAAAATCAAGGGTCAACAATGTGCTTCTGTTCTCTATAACTTGAAGCGCAATTTAATCAAGCATTGCTTCTAGCTTTGCTGGTTTGTGACAATAACTATAAGCACACACACTCACACACACACACACAGGTTGTGTGAAGAGGAATAACAGAGAAACTTGAACTACCTATTACTGTGACAATAAACAGCATAATGAGAGCCCTGAATGTCCCTCAGTGAGACAGAAAATTACATACACTGAAACTTTGATGGAAAAAAAGCTGCTTTGGAGACCAACGGAGGTTTGTCTGATTCTCTCTCTCTGATGTCAAACCGACTTCTTGGTGAAACAAAGTGTAAAATCCTGTCGAATTCAGAAACATATATACAGTACTGAGACCATTAATTACAACATTTATCTGTTATTTTAATCCCCTGACGGTTTATCACCTAGAGACAAACTTTCATCCCATCTCAGCTGTAGGAACTTTTATTGTACTGCATCATTCCTTTTTTATGTTTTGCCAGTAAATGCCACCACTTAGGTAGATCAAATCCAATACTTCTCTTTTATATGCTAAAAAGATTTGAACATGCTTTGAAATGTAACATTTAGTAAACATGCATGTATTTTTAGTCTATTTTAAGCTCACTGTTTGATCAGTAATTCCTGTTTTTCCCTTTCTTTGAGTAAAGGATTTTCTTTCTCCACGTAACTAGCAAATGTCTATTTGAGATTACACGTCTTTTTCATGAGACAAAGCAGCATAAAAACGGCATTACATCAGCAAATAAAATACAGAGAACATCAAGGGGCCAAGATAACTGTCACACAGGCCACAAAAGAGCAGACAGAGTATAAATTAAGAATACTGAAGACACACAGATGAGACAGACATCCTAAAGTCACAATAGAGGATAATTTCTTTCTTCTTAGGTGCTCCAGTCCTTTGTATCCTCCTTAACAAATGTATCCCTTACTCATTTTTCTGCCCTTACATCAAGCCCTCCTGAGTTCTCCTCACTACTTCTTCCTCTTCCACTTTTCTTTTCTTCCATCTTTATTTCCTGTTACTGCCTCCGTTACTTCCCGTCCTTTCTTCCCTGTACTCTCACCCACTCCTTCCTTGCTAGCGAGCCATTTCAAGGCTGCTCATGCCTGGGAGCTAGAAGCCAAGCCTAATTAATAATTAGTGAAGCATCTTCATAAAGTTGGGAAAGTTTAAAATGCATTCCTGTTTTTTTTTCTTTTTAGATCAAAATAAATAAACATATATCAGATGTTTTACTGCCCTGCTTCAAAAAGAGCAAATAAAAGCAAAGCAAAGCAAAGCACGTCCCTTTTTGTAAACCAAAATCTCAAAGTCTTTTTAGCTGGAAACATTTTCACAGTTTTATTTCCATGATTTATGTGCAACTATAACTAAAAGCTGCCCTGTTGAGTTATGTTGTGTAAAAAAAGAAAGTCGTGTTCACATTCCGTGTATCCTTGAGGTCCACAAAAGCGTAGAATACATTCATCTTCTCATAAAACATTTGTAAAATATTATATAAAATATTTTATTCCTGTTTTGCAGCCATGTCAGCTAGCTGACAGTCTTCTTTTTCACTGCCATTGTTGGTGCGTTTAATGACGTGAACCCGATGGCAGAAATGTGTCATGTTGCTGGTGTGATCATGCCTGCATTTGCTCCCTACAAACAAAACGGGAACTCACTTAAAAACATTGCTCCATGGAGCTAGTAAGGTCATAGACTCAACACAGTAAACATAAATACAACATTAAACATACTTTCTCAGCTTCAGTTTAGATCTTCAACTGATGATTGTTTTCATTCTTGATTATTTCTCCATTAATCGCTTAGTCTATAAAATGTAAAAAAAAAAAAAAAAAAAAAAAAAAAACAGGGTGACAGTAATGTCTTCAGTGTTATAGTTTTGTCCACAGCTTTAAGATATTCAGTGTAGTCCTGTAAAGGAGCTAAAAAACAGAGAATGTTTTGCATTTTTGTTTGGAAAATGACTGAAATGATTAATCGATCGTAAGGATGCATAACTATCAGGACTGATAAATTATCACTGGCCAATAATGGGAAATTTATATGATTACTTATTATTCCAATAATGACATTATAGTCTGTAGTATTTATAGTTCTTTGATGTATTTTATTAGAAAAACTAAATGAACATTTTAAGTGTCAGAACTGTTCTTTATTTTTGTTCTAACAGTGATGTGGTTTGATCAATGGTTGTGGTTTGGTGATTCCGTTCGGTCATCTTTGCTCACTGCATCTTCGCCGTCCGAGCCTCTGGTGTACTCTTAACTTCTTTTCTTACAAAAATGTGAAATTATCTGTTTTCTTATCCTTATTGGCCATGAAAAGCAGGTAATTATCTGTTGTCCATACTGGCTGAAAAAAATCCACATCATGCATCACTAATCAGTTATCAAAATTGTTACTGATATTCTTTTAATAAACTAATTGATTAATTGTTGCAGCTTTATTTCAGTACAGAACAGTTGTGGCAGTATTTGGTTTTCATAATTTTATACTAAATGTGATCAATGATGGAAGTATAAAATCAAAACTCGACAGAAGTTATGAACTTGATTACAGGAGAAGACGACTAAGCATCAGAAGTCAATACAACAGAGCAGGAAACACGCCGCCTCTGACAGAAGAGTCGTGGCTCAGGAACAACAGAACTGAACACACAGATGGTGGAGTCTCAGTCCAAATGCTGCGAGGCTCATCCAGAAGCTCTGTCTAATTGGGGCAGAGGAAAATAGGATCATTTCCAAACCAGACGGTTTTGGCCCCGGTGTGGACAAGTCCCAAACCCACAAGTCTGTGCCTAAATGTCACACATACAATTGAATTCAATTATAACGTAATTGCTCCTCTTGTTAATCTCTTCTCAAAGTTTTTGCCTGGTGATGTATAGATAACCCGTAGCTTCATCAGCCCATGTGCACAGAGATTCTCACTCCTCCAGATAATACAGAGTGACCAATGATCTTAAAGAACAAGCTTCTACAATTTTCTTATTGTCAAACAAAAAACAAACAACAAAAAAGGGACAATCATGCCTTAGTACGTCTCTTCTGACTTTGTTATCCCGTCTGTGACATTCATTCATTCCTACTTAAAGGTCAAGTGTGTAAGATTTATGGGGATTTATTGGCAGAATATGACAGAACTAGAACATAATATTCATAACATGTTTTCAATAGTGCATAAACACCTAAAAATAATCAAAGTGTTTTTTATTTATATGTACAGAAGGGCTGGTCCTCTTACATGGAGGCCGCCGTGTCATACCATGTTTTTACAGTAGCCCGGAATGGACAAACCAAACACTGGCTCTAGATACGTTCCTTCACATTTTTGTGTGTGTTGAATTTCACAAACCTCATAGGTTCTCCTACACACTTCGAAGTGGAGGGTGATATGAGGGGCTTGCTAACTGCAGGCTCAGCAGAGATGCCACTACATGCTCCAGACTGGTCATTTAAGCTGTGAATCTCTAAAAACAGCTAAAAAAAAAATATGCAGTTTCATTTTAAAAAAGATGTTCATTAGATTGTACCCTGTATTACCTTGATAATAAAGTAGTTAATTCAACCTTTTTCCTTCTGATCTTTGTTAAAAATAGGTCATTAAAAATGATCAGTAATTACTGATATCCACTGAAATGAATCATTTTATTGAAATGAAGTTTCAGCTATATCACCCAGTCTAATTTTCAGTCACAGATTTATACATGTGTTGTAAAATGGTAAATGGGCTGCACTTATGTTAATATTTTTTGCGCTTTTTCTAGCATCACAGTTAGACAACCCAAAAATGAAAGACCGTTAGCTCATAATGCTTCTATTTGCTCTTATTGTGTTTTTATTATTTTCTGGACAGTCATGGAAGTCTACAGCAGGAATGAATAAGCTTCAGCATATCATGCCTTTGGCTACAAAGGCAACACATGTTAGTTGGATCAATTCCTTGATGGTTTTAGTCATTATAGACAAAATAAAGACCATCAACAGACTCGCCCTTTGTGATCAACTGCTGTACATGCCGGCTTGACAGGAACTAAAAGCAAAATACTAAAAAGGAAGTCACAGGAAGCTGCTGCAGGTTTGGAGCAGTTATTGAGACACTTCTTCATCCTGCCTTCCCTCCTGCCATTCTCCTCTGCTCGTCGGCCGTTACTGATTGCTGCAGCTACTGATTGTTCAGGAAGGTTTCCAGGGAGTTTTTTTCCCCCATGGCATGGACCCAATACATGTGAAAGTGTATGCATGCTTTGCATTTGAGCAGCGCACTGTATGTGTGTGCATGAGTGTATGTGCCAGTGTGTGAAAGCCAGAGAGCAAGAGAGAGAGAGATAAAGGTATTCCACAGTTCAAAGCGCTGACCTAAATACAGGTACCATGGTAATGTACCATACTGGATCTTCTCTCAATAGCCTGAAAAACAGCTATTGAAACACACCAAATTTGGAGCCATTTCCTTTGGACTCACCGCTCTTCAGTTTTCAGTGTGTGGCAGCCTGTTCTCTAAACACTTCATTGTACAGTGTTTTTCATTTCACAGTATTTTTTTTTTAGAGATGAGAACAGAAAAAGAGGTATAATACCACAGGAAGTCTGTTAAAATGATGAAACACATCACATGTCTATAGGTTCAAACTATAGAAAATCAAGAATCACAACATATTTGTCAGGTCTTGTCCCCACTTGCACCATGTGTGAAGATAAAACCTGCCAAACCCTTCTGTCAATAGATATGAAGCACAATGAGAGACGTAGGACGAGGTGACAAATCACCACTTAAGCTTCTGCTGCCTGCCCACACTGCACAACAATGCAGACCTGGCCATATGTGAAAACCAGTGAACACCATGACAACAGTGGGAGAAATATGGTGCCTTTTAAATTGTTGCCAAGCGCATGAAATATAAATTAAGAATATCTCACAGTCACTGAGTTCATTCCTGCCGTGTTGACCCTTTCAACACGACTTTCTCTGAAGAAAGAGACACATTAATGCAAAACAAAGTGTAACTAAACTGTGTTCTGACTGTGAGCATGAAGGAAATCTGCTGAAACTTACAGCGCTAGTTGTTCGGCAGATATCGCCCTGTTCACTTCCAGGTGACAGTTCTCTTAATCATGACCATGATTGTTTTTTAATTTACCCAGGTTATTTAAATCCAAAGATCTTTTCCAAACCCTAATCAAGTTGTTTTTGCCCCTAAAACCAATCAAATCTGAGTTATAGCACTGTCAGGTCATAAATGGTTTTAATTTCCCAACAGTGATTCGTTCTTGGGATTTTTTTCTAATGGTTTTGGAAGGCACAGACCAGATGCCGTCCTGATGAGGGAAGCATATAAATAGTGGCCGACCAATATGGGTTTCTCCATGGCCGATGCTGCTGTTTCGAGAGCAGGGCAGCCAATGGCCAATATATGCCAATATCAAAAGAAAGAAAAGCCGTCTATATATGCCATTATTTCATACACATTACTATCTAATGTGTAAGGGATAATCATTGACTAGAAATGGTTTAAGGGCACGATGTGGAGACAAAGAACCACCCTTGCTGCTTTTACCATGGTCATTTGCCAACAATACGAAATAAAAGCATTTGCAGATTTTTTGGTGAAAGTTTTGCACTCAAAATCAAAATGTTATGAAGCAAAAGCTCACGGTTATCATGATTATGAAATCATTCTAGTCCCTTTTACAATCAAACTCAGTTTGGCCACAGTTAATAACAAGTAGCTCCGCCTCCTGACTAGCAATGCGAGCAAACAACTATTCACATACTTAAGCAACGTCACGGTGGCGCACTTGAGATTCCTCCCTCTGTAGATGAGTAAATTAGGTGTCTGAGTTATTTATTAATAACTTAAGTAATTTTCTTGAATCAGCCTTATTATATAGTTGGAGGACAGTTTACTTACTTGTAACTCCCAAAAGTTCCCTTTTTCCTTCTAAAACTCGTCCTATATTCCTATAAAAAAGCTGCCGTGGATAATATGAAGATGCTGCTTCTTCTCGTCCTCTCTTTCAGCTGCTTGATGAGGGGAAACGGAAACTTGAATGATGTTACATTGATTTTAACCAGACAAAATAGGCTGCAGGTATGAATCTTCACTGAAACAGAGCCAGGGTGAGCGATTTTTCAAGCAGGCGACACGTCACTCAGCCTGTTCGCTGACGCATGGAGCAGGTAAGGGCATCCTCATTTTGGAAAACTGAAGCAATCAGCTGTTTGCTCGCTGGCTCATCGCCTCCAGGTAGGAGGTGGTGTGAGCTTTGACAGCTGTGCTCTGTAATGTTGCCATGGTTACAAGTTGGGTAGTGGATGAATTTCTAACAGTGATTAAATTGAGCCAAACTAAGTGTGCTTTAAACAGTTTTAACGCACACCTGCCGGCCAATCAGAAAAGAATATTCACCTAGACCACCATACAAACACGGTTATATTAGACAGTAACATATTATTCTCAGTGGAATTTTTAAAATTAATTTTCAATAATGATTTATGAAATAGATTTCAGAACATGGCTGGTATTTAAAGGAGAATGAGGTACAATAAGCGGTAATAATAATATAATAATTAATAATAATAGCAACTGCTTATTCTATACATTATAACATAATATATATTTAACGCAAGTCAGCAACGGTTTTAGATTTGATTTACTGTCATTTAGGATGAGAGAAACATGTTAACATTTCAAAAAGACATTGGTGACTGAGGAAATTTAGGCAAACGTTTACAGGAGGATGCATGAGTACAGGCCAACTAATTATTTGGCCTACCTCTTATAAACAGCATATTTGCCTTTTTAATTTGGAGGACTTGTTGAATCTGCTTGTTTGCCATCTATTAAAAAAATGCAGAAGAGGTTGCTCATTGTCACTGTCTCACTATTGTATTCTTCATTTTGAATATACAAGCTCCATGTCCTTGGTTCACAACAGAAATGACTCCCTCGAATTCTTATGCAAAACAATTTTTATGTAAAACAGAACCATGTTATGGTTTACTGCTTACACATTCCTCAGTAGAGAAAAATGACACAAAAACTTGTATGGAGCTCTGTAGTGATGAACAGCAACACACTGTAAAGAATAAAATGACAGTTGTGAGAATGTTAACTTTAATGAGAGATTTGAGTGTCTTTATAACACCACCGCAGGGCAGCACTTTGTAAGACATAATAAAACGTGTGTATGTCAGATCTACGATGGCATCACTTACTGACCACAGTGATCAATATGCTGGGCATCACCCCATCAGCTACAACGATTAATTTTAGATACTGAGAATTAAAATGAACTCAGCTGTACACATCTAATGACAACAACATAACAAGAAGGATATCACATGTGCTTCTTCTGTTAATTGCCTTGGTGACAGACTGACCAGCTACAGGTTATGGGGACGGGATTGAGAGGTGAGAGGGAGTTAGGGAAAGAATTTATTTTGTGTGGTGTTTAAAATGTTCAAAATGTTCTAAATAAGTACAAATGTCAAAATTGAGAAGTTTGAACTCATTTTTACAACTACGATTACATTTTTGTTATTATATAGAGAGTAAAGCACCGAAAAAGGTACCACTGGATACCAGTAGCAAATACCCAAACTCAATTACTGTATCAGTTCAAATGTAAATGGTACCGAGTCTAAGAGCCAAACAACAGGACTGTTCCAAACCAGCATGTAGTCCAAATGGCCACGCCCCGATCGGGCATTACACAAGTGGGATGAATTTAAGAGACACACAAACTATCAACCTGAAGATCTTCACCACTGGGAAGACAGCAGAAGCACATACAACTAATTCAGTCACTAAATATAATCAATGACATCAAAAGAAGCCAGTGTATTACTAAAATGTTTTCTATGGAGGTTTTCCATCTAAATAATTTCCTCGGCCTCTTTTGTGGTGCATTGCACGGGAACATATACGCTGTATGATCATACAGACGACTTTCCAAATCCAATCTCTGCACAGAACATGCGTTACCTCCATAGAAAAACAAAATACGAAAGTCGAAGAATAAGAAGTACTGGTGAACTAAAGGCAGTACTGGCCCTTTAAATATAATTACCTCCTGACTGGTGAAGTGTACATGAAATTAACAAGCTCTGGCAACACACCGCTACAAGGCGGCTCAGCACGTCATCTTTGGTTGTGCGCGTATATGTGTCTTTTTAAATCTCTCCTCTTCTTTGATTTGGATGAAAGCGAAAAAGTGAAGAGGAACTGTTTACTCAAAATATTGTTTTGCAGCATTTGGCTCTCAAACAAACGTGCAAACAAACACAAACACTCCTGGATTTTGGGTGAGTGTTTGAATAAAGCAAACAGAAGGAGCTGGAAAAAAAAAACAGCCTAAACAAGAAGATGACAGTTTTCACATTTTCTGTCAATTATTCATTCCAACTTAGTTTGTTTGCTTTTGTGAGACTTCTTTCTCACATAACACAACATATTTTAGATGCTTTGGTATCTGTTAAGAGGTTGTGAAAACAGTTAAATTGTTTTTATTTAAAAATTAAACCCAATTAATGAACACCAAAGATATCAAACAGTATAAGAGCATAAAAGACATAATTATAATAACTTCAGTCCACCAAATCTCTCATGGATCACTTTGAAAGCTGTTTCCTCTCCACTTTATTTCCCCGACCACACTAACACACACTCATCTCACCCACAAGTCAGCTGAATTTTAAAAGGATCATTGAAAGAGACGGCCTTAACGGGGAGCCTAGAGGGTGCCAACAAATCCTTTAAATGTGCTTAGTTTAACAGATGCCCAGTGCATCTAGTGTTTATACATAAATAAACTCTTAATCGATGTGCTTTGCTGTCTGTTGAAAGGATAATGTGAGGAGCCATCCCTGCAACAATCCAGACATGATAAACTCGGACTCCTGATTTCCACTAAGAGTTTCACTTCTTTCTGTGCCACGAATATATATATACTGAGAACATGTTTCTGACACAGTCTTTGTGTGAAATCTTCCTTATGAAAACTGAATTAGTGCCTCAAAAGACAAACATGAAACAGTGAACACGTGCTCATAGAAAGGACAAAGAAATCAAGGTCTTGAAGTCTTGAAGGTCTTGAAGTTTCTGCCTGTTTTTCTTCACCACTGTCTCCTTGGTGCTTTCTCTTGGTGGTAACTATTGGACCTCTATAAATGAATATTATAAAGAATACGGTATAGACCTGCTCTACATGGAAAGTGCACTGAGATAACTTCTGTTATGATTTGGCGCTACACAAATAAACTTGACTTATTGCGCAGAAATAAAAATCATGACGGTGACAGTGTTTGAAAGGCAGTAGCTCAAAGGAACAAATACAGGCCTAACTTCCAAAAGATGCAGAAACACAGTCTGCGCAGACTGAATCAGACTCTTAAAGTGTAATAAACAGTATACATAATCCTTAATAGGTAATTTCACAGTTTTCTGCACAATTTACTTCCACAGTTTTATGACTTAAATGAGAAAACACAATGAAATATTGTTACTTTCATTCAGTTTGGCTTCAAAACTGATAAATCAAATCCATGTCTCTTTACATATGTCTGGATGCTACAGCTGAAACAATTTAGATTAACCAGTTTATTAATACTTAACACGTGCTTTCATGCTGTAGTGTCTACATTTGTGTATGTTTTGGCTTCAACATGTATAATGTATTGCTGTCTCTTTATATATTTAAGGGAATTAGAGTTGAAACAATTAGTAAATTAATTAATTTATTAATACTACTACAGCTCTCCTTTTGCACTGCAGCCATTTTGTCAATGCCATTTACAGCTCCATACAATAAATACATTACATTACTCCAAAATATATTACCTCACTGAATACAAGTTTGTAGATACGTTGCTATGCTCATGTCTTTATCTGTAAAGAAAAAGACTTCCTGGTGAAGCCGCAGCCCTCCTTTTTGTTTATACACACGTGTTCATGACAATAATTGAATTCAATGGTTGATCAACAGAAAAAAACTCATTCTTTACTTTCTATTATTCTCTGTTAACTAATTAATTGTTTGCTGGTTCTAGCTTCTCAAATATGAGGATCTGCTGCTTTTCTTTGTCTTCTATACCATTAAATTGAACATATAAGTTTGAGGATGTTGGTCCAACACATTGAGGAGTTTGAATATTTTTTGCTTGGCCTGTGGGAAGCTGAAGTAATTTTCACCGTTTTCTGTCATTTTAGAGATAAAATTATTAATCAGTGAATTAACTGATGGATTAATCAATAATGGTTAGCTGCACACCCGATGGGAATTTGCTGGTGTTTCAGTGACTCAGTGAGTTTTAAGTGAGTGAATTCTAATTATTTCATTTAACTGAACTCAAAGACTAAAATAAAGATGTAATGTTTCTCCCAAAAACAACACAAAAACGTGGAACTTCCAGTTTCAGGATCAAATCTCTTAAATGTGTCACGTTGTTGCCTCATCAGTCAACAAATGTTTGTCCATGTATCATATTTTCCGTACTTAACAAAAGGTCAAATCTCAAACTTAAATTTCTGCTGTCATCTGAGGCTTTAGGAAGCTATTTCTGTATCGCACGCTTTAAGCTTCATCAGTTCTAATCAACTCAAATGCCAGGCTGACCGGACCTGCTGCCTCATACACCAGCCTGTTCCGCTCCTGATGCTGAACATTTTAAAATGATAACAACAACCCCCGGCTGTCAAGTATCTTAGGGGCTAATTTCAGATTAAACAATGTTGCACATGTCAGAAGCAACTGCAAGCAACAGTGGCTGATCATCCACAGGGAACATGAAGGCTTTACACACACAAAAAAAGAAAAACAAGGCATGAGGCGCAGCGGGAGGGAAACTGAATTTTTCCGGCAGGGAGACAGAAGGCATAAGAGGTTTAGGAGACAGTTGGGAGGCAGTCTCTCTAGCTAGCTATTTTTGACAGCTGACAGAGGGATTGTAAGTTTGTGGCACAACTGCTCTACATAAGCAAGAAATTTTAGGTCCAGCTGAGGTCATTTGTTCGCAGAGAGATGGCATCTTTAATGTAAAGAGATTAAACGTCATGGCTAAATGTGTTCACATGCCATGATGGCTACTGATCAAAGATTTCAGGACTAGTCTTCACCACATGAAACTGGTTTTACTCCTCATGTTATCTCTGAGATCACCAGTTGGTTATGGGAGCTCTAATTTGCTCTGACACTTCCATACAAAGCATGGTCAGATGATGTCATTATGATGAAATGCACCCGATGCAGATCGTCTTTCCAAACTGGAGCGTGAAGGGCAAAGGCAGTTTTAATTTCCCCTGTTAGGAGATCAGATGTGATAAGACGAGATGAGATGAGAGCATATGTTGTTGCTGTTGAAACCCTGTTGTATTGATCAGTTCATGACAACCTGGAGTTATTAGGTGATGGCTCTACAGGAGCACACGCACAGATGCTGTCAAATATACCTGATAGAAATTTAGTGAAAGGAAATCACGTCACATTTCTGTATTTTACTCCCCATTTCTGTAATCCTCAAAACTAAACATGTAATATGAAATAAATAAAAATGAATAACAAAAATGGGAAAAAAGAGACAGAGAGTACAGCCATACTAGTGGCTCTGTGAGGTTGTACTTGGAACATAACATGCTGATGTTTGGCATGTTTAACATTTACCATATTCACCATCTAAGTTTAGTGTGTTGCAATGCTAATATCTGGTGATTAGCACTAAACACAAAGTACAGCTGAGGCTGATGGGAATGTCTTTACTTGCACAGATGTTTGCTCCTAAACCAAAGTACTGGAACATTTTTGAACCAGTGATGGCATTAAGTAAAAGGTTGAGGGATTGGCAAGATTAAATTGCATCCTGAGGTAGATGTGAGTGACTGTACAAAATTTCATGGAGCTCAATCTGATAGTTGATATATTTCAATCTGGACCAAAGTGATGGACCAACCGATTGATCGACCAACAGTACAATCACTAGAGCCACACTGCTAGCATGACTGACTGCTTAATTGCTGCTCGTGACCATTCTAGACAATGCTTGTGATTCTACCAAAAGCGCTGCAGCGCTTCCCAGAAGCTGCTTTCCGCTCTGTTTCAGGGAGAATACGCGACAAGTCTATTTTTGACAAAAGCTGCATCAAGCTGCACAGAGCAGATTGAGCAAGGCATGAAGTCAGACACAGGAACGGCAGAGAGAATCTAGTCAGTTTTAAAAATGAAACACCATGTGCATCAAATAAACAGACAAAAAAAGAAACCATTTACTGAGATCACCTCCTCTCAAGGGTCTGCTGCAGCTGTTCTGGTCCACCCCCGAGTGCAATTACTGTGTTCAACCTGTGCAAACATTTGCACCAAGGAGGAAAACAAATAAATCCGATTTATCCAGACTAAAAAGCGCAGGTGTTAAAACACCCTGACATTTACTGTACATACATTTGTCCACTTTTTGCCAAAGTCAAAAGCCAGAACCTGCAGCTACGGAAAAGCTTTAAGAAGAAAGAAGCAAAAGTTTGGGCAACATAAAGCAACATCAAACAAGAGGAAGATAAAGGCCGAGCTGCCAACCACCAGCAGTGATGATAAACACTGATGGGCAGTAGCATCGCTCTCCAGGATACCAGCAGCTAAAAGAAACCAAAGCAGTGGACTGTTTATGTTTGTGTCATATTCTGGTGCCCATGTGTGACAACAGGGGGGCTTGGAACTTTCTTTTAAGACGGGTGGCATCACATGGTGGTGAGGGGGATTTGGATCACTGCAGTAAACAACACTGAGTTATGAGGAAGACAAGACAAGTTAGAACAGAAAAATGGCAATATCTGGTATTTTTGAAAACATTTAATAAAACGTTTGGCTCAGACACCTTATATGTCACGTTTAGATAAATGAATCAATGCCACAAACCTTCTGCTGTAATTTGAGAAGAACCAGAGAAAAGTACTGCAGGGAAATAAATGAAGGAGAAGTAAGACATGTTAAGTTTTATGATCAAGAGACCAAACTTTTAAATAACAACCAGCTGAACCGGCTGCCTACAGTAACTCAGGGGAACTACCTGGATTGTTCAGTGCATTGATTTCCCACCGTCTGTGAGTGAGTCAGTGTGTGCAAGTGTGTGTGCATGAGTGTGTGTGTGTGTGTGTCTGGGGAAAGAACGGAGGCTCTGTCTCACTAGCGGCCTACATGAACTCTTCACAGGTAATTGAAGCGAGATTGAGGAGTTGTAATTGGAACTCAGAGTGTCTGTCTGGAGCTTACACACACACACACACACACACACACACACACACACGAGGGACAGGCAAGGTGAGAGGGTAACAGTCTCAGGTGGGTGTATGCTCAGGGTTTCTGCTTTTGTCTGGAAATTGAACAGCTCCAAAATACCTCTTCAGTAAATTTAGGTGAACTTACAGAAGTCTGAGTAAGTGATGTGGTGTGTGTGTGTGTTGTGTGTGTGTGTGTGTGGTAAGATCAACAAAGTATGTGCATGTTAGTGACTATGTAAATACAAAAGTGTCAATGAGCATGTGAATGTTTTTGTGTCACAACACAACAAAATACAGTATGTCCGGAATCTAGGTGTGTGTTGTTTGTGTGTTATGTGTGTTTGTGTGTCTGCGACTGACAGTGTGTGTATAAAGAGCTGCTCTGCAGAAGCGTACAGTAAAAGGCACTTGTACAACAGTCAGTCTATTCTTTCACTGACAATGATTCCTGTTGACCGAAATGTTTTATACAGAATAACGACCAGATCACTTTTCTGCACATCATCAATGGTAAAAAGTAAAGACAGATAGAAAATAGCAGCCACAATGAACTGGTTATATGAAGAGCGGCAGGTGACGGGGCACTCACTTCAGAGTCAGATCAAATCTTCAAAATGTCATCAAGGTGAGCAGCGGCTTTTATTACACTGTTCCTGTCGCATGGAAACACACACAAGCTGCACCAGCATCACATCATCTGATCACTGCTGCTTGTAGGACAACACAGTGCATGTGGCCCCTGGAAAACCTCAGGAACTGCATCACTTACCTTATGCTCTAAATTTTCTAACTTTACTGTAAGCGCACACATAGTTCATTGTAGAGCTGCAATGATTAATTGATTATTAATCGATTATTAAATTATCACCAACTATTTTGATAATTGTTTAATCTTTTTGAGTCGTTTTTTTCATAAAAATGTCCAAATTCTTTGATTTCAGCTTCTCAAATGTGAATATTTTCTGGTTTCTTTAGTCCTCTTGTGAGAGCAAACTTAATATATTTGTGTTCTGGACATAAGACATTTGAAGATGTCAACTTGGGCTTTGGAAAATAATCGTCAGTTGCAGCCCTCGTTCATAGAAGTAGGCCAGTGGCCGACTATTTCAGCCAGTATTCTCTACTGCTATCTGCATGTTTTCAAAGTCACTGTCAGTATGTGACACATCAACAACAACAATCTCTGAGTTAGTAACCTACACACTGAAAATGTTACCCAAACCCAATCCCAGTCTCTACTCTAAGCTACCAGCTTCTTACCTTACCGATTCTTTTTAGCTTGTTTAGCCATTTTAATGCCAGGGCTCTGCTCACCTCTACAAATATTTCACCAAAACAAATTACTCCTAACACTATTTTGAAGGGGCACCATCACTGCATCCTGGGCTTAGCACCACCCAACCTGACTGTGATTGGTTTAAAAAAAAAATACAAAAGGCCATTTTTTTTTACCCTATTCCAGAATTGAAATGGGTTCAGAAGCTTGAGCATACAAACGTTTTCTTTTAAATAGATTTTATACAATTATTTAAAATTATTTCAGCACTCATCAGTTTCTGGTGAATTAAGAGGAGGAGGTATCCTGATGCTTTGACTCGGTGCTTTTCATTGTGAAATGATAAAATGCCTCTGTGCGTGTAAGAGTCAGCTGTTTCTTAAATGGATGGTAATTTCATCAACGCCACGTGAACCGTGACATGTCTTCCTTTAGGCTCTCAGACGGCAGCACGGAGGAGACTGGAAGCAGGTTTGATGAATCACACCCCGATGTTCTAACATTCCTTCAGCTAATCATGCACACCATGCAGCCTAACAGTAATTTAGCACCCCGGGGAGTCACGGCTAAATCCTCACAAAGATATACTGAAACATTAAAAGGTTGGAAGAAGAACTTGACAGATAAGCAGAGGTATCAGGAGGAAAGTGGTGTTTATGTTCAGTATACGGTTGTGTACAAGACATTGCAGGGCAAGAATTTTTACAACATTTAAATAATTTATATCCGAGTGGAGTTTCAGTCTGTTTAAATACGTTTGGCTGTCTTTGAATGAAGGGTTATGAATAAAAACAGCTATACAGGCAAAAAAACACCATCCTTTAACTGAAAGTGTGTGCTTTAACAGCGCTGCATCGCTTCAAATGAGGAATAAAATGTGTCATTAACTTTTTGTCAGCTTTATCAAAACTATATAACTATTTATTATCAATCTGTGGTATCGCCTCCTTACTGCAACCTTGTCATTTGTTTTTATACTGAAAATAACATAAATTCCTGCTGTGTGCACCCTGCTAGAACTGCATGTACTCCAAGTCTGGTGAAAATGCTAAGCCTGCTTCCTATCCAACTTTTTCTCTCCTGATACCTCAACTCAGGGTATCAGTGCTCTCTTTTTCCAAGAATTTAAAATACGTAAACCTCACTGCATGAAACTGATAGGAATAATTTTTATGTGAGGTAACATGAAGCTGGGGATCTGAGTCAGCAGCCCACTGTGACTCCAGTAAATCAATGGAACTGACTGGAATTTTATGACATTAACACAGAGACCGTATTTAATGTGGACGTCATGGCAGAGCTGCAGCCACATCAAAGGTCAGTAACGGTGCTGATACAGATTTGCGGATTGGATCAGTGCATCCCTACTTCTGACCTTTTTCTTTTATGCCCCTGCACATCTTCACACACACACACACAGTATCTGTACTGCAGAAAAAGTTTTTACATATATTTGAATTCGGGTTGGGTTCTGAATTTGAACTGTTTCCAAAGTTATAAGAACCTGAAACATCTTGCTTTATAATTCTGCTTTTCCACTTCTAAAAGTTTGGACACTTTTGTCTACAAAGCAAGTGTCAGTCTACGCTATGATATGACAGATGCTAACTAAGCACTTTGAAAGACAGAAGTCATATAGCAAAATCAGTCATCATGACTCTAAAATTTTGAATCCAATTCTAGATGAACCCCTGGAAAAGCTTCTTAAATCTGTCAAGCATAAATTATTGCTCTTCTTCAGACCCATGTTTTGGGTATTTTTGCCTTCTATTGATAGTTTAGCTAAGAAGCAGATATTAATCGTAGGTGGAGTGAGGGGGCTGAAATGAAACAAAGCTCCACAACCAGAATCAAGACTGAGACAATTGATTTCTAAAAAAAGGGACCTAAAATTAAAGGGATCAGGGGGCAGTCAGACCAGATCTAAAAAGAACCAGAGGCAGCCTGAGGTGCCACCAATTTTATGAGAAGCTATGGTCGACATACCATCATTTTTCCTCCACTTCACAGTTCTCACTCTTTTTCAAACTAGAATTACCGTGTCACAGTGGTATGCATCTGCCAGTTTACATCCATGTCTGTCCAGGGTGAAATAAATGTATTTAGTGATTTCTGTGAATAAGTTGCAGTGAGAAACAGGCTGTTTTCACTTAGAGACTATCTTAACAGAGTGCAGAGGACTGACAGAGAGCTTCAAGGTTTTTGTTTTTTTTTTGAAGAACATTATGATGTCACAATGACCTTTCACCTTTTCTTCTAGACATCTGTGTCAAATTTTGACAAAATTAGCGCATGAAATATTGAATTATGGCCAAAAATGTGTTTTGGGAAGTGATAGTGACTATGACTTTTCATCACCAAAACCTAATCAGTTCATCCTTGAGCCAAAGTGTTTTGTACCAAATTTGAGGAAATTCCTTCCAAGTGTTCCTGAGATATCGTGTTAACGAGCATGGAACAGATGTAAAACCCCAAAACATAATGCCTCCACCCCCCGCTGTTGCCAGGGGAATAAAAATCTATTTTTCTGTGCTGATTACGAAGCACCACGTGACAAGAGCTGATAGTGAGTTTGCTCAGATCCATTTAGGTATTGATATAGATACCTGAGACCTGCTGCAATAAACCAGACCAGACACAACTACACTAAACATAATTTGTACCAGACTTGGCTTAAGTCCCAGGTTGAGTCTCGATTTGGACCCCACAAAACTTGAAATAAGAAAACAGTGTTGTTGTTTTTTTACTGTATTTCACTAGTTATAGATACAGTATAATACCCCTGATCTCACGATACCAGACTATCGTTGATCTGTGCGCCTGCAGATTGTCTGGGAATGTCTAAATGCACGGTAGTTAGTTGAAGAGCGGTAAGTACAGCAGCTAACAAACCTATACTCCTTACATTTTCTCATCAGAAACAATTCTCTCCTCCCATTCTACTCAGCAGCAGGCACACGACTTCTAACTGTCACCGCCCTAATATGGAGGGCCACCTTAAAGACTTTGGATCGGTTCAGCAAAGTTTTTCTTTTTTAACTTTCTAATTGTTTTGACCCATTTTTAACAGTGAAAGCCAGGAGATCATCTCCAGTCTAGACACTGACTTGTGAGTCTAAGTAAATTCAATTGTGAAGAGCAAACAGAATTGGTCCAGGCACAAAATCTAATCATTTAAGACAAATGACTTTCATACCCGACATCTGCATTCATCTTTAACGAGTTTTGTTTCCTCTTCTCACTCAAAGAAAAAAAACTGATAAAGTCTTAAGTTAACCAAACCAGAATATCCCAGCAAAGATGATTCACACAACCAGCATCTTCCTTCTTCTCCACTTTTATGTTTTCACACTCCTACTACTGACAAAAGTATCAACTACCAAGCTATCAACTTTTTCCTTGCTTCCTGCACCAGCTTTGACTCATACACCAACTCTGACTGCTGTCCAACTAATTTGCCAGACACCAGTTGACCTGTTAAGTAAATCTCAAGCCTTCAAAGCGTATGGAGGATGACACATCAAACAATGGCCTCCCTGTCCAAATATTTGCAGAGCCCTGCTAAATAAATCATCTTTCATCCTCTTTCCCTCGCCTGGGCGTTGAGTGAGTCACCTAATAGCCTGAATAGAGGTGTTAGCTGGTGCATTAGCCCGCTCCATTGAGATGAATCACCAGATGGCATAAGAAGATGAAAGGTAAAATACCCAAATATTCAAAACTGGGAACTTTTAAACCGAAAAGTGATTAAAAAAGAAGATTAAGCTTGCTGCAAAATCAATTGCATGAACACAAAATTTCATCTGTGCTTTTAATTTGTTGATATGACTGCAACAAAGGTCCAATTAAAACTTTTCTCGACTCTTGTGAGTGTTCTGCTTCATTTCGTGGGTATCACACCTCCTCATTACAGGAGGAAAATGGCCACTCATGAATATTAAGGCACACAAGTTATCAATTAAAACAAATATCCACTTAGCTTGTTCAGAGTGTGTATGTGTGTGTGTATCCTCCTGACCCTCTAAATGGATCTATTCTTCCCATAGAGGATGTGGCGTCTCCACAGACACCACGCTGCTGCTGCCGTCTCTGGCATACTAAACTCTTCTTCCATCCACCCTCATCTTCATTTTCCACCTTCTTTCCACAACCCCCCTCCTCTGTCCTTCTCTATTTATCTTTAATCTGTTCATCATCAGCTCATCTCTCTCCTCCTGCCCTCCTTTACTTATCTTTTCTTTTTTCTCCCTCATTTTGGGCTCATTTGTTCGGTCTCTTTCTCCTCCATCGCCCGTTCCTATGTGCTGAATTATTAACCTGAGAGGTCTTTACTCTTTCTTACACCTAACATGAAACATGCAGCGCAGAATGACTCCATAGATTATCTGATCCTATGTATCATGTCCAGTTGCATATAGAGCCTTAATTAAATCAGCGCAGAAAGCAGGAAACCGTGCACACACTAAAGACAACTAAACAACATCCTACACATGGTCACTACACTGAAAAAACCTCACAACTACAGTCACTTTTCATATGTTGAGATTCAGTACAAGTGGGCATCTGGAAGTCTCAGTCTTGTAAAAATATTTTTGGAATTATTAAAAAATGTTCATACAAGAGTTCATAGTGGTTATTTGGGCTATGACGTTACCATACAGGGTCATGATGCTTGCTGGCAAGACTTACACAGTGTGTAACTGGCGCACGTAATGCAGAACCAAAGTTCACAAGCACTTGGAAACTTTTTACCATACACTGTTAGCAAAATGTGCTAAGCTTAGCACAATAACTTATTGGCATCTGAGTCAGTCAAACTATTGGAAGTGCAAATGAAAAGCTGGAGATGGAAGACCTGCCTGCGCCCTTTAAAGGGTAACTTTAGTATTTTTCAACCTGGGCCCTATTTTCCCATGTTTCTGTGTCTAAGTGACTAATGGGGACACCAGTTTTTGGTCCAATAGTGAGCAAGAACGCTGTAGCTGACAGAAGTGAAACTGAGCTGCCTGCAATGCAATTCCTACGGGCACACCATCAAAGTAAGTTCACTAAAGTGCCTTTTTTGCCACTGACAGGCTGAGACTGTTAATTTAAGTATCTGACAACATTATAGAAAGGACTGACAGACAGATAGACAGATAGTGAGCTATGTTTGATTAATACACTGTTTTCTTCACACAATACCAATATTGGATCTGAGATCCCAGTACTTGGTCATAAACCATATAGTACTGAACATCAGAACATTCACGAATATCTGTACCAATTGTTAAGACTACTCAACAGTTGTTGAAATATTTCAGTCTGGACCAAAATGGTGGACCAGCTGACCAACAGACTTTGTCATCTGTAGAATCACCCTGCCAGACTTCAACTTTATCATGAGACTTTTATTTTTAAACCAATGTTTTATAAATGTCCTTGTTTTGATACTTTCAAAAAAGGAAAGTCGACAGAGAAAGCAATGAAAGTCTGAAGGGAATTTACAGTGTTTGCAGTAGGTGGTAGTAACAGAATGCAACACCACACCACACAGGACAAAAATAGAGTAAGTAGGACGAGGTGACATTTCTATTCAATTGTGAATTATTTAGTAGATCCTTTTCCCTGTGATACAGCAGCAAGTGCTCTTCCCATTCATTCAAATTCCAAATATATCCAACACCCTTATTTGTAGTCCGCTGGTGCACCACAACTAGTAATAATCCTTTTAACTAATCCACATCAAATCTCTCACAATGCTAATCCGCTAGGCATGATGGTCCACGGCAGCTATTCATCTGTAAACACTTCTAACTGTGCTCTGGCATGCATAATTAAATTGTAATGGTAATTTGTTGTATTGCTGGGCTTGGCAAAGGCTTAACTATTCATGTGCTGAGGGTTCACACTTATTCATAATGGGGTGGGACGTGGCGGCGTTGTGCATTATGTACAAGACAAGCATGACGTGACTGAGGACTGAGGGAAAATAGAAGATTACAGCATGCCAAATTAAAGAAGTCTTTCTCAGTGAGCAACACACTTGAATGAAACATAAATAATAAACATATATGGATACAATATGTGGTAGTTAGGTAGATGAGACTAAAATATTATGACAGTAGGTAGTAATTGCTAATTTTTTAAACTTAAAGTCTGTCTTTATTTGTTTGGTACCATGAGCAGTGATCGCATGATTGAAATGACACCCTACAACCTGTCCTGATACAAAAGAAACTCATAAAAACAAAAACAAAAACCTTTATGACCATTCAAAATATAAGTCATGCAAGTGTTTGCTGCTCTGTCACTTCTATGGTTAAGGTCTGGTTAGGTTTGGGCAAATAAAACTTCTTGATTAAGGTTAAAAAAAGATCAGATTGTCATTATTTATGTTTTAAAACACTGCTAACGTAGTTCAAAGAAAACGTGTTGAATGACAGAACAACACAAAAGTGACCTGCAGACTTCCATGTAAAAATCACCACCTTTTTGTCCACCATGTCTCCACAAGAAAAGGAAAGTGAATACTCTCACCACTGCAGGAGAAAAAACAACCAATAATGGGATTTTTCTGGTGAGGACAGTTTCAGAAAACAATGGACTCAAGGAAAGACACACTCCACCATTTTTCCATGTGACGGTCTTTGATTCTTGCTCACATATTTTCTTCTATCCTGACACCTTGTTATTCATTTCTTATGCTCATGTTATTGATTCATTAAATACAAGAGTCTTAATTCAATACTCACGGTGAATCAAAGTGGCGACTGTGACTTAAAAGGATATTCCACCCCTACATGATAGTCCACTCAATATGTACTCACCCCTATGCCGATGTGAGGATGGGTTAAGATCTTCAGTTCACAAAACAATCCTGGAGTTTCAGCAGAAAACAGGTTTGCAGCCAAATCCAGTACAATGGCAATGAATGGAGACCACGGATAAAATGTAAAAAAAAAAGAACACAAAACAAACACAAAATGTCTCCATCCTGCTCGTGTGGTGTAATCCAAGTGTCCGCGAGCCGTGACATTAAAATTTAACCACAAAAGACGCCATTTACACCATATTTTTAGCCGAAATGTCAACTGTAGCAGGTAGCATGTAAACATGCCATCGACCTCACGATATTTTCACACGTGAATCCATTAAGAGATATACGAAGTCTCGCGATACATCAGCGCCATGTTTACATTCTACCTGGGAGGCTACAGTTGACATTTCGGCTAAAAACATGGTGTAAATGGCGCCTTTTGTGGTTAAATTTTAATGTCATGGCTCACAGACACTTGGATTACACCACACGAGCAGGATGGAGACATTTTGTGTTTGTTTTATGTTCTTTTTTTTAACATTTTATACGTGGTCACCATTCACTGCCATTAGCTGCAACCCTGTTTTCTGCTGAAACTCCAGGATTGTTTTGTGAACTGAAGACCTTCACCCATCCTCACATCAGCATAGGGGTGAGTACATATTGAGTGGATTATTATTCAGCAGCGGAATATCGCTTTAAGATGTACTTGTGAAATGGCCAGCAGGGGGCGACTCTTCTGGTTGCAAAAACAAGTCCTGATTGTATAGTGTATGAGAAAATGACCCTACTTCTCACTTTATTTATTGCCTTAGTAAACATTTTATGGTATCAATCTTTAATTTCAATACAGCATGATGCTAATTTTGTAAATTATGTTTCTATTTAGAGTAAATAGGGCTTCCAGTTGCGCAATGTGGTGTTAAGACACGAGCTGTCTGAGCTCTTTATCGTTTCAGCATAATCTTTCTATAAACTACCATCTATCATGACGTACTGCTTTCATCTTGAAGCAATTATTTTGCTTTATTCAGAAATTTGAGAAACAGGAGGAGCGAAGCAAGGAAAAAAGGTGGCAAGATGACAACTCAAGCCCAACACCATGGTGCTAAAGTTTGCAGCAATATGGTGGAGGATCCTGCATCATCACTGACAACACAGAAACTTGGTCAAGTGCTTGAAAAGCTGAGGAAAACCATGAATGGCAAACTCAGAGCTCTACTGAGTAGTTTCTATGAATCCATCTGGTCCTCAGTTGAATCGTTGCTGACTTTAGAAACGCAAGCTTCCACTATCAGAGCGATGGATACTAGCCTGTCAGACCATAATGACAGGATAACACAGCTGTAATTTGACATGAGTGGGCTTCAATCTAACCTAGATTCTCTAACGGAGGAGAATACAGCGCTCAAAGCTTAAGTGGAAGATGTGGAAACCTGTTTCGAAATGGTAAAATGTCTGAGTGTTAGATAAATAGACAATAAAGCAGAGTGTGCTTTGCGGCATGGTCACTACCACAGTGACCTGTCAAATCTAAAAATCTTGTTTTCCAGGTGAAACTAAACATGTTTATTTGGTACAGAACCCAACAATATCAAATCATCATGATTTTAATTATTCTCTTCCATACAAAAGCACAATGCAACAATGATCATTCCCACCACTCATATTGCATGTTATAATCGCAAATTCAGTTAAAAAAAACTGCAATGTGACTATTTTTTAACATATCATGCAGCGTTACCACCCGCCACTCTAAATGGCTCACACAGGCACCATTTTATTCTGAAGTCTCAAATAAATTCCGTATAAAGCTGAATGAAAAGACATAAAGTGAAAGTGAAAAGCACCTTCTTAAGCAATCCTTATTTGTGCTGAAAATGTGTATAATCATGACACCAGTGAATCATATAGTCTCCAACAATGAATTTTGTCAAGTGTGAAACAAACACAAACACCTGCCTGCCAATGCTGCTTCGCTCTGTCTGACCTCCTTCCTCTAATAATAAAAGGTCTCGACTCTTTAACATGGTGACATAACTGCCTTCCTGGGTTAGGCTTATATCATATTAGAGACCTATAGATAGAGATATTGATAAAGCTTCTTCAGGGTTATGTAACCAGTGCACTGCAGGTTTCACCACAGACAGCATGAAACGGGCGGTGCTCAGTCGTTACTGTGGGAGCTTTACATAGCAAAAGCAGCACCCCTGTGCACAACTGATGAATATATGCAGAGTGTTGTGAATGAATGCATGTTTCCAGGCACAGCTATTCCCTCGTTGATAACGCCGAGATCCACCTACTTAGACACATTAAAAGCTAACCTCGCAGGGTGGTGAATATGACAAAACGTCAGCCCACTCATCGTATTCAGCGTCTCTCTAAACTACAGTAGCTGCATTACAGCACGGGGGATTCAGCATCATGACGTGATGTGATTGATCTGAGCACGAGTTTTGGCGTTTGAAGGCACTGCCTCTCCCTGCTGGCAGTGTGCCTGCTTTTTAAGATCATGCTAATCAAACCAGGATGAAGTCAGTGTTGTGTGTGTGTGTGTGTGTGTGTGTGTGTGTGTGTGGGGTGTGTTTTTCTACATACACCGTGGAGCAGAGGCATAAACTGTATTATGCAGATTTCAATATGAGTGGTCATCTGTCATACAACGCCTGTGGCAACACACAACACGTGATGGGTGTGTGCTCTGTATTTCTATGTCAAAGCACTACACAAACCTCAGATATTATAAAGGGTTTACCAACATAATTTAACAAGACAGATGCTGTGTCTCAATTTGTGCACTTCTGTTCTTACACTTCCTGTTTTAAGTGAGTAAGTGTGTTTACACTGACATTTGTAGTGTGCAATGTAGTGCACTGCGAGTGCCCGGATGTTGTGCTGAAAACAGCCAAAAAGTTGAGTGTGGAAGGCTGGACTTTTCTCGCCCTGAATGGTCGCAATCTTGTCTTTGTAGTGGAAGAGGCATGGCTACTGAACTTGTAAACATGGCGACAGAGACGGCCAAGGAAGCAGCAGCGTTGACTATAGCGGCTGCAGTGAACACCAGATTATACAGATGTTAAATCATGCATGTATTCTCATCGAGAAGTACCACTATACTGCTCTCGGATTGAAACTACCAATACGTTTATTTGATTAAGTTTGTAAGGATCTGGTTCCGCAAATCAAAGATAAATCAACATATTGGTGTATTTTTTCCTGATCACAGGAGGGAGGGCGGCTGTTGTATGGTGTATTTTAACCTCCCGAGAAACAAATGGCAAATGAATTTTAAAGGATGTTCATGTTGAACAAGTGAAATATAATGAAAATGAATAATAATTGGCAGATTTATCAATAATGACAATAATGATCTAGTTCTTGCTTGAGCTCTAGTAAACATGAAGTGCAGCTGAGCCTGATGGGAAGGTCAGCTTATGACCAAATATCTGCAATACTAATAAGTATTAGACAAATAAAATTTTTTATTTGATGGTGGTGCTAGATGAAAGGTCAGAAGCTCACCAAACATATTTCAAATCATCCTAAGAGGGAAATGAATGTGCGTACCAAATTTCATAGTAATCCATACAATAGTTGTAGAGGTATTTCCCTAAAAGACAAACCTCATAGTGCTGCTCGAGGAGAAGTCAGGACATCACCACAGAGATTTCATTCTCCGGGGACCATGAATATCTGTAGCAAATTTAACGCAATCCATCCAGTTGATTTATTTCATTTTCAAGAGTTGAACTGACCGTCCAATTTTCTAAGCATAGCAAAATGAACAGACACAAACCACACTTATTTTCATTTAACTGTGGAAAAAAGTAAATATGACATTATCTACACAGACACGCTGGCTGAGATTTCATGGCTTGATGAGTGTTGCAGCTGTTGAGTGACCAAAATGTAAGTTGCATCATTATTTTCTGTTTTCCTAAATGCAATCATCAGCTGTTAATAATCGACCTAATACACTAATCCTCTCCCACCACCCACTCATAGTAAGAGAGGAGTGTTGTTCCGGATTTGGGGAAAGCCTCGTCAGAACATGACAACATGAGTAGG
Source organism: Lutjanus argentimaculatus (assembly GCA_034769285.1). Lineage (NCBI taxonomy): Eukaryota > Metazoa > Chordata > Actinopteri > Lutjaniformes > Lutjanidae > Lutjanus > Lutjanus argentimaculatus. Next base: position 73,693 of record JAWZSL010000095.1, on the reverse strand, counting down.
AGGACAGATAACATAATATTTAACAGTTTTATTTTTAGGACAAATATATTTCAGATTAGAGTCAGAAAACTTTTTGTCAAGGAAAACACATCAGTATAAAGTTTATGTTAAACCAAAATCAAACATTTCTAATCAAACAAAATGCCTTTTTCTAATATTATGGCCGCCCAGCGGTGGCTCTAAATATTTAAGTGCTGTGGAGGAAAATTCCTGGATAGAACGTCCAGAGATTGCTATTTATATATTGCTAATTACCCAAATATCTCCATCCTCCTTTCACAAAACTTCCAGAGGATCCTTTGCCTGGCCCCAGTGATTACTCTCATCCCTGATTAGTGGCCTAATTAATGAAGTCAACAACGACCAGCTCCAATATCAGCTCAAACAGCTCTTCAACATCAGCACTAACTTTGGAGACTAATCAAGCCACCTAAAGGTCAGCTAATTTAGTTTTATAATCAGAAGCTGCTACAATATTGAAAAATGCAGTGCGTGTAGCCATGAAGGTGATAGATGCTCAATGTTTGTGACAACATGTTAAACTGCTGAAAACAAACTGTAGTGCAGCTTTTGCTTCTCCTTCGTCTTCCTCCTCTCTGCCTTTCTTACCCCATTTCTTACCCCTGCATATTTGAACAAAGTGAAACTCACTAGAAAACCAAACTTTCAGTCCAAACTGGGGGGCAGCTGAAAGCTCTGGCTCCCATGGTTGACAAGCGGGCAGATGGAGTAGCGCTTGGCCCATTAGCTAGAAAGAGAAATACGCTAAGTAATAACAAACTGCAATACTTGGAGAATCGCAATGCTTAAGATTTGCAACACTAATGAAATTGGTATTAAGATGGACGGATGGACGGACGGACAGACAGATGGACAGACAGACAAACAGATCAGAATCAGCCAAAATTGGAATCAGCAAGTCAAACCATGAGGATCTTTGACAGCACAATGTACAGTAGAATATATCTAGGACACAGAAAATAGCTGAGAGAAAATATAGTGGACTAGATAGAAAATAGTGAATGACCTCAGATAGCCCCTGAGTCACGCTGTTCTCTTTTTGGCGCTGGGAATCACTTTTGGCATCACAAAATCTGTGCAATACCAAACAGGCACGGTTTGATACCAGATGCTACTGATGAAGAGGGGATCACTCAATGACGTCAGCATGCAGAAAAAATGTGTTTAATTTACAAGTGTCACACTGATATACACTATTGTCTCTATTTACATTGTCAATGCATGTCATAAACACAAGTATTACATAATATAGAATCATAGATACCGAGTCCTGGTAGATGGCCACAAAAATTGATATTATGGATTGATAATATCTGCTGTTAACTGTAACTGTTGTAGATCAATAGAAATTATCCCACAAGCTGCAGTTGGCAGACAGACAACTGATGTCACTGACCTGTGTGCTGGTGATTCACCAGGTCCAACCAATGACCCTCTACAGTTTTATTTTCTAAACACTGAAACAAACCTGTTTGTGATCAATTCAGACACAATACTACAATATAAAGCTGCAACAAATAATCAATTAACTGACTATAAATCAACTATTAAATTAATAGCCATATATTTTGACAATCAATTAAGTGGTTTGAGTCATTTTTTTTTTATAGAAAATGTCCAGATGCCCTCATTTCAGCTTCTCAAATGTGAATATTTTTTAGTTTCTATAGTCCTCTACGACAGTAAAGTGAATACCTTTGGGTTGTGGAAAATAATTGTTAGTTGCAGCCCTACAGCAGTACTGTAGGTTATAATCAGTTTATCAGATATTCTCTAAAAAGGTTGATGGATTATCCCTCATGGATGTCAGCGGATCCCTTTGATCTTTTCTTGCCATCCATTGTTAATGCAGATAAACACACACAACAAGCAAACCAATAAATCATCACTAAAGTGTTCAGTATCTCCCTCACAACAACTATTGATACTCACTAGCTCGAAGGAATTCAGACCTTTTCCACTTAAAACACTCTTATTATTTTTATGATGAAAACATATGCAAATCTGCACGGCAGCTTTTGTTTCAAGGTGTCCCTGAGGTGTAAAATATCAAATTTCATAAAATACGTTAACATACTAAATATGGAAAAATTTCAGACGCCAAATTCAAAACAAAGAACACAAGGCACTTTAAAGCAAATTAATAAAACAGACAAAAGAATTAGAAAGCACAAAGACACAAAACAATTTATCTGATTGGATACTTCAGAGGTCACACTTACAGAACAGAGATGTAGAACATAGGGAGAGCTCATTTTTCTTGTGTGGACGCATTATGGCTGGGCACTAATTTGGTTCCACCTTCTCTCCCTCAGGGATTTATTATAAAAATGCACAACATTCTTTTCTTTTTTCTTCATTTTTACTGATTTGACCAGTTCCTTAAACACACCAGTGGGCCACCTACACTTACTCTTTGTGACATGTTGCTGTGTCGCCTTGGACTTTTTTTCTGCTCCTGCAATAAGGACTCTAACTAAGGCACCTCAAATACTTTTCTACTCATATCCCCATGTGTTAACAAACAGAAAACAAAGGAAACATAAAAGGCTGTAAGAATGAAAAAATGCGCAGAAAAACATGCACTAGGCTGATCAGTCGACACCTGAATTGATGCAGAAACTTCCTCTCTGTTTCTCTCTTCCTGTCCGTCTACATGGTGGCCTGGCTACCTTAAAGAGATATTTGGATTTTGTGAGGTGGGTTGTATGAGGTATTTATTCATAGTCAGTGTTATACCAGCAGTAGATGGTGGTTGACATGCCCCCACGTTGGAGAAGCAGCAGGAGCATTGTTGTAGAAAGCTACGCAATATACTGCTGTACAGTAACAAAATGTATTTTAGCCACCTAAAAAAAAAATCAATATCAATTCAGTGTATGATATGTATTTAGAATATTTTAACTGCTTTACCAACCTTTGCCGTCAGACAGCATTTTCCAACGGTGAGTCGCTATATAACCCAAATAACAATCTCTCCAAAGCCATCAGACTCCTTTGGCAAAATCAATAATTTTACTTCGCAGAACACTCGATCGGTTTGTCTGTGTTATAGTGCGACCTCTGTGTTTAAAAGGCTTAGTTCAAGAGCTCGACCAATATTGGATTTTTGGGAGCAACACCAATACCGATATTAGGAAGTAAAACAAATCCAGTATCAATATATCTGCCAATATTCTTTACACAGAAGATAATATGTTCAAAATGATATCAGGGCACAGAAACAGCGAGCCTTCACTGGTATTTTTAATAACTATAACTAAATAGCTATAAATAAAATGTACAGCATATGTACTGATACTGATATAGACCGATATAGCTGTGACAGACCAAAATGAGGCTGATAATGTGATTGTGTGAAAAAGTCCCACAATCACACAAACAAACTAACCAATCAAGGCAGTGGTGGAGTTTGGTTGAGAGCAAACAATGTTTTCCCTCGATAAAGTGGTGAAAATATTCTAAATATGGTACATTGCCTAGCTTCCATGCCTCCTTTCTCCTTTCTGCTTCTCCAAACTGCCATCTACTGTAGGTAATAACCACTGACCACTTCAAAAAATCCACACTATCCCTTTAACTTCACCCTGTCTGTGCTGCTGCTGTCTAACAACCAATCAAAACAATCATCACCACACACTTTTTATATAATGAGCAATATTTTTACAATTCTGTTGGAAAGAAATTAAAAAAATCCATCTTCATAAGACTTTCTGGATGATGCACTGTTTGAATAAGTTGGAAAGTTAGAGTCTGTGTTACATTCACTGCACTCTGCCAAACAGGCACTATCTATGGAAATGTCATTCCATCCTATATTCACTGCCACTGCATTTTCTATTTGTTTTGTGAAATGTTGTTATCTGTTATATTTATTTGTTTCCTCGAATGGTGATGTGTTTTACATTGAGGGGCCACAGTAGTTGTTTTTGTTTCCTCAAAATCTCGTCTCTCTATTTTCTTATTGTCTGCAACCGTCAACGTGTGTGAGAAGAAAAAAAAAAAGCAACCCGAGATTCGGGAGCGAAAATGAAACTGAGGCAGGTGAGAAAGACGCGAAGTGAGATTGTGAGAGAAAGAGTTGAACAGTGTGTGCGTGTTCATGACAGTGTTTTGCCAGATGACAGCAGTGTGGAGGCAGTGTGTTTTGTCATTTATCATTTGGAGAGGCTGCTTGTTAGAGCACACACATCTTAATAGTCACTGTGAACCGGGAGGGCCGAGATGAGAGGAGGCGTTTTATTGGCCCGTCATGACTACAAACACACACAGGCAGCATACAGTGTAACGTGAGAGCGTACAGACAGACAGACAGACAGACAGTGCTAACAACACATTTAGGACAGAAACAGCACCAGAAACAGATGTGAACACATCCTCCAGTCAAAACACTTAAACAATATTCACACATGCATGTATATTTGCAAACATGTCTGGAAACACAGGCAACATATAGCTGTGGAAACACAGCCACAGACACAACTGTACTGTTATTTAATGGATTCCTTGATGGATGTTACACATTTTTGTTTATCAGCCAACAGCTGATTCTGGGCACTACGAGGGCTGTGGAAGCATGACAGAAAAGAGGGATATCTTGTTTCTCAATTCAAAAGGATTTTTCACGCATTTATGTAATACAAGGATTAAAGAGTATTTGATGCTTTTTCTCATTTTTCTTTATGCTAGTATCCACTGGTGTCCGTATGAACATGGTCAAAGATGCACAGAAAATGATATATGCATATCAACGCATATATTTTATATATCAACATATAACATATATCCATTTTGGACTTTATCAGGAAGGCTGTCTCATATCAAAAAATCTGACCTGCTCTAGCAAGGAGGGTCTGAATCACAGACATAAATAAAGATGGACAACGCAGCTCCGCCTCCTCCCACTGTACAAAACTGAAGCTAAAATATCCCGAATACAAGCACTGCCATCTTGCACTGGTGATGTAATTTGAAGTCAGAGTCGGTGCAGTAGTGACCATTATTGAGGCAGCGTATTTGACTTCCTGTCCACAGAGCTGGCTGATTCAATCACGAGCAGACCTCAGCTGTCAATCATGCCATGAAATCCCATTTCTGTAATATTAAATAACTAATTAAAATCTAACTGATCAGAAAAATGAACAAACATCAGGATGATAAAAGCTATCTAAAATGACAGAAACCATCTTTAGGAAAAATATATGTCCAATTTATTAATAGTGGGGAGGCAGGATTTATGACCTATACTGCAGCCAACCAGCAGGGGGTGATTGAGCTGTCATGTTGTCCATTTTTATATACAGTCAATGGTCAAAATCCTCAACACTGTAGTCACCACCACTTCCCAGTATCGCTCTGATGGCAACCGCCAACTGTCTCGCTCAGCTGAGACTCACAGCTGACACACAAACCCCATGCCAGGTTTAAAAGGGTTTAAAAGGGTATTCATTTCTTCATCATGTGTCCCAAACTGCTCAGCCTCTGAAGCGCAAAACAAAGTTAGCCAGTTAACTATACCGAGGAAGCTAAGCTAAGAAAACAATAGCACAAATAACAATGCCATGATTGAAAGACACACACTTACAGCAGCCAGCAGAAAAGAAACGCCACTGCAACTAATGTAATTGAGCATCTTGGTTAACTGGGCAGGTTTAATAAGAAAATAATAAACTGGACATGAAGACATAACATTAGTGCAACAAAGAGTAGCAACAGTTTCTTTTTATTTTCTCTCTCACGTCAAAAACAGAACTTCGCCAACAACTCCTGCCTTACAGCAACTCTGAGGGGACACAGTTCCTCAAATACATTAGGCTTTTAAATCAAGACGTTATCATGATTGAGGTCTCAGTAGGTGATGACTGTGGATCGTCCATCGGGCCAACCCCTGCACATACAGTACATGATACATGATGATTGCATTCAGCATACAGCATCCTCCACATGCTCAGTCACAAGAAAACAGCTAGTCCTCCAAGCTGTTTATTTGTATATTTTCTTCTTTTAATAAATTTATAACAGATTAAAACATAAATCACATTCCTGAATCACAGAATCATAATGTTTTTTGTTCTGTCCTGCGTCTGTCAGTCTTTCAACAGCGGTTAAACTATCAACTCCATTCAAACACCAGGTGACCACTTCCAAATAAGTCCTGAAGGTGTCCTTTAACCTCATATCACATTTCCTGTGTTGGTGAAGGTCTAATTCTGCCTTCTGACGAACACAAAACCTGATGAGGCTGCTGGGATAGTTGATACAGTATCACTGTGCAACAACACTGGACGGGAGACAGTGAGACAGTTGAGGACGTGTCGTTTCACCTTTTGTAACGGGTGACTTCAAGCTGATATGTTACTGGGTGAAAGCAGTCATTTCTAATGCTGCTTGTTTATAGTCAGTTTCTAAATGAGGAGAATGGAGACCTGTGTTGAGGAGATAATGTAAAGTAAGAAGGAAAAAAGAGAAAAGAAAAGAAAGAGACACCCGATCACCAAAACATTCACTAGATTGATGAAAGACAGGCCAGTTAATTGGCTTGAAAAAAATGAAATTATGCTGTCACACGTGGATGAAAACTAACACACGCAGCAGAATGGTGCTGTGGAAAGACGTGAATGGCACTGAGGAAGGGAAGCAGGGCCATTTTAATGAAGTTATGGCAGCCATTATGTTGTCAAGAGCCCTTTGCCTCTGTGGCCATGGCGTCGTCGGCTTCCTCGCTGTGTGGGAGTGCATAGCAATGTGTTTCTGAAGGGAACGACCTTGTTTATTGGCTTGATTGAAAGCAGCGAGGGAAATAGGCTGCTTTCCTTTCTCTTCGGACTGATGTTATTTCCTCGCCTAATGAACACAGTGATGGGTGAGGAAACACTGACTCGACGTGAAGTCTTGACTATTTGAGCTTTAACTCATTTTTCACAGTTTACCACATTTTACAGGTCAATCACAATATCATGCAGATGATGTGGTTGGCATTAATTCATCTCAGGTATGGTATTATGAGCACAAACACTGAACTCTTGTACACTGTTATCTGCTGTATGTTGACAGTATAATACATGAATCTACTTGTAGCAGTAAGTAAAAATAAAGGGGAAAAGACCTACTGCATGTTTATTAATTAACAAGTGATGTGAATATTTACAGAGTTGCACTTGTTATTTAATAAAGAGAAAACAACAGACTATGGTCTCATGGTGACTGCACTTGTTGTTGCTGGAGAATTTTAACTGGGTCTTGCGTTTCACGTTTCTCCAAAACTGCACTAACATATACACTTTAACACACACATACTGGACCTGACTGATACGATTCTGCATGACACCGGATTATGCTCAGTGTGTTTTTTATGTCCGCTGCCTTTTTCTGTCCATATTTTATATGCTGTCCATGATAGCAACTACGGTGTGGTTAAGGTTAGGGAAAGATCTTGGTTATGGTTAGAAAAAAAAATATCAAATAACTAATGCTGTGACAGAACATGCATGAAAATCAGACGTTTTACTCGTTCATCCGCGCCCTCCCTTTGGCACTGAACACTGGCAATGGACGCAAATTGAAAATAATTCAGTATAAACATAACTTCGATAACACTCTGTTTGTCTACTCTGATTTTTTGTCCTGTTACTTGGTAATGGGTTCCAGTTGAAGTCTCAACTAACAATGCCAAATTATTGCTTAGTGTGTCCTTTGTGACTCCAGAGAACATTAATAAACACATAAGGTGCGGTAAAAGGCTGCATAACTTGCTATCAGTCACTGTAGTCTCACCCATGTAGTGCTCATAACTTACAATGATGATCAGTCCATCAGTTCATGATCAGTTACCCGTCAGTCTATACAACCTCATGCTTAAACCTGTTGATTTGTTAGCAGTAAGGCAGCACTTTAAAGTCACAGCGCCGGGGTAAACACATGAACATGATTCTAACTCATGTTCCCTGTTTAAAAAAAACATTCTCTCCGTTTGTAGGAAATATAATTTACAGGAAAGAAATCAATACAAACAAAGCTCTGCAGTGTTTCACACATCATCGATCTTCATGCTACTTTTTCTGTTTCCTTGTTTGTAATTTTAGATGAAATACCTTTCCAACATAAACAACTAACTGTTTTTAAAGAGACAATCTGTAACAACAAATTACAGCAAAAAGCATGAAATATGTCGTCTCTTGACTTTTATTTTTCATATTACAACCAATGGCTCCATGAACTGCTGATTTCAAATCTTAAGGTTCAAATATCTGATTTATAGTTTGAAAGTTTGAGATGTTTTTAAAGTCTAACCAAAATATAACTTATGTGTCTTGAGCTCCTCTGACTGTGCTAACACAGCACATTGTAGTAAACCTAAGCAGCCCTATTTAAACTCACTATTAAAAATGTAAGAGACAGGTCATAAAACATGCTGTGCCACAAATGCACCGTTCACTGAGCATTGGGAAGGTGAGGGTCTGAGTAGGGAATAGCCTCTCTGGATTCAGTCCGGCTTTAAAAGAGGTTTTAACAGTAGCTTCACATTCTGCCAGGAGGGGGTGGAGGAGGTGAAATGGTTCGGGCCCTCGTGAAGGTTTCCCCCTCAGGGGACACACGTGTAAAGTTCAGGGTTACAAGGGACATGTCACTCCATTCAAATGACTCTCTGGCTATGAATAAAACAGGACTTCACCTCTGTGGACCAAAAGTGGAAAAGTGGTCTGCAAAATGTACAATGTATCTCCAAACTGTATATATATTCCACTTATTGAATAGCAGAAGTAATTAGTTCATTATTACACTCTCAAGTTACGTATATTGTAAAAAAAAAAAAAAAAATGTAAATTTTCCCAGCCAAGCAAACATTGATTGGTGATATATTCATGGAGGTGTTTCAGCTGGGAGATGTGTGTGAGTGGCAAGTTCACTACGGTAGCTATGCTACGTACGTTCGCTAATATGTCCAATACGTAAAAAAACAAAAAGCTCACAAAAAATCATTATATTAAACATTCTTACACTTATTTTCCTTATTAAGTTAATGTACAATTGTGCACCTTCTGTATCCATGTTTCTCCCTTTTATCAAACTAAGACAAACTCATCATAAAACACACTTCATCAAGCTTCACAGAAAAACTCACCCAACCGTTTTGGTCAGTGTTTCCGCTGTTTTAACATAACCAACTTTTCCTCCCACTCATTCTTCAGCTCTGAATTAGAGTTTGTCCCTGAGCCGTGAGTCTCGCTTGTTCTTCGGAGGCTAACCATTCAATTAGGAAACATTTTTAAGAAATATGCTGTCAGACAGATATATTCATCCAATCACCCAAGCCTAATACTGTGTACAAGGTACAACAACTCCAAAGTTGCCACCAGACATACGTACACATAACATTTTCTGTATTTAACACAAGTTAAAATTGAAAATGGTTACTTAATGGCCATAAAGAACCAGTTTATCTGGGTAGCATCACTCACATCCTCACAGAAAAGCTTCAGTAAAGCTCACACAGGCTCCAACTCTGAAATAAACCCAGCTGACTGCTGAATGGAGACTTACCAGTGGCTATCTACACAGGTTAGAAAACACTACATGTAAATACATCAAGTTTGCAGTTACCAGAAGGTGTATTCTTCTTGTTTTTGAGGAAGCTACCCACCTCTGTCCACCTCCTTCCACTGTACAAAGTTAAGATGCCCCAGACTAGACTTTCCAGACAGCAAACAAGCTGAGACCAAGAATGTCAAAGTAACAAGCAGGCAATGTATTGGGCCACTGGCCAACACTGGTGTGTATGCTTCAGAGTACCTATCTGATTCAAGTTTAAATACAGCTCTGAAGATTATTTTCTTTAGCTTTAAAGCAAAGCTGGCCAATCTTGGCTCCAGTCCTCACAGGAGCTGCTCGCTTTGGACAGTGACTGAATGAATGAGATACAAGCAGCCGAGATGAGATCTCTAGAGATCTCAGACTGACTCCTTCGTGACTGATGAGCAGCTCAGCGATGCAGCGGGCGTATTGAGCCACTGCTTCGGCACAGCACCTTGTATGTATGGGAGAGGCAACTGGCCGTCCAGTCAGAGCGGACCCACGTTCAGCCTGCTCTGCTTTTTTTAAAGAATATTTTTATTGCAGTTAATGTTCGATGCAGTCCACTGTGCTACATAGAAGCAATCTTATAGCAATATTAAAGCAATTATAGCAGCATAAAAGAGGGTATAATTATAATCATTAGGCAGTTATTATACACATTAATGGGCAAGGTAGATAAAAATAAGACCTGTATTAGAAAACAAGAGCACAAACCAAAAGTGCAAAAGTAAACGTACACCTACCACAGTCACAGCATTAATATTGTTGATCATTCTTTCCCCACCTTCACCCTCCTTCAGATCCCTTAAATATCTCAAATCTGGACCCAGTTTCTTATCAAACACTCTCCTGCTTTGGTTTGCTCTACTTGACCTATAGCCCCCAGAATAAGTCAAAATCTGCAAATTTTCCCATATTTTTATAGTTATTTAAAAGTGAATAGGTTGTGTGACAGCAGGTTTATGAAGTTCAGTTCTGCAAGGACATGAACGTGGCGCTGAAGTACAGCAGAGGAAGGAAGGTGGAGGATGATGGCAATACCAAAAAAAAAAAATAATAAAATAATAATTAAGGTTAGGGAAATTAAAGACATCGCTCCTAAAGAAAGTTATGATACTATATGATAGCAGTTCCTCTTTGCATCTGTCCAGCACTGACCAGTGCCTCTGAAAGACCCCAGAGATACCGCAGGAAACCTTCACATGCAGGCATGTAGAGAAGCACTGTGAAATATTTCTGCTTGTATGTTTATTGTAACAAAAGTAGAATTACAGTTTTTTTTTCCTGTTAACTTATTATATTCGTGTCCTGCTGGATGAGGGTGGCTCAGGTGCATCCTGCTCCCAATTGAGCATCCATAGTTCTGTACGCCGTAAGAAGACCGTTAATTCTTGCTAATTACGTTTGATTGGGAAAACCCCTGTAGAGCTTCCAATTTAAACAAGGCCTGGAAAGTAGCTTTTAACCTCCCACTGAGCTGTATGTGTGTGTGTGTGTGTGTGTGTCCACATGTCGTGTGTGGAGGAAGATGGGATTAATAGCAAGAATAAATAATAGGGTTCAAGCTTGAGAAGGATTCACACCACACACACACACACACACACACCACACCACACACACACACACACACACACACACACACACACACGGATGTCTGAGTACACAGTGACTACAAGAGGAAAATTGCTTATTAAAAACTCACAGATCAAAACACTTTAAAACTTGTGTCACTGTCCAATGAAGACGAGTTGCAACACCTGCTTTTAATGCGAGTCTGGTCCCACATCAGATAACTCTCAGGTAACAGCGGACAAAGACTTCCCAAAAAGGTCACAGGGAAAAAAAGACGAGAGCCATCATGTGCAGAAAAGTGACGAAAATTAAATATGCATGCAAATACAAGCAATGAAAGAACACAAACATGACTTTGATCAGCAGATACTCTGAGCTAGTGTTGTCAAACATATTGATATATCAATAAATATTAATACTGAATATTTGAGATGCTTCCAATAGTTCTCAAAGTATCGATACTCGAGTACCAGAGACAGACTTAGACACTGACTTGACACGCACCACTGCAGAGCCCATACAGTGTCGCTTCCTCCCACTCACTCACAGTGCTGTCTTCTTCTCACCACTTGTCACATTTGCTGTTTGCCGTTGTCATGCCATAGCCTAGTTATATCTGTCTGTCAATGAAAATTAAAAATGTGATGCCCTCGATGTTGAATCAGTTTTTCTGCGTTATCAAAGTAGTATTGAATATTGATATTATTCAAGGTACTGTTGGAAATGAGAAATTCCAGTATGGTGACGACACTACTCCTGGATCACTGCAAAAAATGTATGTTTATGTATATATTCTGTATGTTATACTCTATATAAAGAATATCAGCCAATATATTGATATCAGATTTTTTTTTTTACTATCACATCAATATTGGCATTGGCCTGATATATCCAGTATCAGTCAGGCCCTAACTTACATATCAATATGAAATCAAGAAAGACAGTAAATTTTCAGCTTTTCTCACTTTTCTGTTTGCATTAATATACCACTCTGCCTCCTTGATAGTTAATACAGCTCATTTGCAACACCAAATCATTTCCAAGAAGCATAATGTCTCTGAATTCTTTTTGAAAATGACAAGGTCAACATTGTCATTTTCCAATCTTGTTTGTCTGCTCTTCTAAGAGTCCTCAAGTTCATTGTGTATGCTATAGTAAACATAAACTCCATTACTGCCTGCATTAATGGACAATAACGTTTTGTAATCTGATTTGCAAAATTTGAAACTGAACATGTAAGAAAAGCAACACATAATTTGTTTGTGATCGCCATGAATTTCACCACAATGTTTGACACAACACTCCTATGATTGTTACTACTCAACCCTAAAATCAAAAATTCTCTATCATAATTCTAGAATCAAATTTACATATTCAAATTGCATGTTTTGCCAACCAGCTGTCAAAAACCAAATTTTCAGTTCATAAAAGACAAAGAAAACCACAAATATTCACACTGAGGAGCTGTCAATTACATTGGCACCAACAGGCAATTAGGAAACAAATACTTTTAAGAAACATACTTTGAGTGAAAGACCAAACTAAACAGATAAAACCGGATTATGTTTGCTGTTTTTCCAAGTCATTTCCTATTTTTCTATTTTACCAGGATGTGCGCGAGAGTCACTAACAATTAAACATCGCTTTGCACCAAATGCTGGATGTTTGTAAATCAGCAAGGTTGAAAGTAGGACTGATGACATTCATAAAACCAGCACGTTTGTCAGTATTTAAATACAAATGAAAACATGGTTCGTAAGTATGTAGGCTGTGTCAAATAACTGGCATCAGGCAACAGACTGTGCGTAACCGAAAAGAAAGGTTGCTGTGCAGCACTGCTTAATGTAGCCTATCAGCAAATATAAGTATCGTTCACTGCCCTGAGTGTTCCTTAAAGCTCTAATTTATAATTGTTATTTTGGAGGCTCTTGGACAATGCTGCTCCACCATCTAAACCAAATATAATTCAAATAAATATCAAAGTAAAAATCTCCTCCTGCTTCATTTTAACTGTCTATCATACGAACTCGCTGTAACTTCGTCTGGGAAAATGTAAACACAGGCTCGTTTTAACCTTGTTCGTCTGATTTCACGAGAACTGACCAGTGGCGGGCATTAAGAATAACTTTACAGATATAGTTTGTCTTCTCGCTGATGGTCTCTTAACTTATGTAGGTCATACAGAGGCATCAGTAATGAATGGAGAACTGTTTCTGGACCAGTTAAAAACTCCTTGTTATAGCATTAATCTTAGCCTGGTTGACTAGCCTAAATTCAAATTTCTGTTCAATCGACAGGGAAATTAGTCTTTAGGAATATCCTCAGTAAATAGAAAAAAAAGAATCCATCATAATTTCCTAGCGCTCAAAACTGACATATTCAAATTGCATGTTTTGCCAAACCAGCTGTCCAAAAACCTTAATTAATTCAGTTTTAAAACAGGAGCTGGAAACTATTTTGTTCAACATGGGGTGATTAAGAAAACAAATTAGTTATATATAATTGTACTTTATACAAGAAATAATTAATATGTTTGTAGTTTTTAATCACATTCCCAATTTTTTCCCTTTTAGCTGAGAAAAGACGTGACTTCTCAACATTGATTTTGGTGATATTTGTCAGTGTCTAGGTTACACTTTTTGATGAACAGCTGATTTGCATATCTCACATGCCAGCTCACACTAACACACACACACACCTCTCACACACACGCAGCCAGGATATAAACTGTGGATACTAGCCACTCATACAGGCAGCACCTGTCAGCTGGTGTTCTGGGACAGCCAAGGGCTTGTTTGTTTGTTTCTCTCTCCCTCTCTCACACACTCTCTCTTTCTGTGTGAGCGTGTGTGTGTGTGAGTGAGTATACCTCATCCAAGGTCTCTCCCTTTTTCCCTCTACACCCCCTCACCTCTCCACCTGCTGTTCCTTCCTTCACTCCATCCCGCCTCTCTGTCTGTCTCACTTCATACCGACCGTCATACCACCATCCATTAGATCTCTCTGCCTCTCTGTCTCTCTGCACCTGTGACTGAAAAACAGACTCGCTCAGTCTCTCTCTGCCTTCCTGCTCATTACAGCCCCCAGGCAGCCACTCCATCACAGAGAAAAGGCAGAGATAAGCTACAAGAGTACACCTGTGCCTGGTATGAATGCCAAATCCAGAGTCAGTGACAGCCAATTCCAGGCCAAATAATGGAATCAGCGAACCTCAGCTTCAGACAAATCAAGCTGACAGCTTTATCTCCCACTCCCAATTTCAAAGCACGTTACACACCTCATTATCAAATGAGAAAAGCAATCAGTAAAAAACAAAAAACAAAAAAAAACAAAAAACAAAAACAGAGAAATGTTGACACTGCCACAATGACGCTCGCAAGGGATTAAGTTTACAAAGCTCATTTACAGATGATACAGGTGGGAGATATAAGAAACATATTTTCATTTCATCAACAAAGTGCAGCTGAGTCTTAGGTGACAAAAGGAATATAAATCTGTTATATCAACAATTATGTTCAGCAGTAATACGTAGTATATGAATAACAATTATCCCATTAATGACCGGACGTAAGACGACATAATGAAACAATTCTGTGGATATAAATATATATATTATCAAATATACATGTGAAATCAACTAAGGTTTTGTTTGAAAAGCCTGAAATGGGCTTTTAGGTCGACAATAAACAGATCATGACTCAGTCAAAGCTCGCTCAGAAGACAAGAAAGGGAAAGAAAAGCACAGAAACAAAAAGGAACAACAACGAGAAAGAGAACTTTCCAGATGGTGACGGTGCAATAACAGCCAAGGGGGAAAGCTATAATCAGAAAATAGCAATTATAGAAATTGAACAGAACATTTATTTCTTTGCCTTTGCTCATTAAGCATCAGAACACCGAGAGAGAGAAATATGTGTGAGATAACCAGAGCAGAGCCTGATCAAAATCATGGACTGACAAGTAAAACCTGGAGCTTATAGGTTAAGGTGGCGTCCAACTAGTGAATGCATGATATGGTAAAAGCAAAAGGTTAAAAAAAAATCATACTGTGATTATTTTTGACAGATATGGATACTGTGATATAATTCACGATTAGGGGGAATGATCATTTTTTGCATCACAATTATCATTTTCACTTAAAGAAACTATTAAAATCATGATAATGCGACATTTGTTGGAGTTTGTACCAACACATCTGGAGATCTGTTTCTTCTGCAGCACCACAGAACATCTTATAATGTTTATTTTGCCACGTTTCCTCAACCAAAAAATGTTTGTGATTTGTATATTGCACTTGACCATATTGAAGTTTCAATAATATTTTGATCACTTGTGCATCCCTACCATTTAGATCCTTACGTCTCTCCCACCTTGTTTCCTGTCACCTCCTCACTGTCAGCTGTCTAATAAAAGCACAAAAGGCAACCACTTTCTTTTTTAAAGACAATGTGGTCAGATGCAAAATCTGGTACTCAGCAGGGGTATTGTGTTAAGTCAAAAGTCAGCTGAAGTACTTAACTTGGCTAACAGGGAAGTTTTGAGAGTTTTTGTGAACTTGGATTTAAAACAAATATTAAAGGAATAGTTTGACACTTCTGCGCTCAGTTTCATGTTCAGCGGTGCCAGGGAGGAGCTCAAGTCAGCACAAGATGCTGTCTGTCCAAAAGAACACCACTGAGGAGCTCAGGGCCACAGGTCATAATGACTGAGAGACTGTACTGCCCACTTCTGCTTTCTTAAAACTGACGATGATCATTTTTGACTTTTATGGTGTTTGCTGACTGCTTTGCTCTGGTTTAAACAAGTGAACTAATGTTGAAGCTGCACAAGCTCTAATCACATTAAAGCCACAAGTCTCCTTCATAGTGACATCTTTTACAGCTGTGCTGCCAATGTAGCTTAGTGCCTTTTTTATCTGATAACACTGTACACAACTCTTTATTTATAATTGTTGTTTGGTTATTCCTCTCATATATTACTGTTTGTGGTTATTGTTAGATGGCTCTCTAGGTTGAATTAATTGGCCTTATCTATTTAATCACTCCTCTACTTCTCCCCACTCAAATAAGGGATTTACAACAGTATTTTTGATATATCACATTTATTTAATCTGTACAACCAAAGTGTAAAAGCAACAAGTTGAGATCTTCATGCTAAGCTAAGCTAACTGCCTTCTAACTGCTGTTTCATATTTAACAGACTATAGTGGATAATGGTGTGGATCTTCTCAAATAACTTCCAGCAAAAAAGTGAATAAGTGTGTTTCCCAAATTGTTGAACTGTTCCTTTAATGCTGAGTATAGCATTAGTCTTGTTGGCATCAGGATCAGCTGATCAGAGAGATCAGAGATCACCTGCCAGAGCTACTTTGGCTAATGTGAAACAAAGACAGCAGCAACAGTTAGTTCCTCCTGCTTGAACTTAATTATCTGTGAGTATTCATGACAGAGAGCTGCAGAAAGATGATGTGTAGCATGTAATATGTGAGTGTGTGTGTGTGTGTGTGTGTGTGTGTGTGTGTGTATGTCCGTGCACGTGTGTCTGTGAGAGATGTTTGTGTCCACTATGTAATTATAGATTTAGTAAACCTGAGGCTTAGTGTGACTCAATCAACCTCTGATTTGTGGGGTGGATGGATACTGATGATAATGATGGGTGTTGTGTGTGTGTGTGTGTGTGTGTAGGCACTCATACCAGTGTGTAGGGCCACTTACATTCATTTATATTACATTTTGTTCCACTTTTTTCCCCAAGACTTGTACTGTATGTCCAGTGTATGTGTGTCACTGCCATAATATATATTCTATATATAGTATATGGTGTGTGTGTGTGTATATATGTGTGTGAGTGTGCGCATATAATGCCATTGCTTGTTCATTAGAAAGCTTTTCGCTGATGAAGGCAATTCAAGCAAAAAAACAAAACAAGTCCAGACTCTGTACAATCCCACAGTGCATTTACAGTATAGTGATGATGTATGGATTTTTTTCTTCACAATACACAAAGAGGATTATGGGATTTGTGTGTATCTACTATCTATGGTAACACAGGTTGTAAAACACTGAATAAACAATATTGGAAGAAAAACTGCCAACTATGTCAGCACATCTTCAAAATGTCACGTACAGGACTGAAACATGAATTTAATTTGCTCTGAAAATCTTAATTAATGTACTTATTTCAACTGTGCTTGTTTAAGGCACAAAAGAAATGTTCTTGAAGCTGTGTTGAGTACCTGAGCTGCTGTGTGTGTTTCTGTAAACGCTTTCGTGTGTGACTGCATGAATCTCTGCTAATAGCTCCACTGTGAGTCTATAAGGTTGAAATACCACAGTGTAAATCGTTGACATTAAATCCATTTTATGTTGCCGGCTGACCCGGAAAAACAAAATTATGGCTACACTTGCTCTCCCACTAATTGGAATAAGACTGGAGATGCATTTATTTACTGAATATAAAATAGTATACCCCAGCTCCAAGCTACAATCAAGGTCTCAGCTGCCCTATTTATTACACTAATCGATGATGTGCAAATCCACTGTTATCAGGCGTACAGTTCTGTACGTAGAGGCCACAACAGCAACTACAATGAGCTGCCTGGATAAACAGATCTAGCAAACAGGTAATCAAAAAAGGTGATTAAGCAAGATGGAAAGTGATTAAAATAAAACTAATTTCAAGCTCACTAATGCAGATCAAAAACTTCTATGTGACTTTACAAGTTATAATGAGCTATATTAGGGGTTTACACACAGAAATTAAGCAGGATAACTGTTTAAAATGACACAAGAGCCCAAACATATTGTACTCAAAGCACACAAGGGAAAACCCTCTTTGTGTGCTTTTGGATTCACTTTGAACAGAGACGTTTCTCAAAATCAAACGTAGGCTGGATTTTTTTTTCCAAGCTTGGGGACAGTTCTCAGTGTTAATCAACTTTTCTTCCTGCAAAACATGATTGATTTATGATTTCATGAGCAAGACTGCTGCTCAAGAATAATAACAGACCTGCAACACTTGCAAGGCCGTCATAAGAATAAAAAGAAAAAAACAGGTTATTCCATACACCGTGGACTGTCAGCACTTCAAGCAGAGCACCAACATCCACTTTAATAATCACTTTCAGCACAGAGAGAGCAGAGAACTCTGCAAATGTCTGCTCTCAACATTTGTGTTTCAACAAGACACCAGCCCAATATCTACAGACTGCTGGCTAGCTACAATTAGCTCGCTAGCTACATGACAGACTAAGACTGGCTGGATGAAATAATTGCTACTTTGCACCGCCCATTCCTCATAGATGAGGCCGTGGCAACAAACACAACAAGGGAGAGCAGATCAGTATTCAGAGTCTTTTTTTCAGTCTTTCACTCTCGGGGATGGGCCCATTAATTTACTACAACATAGCCAGAGCCAGCTAGCCACACCTGAAATCGGGAGACACTTTGAAGCAATTCATAATAAGTAGAGCTTGGACATACGCTTTTGTAATCAGTTACTACAGAGACACTACTGCAACGGACCAGCCCCATATCTGCAGAATGATGGCTAGCTAGCATTAGCTCGCTGACTACATAACAGTGACAGACTGTATTAGACTAATTAGACTTTCATGATGTAGACATTTTACACATCTCGCAAAAAACTTGCAAGATCTGTAAAAACATGCAAAACCACTCAACAAATCTTGTGCAAAAGTCCTGCTCTGCATTCAAAACAATGTTATGTCATTTCAGCATTTCCAGGAAGGAGCATAAATATACAAAAACAAGAAAAAAATATTGTTGTTATTGCTGCTGTTGTTGTTATTTCTTACAGAGACTAATTCACAATAATGAATTTAGACAGAATAAATAATAGAATAAAGAAAATAAACCTTCTGCACATACTGTAAAGAAAAATAAATAAGACTGCTCCTCCCTCCTCTGACTCTGGCTCTCTTGCTCTTCATCTCTCTGCAAAGTTGGCATCCATTGTTCTCTATCGCAGGAGTGCTATGATTGCTAATTGAAAAGCAACCGGAGTGTGATTTGTTTTGATTTTAGCATTCTGAATGGCAATGTTTTCTATATGAACACAAGAGATTATATCAGTGAAGATTGTGCCAAATGGAGAGAACTGCGTGTGGTGTTTGGCACAAAATGTGGTTTAAAACCGTGATAAATGTGTTTGTATTTGTGTAAGATAAAGTAAGGAAGATAACTGCAGTGTTAGTGTGTAAACAATTAAGAAAAACTATGAAGTCTGAAAGTTGGTGATAGTGGAAAAGTACCATATGACATTATTACTCACCAAGGCCAGGTGGGTTCTCAGGGCACGGCGGCAGCGGTTTGGGGGATGGTGTCTGATTGGTCTCGGGCTGTACACTCGGCACCAGCTGCTCACCTGTGGCCAGGTAGCTTGCCAACGTCGCGTTGGGCCTGGAGAGGTTGTAAAAGTAAAAATGATGTCCATTCCCTGCCGCTCCACTGACGTTATTCCTGGATCCGTTGCGGCCATTGTTGAAGCGGCTGAAGAGGTCGAAGCGCTGCGAGTAAACATCGAAGTACAAGATCATCATGATGAGGAAGTGGAGCAGGCAGAGCAGCAGGACGCCTTTACAAAATGCGCTCCAGAGTCCGGCCCAACATCAGCCGGGTCATGGCAGAGGAAGACGACCGTCCTGCGACGGCCAGCCACGACAACGCTGGCACGGCTACAGGCATGCGCTCATCTCAAGAGCCATGTTGGCAATATCAGCTGCTATTAGATCTCTGATAAGGACATATGGTTAGCTGACACCCGACTATCTGACTTCTGCAGGGGTCATGGGGTCACTGATGAGGAGAGGGAGGCTACACAGTCAGCTACAGTCGGAGTTACCAGCTTGTTTCTGGTGCGTCCACAGATTTCCTGCATGACAAAAGTACTGAAATGTTTTAATCAGCCTCAGTCCCTGAATGAGATGAACCTTGATCTGATGTACTTGACTGTAGCAAACAAGTGCTGATGATAAGTTCAGTTTACATCTAAGACATAAGGCCGCGATTTGAGATAAAACTTTGCTGATATGGGCATATGATCATATGTTGAGTTTGTCACAGTCCCAGTTTCAAGTTGCTGCTGCAGCCATGTGATATCTCACGTTAAAAGCCAGTCGAATTAGTCCAAGGATTTAAAACTTCTAATTAATATGTGATTCCAGTGATGGTGCACAACAGGCAGCTGCAAACAAACATTCATCGGTGTAGAGTGGAGAGTCAGCCGACGTTTCAGTCCAGATGTCCTCTTCTTATGGTCTCAAAGCAGGAAAGTTTCGGGCACCTGAAGGAAAACAAAAGATAAAAGCGATTTAATTACACTAACTTATCAAATGTTAAAGGTATAGTTTGGATTATTAGCAGGGTTGTATGAGGTACTTGTCAATAGTCAGTGTATTTGCTACAGTAGATGCCAGTAGACACGCCCCCAGTTAGGAGAAGCAGAAAGGAGTACCAGCATGGAACCTGTGCAATTAACTGCTGTGGACAGGGTCCGCACCAAAATGCATCTTAGCCATTTAAAAAAGGTCCACTTAGCAATACAATCAATACCAGTGTACATGTACGCTATATTTATATATCTTCACCACTTTAATTTGCCATCAGAGAGCCTTTTCTATCAGGAAACCACTGTTATATGAGCCAATATTTGGACCAACTGAACTCCATTTGTGGTTTACCACTGCCTGTTTGTGTTGTTGTATGACTTCGGTGAAATGTGAACTAACCTTTTAAAACACCAAAGTCACACAATAACACAAACAAACTAACAGATCAAGGCAGAAGTAGACCAACAACTATCTTCCATATTCTGCGAGGTAAAATTACTGATTTCACCTAGTTTGGTTGTTTTGGAGAGAGTGATATTTGGCTTATATAACGGCAGTTTCCCATTAGTAAGGGCTGTCTGGTGACAAGATAAAGTGGTGAAATTATTCTAAAAATAGTGTATACCTAAGCTGACATTGATTTTTTTTAGGTGGACCCCTTTAAGTAGCTAAAATACCATTTGTTGCTGCCTTTGTCCACAGCAGTTCATTGCTTGGTTTCTATGTTGGTGTCCCTCTCTGCTTCTCCTAACTGGGAGCAGGGTTGGGCAATGTCTACCAAACTGGGATATGACCATGTCCATGATATTGTTATTGTATTTCTGTTACGTGCTTCAGCAATGACGCTGAAAAAAGATTTAGAAATGTTTATGTTTGCATAAAAATTAAAACATACTTTCACTGGGCAGTAAATCCTGTGATTAAATAAGCTGTTTTTCCTTTAGTAAATCAGGTGCAAGACGTAATAATAATAATTGGAATAATAAACCCATCCTTCATTTTGGAGCTCTCTGGTTGACACACCTTAGTCATCAGTTTTAGGGTGCTATATTTTTTGATAAATTACTCTTATTGGCTTTTTTCCTCACAAACCTTTTACTGCCCTTTCAATAACAAGATTTTACTCAACAAAAGGAAAATCTACCTGCATCTGGCTCTTGCTGGATCTTAATTTTGTACCCCATCTGTGTGTGATAGTGTGTGGTGTGGGTCGGGGAGGAGAGCAGCTTTTAAATCATGATGTTACGATGGTAGAAGGCTCAGTGGTCGATGACTGTCAGGCATCACGATGGATGATGGTGTTTCCCATTGATACATACCTCGTACAACCCCACATCAAAAAATCCAAACTATCACGTTACCTAAAGGGATGCTGTGTGTCGTTAAACAGTGTTATTGTTTTGACTGCTTACTTAAACCAATGCAGGTGAAGTGCTATAAATCATAGCTGTGTGCATTTTGGTTCAATACAGTAACTTATTGCATTATTCGCTGTATAAAATCAAAGCCAGAATCATTGATCTTCCTCTGGCAATTCAGGAGTATTCAGTGACCTTGTTCTTATTCGATATGCCTGGCAGAATAGCGGTGAAATAAATTCAGAAGTTCACTCTCGGCAGAGAAAGAAGAATTTGACAGAAACAGAATCAACAACAAAAGCATCTACAGACGCAGGCAAACAAAAGCTTCGACTGGGGCCGTTCAGCCGAAATTGACATGCCAAGTCAATTTTCCAGTCAAGTGGTTTAAAAAGCATTTATGATGGAATGAGACGGCAAGTGGGAATACACAATGCAGTGAACATACAAGCGAAAGGAGAGAAAGAGGGGGCACTTAGAGCTTTCCCCACAGGCCATGCTTATTGTAGGTTTATGGCTTTTCCAATCAATGAGAGAAAAGAAGAAGATGAGGTTGAAGTAGATGATAAAAACCCGGACCGACACCAGGCTTTCTGATGAAAAACCAACAGAGTCAGAGAGAAAGGAAGAGAGGGAGTGATAAATGTTGAAATACTAATGCTGGTAATTGGAAAAGGATGGATATCTAATGTCTAGTGGCAGCTCAGATTTTCTCCAGTGGTACTTAACATCACAAATATCCCCTGGGAACATCCCTCAAATTTGGCAAACGTTGGATATTCACAAAATATTTTTCATTTCTGGAAATTGGCTGCTCCATCAGTCAGACTCTCACACTGACTCAGCTGAAGAGACATAAGCTTATACTGTCCTTAACTTAAGACTGCTTATTTTTAATGCCTTTAAACGTTTCCTTCTATTTCTGGTCATGTTTGTTCACACATATCTGATACTTGCACCTGGCCTACCTGGGCTGAAGGTTTGAAGGCTAAAATACTGTTGAATAGAATTTGTTTTCAAACCTCATTTGATTTGTCTGTATTTAACACTGTCAACTACCAAAAGCTAGCATTAAATGCCTGATTCATTGCTTCCTTTATTATATCTGTAACGATTAGTCAATGAATCGATTGGTTGCAAATTAATCACAGACTATTACCAGTTAAGCCTAATCAGCACTACTACCAGTCAATCATACAACATATTTGAGGATGTCATTTTAGACTTTGGGAAACAGTTCCAACATTTTCACTATTTTCTGACATTTTATGGACCAAACAACTAACTGTTTCATTGAGAAAATGAAGTGTAATCAGTGTAATCAACAGATTAATTGATAATGACAGTAATTGTTGGATGCTGCCCTTCTCTATTTATTCTCTGATAAGATGGTTTATGATTTAAACCAAAATTTAAAATCTGACTTTGACATCCCAAAAACTTGAGTGGGACCTCCAATCCAAGTCCGTCAATACGTCTAAGGTTGTTTGTTTTAAACAACTGGAAATTAAATTAATTGAGAATACGTCTCTTAAAGTCAAATGTATTATTAGTTGGGGTTGTCTATAACTATTAACAGATGTAAAGGATTTGAGGATAGGGTTAAAGATTACAGAATTCATTGCTTTGTATTTTTTTTAAAAATGTATCGATGAGTTAAGATGAAAGACTGTATTTACTGAATAAAAGTTGGTTGTTACATTGAATGGCTGTATTTGTGGTCATTTACATTTTTCTTAGAAATTTCTTGTAAATTTCTGTATCCACTAGAGGTAAACTAGAGGTAATGTTGCTTATGCTGCCTATGGTGATCTATAGGTCACATGACTGATCAATAAGCTGCATAAAAAGAGACTAGAAACAACTTCAGACATCATGATGAAGGCAAAATAGCGGAAAACATTTGGTGACTAAAGCATGGTGCTCTGGAGAGGAGTCGTGCAACGTGTTTTAATTTCAGTGGGCTTAAAGGACCAGTCTGTAGGATTTAGTGGTTATCCAACAGTGAGGTCGCAGATGGCAACCAACTGTATACCCCTCGCCTCACTCCTCCTTCACAAACATAGGCCTATACGAGAATCTACACTGGCCGTAATAAAACGTGAAAAGCAGTATGTAGAGCCAGTGTTTTGTTTGTCCATTCTGGACTACTATAGAAACATGGCGGTGCAATATGGTAGCCTCTGTGGATATAAATTATATAAAAAAGAAAACATATCTATGAGTATTATAATCCATTTCTGTCATATTCTGCCAAAAAAATCCATGCAAACACTGAACCTTTAAAACGCAGATGATTTGGTTTTTCATACATTGTGCCAACAATGATCTATAGGTCACATGACTGATCAATGAACTGTATATAAAGAAACCAGAAACAACTTCAGACACAACAATGATGAGGAAGCTGAACCAAGCGTGGTGATCTTGTTTGTTTCAATCAAAATGCTGGTAAGTTTAGACCACTTTACAGCTGCTTGTATTAAATCAAACAAGTCAGACTTTGACTTAAAAAACTTAAATGTCCTCTGAGTGCCAATATAATAGACAGAACATATAGGCACAATGAAAGCATATCAGGTAAAAAAAAAAAAAAAAAAAAAAAAAAAAAAAAAAAAAAAGGTAGTCTAAAACCATCTGTAATGATGTCATCACAGTCCAGGCAGGCATTTAAAGTCAAAAACTGTATACTGAACAACTGTCATAAAATAAATATTGAGTGTATAGCACATCCCCTATGTATCCATCTATTTCACAACCCCTTGTCCATGTATTTCCCCAGACTCCCCATGGCTTGTTTAATTGAGTTACTGTCACAAGAATATATGAGGTTTGGCTTGGATGGTTCTGATCTCGGGGTATCTATACCTCAGACCAGAGGGGAGTGACTGTAACTCCACTGAAAGTGGACGGGATGTATCCATGCAGACTGTGTCATCGCAGTCCGCCTGGTCGGGTCAGACTGCTGTTCCCCACAGTTTTTTTTCACAAGTTAATAGTTGTACTATAGACAGTGGATTGGGAAACTGTGGACCGCTTGGGCAGCTAGAAATGGGTCATCATTTCATTGATAAAAAAAATACAACTAAAAAATAATAATAGTTTTGTTTTGATGATTTAATGGGGAATATTTATGAGGACCAGAGGAGCTCTCTGTCAGGTGTAGATGCTGAGAAACTGCTTCTTGTTTTACAACCTGCCCCTAACTGTCTGACAGTATTAAATTACTCAGCATAGACACTGAACAGTACTGATGTTTATTTAGCTATTTTTTCTGTTTTTATGTATTTATTATTTTCTCAGTGTTCCTTTCTTCAATTGGCAGTCATATAAGTTAAATTTTATACATTGTAAATTATTTAACATGTTAAAATATATAATATTCTTTAATAAAGTTACTCGTTATTTGTCATTTCACTATATCAGCTACCATAATGGTGCATTTTTCCACTCTATGATCGGTGTCGTCCTCTGAAAAACCCATATCAGATGGCCTCTGGTTACCTTATGCATGCAGAGATTTGCCCAACTGTACCTTCTAAACACAATCACATGATGTCCTCAATGTAGTGAGGGCAAAGGTCACGAGAGGGCAGGAACATGAATAAATTTCAAATTACACCAAGTGCCGCTTTTAAACTGTCCAATAACATCAAAACCCAACGCGGTAAAATGCTGAATAATTAACTGGTATTAAACTGTGATTTGTATCCAGATACATTATCCAGCTAAGGAAAAACGCATGTTAATGCAAGGTAGAAACACTTCGTGACTGCAACGTGATGAGATCTGCCAGAGCACATCTGGAGGTGGTCTGATTTGCACTGTGTTGAGATCTTAGGAAGGTGTAAACGCAGTCCGTACAACAATCTGGATAACGTCTCTGGACACTTTTTAACACCAGGTGTAAATGGGGTGATACATCCCAGATGGACACAAAACGCAGCAAACTGAAACATATGTTGGGCGACTGAGCTGATGGCGGCTGCCTGTCCAAAAAGTTGGCTGCCTCTGGCTGCATTCTGACTTTTGTCTGTGGGCAGCAAAGTCAAGACTGCCAAGACAGAGCCTCAAGGGGTGTGTGTTTCTGTGTGTGTGTGCGTGTGTGTGTGTGTGTGTAACTTGCTACTTAATGAGATGGATTTCTGCTGACCGAAGGACCCGGCCACCGCACGCCAGTCACACCATAATGCTTGTGCAGGTCAGGATTTATTTCCCAGTCGTGCTGCTCTTCAGCGGCTGAGCAGGCTGGCATGTAATGTATCAGGGGTGAATTTTTCAAACATGTGGTGAGGCAGTCAGACAGATAATCAGTAAGACAGACAGAAGAGTCTTGCCCTATTTTCTGCTTCGACTACAGAGCTCAGGGGCAAATGGGTTGCCCTGGGTGTCCAACAGGTGTTGAACCATGTGATAGTGTGGCGTGGTGCTGCTAAAAAACCAGCAGCAGAGAAACGGGAGAAATAAATCCACAGCCGGGATCGAGTTTTACTCCAGATGACCAGCTGCACAGGACTTATCAGAGATCAATGTAGATACAACACACGTCGGTGCGTTTTCTCTCATGTGGGCTATGAAAGCAAAGCCCATGAGGGACTGAATCCATCTGCACCTCGGCCTCTTTATTTGCTGACATTTCGCTCAACTGGCTTTTCTCAAGACAACAAGAACTATCTTGGGATTTTTTTTTTTTTTGTCTTGAAAAAGGTCAGCAGACCGAAACAAAAGACAATAAAATGGTGAAGGGAAACCCTCAGTCTTTCACTTGTTCCCGTCCCCCCCATTATTTTGCTGCCCACTCTGGGACATCTCACAGAGTTCAGAGTGCTCACTTTCAACTTAATATGTAAATGTCACCTAGGAGGAAACACCAAAGTCAGGTTTGAGTGTGTGAAGTCTTTGAAGCTTGTAAGTCGTGGAGAGATGTGGAGAAAGATCAAGGAGGGAGAAAAGAAAAGGCAGAGACGGCCACAGCGACAGAGAAAAACAGAGCCTTTATGTAACCAGTTTATTCAAGGATCCTTGTAACTCCCTTTTTAACAGCAGCAATAAATTTCATAACAGCCCCTGATCATATCATGTCTGCCAAGGAACCCACAGTGAAATGAAAATATGTGGGGTGGAATACAACTGCCTGTTTCCATCTCCATTAAGCTTTTCAAGGCTGTTTCTAAATGAGCAGACCAAAGATGGGACAGTCCAGATGTGCTGAGGACAAAGTAAGTATAAAAGGTACAACATAAACCAATCAAAGACACAATACTGGACGTCGTGCCACCTCGTTTCATCAAAATTAAACCAGAGGTTATGTTTCAATGTGGCCATATCTTTGTAATTTGTAAGGATTTCAGTGTTTCCCCCACCACAGAGAGCGGCAGGCTCACTAATCTCTATGTAAAGCTGCAGGAAGTGCAGCCTCCATCACGGAGGTTAACAACCGTGTTAACTCATTGTTCAGTGGGTTGTGGATTAATTATAATACAGCAAGGGAGAAAATGTGAAAGAGGATGTAGTCGAAGTGAGCTAGTGGGATCAAGAGGTGTAGGTGACACCTCAGCAAGGAAAGCAACATTTTTTTTTAAAATGTCGTTCATTACCAATTTAAAAACATAAATTAATCTAGATTTCATTTAAATGATGCACTTAAAAAAAAAAAAAAATTAAAGGGAGAGTTTGATAGATTAATAATTTCACCAAGTTTCATTTTAAAAACATCTGAACAACTTGAAATGGCATCATGTATTTTGTGATGTCACTACGGTCAGACACACAAAACAAACCCGTGTTGATGCTGCGCCTCAGTGAACTCTGAAGAGGCGGAGTCACAGACTCAACCAATAGCAAAGACTTGTGTGTGTGTGAGTCTCTTGCTTCAGCAGGCGATGGCCACTCCCCTTAATTTGTGTGTGTGTGACCACGGCCTAATGCAAGAGAACTACTGCAAAGCATTAGTACTGAAACCATCAGTGAGTTAACTGACAAACTGACAGACATATTATAACTCAATGACAAGTCTGAGTGATTTATGCATTAAAAATATCAAAAATTCACTGGTTGCAGCTTCTAAAAAATGATGACTTACTGCTTTTATCTGTTTGGTGTCATTGCATCTTTGAATATTTTGTGGATTCTGGACTACATAAGCAATTTGAACACGTCACTGTTAACATATAATGGCATTTGTTAAACTTTTAACCTTCACTCACACAGTTCTACCCATCTGATCTTTCTGATGAAATGAAGCCGACTTTATGTTGAATGTGATGAACCCAAATACCAATTCTCTACAAACTCTACAAAACATCTTAAGTTAGGAAGTTGTTTTGGCAAGTTTTCACATAAAAGCTGGGTGCAAAATAAAAGAGTGAAGCATTTCAAGAAACACTTCAACCAGAATTTGAGATGTCGACTCGCCCAAACTAAAGCTTTTAATAGAATATTAAAACATGTCGAATCAGCTGACCTCAGAAAGACGAGGAAAAAGACTGTCAGAGAAAAACACAAATTGTTGTTGAATTGTCACTTTATTGCTGTGATCATCTCTCTCCTTTGTTCTTGACTAACTATGAGCCAAATGAGCTCTTTGAACTCGTAATTCACATATGGACTGATACATACACAAGCATACACTCCACACACATACAGTACACACAAATGTACCTTTTCAGTGTTACATTTATTCTAACATCTAAAACACTCATGCAAAGAATACTAATACACACTCGGAGGTGAAATGCCCCGACAGATGCATCTGTCAAGGAACTTGTTTGCCGTTTCACCCCCGCGCTGACACTTCCTTATGCAATTTTGGATTTATATTTTGAAATGCACTGTCAGTAGAAACTCTTAACACCGTCTTCTAGGTTTGTTGCCATCAGCTGTGACAGGAGGCATGGGGATTGTACATTTCCAAAAACATTCTCTTTGCACTGCACCATGTTTGTCACCACAAAATAAACAGTGTGTTAAAAGAAGCACCGGTCTGTCGAGGGATATATTGTAGCTACTGGGGCACAACAGAGGGCGTAGGGACAGCAGACAACATGTTTAACTTGATCTAAACACAAACTACTGATTCTATCACGATCTGCAGTCACGCAACTTACAAATCGGTGGGTTGAGGCTATGGTTAATCAATCAAGTATGGATTATTATGGAGATTTCTTGAAGGGATATCCAGTCAGTGTTGATGGTAAAAAGTCAACTGAAGCCATTAATTCACCAGTACATGCTATACTGACCAAGAGAGCTGAGTTCCTCTGCTCACAGAGCTGCGCCAGCAATGCCTTCATGTACCAGGATGCATTGCACATGAACTTCTAACTCCCACACCCACATTGCCGTGTATCACCACCTTACTTTGTTGACCAAAACATAGTGTTGGGTGACAAAAATACTTATCTACTATGCCCCCTGGATACCCAGAGACAGAGACTAAAAATTCAGTTTAAAATCAGTTTCAAAATCACTGTGACATCACTGGATGCAGGAAAAACAACTGATTTTGCAGCAGGAGAACTACACTTACCATCAACACTGTCTGGACATGCATATGGTAAGTGCCAAATTGTCCCTTTAAAACTACAGCTGGTAACTTATAGGTCAATTAAAAAAATATTTGTCATATTTGGTGAAACTGTCACTATATCCTGACAGTAGTACATGAGACAGACACTATATGCAAAAATCAGGCTCCACTGGCCCCTCCTAGTGCTCCTAATGGCATTTGCAAAAATCAACTGCACCTGAACGAAAACAACCAACCAGAGATGGCTTCCAACCCAAATCTGAGTATTTGACTCAAAAATCACCTGGAAGCGCTCCAAGCCAAACATTTTTCATTTGTTGGTATTTGAACACCTAAGGATGAGGCTCCGGGTCAACAAATACACTTTGACAGACACATAGGGTTGGATTTATTGTTAAGTCTCATTTCCAGGAAGTCCAATACCGTTTTTTGTTTGTTTGTTTTTTTGAGCTGGAAGCTCAGTCCGAGCTACCTGTGTTGCTGTGAGACTCCTCCTGGCTATGATTGGTTGTTTTGATTCAGGCGTGGTGGATTCTTAAAAATGCCATTAAGAGCACTAAGAGGCCTTTTGCACCAACATGGAACCACCCTCTGTCAGTTCACACACCTAATTTTGAACTGTTCTGAGCATTTTACCAAAAATAGATCAGTTCAGAGCCCCAACAGCAGGTTTTCCTTGGGAACCGGAGTGACCATGTTAAATTCTACAGGTCTTTGTTCATTGTGCAGCGTCCTCTGTTTACAAAATCCTTGATTAAAATGGTTCCACTCAAAAACTGGTGTAAACACAGGCTGGTTCACTATGCAGCATCAAGGTTCCAAGGATCTTGGATGGAACTTGTTTAAGAACCAGAGCTAATTTGGTGGAAAAGGGCGTTAAGAGGAGCCAGAGGAACTTCATTTTTCCACATATTATGGACAGTTTCAGCAAATATGACTTAAAGTTTTTTTTTTTAATATAAGTTACCGACTGTAGCTTTAAAGCCAGAAGTCAGAGAACTGAGCTTTGAACTTTAATCTACATCAGTGGCTTTCAAGCTTTTTTGAATCATGGTATGTGTGTGAAAAACTGTTTGAAAACCTAATAGAAAAATATAAAATCTAAATATTGCCTATTTTTTGCATGATGAAACATTTTCTATTAAAAATACATAATTAAAAACATAAGCTCCTGATATGCAAATAGGCTTATTTTCTCATAGCACTCATTAGTGATAAGTCTTAATTTAAGAAGAATAAATGCTCTTCTGAATATTAAACATCAATTTTTTTTTAGCCTGTTTCATCCTTTAAGGTGCTGCTCTGAAATTTACATTTTAATAACACTGCAGGGCTTAGTTGTAGTACTGTGGTTTCTGGCTTTGCTTGAGAGTTGTTCATGTATACAATTACAGATGTGATGCTCACAGGCCTGAATAACAGCATACAGTATAGGAATTCTTCACCTAAGTGGAATTTTATGTCATTTTAGCTACAAAGACTACACAAGAACATGGATGTAAGATTAACTACATGGATATGCCACATGTACATGATTCAGTGACAGTGTGTGTACGTTAAAACCAATCTGACACAAAGTGCAGTCAGTCAAATCAAGGCATTAAGTTGCAGTACACGGGGTCAGCTGAAACACTTCTGTGTGCACGTGAACATTTGCAGGCTTTAAAGGAGCTCTTTAAGATACTGTACTTGTTCAATAATTCCTGGTCTTGTCACATAAATGTAATGGATGCCTCACTTTCACACTTAACACACGCACATATCAAAAAGTACATTCAGACGAAGTGCCAACGAGAGCTCGCAGAACGTCTACAACATCTGTATCTTAAAATTTTAATTGGTTGCCAGACGGGTGGCCAGACTGGTAATTTGTGAGGGTACATAATTCATCGAGTGTAGACCGAGCATATGCTGGAGGGAGAGATGGTCTGTGACTGCAATGGGGGCTTTTAATGTGAAGGGACAACTCAAAACACACACACACACACACACACACACACACACACAAAATTACCTCTTACATCGAGATGTTGAGCAACAGGTATGTCTGTTACACACAGTAAAAACAACAGCTCTGTCCTGTTTGTTGAGCTTTGGGTTATAAATCATATTTATAGTAATAAATAGTCATCTCTGTCAGTGGTCAGATGGCTTCATCGAATGTTTTTAACATCAAAATAAATTAATAAATAATAAATAAATAATAATCCAAACTATGGATTATCTGAAGTAGGACTGCAACTAAGGATTATTTTCATTATCAATTAATCTGTCAATTATTTTCTCAATTAATTGATTAGTTGTTTGGTCCAGAATGTCTCAGAAAATAGAGAAAAATGTTAATTTGTAATTTCCACATGCCCAAGGTGACGTCCTCAAATGTCTTGTTTCATCAACAACCCAAAGATATTCATCTTACTGTCATATAGGTGTAAAGAAACCAGAAAATATTCACATTTGAGAAGCTGAAATCAGAGAATTTAGACATTTTTTATGAAAAAAATTAGCTCTAATTTGAAGTGTGGTTGTATGAGGTACTCCATTGTCAGGGTATTACCTACCCCAAGTAGAAGGAGAAGCAGAGACGGGCACCAGCATGGACACTAAGCAAAAAACTTCTATTGCTGACCCTGTCCACACCAGTGCATTACTTAAGTTTCATGCTGGCCCTCCTCTCTGCTTCTGTGGATGTGTAGACCACCAAGTACCTCATACATCCCCACATCAATTAATCTGAAACATCCCTTTATGTGCAGAGCTGCTCTGGAGACGATTTAACCACTGGTCAGCTCCACTGGAACATTTGTGGTTTGAGTTCAGCTTCAGCTACAGTATATATGCAGGGCCAAAGGGTCAAAAGCAAGCCTGGGGAATTTTAACCAGCAACGGTTAACTGTAACCTTTCAGTCAGAAGCTCCCACGTTCAGTCGAGCCAATCTACAGCAGAGCTCAGATTCAGTACATTTTAGTGTGTGAGGTCAAGGAATCTTTAAGTGCAAATGAAAAGGTTTCTAAATTCTTCCTTTGCCTCACACCGTACAGTGTTTTGTCTGTTCTCCTCCACAGATTGCTTTCACTGCGCAGCGAGCCTCACCTCTCTTTCAAACCGAGCAACCTGACTTGTCAGATATTAAGAAATGCAGCCATGCTTCACAATCTCCACAAAGACAGGACCACAAAAGGAATCACAAGACACAGACATATTTTCAAGCATCAGTTATTTCAACCAGAAATGTGACATGTGCATCTTTATGCACTCAGTGTTTGCAACACAGGCATCATTAATATTAAACAATTGCTGGTTCCATCTTCTTAAATGTAAGAACTTGCTGCTTTTCTTTGTCATTTATGATAATAAATGAGGAGTCTTTGGGCTTTGGACTGTTGGTTGGACAAAAGAAGTAATCTGAAGTTGTCAACTGTGTTAATTACTTGTGAAAATTAAAACATAAATCAATAATCAAAATAATTGTTAGTTGTAGCCCTAATAAAAATCATGTATTGTGTATCTATAATCAGGGTTCTTATTGTCGAGAAGAAAACAAAATATAAAATGCTCTATAACATGTTAATCGCTAACTACAGTAGATGGACGTAAACAAATAAAAACACTGCACTGTATATTTTAGCTGTCCTACTAGCTGGTCTCCATATTAGGGCTGCAACAAATTATTTTCATTATAAATTAAGCTTTTATTCTTTTATTCGTTAACTGAGTAACAAACAATAGTAAAAACACACAGTTTCCTAAAGCAAAAGTTGACTTATTCAAACTGCTTTTTTAAAAGTTCAAAATCCATTTTATATTCGGTTTACTATAAGAAGACAAAAAAAATCAGCACATATTCACAATTTAGAAGCCAGAAAAATGGAATTTTTTGTCATTTTTGCTTTTAAAAAATCATTTAAACAATTATTCCACTATTTTAAAACTGTTACCAATTAATTTTCTGTGAATCTGCTAATGGTTTCAGCTCTTGAACAGACCACAGAAAATGGTAAATTAGCAACATAACCTTTTGCAGGGACACAGTGACATTACTTCATCTATTGCTGTTGTTAAAGCTGCAACTCTGCTGCCTGCAGAGCAACACGGAAGCATCAGATTGGTTTTGTAAAAGGAACATGCATCAGTACACCTCTTGTGTTCACACACATTTCTACCACCGTTTCAATTTCTACCTGTTCTCTCAGTTGTTCTCACGCCTCTAATTGCCTCAGGAAGTCTTCCTGCAGTACCAGGTGAATGTGAGCCAGGTAACGACAGGTTCCACGGCAACACACCATCCAACAGTAGTTCATTTTAACTTTACTTATACAGTCGGGTTATGTGGAAATAAAGTGCCCTTTAAACTAGGGCTGCAAGTTTATCTGTTAATCTCCAGATTATTTTCCCAATTCATTGACTAATCGTTTAGTCTGTAAAATGTTAAAAAAAAAAAAAATGCTCATCACAATGTCCCAGATCCCAAAGTTACATCTTCAAATAGCTTCTTTTGTCCAGCAAACAGTTAAAAACCCAAAGAGTCTTCAATTGCTATCACAAATGACAAAGAAAAGCAGCAATTAAAGAAACTTGCATTAAAGAACCAGAAAATGTTTGACATGTTTGCTTGAAAAATAAATTAAATTATTAATCAGTTAATCAAAATAGTTGGCAAGTAATTCTCTTTCCATGAAATAATCAATTAATCATTCCGGCTCTCCTTTAAACTATCTCTAAAAGGACATTTTAGTTTTGTTTCTAGTACAGAACAGCACCATTGGAGCTGCTGGGAGATCAGTGTTGTGCTCAAGGGCACCTCAGCAGCAGACAAGGGCAGACACGCAAGGACACACGTGGCTTTAACGCAGGTCACCCAGATGAAGCACATGGCAGAAGATCAAAGAGGGATGAAAGAACAGGGAGGGGAGCATTAGGATGAGTGAAAGCACATCAAGCATCAATCTATAACCGCAGAGGAAGATGCACTGAAGATGTGTTGTTTGAATACAAAAGTAATACAGTTGTATTGCCTGGGGCCCACTCCTCCACATACTGTATTTCTGTCCATTTAGCATCAGAGAGCTGAGTGCACTGAATAAACTAAAGAATACGAGGTTGTACACAGGCCTCGACTTTCCTGTCAGTGACATCATCATTGATCATTTATAATAAGGTTTAATGCAACAGAGCAGAGGGCCGTCCTTTCTCAGCAGAGCTCAAAGATGCTTCACCATTACACACACACACACACACACACAGACACACACACACAAACATGTTTTCTTCTGCATCCTGAGTCTCAAGCTTTGTGTGTTTCTATTGCAGATGTTCTCAGCTGAGCCCTCAGGCTACAACTCTTATTTTGTTTATTTATATATACTCATCTTAACCAACTGATGTGGAAGACAAAAACTATCTTACAGCTTTGTCAACTACTTCTGACCATTTGTACTATCTTTCTTCAGTCATTAGAGCAGCTTTTGACAACATTTTTTATGTAAATGGATAAGAATAAGTGAGTAATAAGTGAATCATACAACTATTTGTATGTGAAAGGCATTGCTAGTGATGGAAAAAAATTTTTTTTTTGCTTTCTTCTCAAGAGTTTGATGAAAGGATTGATACCACTGTTACACCTTAAATATGAAACTTCAGGAAGCCATTTAGCCAGACACAGTAACTTCCTGGAGTCTCCTCTGGTTGCCTGGCAACTGCTCAGAGCCAAGAAATAGTCATAACCCATAAAAACGGAGAAATTCAGTCATTTTCACACTTCTGTTTTTTAATATAGAGCAAAAAAAAAAAAAAGATAAAATATGTTAATTGGTGAACTTTAAAGGTGGTGGTTGGATGATTTTGTTAAAGTTGGACAGAGCCAAGCTAGTTGTTTTCCTCTGTTTCCAGCCTTTATGCTAAGCTAAGCTAACTGGCTGTTACCAATAGCCTCATTAATGGTGTACAGACTGATTGGTTTCAGTCTTCTCATGTTCCTCCAAGCCACTAAGCCAGTAAGCCCAAAACTTTAAACTTTTATACAAATGTTGACTTCAAACTTGTTGTTTTTGTATTGTATTCCAGCCTTTAACTTTACTGTTTTGGTTCACTCTCAACATCTCAAAACATCCTTTTCAGCCACAGCAGTTAGCTGTTCCAATGAAAACGCTCCAAAAGCTCACAGTACACTACCTGCACAGCACCAAACAGCAGAAAAACAAAGTAACTAACTATCTGGTGAGCATCGTGGAGGATTTAGAAGCTAAAAAGCCACATATGTCCCTCAGGAGTTGGTGGAGACCAAAAACAGAGCTAAAATCAGGCAGAAGAGTTAGACGGATAATATGTTAAGTTGAGTTCATGGCTTGTTTCTCCTGCCCTCAAGTGGCCAAAAATAAGTCATTGCAGGTTTAAAGAATATGAATGTAATATTTCCTTATTTTTTGACTCTAGAAAAGTGGCTAAAAAGTGAAAAAGAAAGTTATCCTATGAAAAATGACTCTGGGTGTAAAAGTAAAATCTTTAGCTGGATGAGGATCACAGCCGGAGCAACTCTCCCTCCTTCTCGCACTTTCTCCCTTTTCCCTCCTTCACTCTCCCTCTGTCTCTTGAGCCTCAGGCCTCTTGCGTTTTAACCTACAACCCAGCCCTCCCGGTCTTATCAAAAATGCATTAGGCATGCTACACTTGATCGTATGGAGCCTCTGAGCTCTCTCATGGCTCCAGCACATCTTGCTGTAGGCAAGTTCATCTCCCACAAACCAACCAGTGCACAGTGGGACCAACAGAAGTTATCTTTGGCTTGGCACTACCAGCCTCAACAGTCGAATGTATTAGGGAAAAGAAGCAAAATCTGCATTCTCAGCACACAAAAAGAGGTTACTTAAAAGACGCAGGTCTCATAAAATTACTTTTTTTTTTTACTTATTTATCTATTTGCAGTTTTAAAATTTAGTCAGGGGCATTGCAGACAATCTAAAGTCTACAAAAAAAAATCATTTTTTAACACTACAAATCAATTTTCAAAGAAAACTACAGTCTAGCCGGTCTGCACTGAAGATTATATCCCCGGGCTGAAAGCACAAACGAGTGATATAAAAATGAAGAAAGAGTGGGGGGAGGCAGAGAAAGGATGGAAACAGAGAGACAGAGACGGAGCACACTACACACTGTCATTATGAAGGATCTGGGTCACGTCACTAAGAAGCAGGGCATGATGGTAATGATACAACATACTGTATTGTGCAGGAGTTATGAAAATGACCCACTGTCATATTGTACCATTGTCAGTGTTTCAGCCTGGACCCGGAATAAATAATATAATCTGATCTTGTACAAAAACCAAAGCTCATAAACAATTCAAAAACATCAGACACACAAATATGATTTTCTCCCAAATTCCCTCTGTCTTCAAAACAGAGCAACAAAAATGAGTCGTTAATCATTTGCAGAAAATAAACCAGAGGCAAAAAAAAAAAAGTCAGCAGATTGTTTTCTAGATTTAGCATTTAGTCTATAAAATGTCAAAAAATTATGAAAAATGCTCATCACAATTTCCCAGAGTTCTAAGTGACATCTTCAAATGGCTTTGTTTGTCCAACCATCAGTCCGAAACCCAAAAACTCTTCAAGAAAAGCACAAAAATCCTCACATTTAAGATGCTGAAACCAGAAAATGTCGCACATTTTTGCTTGAAAAACAAATGAGTTTTAATAGAGTTTGCAACTATTTTTTTCAACTGACCAGTTGATTAATCAATTAATCACAGAATGTACAGAATAATGCAGTTGATAAGAGAGTGAAAAATACATCAGTCTGGATCGATATATTGATTCAGTGTTCAGCGATCCAATATGATAGATGCAAAGTGAAAACATCTATCTAATATCGTCATCTTTAAGATTCGGCCTCTCTGTGTCGTTAATATCTGGAAGAGCTGAGTCATGAAATTGTGGAATGATAATCTAATTGCCTTTTGTGTGTTGATAAATGTTAACTGAATGTGGTAAATGGACATACGATATCGTCTGATATCGATTACAGACAATTTAATTGATTTGAATTGAAATCGTATCTTTGCAGACTTTGTGATATTTGCAAATATGTATCATTATCCAAAGAATCATTATAATACTGTGCATCGTGATGAAACCTGTGATTTACACCCCTGGCCGTTAAATGACGTTGCTTCTGACGTACAGTGCCCCACTCCCCCTTAAACACCAGTCGTCAACATCATAACACAATGTATTTTTCAATTTTTGACGTTTTGGATTTTTTAAGTGCTGGTCAGAAAAAACAAAACATTTAATAATGTCACCTTTATGACAGGACGTTTCATAGACCAAATTTCAAATCAATTAAAAGAAACTTTCAGTTATAGGTTGTCTGAATCTGCTCATGTGTTCAATATGTGTTGAGTACAACAGCAAAAACACAATTTTTATTAACCAACTTCATCAAAATGTTGAATGTATTGAACACATTTGCAAGGAGCTGAGCACAATTTCTCTCAACCTATCAGCTACTACCTTAAATACAGTTGAGAGGTTTTTTTTGCAACTTAATCCGCTCATCAATCAATCAGTGAAAGATGCTGCAGCCTGTGTGTTATGTAACAATACAGCCATGAAAGGCCACTATCACCTATATGTCAGTCACGACCATCATACATCAGACAGTCACTGAGTCTGAGAGCATTTAATGCGCACATTTTTTTTTTTTTTCCCCCACTCAGCGAGTCATGAATGAATCAGCCACTCAGCTCCTCTCCACCACAACACTGACCTTTCTGTGTTCATTAACTGACTGGATCCAGTGGTTTACAGAGTTCATCCCTCATCTTTACAGAAAAAATGTCAGTGGCACTCAATGTCAGCGTGCCCTGTGAGAAACAAACAAACAAAGGGAATAAATGATATCAACAACACTGGAGCGATGTTTAACAGTAAGTTGAAAGACACCTGATTTTAGCTGTTCTATGGATTATTTGTGCCATTTAAACATCAATAAATTATATTAGTTTTATAACATTAGTATAATTAGTCAATAAATAAGGCCACTGCCTAGACTTTAATGGATTTGTCTAGATACAGACAGTATTTGGGAGGTATCTTTGAGCTGCAACTTGCTTGGTGGCGACTCGACTAATCATCAAACATTAATTAAATAACAATTTTGGTGATTGAATAATACTTTAGGTCATTAATCATTATTAATCATTATAAAATTGAATGACTGGATTTCACACTGTTGGACAGGCAAAATTAGCCACATTTTTCTTACACTGCTTTTTCACATTTTATTGTATATCTGCTGGAGTGCATTATGACACAAAACAGGGAAGAAGTTGCAGCTGTTCCACCACATATAGAGATCATGCTTTCTCCAAACAACAGATAAGTAAAAATCTGAATGCAGATTTTTTTTCAAAATCACTTGCAACACGTTTATCTGCTTCATTAAAGCCGCAGAGGAAACCTTAGGGAACCTGAAGTGGAGCCTGCAGCAGAGAGTCATCCCATGATAACCTTTGATTTGTCCCACGAGATGGATCTGATAACTCAAGGCCAGAGTGTAGATGACATGATCGATAACAAGCATCTCCGCCAGAGGTGCACAACAAAATCATGAATCCACTCTGCCTGTAGGTGGGATTGAAACGATGCTGTGTTTACATTAAGGCAGGTTTATATACTGACAGCTCTCCATGATTTGTATTATGTGGGCCACTTTCATGGATGTTTGTTGATGCAGATGCAATATATAGGCGGATATTTTTACATGCAAATGTAAAACACAGAGAGAGAAAGGCAAAGAGTACAGTCTGCCACTGAAAAATGGAGCGAGCACAGAGCAAACAAACAGTGGAAAATAAGAGAAGTGAAGCCAGGAGAAGAGTGGAAAATGAGTGAGTGAGTCTGACCTCTGCCCTCCACCACTGTCATCGCCTTACAAACACACAGTGAGGAGAGGAACGACCAATTTCAACCCCTCTATCTATCTATCTATCTATCTATCTATCTATCTATTCTATCTATCTATCCATCCTTTACCAGCTGCAATGATAACTGTCGCTGACAAATTTAATCATCTGTAGCCAATTAACATCAGCGAGTTCAGCCAAACTGCAAAATGAAACTGAGCTGTTTTCTGTCTAACGTCTGTACAACTGTTGACAGGCAAAACCTCAAACAGCAATGTTTATAATGACAGTTTGTGTTATGAATTTTTACACCTTGAAGATTAAATATTTGTAAAACTTTCCCACAGACTTGGAAAGCAATTTTTATGTGCTTGACATCGTGTCAGTTTAAAGTGCCTCTCATGGTCGTGTTAGGTGATTTTAGCAAACACTCTGTCAGGAACAAGTATGTTTCACATTCCTACAACAGAATTCAAGCAAGACTAAGAGTCCACAGCCATGCTGCTCTGAGGCTGCACTGTGAGTTAACATCAGCATGCTAACATGCTCACAATTACCATAGTAGTATGCTGATGTTTACCATGTTCACCAAGTTACCATGCTAATATTTGCTGATTAGCTCTAAACCTGAAGTGCAGCAAAGGCTGATAGGAATGTCATTGGTTTTACAGGTAGGGCCTATATAGTCATAAAAACCAAAGTACTGGGCAAGAGATGCCAACGGTTAACCACAGAAAATATTTCTGACTGGTTACGCATGTAGGTCTAGCTAGCTAACAGTCTGAGGTAAAAAAATTAAGTGTACTAAATGCAGCATGATGCACTCCAGTCCGAGGCCATCGCCCCAATGTGTCAAATGACTGATGATTGAGACTGTGCTGCCAATCAACCTCGAGTCTGAGGATGTTATGCCATCGGTAGCTACTGTGACTATACGCTTTGAAAAACACTTTGTAGGGAAGAAGGCAGGGTTTGGCGATGTCTACCAAATTGGCATACAATGATGTCCACTAGGGGTGGGAATTTTTTACTATCTCACGATTCGATTCGATTCCGATTTTTGGGGCCACGATTCGATTTAAAATCGATTTTCGATTCAAAACGATTTTATTCATAATGATTTCTGATCATGATCTACTCCCATCTGCTTTGCAAGACAGAATGACAAATGGAGACAAAGTGTCTTTTTCACATTTATTAAGTTTTAAACATTTATCCATGCTTAGATGGAATTGTTGGAACTGTTACATAAAAGCAATATCACATACTGCTTAACCTGCTCATCAGGGGGCCTATTTTTTCTACCTTCTGTCCAAAATGACTTACCCAAAATAAATGGAGGATATTTTCACAACTACAAGGGCTATATGTATAATCTTGGTGTCAAAATAACGGTAATAGCTACATGTGAGATTACTATAGAAGTGTCAGAATCAAGATATGTGTTACTGTGTCAGAGGAAATTCACCTGGAACACAGAAACAAATGTGAATTTTTTATCTATTTATTTAAAAAAAAAAAAACACACTGTTTAGAGTGAAAAACACTTTTGAATCATAGGATAGTAGCCCGATTCATCTAGGAATTAGTAAAGTGATATCTGATGAGTTAACTGTGCAAAACTCGATGCTAAAAAAGTGAACCTGAACAGTTTTACAGATTTTTAACACAGACATATCCAGGCGAAACTGCACCAAATGTGCCATTTGGGCATCAGTCACACTGACGTTTGGCACTGTGTTGTTAGTATGTTAGCACCGCTATCTGATTCAAACAGTCAGAGAACCACCTCTGCTGTATATTTCTCCCGTTTTATCCTGACCGGGGCTAATAAGCACTCTGCTAAAAGCGTCTGAAAGTGTCAACAAGCTGCGTCCTGTAAACTCACTGAAGCAGTCCAGGGGACTAGCTCGGCAACCCATTGGTCAATTTTAATGATCGACACCTCTATAAACCAATCAGAGTCAGGAGGTTCTATCGCTACCACCCAAATTTACCTTAGCAACACCAATGACGATACAGAAGGATGTGCAGCCAAAGATAAAGTATTGTAGTGAAGATGCGCTACTCCGCTCGCAAAAAGCCCTCGCTCTTTATGAAAACAACCAGGACCATCGCGATTAATTTCAAACTCCTGAAGAGTCATAGGAGTAGACATTAGCAGTGTTTTTTTCAAGCTAGAATATAACTTTAGGCCACAAAAGAGCTAAAGTAAGACATATTTTATGATTCTGTGAAGGTTTTTCTGCGACTATTTGGCGTCTAACTCTCAGAGTTTGACACGGTGACGAGGGAGACCTCTTCATAATCAGTAGGATCTCTGTTTTCATCCAACACCTCACTTGTGTGGTTTGCCTGAAGTGGTGAGAGTAGTAAAAGCACTCAATGGGGGGTGGGCTGTTTTCACGTTTTTGTTAAATGCCCCTATTATTTCTTGTGGTTTAAATTGTGTTTCGTTTAGGTGGCAATGCTTGATAGAGGCTTTTAGCTGCCCGCTCGGAGCTGGCCTGGCAGAGAGCTTCGTGAAGCACTGCAGTGTGCGTTGGTCTGCAGCTGGCGGCTGACTCTGCTCCGTGTCCGTCCCACGTAGTTACAAAATGGAGGTGGACAGCGGATTTTTTTAATTTTTTAAAATCGATTTTGGGACATTTTATATCGATTCTGAATCGTAGCAAATGAGAATCACGATTCTTATGTGAATCGATTTTTTGGCACACCCCTAATGTCCACAGTGAAACATCGCAACAGACGGTTATATCATCGCTGGATCTAAAAGACTCTTTGTCTCAGCACCACAAGTCTTAATTATGTTTAATAAGAAATAATAAACAATGCAGTGCAATGAACAGCAACAGCTTCTTTTTCTTTTCTCTCCCACAAGTCAAAAAGGGAACTTAATAAAGAGGGATGGTAGAGGGCTCAGTGGCTGGTGACTGTCAGCCGTCACAATGAACAACCCTACAAGGAGGAGGAGTTAAAAGTCAAGCTAGCCAAGACCAACCAAGCTAACTGTTAGCCCAGACCACTGAGTGGCCAACGTCACAACAACCTGTCAACAATCCTGACTGGGAGTTGCAGTCCAGTGTGCTCCTCAGGCTTCATTCAGAGCCTGTCTCTCCAGCACATGTCAGACAATCTCACCAAGCAGCTGACTAATGCGGTGGAGACACAGGGAGTCAATGGAGCGCTAAACTAAAAGGAAAGCACTTCTTGTATTTTATGTCATTTTACATTTATGGTGAAAGATTATCTGGTTATTTAGCAGTTACTGGCTGTCAAAAGCAATACTAATCAGAAACGACATTCCTATATTAAAAAAAAAAAGAAAATTCTGACCTGATGATGGCACCAGATGAAAACTTATGGGGTCACCAAATTTACTGCATTTCATCTGGAGGGGAACATGAACCACATTTTATTACAATCCATCCAATAGTTGTTGAGACATTTCACTAAAATCCACAAATGTCAACCTTATTGTGGTGCTAGAGGAAAAGTTAGACGGCCACCAAAGTCAGCAGGAGACTTTTTATGCCCAAAGGAAGAATCCTACCGAGTTTTTAGTCTGGAACAAAGTGGTGGACCAACCAAACGTTCAGCCAATCCTAGAGCCAACAGTGCCACTAGCATGGCAAAATATGTTGCCAACTGTTAATGCAATCTTATTAAACCTGTCTGAAGTCCCTCTCTATTTACCATGTCATTTTTTTTTGCACAATGGAACAAAGAAAGGAGTGTCCAAGTACACTGCGATGCTTCACAAAATTACAGGTATGTGACACTACACCTGCCAGTAAAAATGACAATGATTCATAACTGTTTAACTATCTATAATTTGCTGCTCACTGTACAGCAAATTATTCAGTGTTTCTTATGTAAGGAATAGTGAACAAGGGCTCGGTCTGTACTGTTATCTAATTATTGTGACAGACAAATTATACCTAGTGAAGCCTCTGGACTTTTACTGCAACTACAAAGACATCAAGCTAAAAACAGAACCGAGCAGGAAAGAAAAGAGCAAACATGAAAAGAGAGTAAAAGCAGACCTAATCAGAACAAAACTCCAGTGTTCTCTACGCTCAACCCTCCTCTACTCAGCTCTGCCCATGCGGATATTAAATTGCCTCTCAGCTGTCTCTGATCTGAAGGAGGTTGGACTGTTTATAAGTCTGATATCACATTGCCTCTCTGCTCCTCTCTTTTCATCGAAGAACAAGTGCCCTGCTTTCTTTTAAAGGTCCCACTCCCTGTCACGTTTTGTGCAAATTTGTTTTGCCAGACAAAACTGACAAGAAACTCATGAAACCAATGAGACATCACAGCGTGGAGAGGTATTTGATGGCACTGCCGACTCTGGGAGAGTATTATCACGTTAAGCCAGATTCTGAAAGCCATTCGAGGAATTCTCCTCCAGTGTTACGTCTGCTGTTTCTCAGCATGCAGGCTGCTCCCGCCTTATGCAAATACAACAAAGTCCCGTCTGTAGCTGCACAGATCCATCGACTACAGTGGAAACATCATCATCATCTCCGTCTCTCTCTGTCCTCTTTCTCTATGTCTCCCTCCCTCTCTTGCTCTGATCCAGCTGCTCATTTGGCAACGGAGCAAAGAAATAAATGAAGTGCTTCAGCGGAAGGAAGGCTTCACTGGGAGAAGGATTGTGGGAAGAGGGAGTGAGATGAGGATTTGGTGAGGGGTTTTAAAGACAGTTTATCTGAATGAGCGTCTTTTTTTGGCTTAATACATCAGTGGGACATTGGGCTTAAGGGCACTACTGTCCAATTATGCTTTCAATGGCTGTCAAGTTAATCAACCTGTGTCCTTTGATGCTATTTTTTTGAAACTCTATCAAGTGAATAGCTGGAGTGTTTATTCTTTTAGTGTGAAGATGTCGACCACATTATCATCATTATCTTGCTGCTCCTGTTCATATCCAACCTGACTCAAACTTAAAAATGCACTATAGAATTATTTCCTGGGTGTATATGTGCATGTGTTTTGTTTATATTTTAACTCTATTATATTCTGAATTTAAGTTTTTTAGACAGAAATAATACATCATGTATCCATGTATCTGTAGTGATGATGAATAGACAAGTAGGAAGGATGAACTGAAGATAAACCTAAAATAAAGAGTAGCTCTCTTGCTTCATAATTGAAATATTTTGGATTTTAACTAGGCCTGTAATATAATTCCTCAGTGCAAAATCCTCTCAATTTGTAAGTCCTTGGTCTAATGTGAATCTACTGTGGTGGTCCTTGACATGAAAAAGTTTAGACACCTGGACTTGTCTGTAGTACTCCATTTACACTAATTACTAACATTAACATTTGATCTGTACCTGATAAGATGATTACAGGTTGTTGTTTA
Organism: Lutjanus argentimaculatus; assembly: GCA_034769285.1. Lineage (NCBI taxonomy): Eukaryota > Metazoa > Chordata > Actinopteri > Lutjaniformes > Lutjanidae > Lutjanus > Lutjanus argentimaculatus. The sequence continues at coordinate 29,016 of JAWZSL010000095.1, read as the reverse complement.
GACTTTAATTATTGTTCCTTTGTCCAGGAAGCACTTTTTCCCCAAAAGGAGATCAAAGTCATGACCTGCAATTTTCTGATTCTGACTGGCTGGTACTTGTTGTCTTTGTTTGTTTGGATCGTTTGGGTTGGTTGGGTTTAGACATGAGAAGTGAGATTTGGCAGGGTTAGGGTAAGAATATCAGGGTAAGCCAGTCAGAGGCAGGTAATGCTTTCCCCATCCTGCAATAACACTATTGCCCCTGGGAAATTGACCTTCTTTCATCCCGCCCCTTTTTGTTCTGTGCTCCAATAACAGCACTAACTAGCTAGCTAGTTAGCCTGCATTTTTGCTAACATTATCTAACTTTAGAAATGACTATATATGTCACTTTCACAGGTCTTTCAACAACATATTTTAGCTACCTTCAAAATCTGTTTTTCTTTTCCACATAGCCTGTCACATAGCATAAGTACAGGAAACAGGTGACTGAGGTTCCTCTGGTTACCAGGCTTGCTCAACTGCATTTGGGGCACAGAGCAAAAAGGGTCAGGACTTAGGAAGGGTTGACTCTCCACAATAAGACAAACACCTTAAAGGCTTTGATTGACATATTAGATTTATTTGCATTCTTAGTGAAAGTTAGATGAGAAGATTAATTCCATTCACATGTCTGTCTGCTGAATATGACGCTACAGCCAGCAGCATGTTAGCTTAGCTTTGCACAAAAACAGGATGCAAGGGGAAACAGCTGCCCTTATAGTAAAATCCATCTACCAGCACCTCTAAGGCTCACTAATTAACACATTACATCTCATTTATTTAATCTGTACAAAACCAAACTGTAAAAATGGCAACTTGTGTTTTTACAGGGGATTTTGTGCAGGACTATTTCTTGGCCGGGAGCAGTGATCTCCTGGGTTCTTGTCACAACAATGAGGTTGCCAGGCAACTCGCCAAAATGTCAAAGCATTCCTTTAAACAGCACTGTTCCCCCCGTTGGCTTGAAGGGTATTTTGTGCCATTTATTTCATGATGACAGTAGAGACATGACAGGAAGCTAGGCATAGAGACTCGAAACCAGGGACACTGTGGTTCATGATCGGCATCTTTACCCCTCCTGGTGGTCCCTCAGAGGTGTTTTCCACTAACTTGCCCCTCCCAGGCCTTTAATATTAGGTATCTGTAGGTACCAAGTCTGATCTAATACTTATATTTATTTTTTGAGTAAAATAAAATAAAAGTAAAATAAAGAAAGGATCATTTTTTTAAATCAGCTTTACATTAGTGGATACCAAGTACTGAAATATGATCAGATTTGCACCAATACTTCGATCTGCTCAGACATCTCTAAATAAATATAACATTCTACAACAGTAATAAACTGAAGCTGGTATTTTGACCTTTACTTCAGAGTCTATAGACAAGAAAAAGTGAACAAATGTAGACAACAAAACACACACACACACACAGAGTTCCCATGACAACAAATCGCAACAGGAAAGAGTGATCAGAGGAATCTGTACTGTCAGGACCGGCAAGGTGAGGAGAATGAGTGAACCTGAGGAGACCAATGTGAAACATGCTGTTTGCTCTTCACGCCTTTACTTCGCTGAGCTCCATGAAAGATGGAGGCAAGTTCATCTACAGCTGCAGGACTGAACAGAGGAAGAATGACCGTGGAGGATCTGATCAGAGTATTCACACAAAGCTGATCCAAACACTCGCAACAGTGACATAACATTGCTCCAGTCAACCAAGCTACAGCACGCAGGAAGATGTTTTTGGCTGGAAAATATTTTTACAGGGTTTCCAGAGTTATTTCTTCTTATCATAAAGATATATGAACCCTCAGTCAGAGCTCTTGGAACAGCAGAGAGGATTTAGGTTTGTAAAAAATATCCTGGGACAAGTCTCTACTTGAAAACGTGAAAAGAAGACATTTCTACTCCAGCATCATAAATTCAAAATAAGCCAAGTTATTAACTTAAATTTTTACTTTTAATGAAACCAGGTTGCACCACACTAGTTAGTTTTTACTTAGTGATTAGTTTACTAAATATTAACACTCAGTAACTGCCAGCTGTAACTGCTGCTTAGCAAACTGAGCTAACTGGCAAATCTATGACATGCTAAACAGTGTGACCCATTTACTTTAGATTAAAGAGTAGAAGATGAAATATGGTCGACCTATCTGACCTGACATTTATTTGAAATGTTTAAAAAGTCATGTTTACTGGTAAAATTGAAATCAGATTTTGCAATAATAACATATATACCTCAAATTACAAAACATGCTAGTAATGTTACAGTAAGTGACTAATAATATCATAATTATCATTTAAATATCATTCAAAAGTACATAAATACAACTACATCTGAAACACATATTTCTCCATGTAAGCGTTCATAAATAAAACAAAGTCATGCTTACAATGACAAAGAAATGGCAGTGAGTTTTAATATATTGCTAGCCCCCCTAAAACTTAGTTTTGAGAGTTTGTTGCTAAGGTGACTTCCTTACTTTATGAATGTTTCCTATCAACATACCAAGAATTTAGGAAGGATTTTACACACAAACTTAACAAGGAATTAACAAACAGCTGGTGCAACCCTGACTGAACCTGTGACCCTCTGGTTCAAGGATAACCTGATTAACCACAGAGAACACACTGACACTCATGTCTGTATTTCTCAGAAACAAAGTCAAGAAGAACAGGCAGCAAAATAATCACCTCAACAGTGGATCTTGTGAGTAGACACACATATATACACACAAGAACTAAAAATAAATGAATAAAAAACTATCAAATAAAAGCACACCACCCTGCCACCTGTGATTACACAGCCTGATGCCACAACCACCTCTCTGCTATCTGATCAGCCTCGAGTCAAGTCACAGATTACACAGTTTTTCACAGCAGCAGATGGCCAAAAGATGTTTCTGCAATATCAGTACACATGAGTGAACTTAACTAGACCAAGATATGTTCTTTAATATACAGATACTAAAACAACACCCACTCAAGGTCCACTTACCTGCATGTTCTGGAGCTTTCAGCTGTATCACACCAGTCAATAAAACCCACCCGATGGGCCTTTTGTCACAACAGACATTTCATCTTGTCATAGTAAGAAAAGCACGGCTGTTAAAATTAACATTAACAGTGGCTCTGTTCTTTTAAGCGTCTCAGTAAGTCATGGGAAGTGAGCAAGCAGGCACAATATGAGGATCTGAAACTGAGGCAGCTAAATGGAATTCAGCCGTCATCAACTCTAGAACTCACATCTGTGCTTTTCCTACTGTGACATGTCGAAATGTCTTCAGTGAAAAAGGCCTGTTAATTTACAGCAACTGAGCAGACACAACCTGCTGATGAGGACAGTGTGATAAAAAAAAAATAATAATAAATAAATAAATAAATAAAAGGTCCGGAACAAGCCAGCAACTGGTCCTTGAGTTGAGATTTAGTCAAAGTGGGAAAACTTTCTTCTGGGATGTAGTGATGCACATGAGATACACAGTGTACATACAGACACACATAAGATACATGTGAATTATTTATTGAGCTGAATAAATTATTATGATGTAACAGGCTGGTTACTCTGTTCATGGAAGAGGAGCACGGTGGACTGACAGAAAATAGCAGATTATTTTGACTATTTTGATAATTTATCGATCACCTCAGTCAATTTTCAAGTAAGAACACAAAACATCCAATTATTCCAACTTCTAAAGTATTTTCTGCTTTTCTCTTTTCTTATAGTAAACTGAATATCTTAAAGGGGTAGTTCAGATTTTTTGTAGTGGGGTTGTATGAGATGCTTACCATAGTCAGTGCATTACCTACAGTACAGTACAGACAGCTGGCACACCCCCACTTTGGAGAAGCAGCACTGGTGTAGGAAACTAGGCAATGTAATGCTCTGGACAGGCTCTGCAACATAACATATTTTAGCCACTTAAAAAAAATTGTTCAACTGTACACTATATTTAGAATATTTTCACAGCTTTACTTCACTATCACACAGCCTTTTTCCAATGGAAAACATACATTATATAAGCCAAATATCGCACTCTCCAAAGCAACCAAACTCCTTTGACAAAAACAGTCATTTTACCTCACAGAGCTCAAGAGTTGCTTCTCTACCGCTGCCTCGGTCGGTTAGTTTGTTGGTGTTATTGTGTGACTTTGGCATGTTAAAGACTTGCATTCACCAATGCCACAGAATAATACAAACAAATTAACAGACAGAGACGGTGGTAGACCAGGAACTCCTGCGTTCTGTGAAGTAAAAATTACTGTTTTTGTCAAAGGAGTCTGGGGTCTTTCGTGAGGCCGCTATTTGGTTTATATAACAGCGGTTTCCTGCCAGAAAGGTTCTCTGAGGTCAAAGTAAAGCAGTGAAAATACTCTTAATAAAGTGTACACCTAAACTGGCCATTTTTAAGTGGCTAAAATACATTTTGTTCTCACCCTGTTCACGCACAACTGCACTTCAAAAAATCTAAATATCCCTTAAGATTTTTTCAGTTTTCTGAGATTTTTGAGATTTTATAGGATGACCAGTACAGAAATTAATAATCAATTATGAAAACAATCGTTTTGTTGCAGCTACATACAGTAGGTGTCTGACCTAACTTCTAGCTCTAGAGCAACTCTTCAACCATTAGAGTCCAGTGATTGTAGTAACACTGAATAACAATCCAAAACTCACTAAAGTTTCCCCAAAATATAAAACATGGCCTCACTGGGACGAGATGAAATGTTTTGTACACTACAGCATCAAAAAGACAATTTAAACGGGAAGAAACTCACTACACCAAAGGGGGTAACTTAGTTAGACCACAAAGCGATGGGGGTTCCAGTCCACTTGCTACTATAGCCTCTATAGCAACAGCCCTAAAGAGATACTGTGTCATAAATGAGAGAGATGTCAGATTGGATTATGGTCTAGGTACAGAGCTTCTGTGTAAACGCCTGGTTAGGTTAAGCATCATGATAAAGAAGCCCCCTTCTCCTCCTCCTCCCCCACTTCTTCTCTCTCATTTCCCCAGTGTAACGTTGGCTATGCTCACTGCTGCTCTTTGCTCTTAGTGAGCTGTGACCAGACCATAACACAGACAAGAGATGCTGTAGCCCAGAGACTGAGCTTTCCTTTCTTTAAATTTGGTTTTGATTTAGTGCCAGCGATTTCAGACAGCAGTAGTAAAAAAAAAAAAAAAAGTGGATTTTAAGTCAGGGTGTAAGAAAGCTCATTCATCTCAGCCATTGTTTTTTTTTTTTTTTTTTCCAGTCAAAAAACGACAGTATACAGTGTTTCACACAGAACTCCTTTCTTGATATTTTCATAATCTGTATTATTTCAATTATCAATGTCATTATTATTCCACTCGGAATATCTATAAACTCAGGTCTCCTATCTGTTGAACATCTCAATAAGTTTGGTTTAATTTATAAAGGCTCAGTGATACGGAATGCACCTCCATCGCATTGTTTTAACTTTGCCCCCAGACAAACTTAACAAAGCTGTTAAGCATATGTTTTTATCTCTGCAATCTTTTCCTTAAGGATTATCTTTTTAAACTGCCCTCTGATAATTAGTCTTTCTAATTAATTCTTTGTGTACTTGTATATATGAATGTCTAAGTGTGTGCAATCTTATCCTTTAATTTTTTTTCTTTTGTCTTCTTCTTCCTTTTATTTTCTTATGTTTTTCTCACATATAATGGATTAACGTGTGCACTGCAGAGTGCCCTGATCGAGCACTTCTGAGGGTTTTCTGCACCTCTCCACTACATTTTATCTGTTTATGTGTACATTAAGTTGCAGAGTTTACATGCAAAGATCCATGTCAGTGTTGTAATCTATCTTCATTGGACTCTTCCACTCTAACGCAACAACATAAGCTGAGCCAGGAACAAGTAAACACACATCTTTGCTCAGATTGCAAACACACAGTGCTAAGATCTAAGAGCTTGTTCATTTCAGTTCAGTCTTTACTGTCCTGCCTGAAATTTGGTTTGCAGTTACTGAAAAGCAGACAGTGTGCAGTTTATTAATTAAAAAAAAAAACATAGATATTTTATTTGTCTGCCCAGGACTTTTTCATATTGTTGTGGTATTGAAAAGGGTATAAAGTACTATTTTTTTTAAAGCTATCTCAGTTAAATATTTTGGTATTGTGACAACACCAATCGCCAAATAGGATCAAACTATGAAATTAGATTTTTTTTTGAAGAAATTACTTCTTTGTGACATGATGAAATATTGACTGTATTACATTCAGACTCTTACTCTCTCAATAAACAAAATTCCAAAGAAAAACACAACACCAACTGCAGTATATATACACCTTGCTCACCATAACATAGAGACGCATCAACAACAATACCATTATTGGCCCAATATTGTGTTCACGTACGTGTATTTGTACTGATAAAGCTACTTTGATACCACCACACCCGATACCACTCTGTGACAAGTAGCTCCTTTAATACAGTTTGATAAAACATCTAAAAAACAACACAATGCAGAGCTCAAGTGCAAGTGAGCTGAAAATAAAACATGCTTTTTAAAGTCATTGTAAGAACTGTAAAGGCATTATCATCTACTCATAACAGTGCTCAGTATTGGCAAGTACCCAAATATAAGTACTTGTACTTGGCCTGAAAAAAGAAGAGGTGGCCCAACACCACTTTTTCATGTCCGGTAACGATGTCGATACTGCAACGTCCATCCAATCTGAAACAGTCTTCTTCCCTCTCTTAAACAACTAAGCTGTTAATACATCTGTATGGATGCACTCTGCTTAACCGAGCTGACTAAAAACATCATGCTCAAACTGTGAAACAAATATTCTGCTCCCCTCAAGGAAGAAATACACAACATGACTCAGTTGCGTACTCTTGCTGCTTCTTTTTATTTAAACTTTTTTCACAGACAGAACTTTTAGCAGCATTTTTGATTGTTTCAAACATTCAAAATTAAAATAAATGGAGTGCTTGTGACGCCTCTGTCCTACGGCATGTTGCTCAAAGTTTAGTTAAGCATTTACGTGACGAAATGGATCATACTGGATTTACTTTTTGATAACGGATCCAGTCATTTAAGCCAATATAGGACCGATACCGATGCTGAGTATCGTATCAGCACATCCCAAAAAATAAAAATAAATAAATAAAAAATAGTGGCATAGGTGCATCCCTACTATATTGCAATATATCACAATATATTTAATTGTAATCCCTGTATTATGATTTGTATCATATATCCAGATTCTTACCAATACACAGCTCTAATTTTAAAAGCTCCAAATGTGATCCAAAAGCATGGCTGAACATCCCTCTCAGCAGACTGTATGCCGGGCTGTCTCATGTACTGTAGGAGAACAGTGCAGGGAGGCTGAGTGGAGCCTAGTTATGGCGGGTGTAAAGATGCTGCCAGTTCGTGGAAATGTGCATGATAACAAAAGAGGGGTAGGGGGCAGTGCATGCGATCATATTCCCACAATATTCCCAGCTCAAATAAAAGCAGAAGGATGCGGGATATTAAGATAATTGTCTGGAGGCTGGATGGAAACAAAGGAAAAGCGTGCATGCGATATGCTGGATGAAACAATGCGTCCCAGAGACAGTGAGCACCTACCTTCATGTTGTCAAGCGAGCACTTCTTCATATCTGTGCATCTTCTTTACTGGAGCACCACTGATGTCACTCAGCCGAGGAAAATGTTAAAATACAAAACTGATGCCCCCAAAAATGTTGTAAAATAAAGCACTAAACGCGAGAGGCTCAGCCCAGCTCGCTCTGCTGGTGGGGATAACTCTATTCTTTTCGTTTCAGGCTATTATGTGAGCTGCTCCTCATCAGGAGAAAAGCCTCATGGTGTGTAGCATCACGATAGACAAACGGCGAACGGGACGAGCAACGATTTTCTACCGCAAACCGGCGGGTAGAGAGACGCTGTCCTCCTGATCTCCCGTCATCCCGCTGTGTTTTGGTGAGGATGATAAGGAAAGGGATGCTCTGAGGCTGAGAGGCAGCGAGCAGGTCCCTTCGCTCCTGCTGCTTACGGAAGCCCGGATGGTCCAGAAACTCGCTTTCTTTTTTTTTTATTCTGCTCGTCTGATACACTGGAGGCTGGTTATTTCATAACCGACTTAACTCAGAAATCCACACACGAACACGCAGAGATAATAATATCTCTTTTAAATAAAAATGATAATAAATTTCATTTACATTTACAGATGTTGCACAGGGCTGTAGGAAAAGAGAAAACTGCCAAAATAACGATCCTTATAGTTTGTCGTTTTTGTTTAACCTCAGATCTCTTTTATTTTCTTTCTTTCATTCACTCTTTTCTTTTTTATCTTTTTACCTTTTCACTTTGAATGACCATATTTTACAGATAGATAGATAGATAGATAGATAGATAGATAGAGAAAATATTCACATTTAAGAAGCTGATTGATTGATTTAAAGACAAAAAATGTTAAAAACTTCCACCCAGTAATTAATCTGTTCATGAGAGGCCATGATAATGAGCTGGCAGCTGTGTGTGCATGGTAGTATATCGTTCTTTATTTTAAAATTACAATCCTACCAGTAATCCCCATTTTTGCTATATGTATCTGTAATCTGGTTATGTCTTTTTTATATCTGCAACTGTTATGGAATAAAATTGCCTTTTTTGTATCCAGATTACATAGTCTCGTTACATGTAATCCAGTAGTGCCTAAACCTTACATTATGTTATTATGTTATTATTATGTTCTGTCAACATATATCAGACAATATACAATGGCGATATCGAATATACTTTTTTAAAAATAAAACTAAGAAATAAAACAAAATAAAAACAATCTGCATTATGTTCTGTCAAAAAAAGTTTTCATATCAGCATATATCAAACATGATACAGTCGAAAGGCTAATATCGGTAAAGCAATATATCTGTCTTGCTCTATTTTTACTCTACTTGCTCATCCTGGAATCACAGTAATTCATCATTCATAAATATGGTTTGGTTTTCATTGAAAAATGTTCATTTTGTTTATATTGTGTTATTTAAATTCGTCCAAATATACAAACATAAACAGGTGAAGCCCACCTTGTAAGTGTTGTTTAAACTCATATGAACTTCAATGTTTGTTTTTTTTTACCTTAAACAGCAATTTTCTTTTAAAGTTTTCTGTTACATTTTACGCCTTTTTAATCAGTATCATCATGTATCATCTTACATGTTCTCTTCAAAGTGGGAATAATCCATTAGCTATATAGTGTTAATGTAAAAATCCCCCTACAACATCTGGCATCAAAATAAGATTTATAAGTATAGGATGCTATGGTTAAAAATTGTTTACATACAGACATAACATATGGTAACTCTACCTTATAGTTTTAATTTAAATACAGATGGACTTCTTTGAGCATTTTGCCTTTTTTAAACTTTGATGGTCATATTTTAAAGGTTTGCTGTAACAGTTTGCACAGCTGCCCCCTTCTTACTCGACATCTTGGTTACAAGGATTTGGTCAACAAAGACATCATTAGTCTATTTGTTAATTAGTTTTTAGATTTTATCTATATTTTGGATTAGGTTGTTTATTCAATATAGTGTCTTTAAAATGGGTGTAAGCCATTTAAGTCATTTGGCATTGTAAAATGGCTCTAAAACATCTGGCATCACGACATATTCACAAATATAGTGTTAATTACTGGATATTATGTGATCTTCTGCAGTCAACTGCAAAGGGATAGTAATGTATTTGAGAAGCATAATGAGCAGTTTCTGATAAACTGATCTATAGGTTCAATTTCATGCTATAATCAAGGTTAACAGCCGGACCAGTGAAAATTATGTTGAGAAAAACAGGAGATATGACCCTCACTGTTTCCTCAAAGTGTACAGCACCTGTTTAATCAGCAGGACAGATGTTGTGGTTTTCTGCGCCATCTAGTGGAAGCATGTAAACACTGCAGGAAACAAGATCACTGTTGGGACATTTAGTAAGCACAAGGCTCAAAAACCACACAAATGGATATAAATCAGAAACGACTCCAAAGATCTTGATTGGACCATTTTATTTTCTCAAGGACATTTATGATGCCAGAAGGACGATTTGTGTTTTGTTATTATTATACACGATGTCAAAAACAGTGAATTATTCTCTGATCACCATCACATCAACGTAATGCACACACGGTACCAACTACAGTCACTGAAAGCCTGGGGTTTGGTACAGAGCCTGGTTTACCAAAGGAACCTCAGAGTTACATCTTGGTTTAATTCTAAAACCATCAGACGGGCAACCACCACCTTGATGCTTAGACGCCTTTGGGAGGCCAGGTCTGGATTTATTAAGTCAATCCAGCTTCCACATGTAAAGATCCAATGTTTATACTCATTCACAACTCCACAAGAGGGTTAGAGGAAAAATTTACAGGAAAGACTTGAGACGATTCACAATGACCCACGGTCTGTCATCTTAACTTGTGGAATGATGCATCAAGAACAAAAAGTGATACTAAATGTGTTTCCAGATGAGCATTTTGCACTCTGTGCCCGCATTAACTTAATTCTTCTGTTAGCTGGCATTTAAGAGTTCAGAGAAAAATCAGTTTACTCAGATTTACAAGCCAGCATCAATAGGAAACAGCTGAAACGCTGCATAGCAACCAGCTGATAATAAAGTAGGGATATGCTTTGATGACAAAGATTTAACGATGGCTTTGTTGTGAAGTCTAATTTTGTCATTCAAATTGCACTCTACCCAAACACAAGACTATGCTTTAAAACACACAGTAAGCGTCTTTAAGGAATGTTAGAAACTAATTTGGGAACACAGACCTGATCACGTTAAGATGAACATTTGAAACAAGACAGTTTAATAAAAAATAAAATAAAATAAAGACATTTGAAGATCTGTTTGAATGTGATTTTTGTGTAAAAAATATGAAGTGGTCAAGTTGTTTGATTATGTAATGGAGCGAAAAGGCTTTACCCTGGTCAGAGGACCAGTCTATACAAAATTGTCTTCCCTATTAGTACAATGATGGTCATGTGACAATAAACACTAGCGTTTCTATTGGGTGTAAGGTAATACTAGTAACTGAGGTGTTAGCTAAAATGAGTTCACCTTTTCTAAGATAATAAGGTGAAAAGAGACTTGACAAAGAGGACAGAAATTCTGACTTCTGTGTTCACTTGCAGGATCTGTCAGCAAGGGACCAGATTTTGGGATCAGAAGTATTCTGGTTTCCATTTGTCATCTGAGTAGTACTGACCAATCACGTCTGAGCTGGCTCTGTTTGTGTGCAGGTAAACAGCACAGGTGGAGAACAAAAGGGGCCAGAACACACTGGCCAAAATGCAATCTCTGAAGCCATCAGCTATTGTCCGATATCCATTAGCTTCTGCCAATATTTATCGAGATTAGCCTCAGGTTGCTAATCAGACTGTAAACAATGACCAGCGCACAGAAAAGGAAGTCTTGCCTTGGATATCTGTTATCAGGATATCTCCAAATCACTGGCCTTTGCGCATAGAGGCTAAATCATCATCAGGTGATAGCTGACTGCTTCCAAGATCGCTTGTGACCTCACAGTTTGGGTTTCCTAAAAATCAAAACTCTTGCTAAGGTAAACAAACAAAACACTTACACCTCATAATAAAATGCAGTCTGTATCCAGATAGTTTTTCCAGATAAGGAAGATCCAGTTCAGGAGTTTGTCTGACTTGCATTTTGTTCAACTCTTTATTTAAGTGTAAACACAATCCATGCAACAATCTGAATAATATCCGGATACAGATCACATTTTAATACCAGGTGTAAATGTGATGTTTGTTTCCTCATAAGCCTGTCAATGAAATCTGTACACAACACTTTGGACAAGGGCCATCATAAAAGAAAAGTATTGGCATTTTCATGTCCAATTCACCACTGCAAAAACTACTGAAAAGGATCACAACCAGGTTAAAACTGTGGGAAAAAAGATGGAGGGTATGGCTGGAGGAGGCTCATTCAAACGTTGACATCTTATTTCCATAAGGTTTTTGGGGAAGCAAGGATATGAATGACAGGATGACATATTTAGAGCAGATCTGCTGCTGTGATGTGACACTATTTGGCCTCCCAAAGAGCATGTCCAACTGTCTCGTGACCTTACTAATGATACCAGGTCAGTACTTCATAGATTCTCTGTCACTTCTAAAGCAGGAGGCCTGACAAATACTGGATTCTTCGGGCCACGGCGTGGATTTAAGGACCACTTGCTTATAAGCAAAGAACAGTTACAAAAACAAAACAAATCGACAGACCAGGCTACAGTCATAAACACAATGGTAAACACCCTCATGCTGCACAGGAAAAAAGAAAAAAAAATCACGTGTCCAGCATACACACACGCACACACACAAATATTTTCAAATACTCTAGTGTGATTTTTAACTCATCATCCATCCAAGAGTGGCCAGAAAATGTCATGAAAATGCCCCAACTTGCATGAACCAGTTGTATTCACAGCCCTAATGACTGGCTGGTGTTAGAAAATAGATCTTTAATCCTTCACAACATGCTTGGACTGTTCATCAAGCTGAACTGCTGGAAAAATATGAGGTTCATTCATTTATTCAGGTGCAAAAGTGCACATAAAACCCTGCCATCTGGTGATATCTTTCCAGTGTTCTTTATCACATTTCATGTTTCTCTCAAGACAAGACAGTCGGAGCGTGAGCAAACCACTCTTACATGAATGATGGTTAAAAACAATACCAGGCAAATAGAGACATTTAAATAATTTACGATGTATTTACACAATAATCCATCTTATTTTCCAGCAGTGTCTTTTGATCTTCTCAGCGTGTGAATGCATCTTCTAGTCGCCCATCTTTACTTTCGACGTCTGGGGGAGAAAAAAAGAACCAGTTATTACAGAACTTCAGACACAGAAACAGGTTGAATCATCACATCTATACAGCAGAGATCCATACAGACTTTTGTGAAAATAATTACTATCTCTGCACTGGCATTTCTATCAAGTCTGCAGCAACAAAAGGCCATTGTTGCAGCTATGGATAGTTTCCTCCTCTGAAGGCAAAAAGTAAGACTGTGAAGACACAAAAAGAGCAGCTTGTCTCATTCACCTGCAGAATGGCTACGATGACACCAAACAGGCCGATCGCACTGCCGAAGATTTCCACAATGAGGATCTTGACGAACAGGCTGGCGTTCTGGGCGTCTGCCAACGCTGCTCCGCTGCCCACGATGCCGACACAGATGCCACAGAAGAGGTTGGAAAAGCCCACGGTCAGACCAGCTCCAAACATGGAGTAACCTGGTAGGAGGAAAATCAGCTGAGTCAGAGACCGCCATGACTAATCCACAGTGACCTGGACACAAAAATCTAATGCCCTGTCATGGATTTGAAGATTCACGCTATTCAATATGAAAGTTAGTTTTGGAGCATCTGAAAAATCTCTTTGAATTAGAGTATCACCATCTTTCATGCCTAATATTTTGTGGGTGAATTAAATTTGTGGTCTTTTCTGAGATAAAAATTAAGACAACACAGATCTTGCTGTGTAAAATAATCTTCCTGAGTGGTGACGCTACTGACATTGGATGTGTGGTCCACAATTAATTTATACCTGATTACAGTTGGTAAGATTCAAAGGCTCCTATGAGATATCCACTTATAGAAACTTGGGGTAACAACACAAAAAGTACAATTTCTTAAAAAGTACAAAAAAGTCAATTAAAAACGTGAATGTCTGATATCAAAAACTTTTTTTTGAGGAATGTAAAATGATAAAAGAAAACAAACTTTCCATTACAAAGTGTTGCAAGTAAACAAACTTAAGCATCTCAAGTTTAATAATTTCATTTTTCACATGCATTGCACTGCATACAACTGCATGTCTCATGTAAAACAGTTTCTGGTTGATTGTTGGCAGACAAGAAGACGTGCATAAATCAATTTTTAACATGGGCAGCAAGGATACTTTAAGAATTTTGATATGTTATAAATTACACTTGTGAGACTAGAACAGTTATGTATACAGTATAATGCCTGTATTATTTGTAGATATATTGAGCAATCCACATTTAATAAATTATTTAGACTCAATGTTGCAAGTATCTTTGGATTTTTGTTACCGTTTGCAACCATAATTAATAAATAAAAACTTGTATACCAGATCAAACCAAGCTTGTGGATGTCTGGTACCAAGTTAAATTCCTTGGTAGCAGCCATTTTGAGATAACTTTTTTACAGTGCAGTTGGAATTGTTGATGTTTTGGAGTGGACTCATCTTTCTTGCATTCAGTAGCTTTATGTCTGTTTTCTTACCAGCCTGGTAGTTCCTTGCCCCGATGGTCTCAGGGGTTGTTCCTCTGAAGTCCTATGAGATGAAAAACATTATTTTTAGAACCAAACTCCATCCTTGCTCTGTTGTTGAAATCATATTAAACTTCTTTCTGTCTTGTATGTATAATGATTTAATTTATGTCTGTGCTGTTCCTGGTGTAGTGCTCCTGCTTCAAGACAAAATGAATAACTGCACAATTTTCCTGATCATGACCAAAAAAATATTTATTGCTTACCTCAGCCATGTTGCTGATTACAATGGCCATGATGATCCCATAGATCGCTACAGCTTCACAGAAGATGATGCTGAAAGAAGACATTAAAAAAAAAAAAAAAAAAAAAAAAAGAGTTTAAACTGGCTGCTTGTTTTCCCAACTCATTACCAAGTGCTACTGTGAATGAACAGTAACAAACTGCACAAGCAACACAAGCATTTACAGCTGTTTTTGATAATTATAGCCACTACATGTTTTGTAGCAATATTCAAGTACGATCAACTGAATAATACTACGCAGCCCACCCCATCTGTGTCAGGAAGGATGGATGACTGAAGGAGTTTACCAATTCCACAGGGAAATTTAAGTGGTTCAGCAACTACTTCACATAAATCCCAAAAAACAAATGATTTAGGTAAGAAACAGTACAACTGAAAGGCAAACTTAATAACTACAACTAAAAAACAATAAATAAAACAGGACAATATAAACTAGAGGAAAATTGTTTTTTATTTTTTGTTCTTGGATGAGCCTACCTGACCAAATTCTTGGTTTTGATTCGTGGAGCTTTGACACCACCACCAATGATGCTGGAGCCAGTGATGTAGATGCCCCTGGAAAACAAAAACTACAGTCAGTACAACATCTGTAACATGACAGAAGATTAACAAATGATTAAGAAAAAGCCTAATCAAAAAAACTCTTTTATTTACATTGATTTTTTTTTTTTTTTTACCACTGTACCAGAAAACACTGAACAGATCAGACTGCAGTTAATTTTAGCTCAACAAACTATTATTTTGACAGGTTATCAAATATTGCTTGAGATTTCTATTGTATCATCCAATGTTATAATTATTTGATAAAATTGTGCATGTTTAAAGAAGATTTTGGACTCATCAGCTTTTTGCACACAACCAAACACCATAGAAAAGAATGGTGGATATAAATGGATACAAATAAAAACAAGCAAAACAATCAGGCAGCTTACAGCAACATAAACCAAAATTAGATTTTTACTTTCACCAGATTTTAAATGGTGTACATATTACACGCAATGATGCCAGATATCCATTTAATGATGAACAAAGATATCAGTGATTCATCATGTAGATTCAAGATGCAAACTGTCATGTGTAAATATGACCTCTAAATATATCATACAACATGTCTGGGCCCTGGGCTGGACAGCATTATGAACCATGAGGAGCTGACAGACAGTCACCTGTAGTTTTTACTGAGTGTCCTGCACCAGTGACTCTAATCAGCCCTTATCTGCAGCTGTTCAGCTGTTCTGCTGGTTGAATCTGCATCAAAAGAAGTCAGCTGCAGAGAGAGCTCTCTGACTGGCAGTGATAAATCAGTAATTCCACCCATTTAGTTCTACGGATGAAGCATTAATCAGTTTCACGATAAACCGTGATAAAATTCCAGACAATTAGTATTTGATTACTGTGCCTTGGAAAAAGTCACACTAAGGACTGTCCAGCATCAACCAAAGTTAGCAAAAGTCTCCCAGACACTGGTGCAGCAGCAACATGGGTTTGTTTTCCATAAATGAAAACAGATGACATCATAAAGGACATGATGCCATTTCAAACAGCTGAGGGGTTTTCATTATAAAACTTGATGAAACTATTTCCGTGTATGTTTCAGTACTTTTTGAGCATTTTCAGCTTATAATTCTATGGTCACTATAATCCTGATGAAATTTTCAAACCGCAGCTTTTGTCTATATATTTTTTTTTGATTATTATTTTTGGGCTTTTTGCCTTTAATTTGATAAGTGACAGCTGAAGATACGACAGGCCTCGATACATGGAGCAAATGCTCTACCAACTGAGCTACCTGGGCGCCCCTATTTTTAATCTCTCAAGGCTATATCGTCATCCACCAAGACAAGACCAAAAGCTGACAGCAGTGCAAAGCAAGGCCAAACTTCTCAGTGCCAGATGCATCTTTTTAAAAATGAGAAATATTTGTAATCCAAGCATACAATCAAACAGTTAAATTAACTTCTGTGGTGTGAAAAAAAGTGCTAGTTTGTTTTGTTCGTCTCTCTGCAATGTTTTGTGGAGGACAGGTACCGAGGGTACATGCATCTCGGCAGTCTGCAGGCACCAGCAAAATGTAAAAATAAAACTTATCAGTTTGTTTTGTTACAAAGATGGCATGAAGGTAACTAACATTATAGATTCTGACTAAACAACTAATGTCAGAACTTCAAGGGAGCACAACTCCATCCAAAAGATATCCAGAGGAGTGTTCCAGCATCACTAATTCTAAGATTTTCCAGTTCCACATTCAGATATGAGTGTTTCAAGAAAGAGGAAATTATTCTATGACAGATCGGTGCTTTTTTAAGTGCCACCATCTGTATCACATATTCAAAATACCACTTTAAACTGTGTTCTTGTCAGGTACTCACCAGGCTGCTCCCACCACAGACAAAGAGATGGCCAAGCCAATGCCAAGACTGGCCCACATGAACGGAGAAGTCTCTGTCAGGAACCTGGAAGCAAAGATATACAGCTGATGAAGACACTTTATACTGTATTTTATAAGGAGATGTAACGTGTACAACCAGCTAAATATTAATGTATCATTTGTTTTAATTTCAGTATGTGTTGTCAAAGTGATAAAGGGCTTATCCTCATTTGCTTGGTCGCCACCTTACAGTTCATTTAAATGTGTTCTAAAGCATACAGCCCTATTAGATTTGTTATAAATAACTTAAATCATCTACCGATTACACTGATGATTCAGTGTTGAGCAGTAAGCATCCAACGCAAAGGTTGAGCACCCATAGGGAAGACCAATCAAAAAAAATTAATGAATAAACAAATTTTGTGCAGCTATTGCTCTTGGCTGTACAGAAAGATTAAACACATAGTGTAGCATATGGTGTAAACACATCCAATGTTTATGCTATGTAAATATGTGTGATGATGACTCACAAGGTATTTTTTGCTTAGGTTAGGGATGTCACAAGAACCTGTACATGACAAGGACAGCATATAGCAGGTTCACAGCATATAGCAGGCTCAGTAAATATCCCCCTCAGTCTTTTGTTCTAGAAGCTGTTGTGGAGATGCAGATGTGCAGATGTTGAGGATTTTTGATTTCAGGTGGCAACGAAAAGCAACAATGGCTGAATTTTATCCTTATTTTTGTTTTTTGTTTTTCCCCCATGGTATGAATTAGGTATCGAGAATTGTGAAAATTCACCAGTATTGATATTGACTACTACATTTCTGGTGACATCCCTAGCTTAGGTTCTGCTATTGCTTGTGCTATTACACAATGTAGCGTTATGTTGTGGCCAATGTGTATCAAGAATGTGTGCTGGTTTGGTGTAGTCTGTTTTTGTAGTGTCACATTTCATTGCTGTTTGTGTCGACATATGACAGGGCAAAAGTAGCCTAAATCATGGTAATTACTAAAGCAAGTGCAACAAAATACAGAAATAATCACAAGTGGTTTTAAACATACAGTACACACATACGAATTAGATCTAAAAAACAAAAAACAAAATGTTTTTTACAAGCTAAATGTGCTTCTGTTCTGTTGTTTACTGCAGCACAGTGGTTACAGCACCTTAAAATGACCAACCTACAGTATGACTGTGTTAACTGTATAAATATGAAATCTGTTTTGTTTTTTTTAATTTAGCAGAAGACAGAGACAGGCCATAATTTTATGAAACAAATTTAAGACAACAATACAAGTCTCTGAAGGCAACATTACTTTTTCTATTATGTTTTACACTTAACATACTTCTATACTTATTATTTTATACCATATAATAAAAAACAGCTGACTTTTGAGCAGTCATGTGAAGACAGTTACGGTCACCCTCACAGAGGGAAGGGCAGGCCCTGAATTCTGTCTGTCACAGCAATATCAAAGGCAATACTTAGCAACACTAGTGTACTACACTGAACAGCCTGAAACTAACAGTTGTTTTAGGGTAGTGTAGCAGCACTCTCGCAATTGTGCAACCTAGGAAAAGTCAGTGTAGTTTTGTCGCATTAATTCTGCTGTCTGATACAACAGCCCCAAATTTCAACATCTACTCTCTGTAAGGGAATACTGTCAAGAGGGCTCAAAGCATTCAAATGAAAACGTGGACTGCCTTCAAATCAGGGTTACAACTAATGATTATTTTTATTATCAGTTAGTCGGTTTGTTATTTTGTTATTTTCTTACTAAATCCAACAGTGTTTTTGTCAAAATCTCAGATTTTCTTCAACTATCATCTCATTTGAGAAGTTAGAAACAACCCATGTCTGGCATTTTTCCATGGTAAGTTATTGAAATGATTAACAAAATAGTTGCTAATTACACATTGTTGCTTCAACTAATCAATCAGTTGACTACTCTTTACAGCTATTCATCAAATCAAGGAAAAACATTACAGAAAATATTATCCTGTCACCTGTCATATTTGGACAACTGACAGAATAATTGAAAAAGAGTCCACAATTAAATACCAAACCCAATTTTGCTCATTAACCAGCAGACAGAGGCTTTATGCTTACCATGCCACATCAAAGCGGAATCCAAGGTCAAATATGGTATAGCAGATACCTGTGGAAGTAAAGAATTATTAAATTAGATGTGAAAGTGAAAAGTGGGTCAATAAGATTTTACAAGCAAACTTGATGCATGTGAAAGAGAGAGCACTTAAGTAGATACATTTCTTTCCTATCAGTTCTGGACTATGAGGATGTAATTTACAGACATGCTGCTGCCCCCACACTCAGGGCCTTACATTCTGTTTACCACTCAACACTGAGGTTTATTATCAGTGATAGCTGCAATGCTCATCACTGAATCTTCTATAATCAGGTTAGTGGCCTCCTGAAACTGAGAGACGCACTAAGCATCAGTGTCTATAAATCTATAAAGTCCTGGTGGGAAAATTACCATCATATATTACATCTATGTTGAATTGGAGCCCTGGTCCGTTTTAACTCGCTCCAGAGATCAGCTGGTTCTTTAGGTACCTCGTGTCACAACTGCTTTCAGAAGGACTGCTTTCAGTACTGGTGCAGCAGATTTCTTGCAGTCTGACCTAAAATTGAATACTCGTATACCTCTTGGACACTTTAGGAATATAACCTACTTAATGACAGTCCAGTAACAGTCCGTACCATACAACAGATTGGTTTATCATCATACATCATAAAGGTCGAAATTTCAGTATGTTACTGGGGCTGCACGATATGATAAAACAAATAAGTCATATTGCAATTATTTAGACAGATATTGCCATATGATTAGTGAAAATAATCATTGTTTCATTTGATGGGGTCTATTCCAGAACAACCATGTTTTCTTATCTCTGGAGAACAAGATTTGTAAGACAGGTCATCTCTGCTGCACTACAGTACTTCATTGTAATGCTGTTTTTTGTACATATACCTTTATAAAAACAGCTTCTATAATTTGAATATTGCACAAGGGCCATATTGCGATTTCTATAATACTTCAATTAGTTAATCAGCTCTGTCACATTACTGCATTAATAAAGGTTTTCCATGAACCGTGTTTTAAACATTGTCACATTCATGTGCTGAAGTCATGGCAAGAAGTTCTAACTTTAGTGTGATAGCTCACTCTCATGTGAAAACTGCTGCAGTTCCTGTTTAAGACCGTTTCAAATAGCTAACGCTAAGTCAACTGTGAACACAACCAGCTAACTAGTTAATGATGGCTTAGTCAAATTAAACTCTCTAAATCACTGGAGGAATAGCAACTCCCACCACAGAAAGTCTGAAACGAGTCGCCATAAACACAAACAGTGCTGTCCAGCGTTTCAGTTTCTTAAATTAGCTGCTGCAAGCTGCAAGCTGCGAGCTAGCGAGCGGTCGTGTCTAGATGGGAAACCCAGACACGCGAAAGATCTCGCGAGAGTGATCAGTTTAGCCCAAATCATGAGCTTTCCCAACCCCTACCACTGTATTCAGTCTCTTACAGGAGCAGAGCATAACCACATTTACTGGCAAATTATTAAAATATAATTATACCATACAAAGTGCTAAATTAAAAAAAAGACTACGGGTACAAATCTCGCGAGAGTTTCACAAATCTAGGGTTCTCTTCTTGACAAGACCTCAAGCTACCTGACTTCAGCGCTAGCTCGGTTAGCTCAATGTAAGAAAGCACTAGCGAACTGATCGTCGGTTCTTTAACGTAAATAAGTGAAGTTTCGATATTATTCAGAAACAAATAGTGTTTTTTGGTGTCGCTGGGGGTTTTGATTACCACCAAACATTGTTAACCGTATCCCCAATTTGCCAATTATTCTACCAATGATAGCAAACAAAATGGAAACAGCCGCAACCGCTCTTGTCCCACGAATTAGTCTGGTCCCGATTTACAGCTGTCAAACCAAAATGATGCGTCTTGCCGGAAAGAAAGAAAAACTGAATACATTTTCACTGTCGCATAAGTCTAGAAAATATATGGTTTAATTCATTAAGTATAAAGTATGACAAATTTGCAGGGAAGAGAACATCTTACCGACGATTAGTATGGTGCTCCAGAAGGCCAAAGTGACCCCCGTGTACAGAATAGCGTGTCCGTTCATCATCCACTCCAGCAGCATCTATCCGGCGCTTTAACCTGCGGGATCAGACGGATCTCCTCGGGTCAAATCTAAAATCTGACGCCAGTAGCACTAAGATGACGATACTGCCGTTTGAAGAAGCTCGATCGGTCGATGGAGGAGAAGGAGCATCAAAAGCAGAAGCTGGCTGGTGTCAGCTGATCCAGCTTGACTAGCATGTGACCGGGGGGACTGGACTGAAGGGCTACGTTCGGTTATTTTTATTCTTCGCCCTGCTTAAACTGTTTCGCAGCTGCAGCGTCAACAGAAACGTGCATTTCTTATCCGCATGTTACCACGGAGAGTAAAAAAAGACTTGGGTTAAGATACACAATGCGCTATATACAGAATAAAAAGGTTTGCAGCTAACCATTAAGAGGCGTGAGAAGTATAACCGAATGCGTCCTAGGGAGCTGTATTCCACCTGAGTGAAAGCTACCTGCAGTGCGCGTAAAGGACGCTAGATGTCACTCTTATAGTAAACCATGAGTCACGACTATGGTAGGTTCACACACTAATTCACGACATTTTTCCTAAAGTTAGGAGAGCTGAAAAGGCTTTTAAGAGAAACTGCATGCACTATATTCAAAATAAAATGACACAAGAACTGGTATTTACAACCCAGAACAAGAGCAAGTCAGTCATGTGTTCAAAAATTTAAATGCACATGATGTTTTTAAGTGCTGTAGTTTTTTTTTTTTTTTTTTTTTTTTGACCAAATACTACACTTCATATAAAGGTTTGACAGTCTAATCAAGTGGTTCTTTTTTCCCTGCTGCCCCCTGTCTTGTATCTAAGAAAAACTGAGCTCCTCCTCTCAGCCCGAACAGACTTTTGTATAAATTGCAGGAGTCACACAGCTGCTGGAAATCCATGAAAACACTTGAATTTTAATCTAATCTTTTCAAGGTTTGAAAAGTGCTTGGATTTTGGATAAAGTGCTTGAAACTGCTTGAAATTGTAATCACATTACTTTCATAACAAAATTGCTGCCTGACTGAATTAGTTAAGTTTTAGATTAAAAAAAAATCAAATATTTGCTGAACCAGATTGTATAGAAAATGAGTGACTGATCATTAATCTTTAATCAATTCATTTTCAATAAGAATTTAACTGATTTAAACATGCATTAATTGCTAATTAATCAATAGTCTAGAAATTACTTTAATTGCACCTCATTTGACTTTGTTTAGTCTAGTGGAGTTATTCATTGGATAAAGAAACTTAAAATTAAACTTAAAATAAGCAAAAAAGAGAAAAAAACAAACAAAAAGTAAAGAAAATGAGAAAAAAACAAGTGTTTTATATCTTACTAATTAATAATGTTTCATCAGTTGTTAGTATTTTTAGCTGAGAAAAATGCACAAAAATGTGTAACCCTGATAGGAAGCAAAGTCTACTTAGAGACAAGTGAGACATTTTGACATTAAACTTTATGTCACAAAACCTAATTTTGGTTGATAACAGCACAAGAACATCTGATTTAACGTGATGAAGAGGTGAAATAATCATTATGTATATAAATATGTCATTAACCAACTGTCAGGTGCTGGGAAAGTTTGAAAATGAACATTGAAAATGCTTGAAAGGAGTTTGAACTTGATTTGGGAAAAGATGTGTGAACCCTGAAACTGTTATTTTAGTCAACATGTGCAAATCTGATTTTATGTACTCAGAACAGACAAAGTCTTGAGGACCCCCTGTGATTTATTTATTTTATTTATTTAATGTTTATCTGTATAGGGACAAGTACGTAGCATAAATCAATGCCACACACTATAGCATTTATAGCCTAAGCTAATTTGCAATGCCCGTCCCTAGCTGGGCCTTAAGATACAAAAGACTCAGCAACAAAACTCAAGTAACAGTGCAAAGTACAAACAATGAAAAATACAGAACAATACAAGATACAAACTACAAAACAATTAGCACCATAGAATAGGAAGCACCAAATTATTTATGACTGCATGACTGATTCTTCTTCAAAAGCTCTAAATCAGGATCCAGTTTAAGTTCTACAGGTAGAGAATTCCACATGTTAATTCCATGGACAGAAAAAAGCTGTCCAAATGAGGATTTACACAGAGGAACCTTACCATTCCCATTGGATGCTCCATGTGTTACTGAGCCTGAAGCTCTAAGTGGAACCACAAGGTCACTGAGCACCTGAGGAGCCTGATTATAAAGGCATTTATGGATGAGTTTAAGATTGGCAAGATTAATGAAATTATCAAAACTTAACATATTTAGTTTCTGAAGAACATGGCAATGATGTGATCTTATTGGTTTTCTGTCCAAAATTTTGATTGCTCGATTGTATATCATCATGAGAGGTTTGGTTATTGTTGATGCTGCTTGTGACCAAGAGGTTACACAGTAACTCAAATGTGAAAAAATCATAACATACATGAAACTGTTTGCAGCATGATATGGGAGACAGTCTCTGATAAGTCTAAATGTATGCAAGTTTGCTTTTGCAACCCTGCTCACATCTTAACGTGCTTGTCGAATTTTAGGTGGGAATCTCGAGGTATTTTACTTCTGAGACCTGTTCAATATGCTGTCCATTAATATTTAGATTTAACACATTGGTTTCTGTTGATGACTGAGCCCTGGAAGAAAAGCAAAACTGACACTATTTTCTTGACATTAAGTGTGAGATGTGATTTTTCAAACCATGCTGTGATGGACTGTAAGTGGCATGACAGCTGTATGGAAGCTGCCAGGGCAGTTTTACCAGATACACGTATGACTGTATCATCTGCATACATCTGAAAACCTACTCCAGCACATGATTGTGGTAAGTTATTAATGTATAAGCTAAAAAGAAGAGGACCAAGAACAGAACCCTGAGGTACTCCTGTTTTAGTGTTTTAAAAAAGAAGACTTCTCATTATTAATAGTGACACACTGCTCTCGGTCAGACAGATAAGATTTAAACCACTGTAATGTTTTGTTGGAGAAATTAAATTTGGAGAGTTTGTGAATGAGAATATCGTGATTTAAAGTATCAAAAGCTTTTTTTAGGTCTAGAAAGACTGCCCCAACTACCTCACCTTTATCAAACGATAATTTGAGCTGTTCCATAAGAAAGCAGTTAGCAGTCTCTGTGGAATAATTTGGATGGAAGCCAAACTGTAGGGGATGTAGATAATTGTTTGATTCTACATAATTGAGCAACTGATGAGCAACAATTTTTTTCCAGGACCTTAGAAAATACTGGCAATAAACTAATGGGTCTATAGCAGGGACGTAGCCAGAAATTTTGAATAGGGCGGGCCTGAAGAAAAGTGGGCGGGCCAACTTTTGCCAGAGGAAAAATCAATATAATATCCAATAATGCCTAGCAGAAACAACCTTAAGGTAATTATTCTATGACCTATTTAAGTGAAACAGCGCACCCTGCTGTCCTCAAGTGCACACTGACACAGTGGACTGACTACTACAGTACATCATTATATTTCTATAGTGTAGCTGTGCTTGTAATATTATTTAATACAAAATTAAGCATTGTTGTTTTGCAAACACATTTCCTCCATTAAAAAAAGACAATTGGTGTTCAATATTCCCCCTGGTACAGCTAATGTCAAAAGAACTGCAAAGGCAGAGGTAAAGATACAACACATTTATTGTCAAATATAAAATTTGAATTTGATGAAAATGAGAACATCTCAAAATATGGGCCTAATGACAACATAGCCTACATATATAAAATTATTAAAACAGGTGTCCTATATTCCCCCTGGTAGAGAATTGCAAGGGCAGGGGTAATGATACAAAACATTAACTGTCAAACATAATAAATTTGAATTTCATTAAAACTGAGAACATAAATATAAAAACATAAATAAATAAACATAAATAAAAACACATATAGAAAAGTATTAAAACTTGTGCTGCTGTCTTGTTCTCTTGCTCCAAACAGCTCTTTTTATTCTGCTCTCTTCCTATTCTGTTCTTCTGGTTTTTTTTCTTCTCAATAGTTCTGCTCTTTAGTTGTTGTGCTCTGCTGTTATATTCTACATTGCTCTGTTCTATTCTGCTCTGTTTATGTCCTGCTGTTCTCTTCTACTCTATTCTATTCTGCACTGCTATATTGGCCTAATATTCTTCTCTATTCTATTCTGTTCTCTTCTGCACTGCTCATGTCATGCTCTTCCATTCTACTCTACTCTTCTGCTCTATTCACGTTCTGCTGTTCTATTCTACTTGGTTCTCTTCTGCTCTGTTCTCCTAAAGAGTTAAACAAGGCGCAAACGCCTAGGTTTGCGGTTGAAAATTGTGATGATCTCATCATAATCCAAAGAGTCGCTGGAAAATCATTGCTAACGTTAGTTCCGTTGTAACAGTTGACAGAGAATGAAACATTTTTATTATTTTTTTCAATACATTTTTATACGTTTTGGTTTGAATGTCAGTGTTAAGCATATTTTTAATGAGTGAATAAAAAATATCAATAATAATAGTGAGAAAAATCATGCAAGCTTTCTCAGGGCGGGCCAGGCCCTGGGCCAATCAAAAAAGTGGGCGGGCCTAGGACCGCCCTGGCCCTAATATGCCTACGTCCCTGGTCTATAGTTAAATGCCTGATCAACTGTTGACTATGACTCTGGCTAGTTTCCATTTACTGGGAAAGATCCCACTAGTAATGGAAAGGTTGATTAGATGAGTGAGAGGTGCTACCAAAGTGTTCTTGTGTTTCTTTAGAAAGGCAGTATCCAGATAAAATAAATCTTTTGAGAGACTATTGGCAAGTTTATCTATTATTGCTAGGAGTGCAGTCTGATTCATTTGTTGTAATGTAAAGACGTTGGCAGATACATTATTTGGGACAGGTAGCTCCGCACTGGGATCTTTAAAGGTGCTGGTGAGCTCCTGGACAGAGGAAACAAAAAAATGTTGAACGCATGAGCAATTTGTTTACTATCAGAAACCAACTGGTTGGGGTGGACGTTTAGCTCAGTTGGTAGAGCGTCCAACCCACGTATGGAGGCTGTTAGTCCTCTGCAGCGGCCACTGGTTCGACTCCCGCCTTTGGCCCTTTGCTGCTTGTCATCCCCTCTCTCTCTGCCCCCTTTCCTGTCTACTCTTCAGCTGTACTATCGAAATAAAGGCAAAAATGGCCAAAAAAATAACTTTAAAAAAGAAGCCAACTGGTTCCCAATTTTGAGTTCACATATTGTTGTTGATCTGCCCAACGGCTTTATTAAACTATTTATTTGTTTCCATATTGCAGAACAATTCCCTCTGGCCTCTGTGATTACTGAGATGTAATATTCAGCTTTTGCATTTCTTAATTCTTTACAAACACGATTTCTTAGACCTTTATATATAGCCATATCATTATTTAAGCAGCTTCTCATTGTAGTTTGTAGAGATCCCGTTGTTTCATTAGTTTCTAAATTGATTCATTTAACCAAGGTAAAGAGGATTTTCTGTTTGAGTTCTTAGGCTTTTTTAAAAACTTGCCAACAATCCCTTCAACTGTGTTCATTAGTTCATCACAACAGCTATGTACATCATCCTTATCTATTACTCTATCCCACTGCATTTTTTTCAGTTCATCCTCCAAGGCTGGGAGATCACTTTTTAGAATAGTTACTGCATATGTTCTAGATTGACTTAGAGTTGGAAAGCGCTTTTTAGTCAACTTCCGTGATGTTAAAATCATGTTGTGATCAGACAAGCCAGTCACAAGGTTATACTATTTAGTTATCCGTTCCTCCCTGTTTGAAAAAAGTAAATCAATTTGTGACCTGCTAGATTTTGTGATTCATGTGGCACCTTTAATAATTTGAAGTCAGACTTTGTCATTAAAGTTTTAAGTTTTCTTCTCTTGCTTTTGTTCAACCAGTCAATGTTAAAATCACCAAAAACTAAAACTTCAGACTTATGCGCAATCATTTTTAGTAATTTGTCTAAATTATCATAAAATGAACTGTCACAAGCAGGAGGATTATATAAAACCATGATCCGAAAGTGCATTTGAGGTGATAAACAAATATTAAGGCACATCATCATCCAACACCATTTCTGTGCATTTCATTGAGTTTTGAATGTAAATTACAACTCCACCTCCTTCACCAGTTTTTCGGTCTTTCCTAAAGCATTTATACCCCGCAACATCAATTAAACTGGTTTGAATCCTACTGTGCCAGGTTTCACTGAGGCACAAAAAGTGTAGATTTGAACCTATCGACAGTGTTTTAATTTCATCATGTTTAGGAAGTAAACTACGAACATTAAGATGCCCACTAAATATGCCTTTGGTTTAGTATCTCTGTCCCATATGATTTTTGCATGATTTACAGTTGGGAAAATTTGGTGAGGTTTGTGTTTACTTATCATGTCATGTTGCGGTGGTGAGACAAACAGGTGGATTTGGGAGCACGTGGATGGTAGACGCTGTATGCCAGGTTGGCAGAGAGCATCTGTGCACCAGCTCTGTTCGGATGGAGACCATCTGCACCAAAGAGATGACCACATTGCCAGAAGAGGCTGAAGTTATCAATAAAGTTCAGTCCGTTGGTGTCGCATGCAGATGAGAGCCAGGTGTTGAGGCTGTGCAGTCTACAGAAACGACCCACTCCGCGGCCAAGGGTGGGTGTTGGGCAGGGGTGAAAGTAAGCCGGTACGGTCCGGTACTGCGTACCACTAAAAGATTCAGTGGCGGTACGCAGTACCAGGAAGATGGGAGAGCGGCTTTCCTGCTATAAAGCCCTCATTCAGAACCAGTCACGGCCGCACTCTGGGTCAGAAAATAGATCTGCTAGCAATATGCAGTCTTGAAAACTACTTTGTCTGTTTAAAAAATCCTTTTAACTCATTCCGAATTGTTTCTGAACTGCCGTGCTGTGTTTTAGTCCATGCTGGACGGAGCCTTGGCCGGGTATCTCCCTCTCTTCCTCAAGGCTCTTGCCCTGCTTCTCTCCCCCTCCCCTCGGGAGAGAGCCCGGTGGTCTCCTCTGCGCCCAGCCTTAGAAACGTGTACCACACGTTTAATGTCTTTACGTTCGTTGCAAAAGGAGAGTAAGCAGTTGTGTTTCGTGTTATTTTGTTCAATTTTAATGATACAGAACAGCTCGGAAAGAAACTGCTCATGAGCTAACAACCGGAGATTTCACTCAGCAGTACGTGAGTGCGCATGCGCGTCTACTGCCGAAACACAGCGGTTGCTATGGGGATCGGTGCATTTGATTTAATGCACTGGGACATTTTCCACAACTGGTCCACAGACGTCAAGAAACGCTGCTTGCGCTGGGACAGGACGAACAATAAATTACACCAATGAAATTCCACACATTCTTGTGGTTGGCTGAAACACTTTCTGTCAGTTACCATCTACAGACATTTTAAATAAAAATGGAGAGAAACTAATTTTTTTTTGTCAAAGTAATAATGCAGAGAAAAATAACTTCTTTGAGACAGGGAAAGACAGGGACACTGAAGATGGGTTACCACAGAAAATCAGAAAAACGTGTTTGTAATTCCTGCCTACTCCATAGGCCTACAGGTAGCCTACAGTAAAATATTGAAATGGGTTTTTTTTTGTTTGGGTTTTGATTTTGCTATTTCAAAATGCATGAAGAGAGAGAGAGATGAGGGTTTTGGTAATAGTACCGGCAAGAATTTAAAACTACTTTCATCCCTGGTGTTGGGCCAAAGATATGCACTCTCTTGTGGGACGTTTGTGGACATTAAAGAGGCTGATAAAGTCTAGTTTTAACAGTTCAGACTGCTGTTTTTGAATGTCATTTGTACTGACATGTATGACAATCCTGTCAACCTCAGGGTAGGATTTTATTATGTCTGGGACTTTATCAGTGATGGTTTGTACAG